>CDHN01000006.1:605054-1210109 GCA_000825705.1 [Torrubiella] hemipterigena
CGCTTGGAGGATTTCCGGACATTAGCGGCATTTAGGCTGGGGAGATGTGATGACCCTTCGAAGGCTAAAACAAAATAAGCTCTTTTGAAAAAAGTCCACACGGTACCTTGCATGTAGACTACCTGGCATTCCGAGTCTAGCGTGGCATCATGACGGGGAGGTTCCGGATGAAACGCAGAGTGTAGAATTATGTAGGTAAGGGCGAGCGACTTGATAGAAACTTGATGACTCGATTTTGAAATTATTTTTACATTTTTCCTTTTTAGAATTCTTGTTATTAAACTATGTAAATGTGATGCTAAATGTAGAGGGGCTTTGCTAAGCTCCGTGCTATCTGTACGTGAGCAGAAGCTATCTGATTTTCAGACGGCCCAAATACAATCAAAATGCACTCTTAAAAACCTACTTATATGTTAAGATAGGTTTTGCGCTACATAAAAACGTATAATCTTGTAGAGTATGTGTGATTATTACTAATATTCTATAAAGTAGCGATGTTTTTGTTTGTATAAACAGATGTTGTTTTTATCTTTGAACGTCTAGCAAATTAGTACCTAGTATCTTCGTACTAACGTGGTTCACAAGCGACCGGGTCGCTTTTTGCGGTATTTAGTAGAGAGTTGCAAATAAAATTCTATTTTAATTCTAAATCAATTTCTCTACTATGCCGAATGAACGTGATATTAATTTGGCTTTATTAACCCTCGAAAACGACACTAATTTAAGTATCAAAACATGTGCTAAGATCTATAGTGTACCATACAGTACGCTACAGGCACGGAAAGCAGGCCGCCGTAGCCGTGTTGAGTTGATTGGAAATGGCCGCAAGCTTACAGAGCACGAAGAGAATTCAATTATTAAATATATAATTGATCTGAATTCTAGATCGTTTCCGCCAAAGCACAGCCAAGTTGCAGAAATGGCTAAAGCGTGCCTACAGTCAAGAGATCGAGGATCTAATGCGTGTAAGTGTAACTCATATTACCAAGGAAGACTTCTTTGCAGCCTTCCATATTGCACACAACAAAGCAATGACATCAGCAAATATACAATCAGGATTTAGAGCAACGGGGATTCTTCCATTTAATCCTAATTATGTGATATCGCAGTTAGATATCCAGCCAAGTACTCCATCGCCGCCAATACTACCAATAATATCGCCAACTTGGAGCCCCAAAACACCACACAATTCAATTGAAATCAACTCACAAACCAATGACATTCAAAATCGCATAATTCAACACCAAAATAGCTCGCCAATCCCGATTCTAAAAAGCGTTAATCAGCTGGCAAAAAGTACAACCAAAATCATGCATGAGGTCACCTTAATACGCAGTGAGCTTCACGAGCTTCGGAAGGCAAATACACGCCTTTCCCGACGCCGAATTACAAAAAAGAAACACATAAAAGATGGAGGATCACTTACTTTTGCAGACACAAATACAATTCAGTCACAAAAAGAAGTAAATACTCAATTACAAGCCGATATTCGAAGCTATAATACATTTACACGGCTGCAATCAACAACTAAACGGCGCTGTACAAAGTGTGGAAATACTGGGCATAGTTCACGAACTTGTAAAGTCACTTAAATAGAGGTAGAAAAATTATTTAGATATATGAATATATTCTTTTCTATACTACGAAATTCTAATTAATTATTTTATTGATGATATCTTCAAAAAGCGACCCGCTCGCTTGTGAACCACGTTAACTTACTTCTGTAAATCAAACAAATATACTTCAAATTTAAACATAACACTACTAAACCCACTATGACCAAATTACTAAACTCACTATAGCCAACCCACTAAACTCACTATAACCAAACCATTAGCCCTACTATAACCAAACTACTAAACTTACTGCAAACCAATTTTAGAGATAAAAAAAACTATTATAGTGGATAGAGTGATGTATTTGATTTCGAGTTCGTAAAATCCATTTGCCTGATCTATAGCAGCGGCGCTCTTTTATAGCGAGGCGACGCCCCCCCCGGACCGGCCCCAGCTACCGGCCGGCAGAAAATTTGTGGGGCTGGCAGCTGCAAAATAATTTTGGTTGTCGGTCTTGCCATTGCAAAACCATGCAAATTCCAACATCACCATCAACTACGATGGCGCCCAACATAGTCCGTGCGCATACCAGTTTGCGCACGGCTTTTGATCGCGATGTTTATACCGTTATCAAACGGCTTGAAGAACAACACAACGACGGGAGGCCGTTCAAAACGGTCAACATGGCGTACGAAGCCATTAAGAGTTCCAATTCTAGCCTCAGCCGCCAGAAAAAGCGCCCTCTAGAGGATGCCATTGACCGTGTGCTCCAGGTCCGCAGCCGAGAACGTGAGGACTCGGAGGATTCCGAGGCTGCTCTTGAAGAAGACGAGTCGGAGAAGCCACAAGACGAGAGATTCTTGCTCAATCGCCAAATGGTCAAGCACTGGAACGTCGAACCCGCGTCGCAACCTACTAGCGAGCCACCGTCAAAGAAGAAGAGACGAGTCGAGACCGATGACGAGGACACCAAGATGCTCGATACCCCGCAGAATGGCACGGCGCCCTCTGATACGAAATCGACTGACAAGACAACAAAAGAGCAGCAGAAGAAGACGCCCAAGGCGACTAGATATACTGTTGAAGAGAATGTTGCGCTACCGCCCGTTGGTGGTCTTAGTGACGTGTACCGCAGTCTGTTGGGTCAAACAGGCTTCCGTCTTCGCCGTCCAGAGCTCTACCGCGGCAATAGCGGCCTCGTACCAGGAATCCTCCTTTCTGGCCCTCCCGGCGTTGGAAAGAAGTCGCTTATCCGCACGCTGGCTGCCGAGCTCTCAGCCCCAATTGTGTCTCTGAAGGCATGCTTCCAGGACCCTGAGCGCATGGAGAAGAGTCTCACAGAAGCGGTTGACGCTGCGTTGAGTATCTCTCCCAGCATAGTCTTCATTGAGGATTTGCATTTGTATATGGGTAAACCAGGTGGATCTACACACAATGAACACCACCAAAAGGCCATATTTTTATTCGAGAGGCAAATGGAGCGCATAGCGCAACACGATATATCGAACGGCGGCGTTCTTGCCATGGCTACTACATCACGACTTACGGATATTGACCCTACCGTTTTACGCTATGGTCTGTTTGAGAGAACGGTTCCATTGCGCGTTCCAGACCGAGATGCGCGAGTTGACATTCTCAAGGTTCTGACAAGGGATTTGGAGCTTGCTGAGAATGTTGACTTTACGGAGCTTGCAAAACTGATGCATGGTTTCGTTGGTGCTGATATTGCCACTGTGATTAGACTGGCTAGACAGGCGTCTATCAACCGTATAGTATCCAGGCAGAACAACGACTATGATCGCTTTTTGCAGTTGGAGCTTGATGGCACGTCAGTTCGTAAGCTAGCTGACGGCGCTCTTGATTTGTGTACAATGCTTGCCTCATACCCCGAATCCAGCCCCGACGACACCATCTGCGCCGAAGACTTCAAGTCTGTCATTGGTGGTTTTGTTCCATCACTGCGCAAAGAAGGCTTCACAGTGGTGCCTAGTATTACATGGGACCAAGTTGGTGCTCTCCGTGCCGTCCGCGACCAGCTCAACATGTCCATCATTGGCCCTATCAAAGATCCGGAACTGTACCGTGCCTTTGGTATGCAGCGACCAGCAGGTGCACTGCTCTGGGGCCCCCCAGGCTGTGGTAAAACACTCGTTGCGCAGGCTGTCGCCAATGAGGCACAAGCCAGTTTTATTCTAATCAACGGTCCTGAGCTCTTGAACAAGTATGTTGGTGAATCAGAGCGTGCAGTGCGTGAATTATTCCAGCGTGCCCGGTCATCTACGCCATGCATCCTATTCTTTGATGAGATTGATTCGATTGTCCCTAGACGTGAAAATTCGTCAACCGACGCTAGTGCGCGAGTCGTCAATGCCCTGCTCACAGAATTGGATGGCGCGCAGGACCGCTCTGGAATCTACGTTATCGGCACTACCAACCGTCCCGATATGATTGACTCCGCCATGCTTCGACCAGGACGTCTGAGTGTCCGCCTCTTTGTTGATCTCCCGACGGCAGACGAGCGAGTCGATATTCTCAACACCATTTACAAGACATGCCACAGTGAAGCGACAGCTGCTGAGCTGGCAAGGCTGCCTGGCGTTGCACTAGATCCGCGCTGTCATGACTTTAGTGGTGCCGATCTTGGAGGATTACACACCAAGGCTGCGGAGTCTGCACTGCGGCGATGGATGACCAAGGAGAAGACGGTCAAGGAGATTGACGAGGTGGACTGGGAGACTGCTCTGGAGAGCACACAGCGCAGTGTTTCTAACCCGGAGACGTACCGCAAACTCAATGTCAAACTCGGTAAGGCAAACTAGACGTTTGATCAGGACACAAACTTTGTTTGTATATGCGATGGAAATAAAAGAAAACACCAGGATACAAACGAAGTTTGTATATGCCATTGAAATACAGGCAAACATGGTGACGGCGTTTAGAGAGAGATGTATTTGCTATAGAGTTAATATGAATGACGAACCACATCACGACATTTGAATGAATGGACCGTTTCAGAGGAATCGCGCAAGTAGCTGCCAGTATGGTGGAACGTGTGAATGAAGAGTCTTTTTGAGGTTGTGTAGCATCCGACACGGTCGATGCCGGTGTCAATTTTAATCTAGTAGTCTATTATACATAAAAGTGTTGCCGGCGTCCCGTCTATCAGTTCGTATCATAATACAGGGCACATCTGCATTTATGCAGTGGAGTCCTTGAGGTAGCTAGAAAGAGTGAAATGTTAGCAAAAGCTGTTGACCATGGCTGTAGGATCGACAAGTTTTAAACTTACGCAATGAGATCGTTGCGGTCCTTGTCCTTCTTGAGACCACCGAAGGCCATCTTGGTACCGGGGATGTACTTCTTGGGGTTCTCGAGGTAGGCAAAGAGGGTGGTCTCGTCCCAGGTGATGCCCTTCTGCTTGTTGGCATCGGTGTAGGCGTAGCCGTCGACGGAGCCGGTCTTGCGACCGAAGAGACCGTGCAGAGCAGGGCCGATCTTGTTGGCGCCGCCCTTCTCGACAGTGTGGCACTGAGCGCAACGGGTCTTGAAGAGGTTGGCACCCTTCTTGATATCGCCTGCGAAGAGAGATCATGTTAGCTTGGTGTTCCTAGTGGTTGGTTGTTCTGTGTCGTGTGCTGTGATGAGCAGCAAAGTTGTCATTGTAGCCCGCCAGAGGAGTAAGAGACAACGAAAACACGGTCAAGACCAGGATGGACCCCTTAGAATCGCTCCCAGACCAACTCTTGCGCATCGGGTTTGGCGTCGCAATTGCAGGCTGCGTCTGCCAAAATAGCGCAGGGCTGCAGGTCCTTTGCTTGTGACGGCAGCTTGCGACTGCCTCGGAAACGCCGCATTGCGCGGCTAGAGTGCTCTGGTGGCGATTGGGCTTCTCAATTCGATGTCCTCGATCAATGTATCGAATTGCGCAGGCTCAATGGCTCCGTGTTGTCATCTTTTTCGTCCTCGATTGGCGGCCAGCAAAAAACAACCTGCTCACAACTGCAAACAGACAGGCGCGAAAAAGAACTTACCACCAGCCATTTTTGGAGATGTGTGTTTTGTTTAAAGAAACGGTATTAAAATTAGTGAGGATTAGAAAACAAGAAAACTCAAAGCAAGTTTCTTGTCTATAGGGGAAGGTTGATTGAAGAATTGGTTTGGTAGCGGGAAAGAAGGGGAAAAGGAAAAGGGAGCCAGAAAAAAAGATTTATGACAGCATGGATCCAAGCCGAGTAAGCCATTTTCGTGGCTCGTGGCCCGTTGAGCCACCTGTGGCGGAGCCCGGCCAGCCAATCAGCGATTGAGAATTACGCAGTCTCATCCTGGGCAGGTATTATTTTGCGGGTAAAGTCGGACACCCCAGTGGCTGCCTCAGGCGGGCGGGCAAATCTCGGGGACAACGGCAAAAAAAAAAAATAAAGCACCCTCTTCAGTGAATGAAAGCCTAAATTACAGGGCCTCCAATCGCTATCTTGCACCGACTGGCGCAGGGCCACTGACTGCCCGTGGTACCGTGCTGGACAGCGCCTGGAGCCAAATCTGCACAGGGCAAGCAGCCACAGCAAGCTTCCATTGAGGAACAGACAAGCCTGCGAAGCTTCTCCAACGGCCCATCATCGTCAACCCCAACACCAGCCATGGCCTCCAAGGCAGTCATCCCGCGCTTTCTGCTGCCGCTGCAGGGCACGCTCTGGCGAACTGTGCGACTGCCTGTCTCGCAGTCCGTCCGCGTGCGATACGCCTCATTAACCCCCAACAAGCCCATTGTGCTCGAGAAGCCGGCCAAGTTCAACCCGCCGTCCCATGGCTCGCGGCTCAAGAAGAACACCATCCCGCGCCACTATGGACCGCAATTGACCAAGGAAGAGATTGCTGTCCAAAACACAAGGGACTATCCCGGCATGATGGCCCCCGCGGGCACCTGGAGCCACTGGTTCTGGCACAGCAGACTGCTGCATACTTTTATCACAATGGTACGAAATACTGCACATGTTGGGACTGAAGATGGATTGAGACTAACTTGGATTGATTCTATAGGGCACGCTTCTCGCCATGGCCATTGCCACCTTCTTCATGAACTACGCATACAACTCGCCGTTCAAGGACCTCGTGCCTCCCCTGTCGGACCTCTGGACGAACCCGACCTACTTCATCGCCGCGTGGAAGAATGTTATTATCCTGCACGAAAAGGACAAGGCTGAGAAGGCCATCGAGCACCGAACGCGCAGCCTTGACGATGTTGCCAAGCGCCGATATTACATGAAGATGCATGGCATCGAGACCAAGGACCCCGTCACCATGGTTTTCGGCAAGGATGAGGGCAAGTCTATTGACGAGCTCGAGGCTGCTGCCATGGGCCGTGAGTATGTCCCTACGCCGGCTGAGAAGGAGAAGGAGGCTGCTTCGAAAAAGAAGTGGTTTGGCATCTGGTAAAGCAGAGTGTTGCTGTGGTGTGCTCGCTGCATGTGGGTGCCAAAGTGTAGCGTTTTTTTATTGTACAATAGTAGTCATCATAGCTAGCCCCATCTGTATCGTTCTATGTACTAAATCTTGATATGTCATTTGTAATGTTCGCCCCCATTATGCTAATTCAACGCCATCGAGCCCGTCGAGAATATCATCCGCTACGCCACCCTTTTCCAAAACTGCCTGTATAATGGCATCCAGGACGCCAAACTTGGTGCCTCCTAGCGGCGCTTTCCATACACCTTCGGTGGAAGCAAAATCGGTCTGTTGCTGTGGCTGTTTCGACTGCGGCGTCGAAGTACCACTGCCAGATTCTGTGTTTGTGGTAGCAATGTTCATCGAGTTTGGTACACCGGGAGGCGTCAGTCTCGAAGGCGGGTCGACGGTGCGCATGGAGAGAAGTCTAAGCTGGCGCCCAGAGTCGACATCCATACGTGAGGACTGCTGCTCTTCGCGGACCTCGGATACAGACACTGCCAGCGCTGCTTCTGCGACTGCAAGCTCCTCTCTAGCGGGGTCGAATATGATGTTGTTTCCAATGGCAACAACGAGAAGCGTGATTGGCGGCCGCGAGCCGGCGATTCCTCCATCGCGAGGGTATAAGAATGTAGAGGCTTCCCAGTCGTCGTCAAACATGGGGTCTTCGTCACCTTCTGATTTCAGCTTGGGCAATCTTGTAGCAAGGAGCGCCAAATGGGTTGTCAAGGACAACAGAGGGAGAGGGTATGAAAGAGGAGGAGAGATGAGTAAGATCTAGTAGCGCGGTTAGTACAAGAATCTTGTAAAGAGTTCCAATCAGTAGTAAACGTACATCGAGGTAAAGACGCCAGTGGAAGCGGCGGTTGATCCAGAGCTTCTTTGCAAATTCTCCATCAGCGAGCAGCGCTTCTCGCAGCATCTCTGCCAAAAACACTGTCGACGCCTCATCGTCTCGCTGTCCTGGGATCTCCACAGTCATCTCGAGCCATTCTCCCTTTGCTTTTCGTCGCGCTTCTTGTCCATCACCGCTTCCTCGTTGCGGTTGCAATTCTGTGAGCTGGTCTTCTGCGCCGACGCTCGATTCGACCGTCTTTTCAATCTCGGCCTTTACGCCGACAATCGCTTCCGTGCCGTCTGCAAAACACACTCGAGCGCTTCCATTGGTTCCAGGGAGAATACCGGTTTCGGCTGTGAGAGGACGGAATTGCGTCGGCGATCGGCCGTCTGGTCGGATTGGTGGTTGGAGAGAGAGCGAGCTGTGCAGGTATGCGAGTTCTGCGGGGGAGAACAGGGCTTGTTGGGACGCCATTGTGGCGTGTATCTAGAGAGAGTTGCTGCTGCCGACTAATTCTATTTTAAGGAACTGCGAGGGCTGGCGAAACTGGAAAGATGCGTGTGTTTGGTTCTTGTCGAAAAGTTTGGAGCTCTGCCAAAGGTGAAGCGTTGAAGTTGACAGTGGGGCAGCAACTTTTTTTGCATGCTCGATGCGTGTGGAATCTGGCTGATCTCCAGCGACGGCTAGCCCGTTGCTGTCAACTGTCTTAAAACTATGCAGATTAAAAATCTATACTTCAATCTGGAAAGAGCTTAAAAAGATCAAAAACGAAAAAATCCGTGTAATTCTATGATACTATGCAAGATCTAGACATATATCGTCAATGCAATCAGGGCCCATGGCGGCCACCATTTCTGCCACCAGCGACTTGAGGCTCGTTCCATCGCTTACATCACTGGATTCCCAATCTACCAAGTCACACAGTTGAAAAAGTCGTGGAGCTCTTCGGAGTCGAACAGCAATGTGGTCCAAGTCAATATCTGCAAACTCTTCGAGACTTGTGATGCCGGGCATGTTCGATTCGAATAAGGATTGCGATGCAAAGTCGGAGTCTGAATCCGATGCTCCACCTGTAGTTGTTTCTGATGGTTTTGCAATTGGTGGTGCCGAGGGCGCAATCAAATCATCGTCTTCGTCAGCGGGCGGCGTGGACTGGCTTTCCAGAGAGAGACTGACAAACGACTTTTTATCCAGAAGCTTCAACGTAGTACTGTCAAGAGCATTCCACTTCAAGGATACCGGATCCAACATCCCCAGCGGCTGGTAATCGGCCTTGTACTTCATCTTTGGACAGTCATGTATGTAGTATCCCGGATACCACCACCGGTAGCCCTCTTCCTCAGCAAATGCCAGCTCCCGTAGTGCCGCCAACTTGCCTGGGGCATGCTTGTGTATGCTCTCGTGATACAAAAAGTACACGGAGCTGACGCAATCTGGCAACAGATCAAGCACGCCGATTGCAACAAGCTTTCCATCGATCCTATAACACTGGTGGAAGGATCCAACTTTTCGTTTTCGCCCATCATCGTCTACCACAGTACCACGACGAATAGGCGAGTTACAGAGGAACTGCTTGAAGCCGTCCTTTGTGCGGCTGTCAGGCTCGTCCTTATGCACAACCATTTGGTAGTTATTATACACCTCAAACTTTTCCTCGGTAAAATGGTCCTTCTCCAAGGTTACGACGAGAGTATGTGCTGGTGTGGAGGCTGTCTTGAGTCGGTCACGTTCGGCTTCGTGGATTCTCTCAGTTAAGACAAACTCGTTGTCTCTTTTTTTTGCTTCTGCCTTTGACCGAGGGTTCAGGCGGGCTTCTTCCGTTATAAACTGTTCACCAAGAATAAATTTATTAAATTTATTAATCACCTGACGCTGGTCTTTCTTAATCGCAAACGTCTTGGTGTCTGTTCGTATCGTATAGTGAGGGCAGCACATGCTCCGTTGGTTTGGTCGATAGATAAGCGTGCCTGAACGCCTCCAGCACCGATTGATGAGCTTCTGATAGAACTCCGGGCTTATGGAGGTGGCATGTGAGTAATAATTGAAACCTATCGATTGGTAATGTCAGTATGGTAGGATTCTTTGGCTCGATGCTATGCGTACGCTCTGACGTTCTTGTGCTCCGGCCTTTGCAGTAGCCACAGCTTGAAGAGCTAGCATATCCTACACAGCGATACATTGTTAGGATATCAATTTCTAAATCGAAATTATTCGACCTTGAAGTCTGTAGACATACCATTGAACATGACAAACTCATGCTGGTCATCGATTGGGACCTGACCGAGAGCAGTCATGTTGGTGGCGAGGCCAGAGTGCCTTTTCAAGAAGCAACAATATTTAAAGTCACCAAACACACTGTAATAGAATAAATAGAGTTAAAGAAGGGTCTTTCTAGATCACTGTGCCGTGTTGAACGCCGCGAAGCAACAGATGTGGTAGTGGTCGGAGTTTCTGAGTGGCGGTTTGGCGGGGTCGAAGCTTTGGCCCCCCACCACGGCGCCGGACCGACTTACACGGGTAATACTGCCAGCGTCCGAGGTAAATCAAAATGGCTCCCGAGGAAAGTGATTATTCTTTTTTACATATGATGGTAGCTTAGGATTATTTACTTGTAATCTCTCTTTGTTAAATATGTCCATTTATATTCGTTACTATATATACGACGTAGTCTCATGGCAACTTGGGCATCTTGCTGCAGAAGAATGCTTAGAAGCGACGAAACCGCGATTAGTCCCGTACCAGTACACAATGCTGTGTAGCAAACCGTCAAGATAGCTGCTACTAGCAATGGCTCAAACCAACATTTAGCAGTGAGCGGCGTTGGTGGGGTAAACGTTCTTGGTGTTGCAGGTGTTGGGAGGGCTGAAGAGAGGAGCGGTGTTGACACCGTAGTTCTTGGGGGGGTCGCGGACAATCTTGTACTTGCCACCAGGGGTAAGGTTATTCTCGCAGTTGATCTGGTTCTGGCCACCGCTCTTGGAGTTGGAACCGGTCCAGATATCAATGTGGAGCTTGCCGTTCTTGTAGTCCGAAGCTATATCATCCCAGTCAGTAGCTGTCTCGGGGTGGTAGTGACAAATGCTTTTCGCAACTTACTGCACTGCTCGCAGTCATCCTCGTAACGACCGTACTTGGTCAAGAAGGGGAGGTAGACAATCTCGCAGGTCTTGAGCTCGCCAGGGGCGGTAGCAATGGTGACGGGGTCATCGTAGGAACCGGTACCACCAGCCTTGTAGTTGCGGCCACCACAGTTGTGAGCAACACCAGCACCAGGTGGGGAGTTATCGGGCCAACCGTAGAACGTGACTTCGTAGTCTCCTGAGATATTGCAGGCTGTAGAAACACCAGCAAAAATAGATGCGATGGTGGCGATAGTTGTAGAGGTCTTCATTGTGGCGTGTGATTGCGGGTGGTGGAGGTAGTAGAGGTTGTGGAGATGTTGGGGGCGTCAAAGGAAAAAGTGGTAAAAACGAAAGTGACTGTTAAAAGAAAACCTCGAGGGGAATGAGTAGCCAATTTATAGTCAATAGCGTAAATAAAAACATGTACGGATAGACAATTGCGGTGCAGGGCCCGAGACCAATACTAGACGGAGCTAAGCGCTCTGTTTCCCCCAATGACATCGTGCATGCTGCCCGTAATGGCCCAAGATTGGCCATCGACATCACTGGAAAGCGTAGCAACGAGTCGATTTCAGCCCCTCCGTAAGCTGTAGAGTATCATCGTCTGGGATAGCTTCACGATCAAGGGTTGTGATTAGTGGATTATTCGCCAGAACCGCCACTTCCATCCTACTCTCCACATTTGGTTCGATCGAATGGCGGGGAACGGCAAGGTGCAGTTCTGCGGCACTTGAGCGCCTTTGGCGGCCATGTGTTTTTCCTCGGATTGCGCTACTCATGCAGTCATTCGACGCTTATAATTCTTACGTCGGCATTATCCAGAGTTCGTTAGCGTGAAAGACGGAGCCAGAATCTGGGTGCCTAGAGCCGCGCTATGTAGTAATAGCCCTCTTGGCTTGTTTGACCTGCAGCATGGATGCGGTCTATTCCGTGGATCACCGAAGCCGTATATCCGACGGCTTACCCGGACATTGTTTGCAGAAATAAAGAATTGTCTCAAACTGAGACCTATACTGCTGGGGTTGACAAAGGCAAATCCAAGGCGGCTGCCGGCGGTCTCGGGTAGGCAGGCAATCTACCCCGTTATTGAGTAGAAAAAAGAAAGATAATGTAACTATTATAGAAAATTAGGTCTTAGTAAACTAATTCATGTATTCATAAATTATATCCAATAATGCATTAAGTCATCTGGTGATTGAAACGGAAAGACAAGGTTGTCCGGCTATTGATACCAACCTTTCTACTATAGCACCTTCGTGCTACGTGAGGCACCTTCCCCCACCAACCACCAACCACTCAAGGGCCAACGTGCACCACGCATCCTGGAGCAACCACCACCATTCAGCCCAGGCTGCATATTCACATGCTGAGACATTTAACTACCTATAGTGGCTAGTATGCACTATCTACCCAATTCATAACACCCTACAGCTAATTACTGACCCGTTTTCTGGTCGTGGGCAAGGCAAGATCTTGGTTTCGGAGGGTGAGAGATCCGATCTCGCCTCTGGCCCTTGCGTTTCTGCAAGATCTACAGCAGCTGAGCAAGATGTTGCAAGAAACGACGCATCAACAATTCTAGACGATCACAGCCAATGTCTACTGCAAAATAAACGTACAAAAAGCGCTAGATCAAACTTGGCTCAGAGGCACGAGACTTGCGGCGCTGTGGCACGGCATCGCTTCCACTAGCAGCCCCCTCTGGCTCCCAGTGTGCCCCTCCCTCCCCCTCGTAGATCCCCTGTAACTTGGAACAGCACAGTGATCGTTGCGCAGACATCCCACTGTATTTCACTTCATCCGATGGACCTGCAAAGCTCGCCATTTCCATCTGCTCCAATTGTTCAGCCCACGTGGGGTACGCCTTGCGTCTTTTCTACTTGCGCGGACTGTCCACCGCCGTTAACAATTGCACTAAAGAACCGAGACCGGATTTCCTTATCTTTGTTTTGCTGGGACAACCACTTTCTTTTTATGTACAGGTGCAAAATCAAGGTCCCAAGTACCCAACCATTTGTTTTTCTCCTGCTCTATTAGCCTTGTGCCGTGCCGGCCGGAGGGAAGACTTGAGCAGCGGACAATACTCTGCCCACCCAGCCAATCTGCCGACCAAACGATGTATACAGTGCTGAGGCTTGCTCAATGGCAGTTGAGATCTGCATCATCCTTGATTTGAATGCACTTTGTAGAACATCCTTTTTGGTGGAATGTACTTGCCACCCCAATGCAAGGCTCTCTAAGCCGTCACTGCTTACAGAGAGGTACGCTCACTTGGCAACGGGTGATATCCGAGTTTACCGCCTGAAGCTCACCGCAAGGTTTGAGCAACCACCAGCACAGCACCACTGGAACTTTGAAGGAGGGGTGACCTGCAGGAGGCTCGCGAGATTCGGCAGCAGGGTTTACGCCAACAAAGCGCTAATTTAGCGTTTGGGTTGGCCCCAGCGCCCGCCACAGGTTGGTTAGCCAAGCTTGGGAGGAGGGGCACGACGTATCGCGTGCGCCCGAATATCGGTTTGTCACAAATGGTCTTTGCTCTTTTCGGCGCTGCGGTTACTTTGGGCAAGTCGAATTGGCTCATGGCCGCCATGAAAGCGGAGGTCGTGTGCTTCTGCAAAATGCGTTTGTAGCAGGCATCTCGTTTTAATTGTTTGTCTTGGGCCTCCCTTTCAGCACGTTTAGCGAGAACGTGGAAGCTTCACTGAAATCGGTCTCCCTCTATAATATAGTCCACTATCTTAAGGGCAGCCCTGCGTGTTGGGGAAGCCCCCCAGTAACTGTAAAGTAAAAAAAAAAAAGTCTCCTAGCACAGCGCCCCTCTTTCTTCTCGGCTTTCCAGCGCCTCCACCGCCGTAACTCCAGCACACTTTAGGGGCCACAAACGACCCAGTTGCCCGCTGGCCACCCTCTCCACCTCTCTCCTTTTCCACGTTCTTCTCCTCCTCCTCTCGACGCTCTAAAGTTTTCTTCTTTAAGTTGCTCGTGTGACTCCCGAGCAAAGTCGAATTCCTCACTCAAAAACTCCTTCTCGATATCCGCAATAATGAATCTTTAAACGATTTGTCGCTTGTCGACCTTTTTGTCGCAACTTCTGCAACGCTCCATCCGCTCCAAGTCCAACCAATTTTTTTTTTTCGCCCGCTGAAAGCGCTCCCCATCACCAACTCGCTTCAGCGCTGCTGTGGCTACCGCCCGCCCCGAAAGCGGACAAAGCAAAAGACGAACCATCGTTGCAGCACGGGACGATTAAAATAAGAAGAATAGGAAGAACAGTGAAGGAACGAAGCTATACACCCCTGATTTGCATATGGCAGTCATGTCGGGCTCCAGCAACTCCGAGTCCAACGGTAATGGGCTTTCCAAGGAGTCGAGGGTCGGTCGAGCCAAGCAACGTAGGTGCCTCCCCCAATCTATCCCTGCGCTTCTAGAAGCCACAACCACAGCCCTGGCTCGTCTGGCGCAAATCTTGGCTGTGCAGGGCAACCTGTCAAAAGCGGTCACTGTTTCGATGATTGCCTCTGTGTAACCCGAATATTCCGATGTTCCGTTTTGCCTTGCCTTTCGGGCGTCTTATCTATCGTGTGACGACTTTGAAGCTGACCAGTGTCTTTTTTTTCTCGCCATGCAGGGTATAATACGAAAGGCGATCGACTTGTCGCCGGAGTAGTTCCGCTGTCTCCCGACCTGGAATATGTGCTTATGATTCAATCGACGCGGCGCAAGGGCTGGGTGCTGCCTAAAGGCGGCTGGGAGTCTGACGAAACCTGCGAAGAGGCGGCTACACGTGAGGCTTGGGAGGAAGCCGGCATCACTATCCAGATCGACCTTGACTTGGGTGTCATTGAAGAGTCACGGCCTCTCAAGATGTCCAAAGACCAGTCACAGTACCATTTCTACCAAGGAACCGTGCAAAGTCAGTATGAGGAATGGCCAGAGCGCCATAAACGTGAGCGCCACTGGTTCACCTTTAGTCAGGCGTGGGAAGAGCTCAAGTCGAGACCAGAGCTGCAGGAGGCACTGGACCGCTCCACGATTAAGCGAAACTAGCTTGCCCAAGTTTGGCTGTGGACGGGCAATGCAGAGGCAGTGACCCAATGCCTCTCGTGATGGACAAGCCAGATGGCCGCGCAAGGCGATTCTGCAACTCGCCATGTTGCAGGGCCGTCACCAAGACACAAAAAAATATTTCTTTTCGCATATGTTGCATCGGGTTTTAAAGGCGTTGACGGCGGGAAAGTACATGAAATAGAAATCCCCGGATGGGCTGGATACGGTACAGGCGACTTTTTCAATAGGATTTACCGGGCATTTGGCCTCGGGTCATGATTTTGCAAGTAGATTCCATGACTAATTCAAGATTTATACACCTGCTTTCACTTTACTTATCCCACATATTGGATGCGAACCGATGGAATTGGGCATATATAGATGCGCTATTATAGAATCGCGACTTGCTTGGCAGAAGTGCCACCACCTCTTGCGCATGAAGAGGTCGATGTACCCATTGACTCGCAGTTTTACGGGATAGGCGGAACTAACACACTGAGAAAGACGGATTCCAGTTCAATTAAACTCATTACTAACAAAAAACTGTTCAAAAACTAACTATCTATGTCTGTTATTCTGTTATAAATCTGGTTGTCACTGCTTTTACGCCCCGCTTCACTCTTTTTGCCCCTCCAAACCAGAGGTAGCAGAAGCAGTCACGTGAGAGCGACCGGTTTCGCTAGCCTAGCGACCATCTACATGCAACTTGCGTTCAATATAGCACCATATTGCAAAACGCATCGTTGCAGGCTATATAACCGCACCAACCAAAAGGCATTGCCATACTTTTCGAAACCATCTAGCTTCAACTCTGTATTAACCAGAGAGGCTGAAACTCGGCCTCCGCCTGCCGCTCAACTCCAATTGCTCCTCCCTTCTCCCCGCACCGAATTCAACCGCACCTTCAAACAGCTATATATACTCTTCGCTTAAAATACGTTATGGAAAACCTTACAATTTCGGAAATGCCCCCTCAGGAGGCCCGCGGCATGCCTCAACCGCCAGCTCAGCTGCCCCCGCAGATGTTTACGACTGCCGCACAGCTTCTCGATCTGACAGATAGTATGTGGCCTACTACCGCCGCGCATTAACGGTCGATAGAGATACTAATCTTAACTCTACAGAAAAGTTGATGGTTGTATTACGCGATGGCCGCAAGTTGGTCGGTGTGCTTAGAAGTTGGGATCAGTTTGGTAAGGACAACAACGGCAGTAGTAAGCCTGGACTCGCGACTAACATGCACAGCAAACATTGTTCTTCAGTCGACAACAGAGCGTATATTTGCTCCTTCCTCGTCACCCACATCGCCTGGACTTTACGCGGACGTCCACCACGGCATCTTCCTAGTCCGTGGTGAGAATGTTGTTGTCCTGGGTGAAATCGATCTCGATAAGGACGACCTTCCCCCACCTGGTTATGAGCTTGGCGAGCTGGAGGCTGTCAAGAAGATCGCTGATCAACGAAAGAATGTGGAAAAGGTCAAGGAGAAGAACAGGCTCAAGAAGCTCGCTGGGTTGGGCTTCGAAGGCGACGTTGTTGGAGATGCAGTCATTTAACGGCCTCGGCGCTCTTGTTATGGACCAAAAAAAAGCGTGTCGTCTTTATCGTTATGTTTTTTATTTATGAAATTTATGAAACGCTATGAGCGCTTCACGGCTCTGTCTGGCAGAATATTGTGAAATGCCGAGAGTCGAGCCCAGCTGCTGCAGAAGGCGGCAGTGGGCAGGGATATCGGATGCGCGGGAACGAACATGCATGGAGGTAGATGCAGCGGTATTAATAAAGCTACAAAATGACGTTCTCAAACAATATTTTGGCATGTGATGGTTTGTAAGTTGTCACTAGTGGGATATATTATGAGGCTATGGTACAGGATGCCCTAGGTATGTAACATTTGTGAGGGCGCTAGAGGTGAGTTGATATCATGATACAAAAGGAGAGTGCGAGTCAAAACGCAATCCAATGAATAAAAGAAATAAGACCGAAACGCCATGGAGTTCAGCTTAACATTTGCTTCGTTGCTGTCGTGCAAATGCGGGAATGGAGCTGCCGCCTGGTTCACGCATGCCACCAAGCAGCCAGTCTGTCAGGCCTACAAACTTGGCGCCCACGCCCTTCTCCCAGTTACCGCTCTCTTGTACCTGCTCAATTGTGTGAGTCAAGATTCGGCCTTCGCTGTCAAAGTCGAAGATGAAGAGGCCGGTAAACGCCTTGTTTGGGTCGACGCCCCGAGCAAGTCCCAAAGTGCGTGCAATACCGCTACCGGACGATGATAGCTCTGGACCACGCCGTTTCTCGCACCACCTTACAACAAGCTGATCTGGTATGGCATCAGGGTGGCGGGGTAGGAATGTAAGCGGCTCCGATGTCATACGCTCAGCGAGAATTTCAAGCTTGACGTTGCCGATGATCGGGACGCGGTTCCAGGCTATCGGCGACGTCCAGAGCGCAGCATTGTAAGCAACTCGTCCGGATACGGTTGGAAGATGCGGGTGTGTAGAAGGGAATAGCTGTAGCGATATATTGGGAGAGAGGACATCTTGCGGCAGGGGGGATTGTAGTAGAGTTGGCAGTCGATCTTGGAGAAGGCGAAGTGCTATACAGGGTTTGTTGTAAGTAACAAGAATTCAAGATGAAGAAGCAATGCAGTTGATATGGCATAACGTACTCTTTCCTAGCTTGGCCTTGTTGGGGTCGCGAGGGCGTTCACTGTGGAAGCCAATTGCCAATGGATCGGTCGCTGCGAACCATGCTGAGCTTGGCTGTGATGAGGGGCCGTGGCGGTGGGAGTGATCTGATGATATTGATTGCTCTGTAGACTGTATCTCTTGCTTTGTAAGATGCTGTACGCGGGCGCGGGCTTTGCTGTTGCTAGATAAAAGGCAGCGATGCGGGCAATGTGTCGATGACGACACTTTGCTTGAGGCGCGCAAGGAAGAGCGCAACGGCGCAGCCATTGAGCCTGGTCAGTAGCAAAAAGGCATATGGTGTACGGTCGTCTTTATATTGTGATGCGAAACAGACACGCAAGGGAACTGCCCTGGGGCGCGATGCGGAGTATTGCTGCTCTTTGAGATTTATGAGGTTGTCATCAAACCGGATTTGGGCGCCCGCCTTTTCATGGCTGTGGTTGGTTGGACTGGCGAGCTGCAGGGAACTCTTTTAGCGGGCCATGGAAGCAAGCTACAGGCGCCAGCTTGTCTGCACCAGGCGAGGCGAGTGCCGGCTACAGTGTGCATAAGCAACAGTGCGTTCAGTGGGGCTTAGCTGCACAGTACAGGGCGTAGTGTATCTGCTACAGAAAATAAAGAGCTTGATGGCGATGACGCTCTGCAGCAAGACATGCAATACTAGCAATTGTGTACGTGACCCGTTTATAACGTCAACTGGTGTTTTTGATCTCGGGACAGGAATCGGAGTTGTGGCCGTAATTTTCGCCGACGTCACATGCCATACCAGTGTGGCGATAGCGGTGTTAGTGAGGGAGGGTGCCTGTCTGTCTCTGTTGAGCAGGATAACACTGACTGGGCTGGGCTGGAGCCTAACGCAGCAGCGATATCAAGCAGCTGGGACATCCGTTGCCTTATAGGAACTATCAGTGCATAAAGTAGGTAATAAAATAGAAAGAAAAATCAATCTCAACAGAATAGACATCTTCTTCCTGCCTAATACTTTATTTCTCATTTTAAATCTATTCCCTGCAGCCGAAACCTGGCCCTCAACTCGGACGGCGCCCCGAGCGTGTGCCCCGCGCGCTGTGCTGGAAAGGCTGCTGGGCATTTCTGTCCCCCCTGGAACGCGTCTTTGTAACGACCTTCACGTGACTGCCGCCGCCCAAGCTGTCATCCCACCGCTATTGGCCCGTGCCATGTCGCCTTTTCCCTGACGTACGGTAACTTGTTGGAACCCGGCCGACCTTCTATTCTCATCTTCTTCAGCAATCCCGCTTCCTCGCCTCCTTTCGTCCTCTTCTACGACGCCGCTCACCTCTTTTTATTCCACAAACACAACCGCCCATCATGAACCCTGAGTAGTACGTTGTTATCCCGAGGCCGCGTCGCTCGGTTGCTGCGCCTAGCCTGGCGGGCCTCTCCCCTGGATGCAAACCAACCCCATCACCGACAGTTGGAACTAACGTGCGACGCAGAGTATTCTCCCAGATCTCGATATGCAGAGTGTTTACTTCTCGAACCAAACGAGGCGGCAAACTATGCGAGCGGTCAATACGCCACCAAATACTCCGTACTAACGCTTGTCCCGCAGATACGACTATCTCTTCAAGCTCCTCCTCATCGGTGACTCTGGTGTAGGAAAGTCTTGCTTGCTCTTGCGTTTTGCTGACGATACCTACACGGAATCCTACATCTCCACCATCGGTGTCGACTTCGTATGTACCCCCTCGGCTAAGCTGGATACGCCTAGCTTTGTAGACATGCTTGCTAACTGTTTGGGCGCAGAAAATCCGAACCATCGAACTCGATGGAAAGACCGTCAAGCTTCAGATCGTATGTTTTCACCGATACTTTCCCAGTAAAATCACAACCGCTAACTCGTAGCAGTGGGATACCGCCGGCCAGGAGCGTTTCCGAACCATCACCTCTTCCTACTACCGTGGTGCCCACGGCATCTGCGTCGTCTACGATGTCACCGATATGGACTCTTTCAACAACGTCAAGCAGTGGCTCCAAGAGATTGACCGTTACGCCACCGAGGGTGTCAACAAGCTGCTCGTAGGCAACAAGAGCGATATGTCTGACAAGAAGGTCGTCGAGTACACCGTCGCCAAGGTACGTATCTAAAATCCAGCTGCCGGTCCTGCGCTTGCCGCCACTTTGCAGTTTATATTACAGGATCATCACCAAAGGTCCTCAAATACTGATTATTTCTATAGGAGTTCGCTGACAGCCTCGGCATTCCTTTCCTCGAGACCTCCGCAAAGAACGCCAGCAACGTCGAGCAGGCTTTCTTGACCATGGCCCGCCAGATTAAGGAACGCATGGGTACTGCCACCGCCAACACGAAACCCACCGTGCAAGTCGGCCAGGGCCAGGGCGTTGGCTCGTCCTCCAACAGCAGCTGCTGCTAAGCGGTGAATAGATTGAAGGAACTATAATGACCTGTGATTAGAGGGCCAACGAATGTAAGATGATGGACGGTGCAGCAACCACTTCCCCCGAGACATTTTGAGGCGTCCACGATTTGGCTGAGGCAGAGGATTGGTGACGACTTCTTGTTTTTTTCTTCCTTTTATTACCATTTTCCGTTTTACCAGTTTATCTACCTTTGGCCGCGAATAGAACGAAATCATGCCCTCCTTGGATGCCGCCCCTTTCTCAACCCATCTGAGCTACCAGTGGCTGCCTGTATCTATACCTGTTAATGCTGTTTTTGTACTTCCTTAATATGCCATATTGTGGTTGACTGTCTGCCTAGTTGAAGCCTGTTGTTATGTGCACATAGTTCATTTCTCCCTCGTCCGTAGCCACCAACCAGCTATGAGTACTAGAATTGAAATATGTACGAGATGAGCAGAATACGCTTCTTTTAAATATGTTTTTAAACAGAATTAAGTTTAAAATGCTATAAATTAAAAACTATGTGCTGGGTATCGTTACAGCAGATGTTCGATCCTGCGAATCAGCTATATCTAGGACAAAAGAAAATGGTCCGTTTCCACCCTAATTAATTCCGCTATGATGAGACGCTAATGTGGTTAGACGAGATAAGAATACAGGAAGGAAAAATATCATGGCAGGTTGTACATAAAAACAAAAATGAAATAATATCGACAAAGACTAAGGAGATCTTACTCAATGCCCAGAAACTTGAGCGCCTTGCGGGTATCAACTGTACGTGGTTTTTGATGCATGAAAAGAGGCATGAGCCTGCGCTCCTCTTCAATGTCATAGTCACTCTCTTCCTCGTACAGATCAAAGTTGGACAGAGAAAGACCATCGTCAGTGACAGAGCGTTTATGGAATGGGCGCTGACTAGGTCGGACACGGAGAGAGCGTCGTGCAGTGTGGATTGACTCTGGCAGTGATGGAGTCGGCGATGGCGGGCCATTAGTAGGCACAGGGGATGAGGCAAAGAATGTGCTAAGTCCAACTATGCCGCTTGGGAAGCGAATGGGATGGCGAGTTTGACGAGGAGGAGCGAGATCGCGGCGGGAGGCTGATCGTTCTGCCTTTCTCATGCTCGCTTGCTTAGCCTGCTTGCTGGATGGTCTTTGAGACGTATCGTTTAAGTTCCAAATGACACCGGCAAAGTCGCTTACATCGTCCACAGACGCCGTGGCGTTGATTAAATAGTTCGCGTTGGAGGTGGAATCATCCGAGTAAGCTGCAAGAGACGAGTGGATGGACATGACCGACTTGTTGTCATCCAGGTTGGCTGGGTCAACGAGGTCCAGTTGCTTAAAGGGACTTTTGTTGTCGTCAATGGCATTCACAACCTGTGCTACCTTGACAAAATCGAGACCAGCTAGCTTTTGCAAGGCCAACACAGTAGGTAAATGCTGCGGAGAATGTTCCAAGAGCAAATAGCGAATGTCGCTATGGACGGAGAGATATCGCTCTAGTTGTGGAAGAATCAGTATGGCGAGGAGAACGGGGTTTCTGAAAGGGTCGTCGAGGGTGTGTGTTGAATGAGGCTGAGGTTTGAAAGCTTGGATTGTAGTGGCCATGAGATATCTATAAAAACAAGTCAGTTACAAGTCCTTTGGTGCTAAGCGTGGAGAGAAGATGCGTGTCATACCTGAGATCCAATCTCGTGCACCGGCCAGTTTGGCTGCCCTTTGTGGCAGAACACTCCAACAGCTTGAAAAGTCGGGAGGAGCGTTCCTTGGACACATCAGGATCCCGGCTAATGGCCAAAATCTGTTTTAGTGAGCGAGATTCTGTGGCGTCAGAATCCACCTCATCTCCAAATATCGGCTGCCAGAACTCGTCCAGATCTGGTAAGAAGTGGAATGGGCACTGTCTATATCCCTGCGAATGCGGAGGGAAGTATGTGCTTAGCACTGATCTGATAGAGTTTTGGATGGCCACCGGTGTCTGCGTATCTAGGACGCTCATATGATGGAACTTATGCCGTCCTTCGTCTGCTGGCGGAGGCGTTTGCACTGGCGTCGGTGGTCGTGGGATACCAGACGGCGATGGAGTCTTGCAACTTTCTCGCTTCGACAAGGTTGGCGAGCCATTAGGCGACGGGTGTGTGGGAAGTGCAACGCTAGAACGGCATATGCCCAACGCCGTTTCCAGTATATCGTCTGACGTGCCCTCACTCAGATATAGGACGAGATCCGCAAAACAGGGGAATCGTTGTGTTGCAGACGACCTACGCTTAGGTCGTCGTTCTCCTCCTTCACTAATTGATGGCTTTTTCTTGCTCTTAGGCACTGGGCTAATCCGTACAACTGGCTGTTTTGACTTAACCAGAATAGTTCGCGGTTGGTCTATTGATTGAAGACGACTCGAACGAGGATCGACATTGTCTGTGACTAGGATGCATGACATGGGCCGCTTAGATTCAGACTTGGAGCCAATGGTTGGCGCGGTTCGGGGGCCGTCTGTAAGATGGCCAGGCTCAAGCATGGATCCAAGTCCATCCGTCTCTTCAATGGGAGTGTCATTCAAATTGAGAACTGACGCCTGTCCGTACTCTATTCCGTCAGATGTCGCAATACTAAACGCATCCGACATGGGAGAGACCGCGTCACCACTAGTAGTAACCGTTAAATGGATACTAGGTCTTTCGGAGGGGCCTTGGGCAGGATCGATGTCAACATGATCTTTGTCAGAAGCTACATTGCTGGGAGAATCATAGTTGATGACAGCGAATGTTGGTCGTTTCAAAGTTGAATCTGACGCCTTTTTGGACGGAACAGGTGGAGGTTCCTTCTTCGGCATTGGCACAGGAGTCATCTCGCCTTCACCATCCGAGTTATCGTCTTCTGAGAATCCGAGAATGGGAAGACTTAGGCTTCTGGATCGCCCTGGTAACGTCAAATCCAGATCAGTCGATTCTTGAAGGTCCGCTGTCTTGCGATCGAGGGCATCTGCTGCGAGCATCGCCTTGAGAATCGGATCTTTCGGCTCAGGCTTTTCGATACGCTTCCGAGGCTTGGCAGCTATAACAGAGATGCCTTGAACTTTGCTACTCGATCGTCGCGTGTGACCATCAAAAAGTGTTCTTAAAATAGCTTCTGCATCCTGCCGGTTTCCTTCAGTTTCATATTTCATCAGGGCTTTGAGACATAACGTCTGGGCCGTCGCCGAACCGCCAACTAAGAAAACAAGTCTTTTGTCTACTCTGGAAGCACCTCGAATAAACTCAGCAGCTTCCTCATTCCGTTTTGTCAAGGCATCGCGGATTCGGGTGAGATGTGTTCTCGGCTTCGAGGGCTGGCGCAGTTCATCGTAGTCAAGGTATGCCTCGATACTCGGTAACACCAATATCTGCGGGGAATGTGGTAGAAGTTGCAGCTGAGTAGATACTAGTTGGTGGCGACCTTCTACAGCAATGATGTTGCCAAACGACCCCTTGGCGCCGATGCCATCTCTTTCCATGGCTGACCAGCTGGCCGGCAGCTTCGGTAAAGTAAACGGTACTGCGTTTTCAACACCAGAGTTTGAGGGGGCGGGAGCTAATTATTGCAGTAGAAAAGAAGTTGACCGATCTTGTATGCCGTGTTGTAAAGAGAATAGCTGGGAATCGTAAATGTACTGGGAATGTTCGTATGGCCGTCGCGAGAGTAGTGGAAATTATCGACTTCGGAATTCAATGCACTGAATGGGGCGCTGTCACCGTTTCGTCGAATTGTTATGCAGGAATTAACGGTCAAGATGCACAGCCTCTAGACCAAAAGAAAAGGAGAAGAAAAAGCGAAACAGCAGCCGAGCAGCGATCAGATGCTGTCAAGACTCGATGACGCCGAAGGTGGGAAGAAGAAAAAGAGAAGAAAGGAGCAAGGGTTTGCTTCGACGCAAGGATCTAGAAGAAGAATCCATCTGTTTCCAACGACTCAACACCCGTTCACTTTTAGGTGTCGCTAATAATACTGGCGACCGGGGGCCAAGGTTGGCCAACTAACAAGGGTCCGTCTGCCTGAGCGTGTCAAGATGGATATGTCCGGCGTCCGAGCATTCTCTAGATTGTCTGTGCAGAGACTACTTTGCTTATTTCATCCAACGAACTTTCACAACGTCCTTATGCGCCGTACGCGCCGCGCTCGTCTTTGAGTCTCGATTCGCGAGTTGTTGCGACCAACATTTGTTCGCTTTACAGAGAAGTGGCCTTGCGCATCTAAACGACTAGCCAACAGCCATCTGCCGACGGCGGAACAACTGTGCACAATGGAGCTAATTCACGGTGGGTCAGCCCGTGCTAACCAAATGGTCATGTTTGTAGTAGGATCTTCCGCTGTAAAGGTCGGATCTACGCTCAAAGGGGATGTACCTTGTGGAGCGGTAGCTTTGACGACGCCGGGAAATGAGCTGCTGTGTTGGTTGGGCCAACGACAACATCAGCCCCTAGTCACCTGCAGGGATTTCGACGTTCTATGGCTCTAGGCTTTGTCCGTGTGACGCGAGAAGACTAGCCCTTGGGCTGAAATCTGCACCGATTCTGTGAGAAGCTGGTTATGCGAGGCGCTCGCTGTTGGGTTTTGGGCTCTGAAGACGATGGAGGTGTCGTCCCGCGGCACCGTGAAGACCTGAACTGTTGCATCCGTGCGGAGCTTGGTAGATTCTGGGAATACCAATTCGGACGAAAAGTCTTAGATGGGACTACTTGCCGCTACATGCGGTTAATGAATGCAGTGAAAATAACAGGCAGTTCAAAGACCAAAGCAAACCGTTTACTCTGCTCCGGAGAAGGTCAAATGGCGCTCGCAAGATCCGCCACATCTCGAAGCAAGTCTGCCCCAGCTTGCAGACGACTCCCGGCGGGTCGCCGCTATCCCCTGATGCTGATACATGAACCCGCGGCAGTTATGGGGAAGTTTTTCAAGGATGCGAACGCCGCACAATTCAACTGAATTGCCAGTTGCTATAGATGGTAGAGTTAGAGACAACGAAACGAGGTGCGAATCGAAATGCACAACGTCTTCCTCACGAGGATATGGTGAGATTTGGCTTGGATTAGACACGAAATGACACTTGCTCGAAATAGGCTGTTTTCTGAACCCCAATGCTGCACGCCACCAGCTTAGGGGCGGTCGGCTCCAACGCGAGGCTACTGCCCCTACTGTAAGGCTAACAACGCCCGTTGTGCAGACATGCAGCCCCTAACGTTAGCCTGTCGTGTGAAGTTTCGAGAAAAAGGAGCAACAGGGATGCCTCCGCTGAGTCAAGGCCAGCCCCAGACGGCTGTCGTAATCCCCCGTTTTGCCAGCATGGTGCAAACACTAGTGCCGAGCACAGTCCTCCAATTTGGAGCAACGGCGGTTGTAATTACTTTGGTGTATTTTGATTACCTCCGGCCAGAAACCACCGGTACTGTCAAGACCGATATCAAAAGGCAAATAAACAGCACATGTTTCACCGCCTCGAGTTTAGACGTCCCCCAACAAGGAGAACAGTTGTACGAGTATTCCGGTATCTTGTTTCACCGCATTTTGTCCGCTCTGTGAGATTTCGGTTGTGATATATTGGTTTTATTCTGTCGTATATGCATTGCCTTTTGCAGCAAGTAGTGCCATAAGGTGGATGCCGCCATGTTTCCATTTGCCAGTCTATATGATATCTTGCGATCTTTATAGCCAGCCAGTATTGTAGACTTCTGAATCGTGTGGCTATATGCTTAGTCGTCCATAAGCTCTGCAAGTTCTGCCTCCTCTTCCGCTGTCAACATGCCCTCCCCTTTCTCCTCTTCAATATCTTGGTTTTGGTTCTTTTCGGCTTCGTCAATTGCGCGTACGGTCTCATCGAGTCCGTTCTTCGCTAGGGGCCAAACGCGGATAGTGCCGTCGATGCCGACACTACAAACCTTCGCACCAGCTCCCTGGCTATTTTGTAAAAGAACAAGATCGGTAATCTCATCGAAGTGGCCATACAGCTTGCAGTACAATTTACCGGTAGCCCTATTCCAAACTTTTACATCTTCGTCACGACCAGCTGTTACTACCCACTGATCTGTTGTGACTACGCCGCGAACGTAGTCGCCATGTTTGAGAGTATCTGCGGTGGTGAAGTTGGTAGCTCGAGAAAGGCACTTGGCGGTGCCGTCAGCGCTTGCTGTCCACAAGTCAAGCTCGTCTTCAAAAAGATCAAAGTTAAGTTTGTAGACGCTCGTATCATGTTCCAAGATTGTAAGGCGCTCAGTCTCGGGATGATCTTTAAACGACTCGGGAAGTTGCTCAGCACTGTCCAACGATATTTTCCATCTGCGAAGGCTTGGATCACTGCTTGCGCTCACGACGACAATGGAATCGATGCTGCTTTCCACTGGGTCAATCGCCAGGTGCTGCACAGCTAACATTGTTGTGGATGCATCTTGCAGTGTGAACAGGCGTTTTCCTGTTTCCACATCCCAGACTAGGATCTTCTTGTCTGCACCGCCACTAATGAGGATATTCTTTCCAGAAATAGTTGTAGAAATGACAGTTTTGACAAAGTCACTGTGGCCACTGTATGTGAGGCGCGGCTCTGCCGTTTCGACGTCCCAAGACCAGATGTCTTTGTCCCATGAGCCAGCAAAGAGAGCCGTGTTACCCTTTCCGCCAATTGCAACACATGTAACGGGGGCTTTGGGACCACGATATGTTGTCTTAACCTCGGATGACTAGATAGGGCGTTAGTTGGTCCTCTACAATTAAGTCTGACAGGTACTGTACATACCTCAAGGGAAACTCGTCTCGCAAAACCGGCGGATTCGGCGATGAAGATAGAATTCAAGCGGTCAAAAGGGTCAGGTATAGCCGCTAGAATCTTAGATTTCATAGGTATGGGGTTTCCATGCTTGTTACTTGACTTGGCCGCCTTTCTCTCGCGGTTAGCAATCGCCTCACTACAGTCTGTTAATAAAGGCTACAAACGGATTCAAATGCCAGACGTACTTGGACTCAAAGAAATGACCAGGATCATGGGACTGCATCTTTATTAAAAGGGAGAATAGGCGTTATGTGATCAAACGTTGAAGAAAGGGTGTGCCGGTCTCTGGGGAAGCTGGATGGATGGAGGGGTGGTGGGGTGTTAATTTTCTAGTGGGAGGTTGTAGAACAGGTTGGAAGGCAGCTTAGCTGTCGATAGAGGAGGCACATAGTTTGTCCACGCTGGAAATTATTGGACTATCAAACCAGATAATGCATGGGACAGCTTCTTTAAATTTTAACATTAAATATTTTTGGTCTTAAATGTACTTATGCGTCGAGTACTGGGCACTCCTGTGCTATGTCGGTGGTCAGCCACAGTCGAAGTGGCTCGGCCACACGAAAGCCACACCACTTTACTGTGACGCGTCTTAACGCGTCTCCCGCGGGAGGAGACCCTGGCCGCCTCCACCACCGCGTGTGATTCTCTTTGTCAGTGAAGAGGGTTGGCCACGCCAGACTTGCACAACACCATCGCTAGACTCGCTTAACATTTACATTCGGTTTGAATTTGCGAGTATACCGCTATGGATTCAACACTTGCTCCTCGACCGCGGCCCCGACCTGCCCATACCCAAGGAACCACAAGATGCGCCTATACACCAGACGGTTCAAGACTGGTGACCGTTGGTTCCAACAACACTATTCGCCTATACGCCACGGGCTCTGACGGCGAACCTACCAATATTGACAACTGCCAAGAACAAAACACCTCCGTCTCTGCATCCAAGAACGAGTTTGTAGTGGGCTCTGAGGACGGTCTCGTCAGCTTGTATTCTCTGGAGAGTGCTGCATTCGAACAGTTCCTCGTCAGAACCTCCCTTCCCATCCGAGACGTCGAGTTGAGCAAGGACGGCAAATGGTGCGCGGTTGCGAGTGATGAATTGACGGTCAAGATTGTCAATACTCGCGAAATCAGTCAGATCAAACACCTTCGCGAACATGGACGCTCTGCCCGGCACGTCAGTCTGGACCCGGGCGCGCGTCTAGCTGCACTCTCCGGTACCGATGGAATCATCTACATATACTCTCTTACTGCCGAGCAACCCGAATTGATCAAGAGAGTTGACGGGATTATTGACGCATTGGACGGCGACGGTACTGCGTCGACCAAAGTCGTGTGGCATCCAGACGGACGGGCATTCGCCGTGCCCACCCCGACCCGAGATATTCAGATCATCTCAAAGAATGATTGGGAGAAGCAGCAAGCCTTCCCCAGTGGACATAATGCAGATATTACAGCGCTCGCATGGTCACCAAACGGAGCTATGCTAGCTTCTGCTGCCAAGGACGGCAAGGTTATTGTGTGGGAAACGAAATCTCAATCTGTCCTTCAACGATACGACTTTAGAAATGTCATCGATCTCAAGTGGCATCCTACGAAAAACATCCTCTCATTCACCACGACAGATGGTGAAGTATATATTTACCCAGACTTCCTATCGGATCAATTCGCTCCGCTGTTGAAGCTTCCAATCCAGCCTGCTCCGTTCTTGCACGATCCTTTAGGCGAGATATCAGGTAATAGACAAGCTCCCGCTCCTCAACGTCAAAAGGATCATAATTTGCCGACGCGGCCGAGACGAGACTCCCTTGGTAGCCTCGACTCGTTTATGAATAACGAAGCTGACGATGACTTCGTCGTCGATGATGATGGTGCTGGTTATGCCGGGGTGGGTCAAAAACGCGGTAATGATAACTCTCATTACGGCATGGACGCAAAGAAGGCGCGCTATGGCCCTGAGACTGTCAGTCATGCCGCTTTCCAACCTGGATCAACTCCCTGGAGAGGAAATCGAAAGTACCTTTGCCTAAACCTAATTGGCTTTGTGTGGACAGTAGACCAAGATTCCCATCACACTGTCACTGTGGAATTTTATGACCATGAATTCAACAGAGACTTTCACTTCACTGATACCTTCCTCTACGACAAGGCCTGTCTTACTGAACGCGGCACCTTGTTCTCCTCTCCCCCAAAAGATGACGCACCGGCCACAATTTTCTACAGACCACATGAAAGCTGGACTCAGCGCTCCGACTGGCGCACTGAGCTGCCCAAGGGCGAATCTGTTACTGCTATGTCACTGAGCGAATCCTTCGTGACCGTCACCACCAGCGCAAACTATGTCAGAGTCTACACATTATTCGGAATTCCCTACCGCGTCTACCGTCCAAAGAGTCTGCCAATGGTTACTTGTGCTAGCTGGAGGGATTACGTTCTCACCATTGGAAACGGGTCGATCGGAGCAGATGGCGCCACTCGCCTGCAATATACGATTGAAAACGTAAAGCGCGACGAAATCTGCCAGAGTGACGACACTGTAGCCCTCCCACCAGGAGCTACTCTCAAGAGCGTCTTTTTCTCAGACAGCGGCGTAAGTAATTGCATACCAAATCGTACCATGATAATCTGCTAACATGTTTCCAACAGGACCCTTGCATCTATGATTCCACTGGAACACTGTTAACCCTTCTGCACTGGAGACGGCCGTCTCAAGCAGTCTGGGTACCACTCCTAGATACCAAACTCTTGACTCGTCTCGCCTCTGGCCGAAAGCAAGAGACATACTTCCCCATCGCCGTGGCCGACAACAAGTTCCACTGTATCATTCTCAAAGGCGGAGACCAGTACCCGTACTTCCCTCGGCCTCTACTCTCTGAGTTTGAGTTTTCGGTGCCGCTGTCGTCGCCACCAGACGTCAAGCCAGCTAAGAATGGACAAGACAACGAAGATGATGAACAGAATGATGATGAAGACAAGATGGACGAAGATGATGAAAAAGAAGAAAATGAAACCAGAAAGCTTGAACAGGACTTTATGCTCCGAAGTATCCAGGCTGCTTTGCTACGCGATTTCACCGAAGCAACATCAAACAACCACACCCACAGATCGACGCTTTCGCGCCTTGAGCTTGATATTGACAAGACTCTTCTTCAGCTGCTCGCGGTTGAATGTCGTGAGAGTGAGGACAGGGGTATGCGTGCCTTGGAACTTGTAGAGCTGATGCGAGATCGCACTGGCCGCATGATGGAAGCCGCCGGCAAGGTTGCAGAGCGTTACAGCCGTACCATCTTGGCCGAAAAAATCCGCGCGATTGGAGAGAAGCGAGTTTCTGGGATGGATGACGATGAGGACATTTGATGAACTAGTGGTATTTGGATATTAAAACCGGAGTACATGTGAGGCTAGACGGGAAAATTCATTGACTTTTGCATTATTGATTTCATTTTCATTGCCGTCTATTGGCCGTATCTGGCGTGAAGCATGCATTCGTTCGTTAATTCACCCGACGGAAATAACGTGGCTCGTCAGAAAAAACATGTAGCTAGGGCGACGTACAGACAGGGTTACACTACCGAAAAGACAGTTTACGCTACACGATATCGGGCCTGATGAGGTCGCAACTAGAAGTGCAGAGTACCCCACCACCGGTGGTGCAATTAGAGCCAAGAGGTGTCCCCCTGCACTGTACAAAACGACCTGCCACAAATGGCTTTGGTCCTACAATAATCCAGGTAAATCGGCGCCAGGTTCTGCCGCATTCACAATCGCTGGAACCGAAAGCGAGAAATGATACCGTAGCCTGAACATAGTTGGGCGATGGAACAATCCCTAATACATCTCTTTGTGCACTCATTTGGCTTTGTATACGTGTGGCGAGGCTGAGAGGCATGGTGTCTAAATCTAGAGATGGTTTGCAGCCCTGGTATGAGCAGAAACCAAGGATGCAAAAAGTTATCATTCTTGCACAGTTCAAACTATTTAATGAATAAATTCAGTGCTTAAATCAAAGATCTCAGTTGAAGCCAGCAGGTTAGTTATGCTGGTGTTGGCACCAAGGTTCAACTCGTTCAGTCAGGCCTTCTAGACTGGCACCCCCAGAATTTCTCGAAAGCTCCGGATGGGATTCTGCAGTTCAATCTGGCCAACGAACCCAAGCTGATTCCAAACAGCGGGAAAATAATAGCCGTCAAAGCTTGGCATCGCTCTTGGTCGACGACCACAAACCCACACCCAGCCGGTGGGTGGTTCATGTGGATACCGCAAACAGGATTTGGTTTCCATCGCCCTTAGCTGGATGTTGTATCGCCGCCTGCCACCGTTCCGAAAATGAGCTTCTTTAATCAAATCGGTGCTGAGAGCTGTCGTAAAGCAGCCAACCGATTTCGCGGGACGGTGGCTTTATCAAGGGAATATGTCCCATGTTTTCCTGGTGGCGCCAGGTTCGGTGACTGGTGTCAGCATCAGACGAGATATCACTTCCCAGTTGTCCCCGCTGATGGCAACCAACGGAGCCAAGCCTGAGAAGAGGCGGCAATAATCCGTAGCCTCAAAGTGTTGCCACCTTCATAGAGCATTAATTACGGCAGGCTGGGCCATGCAACCATCAGTATGTAGTTGGGATGTACAGTGACGCGATTCGGCTGGCTAACAGCCGATCATCGTTAGTATTGTCTCCCAACTTGGGCATGTTTTGCTAGCCAGTTAGCCTCGTCCGTTGGCAATAGTCCAGAAGGGATGGTGTGCGACGGGTGGGAGGCCAGACCCAAAAGCCCGTAACTAACTGACCAGGGCCCGTTGTCAAAGGATAAAAGACGCCTGCACAAGTTCTGGAGCACCTTGAACCTCTGAGCGCTACGGTTCTCCATAGCACCGTAGGTTCAACTTGCCCAGGCAATAGCGTAGTCTTTGGAGCATCGAGACCAAGCTGTGGTTGCGCTAAGGCTGGGCTAGTGGCGTCGGCTTATTCCACCCGTACGCCAGCGGCCCCAGTGGTATGCTGTTTCCGAAAAGTCTTTTTTGATTCCCGCGCGCTGGACCGGTCCGACGACTTTGGCATTTGAGGCTTGTTTCTGAGGGGCGCCCAGCTTCACGCCTGGCGTTCTCAGAATGTTCTAGGTCGTCCCGATTCCGAAGTTTGCCCAGCACATGTGCAAAGTAGGCCGAGTGTACTTCTCGGCGCCAGCGAAGTTGCTGACCACCCAACGATACCTGGCTTCAAAACGGTAGCGTCGATTTCGACGTCCGACAGCAGCGCTAGAGGCTCCCCACTGAGCGACAAGGTACTCTGCGCAGCGTTGGGTGGGCGCATACAGCAGAGCGTGTCCCCCCTCCCCCCTTTGGCCGAGCGTAGCATAGAGTACAATGCTGGCGAACACAGCAGTTTCGTAAAGAGTAGAGTCGGAGGGGAAGTGAACACGGCGTCTGCATTAGCGTAACATTTACAAAGGAATTTAACTGAATCAAGCGGATCGTTGAAGCACCAAAGACAAAGAGCAATACGCCGAGAACACGACTCGGGCTAAAACAGGAGTGCACTCGACTGGTACCTGTGCTGCTGCGCGCAGTGAGACTGAGGTGAGCACTGGGCCGGGGTGGTTCTAATTTGTTCGAGTAGGGATGGGCGATGGGATTAAGAAAAGAGCACCAAAGGGGCTAACCTGAGAGAGAGAGGGCGCCATCCACTGAGCAGATCCTCCACGGGCACTGTTTTTTTTTCGGTTTGGGGCAGGGCCCAGTATTTTTTTTTTTGCCTCACCCTCCGCCCCCTCCCTCACCTCACCACCCGGGGCACACTGCAACTCTGGGCGTACCAGCGCTAGCACACCACTAGCGTCCACTGGCTACACACAGAACACGCTGTGTTTGAACCTGTTGCAGCAGGCACAGCGCCCCGGCCGTGCTTCCGCTGTCGCTGCCAGCTGCAAGTAGTGTAGCGGCCAAGTGGCCCCTGCGTCCGCTGACAGCCTACAGAACCTGCGTCTTGTGGGAACCTTCTCTTTCTCGCTTTGCCTTTCCCGTCGCTCCTTCCTTTTCTTTTCTCTTTTCCTTCCTTGCCTTCCTTCACACTCGTCTGCTTTTTTGCTGCCCGTGCACGCAAAGTAGCCCAACTTCGCCGCCCTCACGGCTTCCCAGTCCAGTTGCGACATCTCAGCACTGCTATACGCACGACTCCTTCCGTCTTCCTCATCGCATTCCGCATTTTGACTCGGTCAAGGCCTCCCCTCGGCCAATTGCGCCCATATCCTCCCGCCGCAGTAGCTCGGTTCCGATCGCCTCGCACCCTCTATCCGCTCAGCACAAGACACCTAGTCGCCATCTTTAACGATCATCGTTAATTTGTTTTAGGACGTTTATTCGTTTTTTTTTTGGTGTCAAATTTACCTTGCTGCAGTTTCTGCGCTTTCATTCCCTTCCCCGTCCGAACCGTCCCGCGAACTCTCCCCGAGTGACAAGAATCCATCATCAGCCAGCCCGTCACCAACCGGAAAAGGATATCCTTGCGCCGTCGCTGTCGAATCCACGGAATACGCTTCTAAAATTGGGTTCTAAATCGATGAAATGAAATGAAACCTTGCTAGCCAACACATCTGCGCATTTTACATTAATCAGTGGCCTGTTTCCGCTCGCCGTTAGACTTCAGCAAAATTCTTCCCGTCTGTCCACCTGAGTTAAGCGCTTAGTTGCAGCTCGCTCACATACACGATATAGCACAGATGGCTATGAAAACAGAACACCTTCACTCTCCCAACTTGGCAACTGATAGGATACACGAGCCCATTGGAGCTCGCATCATTCCCGTTCCAGACGACCGATCCGCCATGTCTGCCGCCCAAGCCGCCTCTACCGACGCTATGGAAGTTGAATCCCCGTCAAGCAATTCTCCCACGAATAATAATTCACCACCTGAGACTACGACTGACTCCGAAAAGAATGGAAAGGCGTCTGTCCCGGCAAATGAAACATCACCTCCAGACACAAGCGGCACCGGCTCTGGCGCGATGCTGGCGCCATCAGCAGCTGGAGCAGCTCAACAGCCGAAAATAGTACAGACGGCGTTTATTCACAAGCTGTATAAGTGAGTTGAACAGCTGTATAGCGTTGGGATATTGCTAACCTGTTCTGAAGTATGCTCGAAGACACCAGTATTCAGCACCTGATTTCCTGGTCTTCCACTGCCGAAAGTTTCGTTATGTCACCAACAGCCGACTTTTCGAAAGTTTTAGCGTAAGCCTCCTTGCTCTTGTCACAAGTGCAGCGCTGATTAACTAACGTCCGTAGCCAATATTTCAAGCACACAAACATCTCATCTTTTGTCCGCCAGCTCAACATGTATGGTTTCCACAAAGGTACGGGCTAAAAATGCAAATTGAAACGTTTTGAGGGCACATCTAACAATCTATAGAACGTGATGTTTTCCACACAGGAAATCCGGACACAACTCTCTGGGAATTCAAGCACGGCAACGGCAATTTCAAGCGCGGTGACTTGGCCAGCTTGAGAGAAATTAAGCGTCGAGCCAGCAAGCATACGCCCATTCACAAAGAAAGTGCTTATGTCAAATCCAACTCATCGCAGCCAGGAACGCCCGCTGAGCCCATGCACATGCCCCCCGAAACGACGGAAGCGCGCGTTGCCAACTTGGAACATAGCTTATACGAGCTGGCAAGCAGATTACAACGCAGCGAAGAGACTGTGCACTACCTCCAGTCAAAGGCTCACACTGCTATGGATACTCTTGGCAAAGTCTTGCATTTCAACCAGGAGCTCACGCGATCGCTCCTCTCCCTCGCTCCCGTCGATAGCGCTGCTCATCGCGATGGTAAGATATTGCACTTCAACTATTACTTGAAAGTGAAATACTAATGTTCAATAGTGATGACGCTGCAGAATATGATTCAACGGCAGGCAGATATGGTTAGAAACTATGATGAGCAACACGACGCTCCATATATCCCCAGTTCAAGATCCTATTTCGGTGGCGTCGAGAATGCCCCTGTGTCGCCGCGACAGCTCCCACAGGATGACTCTAGAAGATTAGCGCCGGGTATTCAACAAATTCGGGGACAGCCAAGCTACCGACCTTTGGTTCCATCTAACCTCTCCTCTGGCAGCAGACGACCATATGGCTCCATTGGCGGCACAAGCCCTAACCAAAGCTCACCTTTGCGTAACGCTGCGCCTCCTCCTCCTCCTCCCGGCCCTCATTTGCTTCCACCTGCTGCAGAAGCACTCACCTCAACCGGACGACGACATACTTCAGCAGATATCCGTGCCCATGGCTGGCAACCCGCACCATCGCCATTCTCTTCAAACCCTCCTTCAGCAGCATGGCCATCATCGCCAAGCAGAGTACCACCTGAAGACCAACACCAGCGCCTTCGCGAGTCCTTGTCGTCTTACTCACTTCAAACCGCATCCCATAGCCACCCTCAATCCCGCCCTACAACTCCTCCTCCTCCCACTGCTAATGGCAGTGGTCAGGGGGCCGATCCATTCAGCAGTTGGACTTGGAACTCTGCGGGCAGTCGTGAGTCAAAGGCCTTGGCTTTCAAGGATTCTTCTGCACCTCCTACACGCCGCGGAAGCATGGCCCATATTTTGAACCCAAGCGAAGCCGGTGCTCGAGAGGAGGATGACGACGACACACGAGGAGACGAAGATCGAAAGCGAAAGCGTATACAATAAGCTAGGACTTTGGCCTGCTTATTCGGTTAAAGAAACAGAAAGTTGATGTCTACATATTTGGCGCCATTGCTGTTATTGGGATTTGAAATTGTTTGGTGTTTTCATTGTACTTGGTCCGGGAATTGGCGTACACTACACGCTCTTGTTTGGGTAATAAAAAGGCCCCTTTTGAATGCGGTGGGTTTGCATCCTGGTGTATATTTGGTGTCGCCTATTTTGGTGCACGGAGGAGCATATGCAGCGGCCTACGAGAAGGAGTATGGACAGCGACTGAGTTGAGATGGGAGCAATGTGGTATATATGGCACAGTTGGCGTCTCAGTCTAACTTTTGTACTAATCATGAATTGTTGTATAAAGATAAAAAAACACGCTTGTTTGGATATGACTGATATATTTACATAGTGAATGGTGCACCAAAGTTATTGTTTTGCTTCACTGTCTTTTGTCTTCTGTTTCTTCTTATTCTTCTTCTTCATTGATGAAGCAGCGTCTTGTAGAGCATCCACCTTTGTAGTAGACTCACTCTCGACCTCGCGGTCTACAGGATCTATGTCACCCTGAGCGGCCGGATGTACTTCAGCGGGAGTGTCTTCCATCTCTGTAGCAGTCCGTTTAGGTCGTTTCCTCTTTCCCAATGCGCTTCGCCCAGCGTCGTCGTCGCTCTCACTTTCTGGCTGCTTCTTGGCCTGCCTCTGTGCTCTAGCATTGGCACCTTCTTTGCGGCCCATAAGTCTTCGTCTTAGCGTCATGTCCTCTTTAGACTTGTCTCCGGCTGATGGGCCCTCTTTTGGACGCTCATAACCAACACCTTCGTTGGGGCGAGGGCCGTTGAAAAGATCTTCATCGGGGTCGCGGTCGTAGTGTGTAGGCTGGACCTTGGGACGCCGCGACTGGTCTGATGGTTTTGAAGGGTTGAGGGTCTTGAGGATAGATGATTGCTTGTTAAGCAGGAGCGAAATGCGGTTCGAGATGGCTGCGCGGTCGGGGGCGACCGGGAGTGGTGTTGTATCTGACGGCATGATATCTGTAGAGCTTTTGTCGCATGCGCGACAGAGATAGAGATCCTATCGTACCAGCAGGTAAGAGAGTCACAACTAGTGTTTCGTGGCGAGATATATGAAGTTGTGGGTTTATTCTAGAATCTTATTTGTCGTTCGTTGCGACATGTGCATTGTTCAAACTTTTTTTTGAAAGAGTTGGATCTTACGATAAATCTTGAGGTTAGAGGTGGGGCGGTGACCTTTTGACAAAGTCTGGTGGGCGACTTAAGAGCACGACTGCTCACCTAACGACAATCTTTGGGAGATCTTCATGAATGTAAATGTAAATCTATATTATATATATACAGAGAAGTAGACTTGGGAATAAAATACATCAGTCTATGTCCAAATTTACGTTGTAAAGCGATATATACATCATGAAAATCGTAGGCTCATACTGGTACCCTATACGCCAAAAGTGCGAGAATGTGTAGTGGGAGGGCTAGTTTTCTGCGCCTTGCTGAGAGGACGGCGAAATAACATATGGCATAATATTACGCTCATCGCCGACAGCTAGGCGAACGACCGAGCCGGTGCTAGAGGTCGCGTGAGAGCGGAGACTGGCGTTGGACCGCTGATTGCGCAGGAACCTGAGCACCGAAGACTGATCCGTGGCTAAGCTATTGTTGCTTCGCTTGCGGGACAGCATACCCGTGCGACGACTGCCTGGCGTATTGGGTGCTGTAGCGTATAAACTCCATGCATTGAACGAGGAGTTGCGCCGCGGCGGTGAGGGGCGATGGCTCTCCTCGGACTCTTGCCCGGAGCCATCCTCAATGATGGACCGCGAGTAGTTGCTTCGAGGTGTAGTAGGGTTTGTGGCGAGGGGAGCATCGCTATCAATGTCCGACTCAGACGGTGGCTCTATGATGGCCTCGGCAAACCCATCGGGGTCGGGCCCAGTCATGTTTCGCAGAACGTCGGCGAAGAGGTTCATCATGTGTCGGAATGTCGCGTTGGGGATAAGGGTGGTAGAGAAGCGTGCATGCTCGTAGACGTCAAGGAATTCGGTTGTCGTTGCATCCATGTCCATAATACCAGCGTCTACAAGGTGGTTTAAGTACTGGCGCAGGCTCATGTTTGGCTGTCTTTGCAATAGTTCTGCTGCGTCGGCATCAATCATGGGCGGATCGCTTGTTGATAAGGGATCTGCTGGTGCAAGAGTGAGCGACTTGGCTTCCACCAGGTTCGGCAGTTCGGAGAGCACAGTGCTGTATTGTAGATTCGGGAGGTCTTCGGCATTGGGAGACGCCCAGCCATTCTGTTCAATGTCGCCCCAGAGCGCATGCTGAGACGGCAGCTTTATTCCAATGTCATGGCCGACGGACTCGACCGTCTTCATCCCGAGCCGCTGAGGCTGCAGATAGCCACCTACCGGACGAAACGACTCGTTTGACCGTGCAAGATCTCGAGGGCGTGAGAGGTAGGCGATGGCCGCGCTGCGGTTCAGGCCGCCGCTAATCATGCGGTAGACGGCATCTTTGACGTCGCTTTTGTCGATAGGGACCCATGCCTTGGGAATAGCAGAGAGCGCGGTTTTGTTGATGTATAGTCGAAGGGCATAGACGAAAGCTACTATGAGGATGGTTGCAATGTAGCAGATTGTGATAATGAGGATGTTGTAGTTTTGGCCGTTTTGGAGGGAGCGCTGGATGGCGTCTCCTGGCGTAATGAGCAGCAGGCCGACAAGGAGGATATAGCAAAGGGCGTAGGCTGATCGGTATATGATTCGAGAAAAGAGCTTCTGGGTCGCCATGGCGAGCAAAGACGAGCCTGTTACCGCCGCGCGCAATGCACCGGTCAGTTCGCTTTTCTTGTTATGCTGCCGGCGTAGGGAGAAGCCATGCTTTTGTTGTGGTGATGCGCGGGCGGTGGTCCAGATCACGACGACGCAGGGGCTTCCATGTAAGACGAATAAAAACAAAAGAGAAGGAGAACCAAAGTTCAATCAAAAGGTGAGGTGCAAGGGAAGCTAGAAAGGAGAGACAAACAAAGGGAGCGGATGCGGAATCAGAGACAAGCGTTTAGGCGGACGATGGGACGGCTGACCCGCCGCCTAGATTTTTGGCGAGGTTGGCTGATGGCTGGTGCCAGTTTGGGTGGGACCAGCCCGCCTCGGGACGGCGGCAGAGCTTGTGACTGCGGCGCGGTTGTCAGTGTATGAATCTATGTATAACAATCGGCATGAGCCGCTCGTGTATTTAGTTTATGCTCATTATATAAGTCCATATTATTTACGTTAGAATAATAATAATATGATAATAAGAGGTGTATCCTCTTGATAGGTCCACGACTCTATTCGTCGTCCAGAGCTAGACGCAAGTACTCGGGGGCCAATCGCTGGAAGAAACCATGCTTGTCATATTTGCAAGAAAGGTCTCGCAGAAACTGAATGTTTTTGTCGCCGTAGCTCTCCAGGGGGCACTGGGAGGGATTGGCGTAGTTGGCGTAGACCCAAGGGTGGCCTACCCCGATGGACTCGGCATAGCGCTGCAGCTCGTCCGTCATGGCGCGGCTCTTGACTTTCAAAAGATGTTCATACTTGGCGTCATCCACCGATGCTGCAGTGAGCCAGAGAAGAGAGTTCCCTTCAACATCATCTAAACCGAGAACGTTGCCGCCCTTGGCAACGCCAATATCAGCAAACGTCTTGGGAATCGGCTGGAAGAGACTTTGCGCAGCAAGACCATCTGCTGGCACGGTTTGCAATAGTTCGTGGACAAATTTCTTGTGCAGTTCGGAGGCCTTCTTTACTATACGAGCATCGTTTTTAAAGGTAAGGGTGTACCAGACATTTCTAATATCAGGCGGTTAGCAGAGTGGAATCCATTTCTCTGAGTGTTGGTCAACGTACCGAAGGCCAGAAGCGAGAAGGTAATCATTTGCGATACCGCTCATGGGTCGTGACTTGACATCGTTGAAAATTTCTGGTACATCAAGAATCTTGCTTAGGGATGGGGGCCTTTCGACATTGTCTGTATCAACGACCAGCTGGGCCACGATGATGTCCTTGGATGTCTTCGGCTGATACAAGAAGATGAGGATAAACGCAGCCTCGGGACTCTTGTGGTTGTCGTCGGTAAACTCGATGAGCAAGTCGATGAGTTTGTCGGTATGAGATACGTCGGAGGCACGCGAACCACCCCAGAGATTGCCAGCCTCGAAAGCCTGCATGTCGAAACGAGTGACAATACCAAAGTTGGCCATGCCACCCTTGAGACCCTTGAACAGATCTGCGTGCTCATTCGCATTGGCATTAACTACTGTTCCGTCGGCGAGAACGACCTCAGCATTAACCAAGTTGTCGCAAACGAATCCGCGGCGGCCAGTATAGTACGAGTTGCCACCACCCGTAATGAGACCAGCCACGCCAACATCGCCGTCGCGGCCACCAGGCACCATGACGCCGTCCTTTTCAAGGGCAAGGAAGACATCTCCCCATCGACACGCAGGACCAAGAGAAGCGAGCTTAGTTTCAGGGTTATACGTAGTCTGGTTGAAATGGGTCATGTCTATCGTGACGCTGTCGGCCAGTTTCTCGTGGCTGTAGTCGCGGTTATGGCCGCCGCTGCGAATAGTAATGTGTCCATGGGGCAGCTTGGAAAGCGTCTTTACGATTTCAGATACATCCTCTGTCTTCTTTGGCTGTACAATACAAGCAGGATGAAAGCGAGCGTTGGCAGACCACCACGAGTTCGTGCTGTGACGGTACGCATCGTCTCCGGGCCACAGCAGCAGGGATGACAGCGCAGTTGCTTGCAGAGCGTTGCACTGGTGATTGTGTGAGTTGACCATGGCACTGGCTTCGGCTAGGTAATCGGCTTTTTGATTTTCTCTATCGAAAAGAGAAGTGTTTACGAAAGCGGCGGGGGAGGGGGAATCCATGGCCTCATGAACAAGGGCTGCTCTATCTCATGGCCTTGCCCAGCCTTATTGCCAGACCGCTCACTGTGCGCCCATGTCATTTTTTTCTTCCTTCTTGATGGCCACGACACAATTAAAAAAGTGACGTATACAAATTATAGCGGGGAGGGATGCAGGAAGCGTGGATAGCAGCAGCCTACCTTGTTAAAAAAGGTGGTGTGTTCAGTAATGCTGGGAAATAATTAGGCTGTGGGTTCGGAGCCCCGAAGAGCCGCTAAACAAAACCACTGCTGCGAAACGCAGACCCCAAAGTTGCGGCTGCCCCACCAGCGATGGGCGCCGGGTCCGCAATTGGTGGCTGCACGAGGCGGCGAATCGAAGCAGTCAAGAAGGTTTGGCAAGGGGACGCCGAAATTCTTCGCGCAGATCGGCCCACGCTCCCACAGAACATGTGTTTTGAGACAATGTTGGGTTCAGTCAGGCCACTGACTGTCGGCGGATACAGGGATCTGATTTGCTGCTGGATTGCTGCTGCGGCTTTGCTCGTGCTGGACGCACGCAGGTACGGTAATGGTACCCCTGAACGACAGAGAGGAACCGTATGATATGCTTCTTTTTGTTCTATTTAGGCATGTTGTATTTTTTGATTTCTTTATTTTGCTCCTGTTCCTGCACTAGCTGGTGAAAGGGGGAGACTCACCCTGCCTCCTCAACAGGTTCGCCTCCCCACGCGGCCCGCGTATACTCCAGGCGGGTTCTTCTTGATTTTCCCGTGATTTCCCCACTAACTCAGTAGAGCTAGTGTACGGCACTGGGTGTTCCCAGCTTCGAATGGCGGGCTGAAGGAGCGTTGCGGGCCTTTTTAGCACCTAACTAGTCCTGATTTCTGTTGTTGCTGGTGCTGTAAAAGATGTGTGCTGTGCTGGGTGCGCATCTCCGCGCCGTGGAGTTAGTTTGCCTGCCCCCGGCGCCGCGTGCACAACAGGACCGTCCGCCACCCCTGGAGCAGATCGCTCCCCTCTGTAACCCGCCGCCATCATCAGCACTACGCCCGGGCCGACTAATTATTCACCTGCCCTCGGCGCATTACAACTGCTAAATAACGGATTTCAACCACCTGTCCATGCAGGCCAGGCCTCATCTCCGGCTAAGCAGGCCCCTAGTCTCCCGGAAGCAGAGGCCATTTTCCCCCTCCCGTGCCGCTCGTAGTTAACTTTTTTTAAAGCCTGCTAGCGTTTACGTTGGCGTGCAAGTCCCCCCACAACGGTGGTTCAGCTGCCACCTTAGCAGGGCCTAGCGGCCTCCTCCCGCCGTATTCCCCTTCGCCAGAGCCCAGGCCTGCTGCATTTGTCACGTCCTGCCCTTTTTCCTCTTTTCCTACTTACCACCACGCTTGTCATTCGTTTTGATCTTGTAATTTTTACGGTTTACCCAAGGATATTGCGACGACTACTCGAATAACCGAAAATCATGCGAATTGAATAATCTGTCGATACATCCCTTCTTCTCAGCACCTCGCTCCGGCGCCGACGCCATGTTCGATGTCAACGGCGTGCCTGTGGCCGTGCCGCCTCCCTCAGGCTACACGGTCAACTTTGAACACCCGCAGCGACAATGCGTCCTGGAATCGTACATTATCGCCGGTATTGGCATGGGTGTCGCCTCTTTTTTTATGTTTCAACGCTTCTACGTGCACTATCATTTACGCAACAACCTTAGCTTCGACGACTGTATGTATCCTGGGCACCCTGTGAGGCACGACGGCCCTGGTGGATGGATTGCTGACTTTCTCTCTAGTGCTCTTGTTAATCGCCTGGGTTTGTGCTATTTCGTCGATGGTAAACGTGAGACTCTTTTTTTTTGGCTAACACAAATCTAGGCTGGATCTATTACTATTCAAGCTCTTATTATTCGTACGTTAATCATTCGTCGATCACGATCGGCATCCCGCGCGCTAACCGTCTCATTCTTATCTAGACGCTTTCAAAGAACGAATCATGGGAATTCATGCCTGGGAAATACCATACAACTCGTTTAAACAGTTTGCTATTGTAAGCCAAGACGCAACTTTTATGAGGTACTCCATCTGACATATTCTAGATCGGTGGCTACACGACTTCCGTCATCTACACGATTCCAACCACGTTATCAAAGGTTGTTATTCTTTTATTTTATCGCAAGCTCGAAAGCCCACACATATGGTACCGATGGGCTGTGAATATCGTCATATTTGTGGTAGCCGCATCTGGGTTCTCCATCCTATTCAGCTCGCTCTTCCCTTGCCAACCTGTGGCCAAATCCTGGGACATTGATCTGGCAGAGGCACCAGGCTATTGCATCGATCGAAAATCAATGTATGAAGCGACTGCCGCCCTGGGAGTCATTACGGATTTTCTTATAATCCTTATTCCGATACCCATGGTTATATCTCTACGGCTGTCGCTCAAGAAGCGACTCGGGCTTCTTGTCATTTTTGCCGTTGGCTCAGCGTAAGACTCCTTCGATACTTTTCGCAAGGATCCCTTGTGGTTGTTTTCTTTTTTCTTAGACAAAGCCAATACTGACAAATCTTCTCAGCACTGTTGTTACATCTATAGTCCGACTAGCCTTGCTCATATCCCTCTTGAGCGATGCCGATCAGACATGGGGTGGTGGCCCTGTGTGCATGTGGATGTACGTATCCGGACTCCCATTTAACCTGTCGCAAAACTAACTTTAGTAGTTGCGTCGAAGCAAATCTTCTTATAATCTGCGCGTCGCAATTCACAATCCGGCACTTCTTTGCAGCCGTCCTGCCGCGCCGGTTTGCAGGCAATAGTATCCCGTCTATTAAGCGCTCTATGACACCCTCCTCTGGTAACCATGAGCTACGCACCTTTGGAGTTTCGGGCTCAAGTAAGCGTTATTATAGTCGCTTCGATGAGACCGATATATGCACCGATACCATCATCAACGTTCAAGGCTTACCGCCAGTCGAGGCACCACCATCGGACGTAGAAAACGGCAGCACGGTTGCAGGTGGAATTATACAGACCAAGGAGACGGTCGTCTTCTACGAATCTACGTAGCTGCTGCGGCTGGACCGCAGGGTTGGCTCTCAAGCGCGGCCATCGCATGATGGCGATGGCGCAGCTTGGGCCCATTCATGAGAAGAGATGACTTCATGTATTATACTAGATACCCCATACAAGGCTAGATAGAGGCATGATTGACCGCCTTCAGTAGGCGCGAACATGCCACATAATGTTGTGTTTCATGCAAGCTGGCGTTTGATTAATTAATTTTTTTTATTTGCTTTGAATTCAATAATACGCGCTGCGCCTTTGTTACCATAACCGTCTATCGTACTTGTTCCATTTCTGGCCTGCGCTGTTCCAAGCGTTTTCTAGGCTTCGACTCGTTCTTCTCTGCTGTTGCACTGGGCTTCCCAACTACGTCCTCAACAGCTGGTGCGACAGCCTTTGTCTCCTGAACGGGCTTAACAATAGCCTCTCTGGCGTGGCGGAGGTCACCAGCAGAGAGTCTAAGGTCGCTGCTATAAGGCTCAAACTTGGTAACAACCGCCTCAAGACCCTCTCGGAAGGCAGCGATGACTTCGTCTACCTCAGGGCAGTCCCTCGAGCCCGTGGTATCTGTCCAATGGAAGGGGAATCGGGCCTTGAGAGCCTCTGTTTTGGTAATCAGGGTTGTCAATGTACGGACAATCGTTGCCACGTCTCTGTGAACATGCCCAAACTGATCTTCAGCCAAGCTATGAATGGCAAGGTTGGCCAAGGCACTGCTTGCGTATGCATACAGCGTCGGTTCCGCAAATGGGCCTCCCAGGACAGCCGCCGCAAATTCAGTTCGGAATCGTCTCTGAAGCAGACCGCCAAATGAGTCCATTTTGAGGAGGCCAGATGCTGCAGCCTCGAACTTTTGCTTCAGATGTTCGGGTGATATGGAATCCTGTTGCGTCTGCGTCAAGACATGGTCCTTGGCGTTCTTCCAAGTTCTCTTCGCAATAGGGCTGAGATCTGACATGGGAGACTTGCCAGGACTACGGGCAATTGAGTTCCAAGTATTCTCTGCGGCGGTCTTTGTTCCAGGCATCTTGCTGAAAATGTCACCCTCCTTGAGGGGTGCTGACGTCTTCTGCTTTTGCTCGATGCTGACTGGCATGGGGCCTGGTGCTGCGACGGGCTTCCCATACGAATCAATACGATCCTCCATGTTCTTCAGCACCGACATGCAAATTCCGTAGATCTGCGACCACATAGGCCCATCCTTGCGGTCAATGTCGGTAAAAATGGCTTGGCGCCGGACTTCGACGTCGCGGGCAATGATGGAAAGCTCCCACATAGCAAAGCACTAGAACATGTTAATATATAAATGTCAAATAGTCTCCGATAATCTTACCTGAATGGAGAGCTTCTTGCTCTTGAGACCATTGAGCAAGCTGCCGTTGGGGTCCTTTGATTCAGAGGTCAGGGGCTTGCCGTTCTTCAATGGCGGCCTGGCCATAAAGACTGAAAACGCAGTATTGCCGGTGGCCCAAATGAAGTTGAGCATAGTACCGGCAAACAAGCATCGTAAAAGGAGAAAGACGTCAACTGGTCTGGAGGCGGGCAAAAGGTTGGCCTTGGGTAGATTGTAAAATGGACGAAGCCACATTAGAGCCCAGGACCACGCAAAAGAGCGAAAAATGAAGAAGTACAAAAACAATCCAACGACCAGTGACGCTGCGGACTGCTTCAGACATCCAGCAAGGACCGTAGGGAGTCGATCGAGGGCAGCGTTTAGAGGCTTCGAGCCAGTGGCTTTAGATCCTTTGTCACTACCCATGGTGAAAACTAAACGATCGAGGTCATAGCGGTAGTGGGCTATCGTTTGTACTAGTGCGCAGGACAAAAGATAATATGTCAAGAAGAGCGGTCGTTCGTTGAGCTTGGCGCGGTCGCCGCTGAGGTAGACGATCCATCGGAGGCTGGCGTTGTCGTCTGTGGACCAGAGGTAGATGGGACCAAAGATGCTGCTAGACAGGCCATACCAAAACAGTGTCTCGTACGTCTTGACGCTTAAAAGGGCCGATTGGAGAGTCTGAATTCCGGCTTCCGTCTGAAGCCCAGCATGGTAATGTGCAATTCGGAGGACGAGTGTCGAGAGGCCGCACGCAAAGATCATTAGCGCTCGAATTCCGGCAGGACCTAGGGGTAGCCACGACCAAAGAACTAAATAGTTAGTACACAACCAAATTGAAACAGCAGCACGTCATCATTGGACCTACATGAGCTCCATGAAGCTAAGACGAGAGCTTCGAGGTATGCCACGGCAAGCAGAAGTGTCGCTGTTGATGAGAAGCGTTTGTGCAATGCGGGCTGCAGAGTGTCCTTATAAGGAGCCCTGCGTACTGTAGCGCTCGCCATTGCGTCTTTGCAACCCAGATGTTCGTGGGCTGGGACGTTGTGTGATGCAGCAGTTGGGATGATGGGATGTCGACGACAAAAGTAAATAAATCTGCCAGCCAAACACAGGCACCAATCGCTGCGGGTCCCCGTCCCTGCGACGCGCCTTCAAGCCACCAAGGGAACTTCGCTAGCGATCACGTGGACTAGACCGGTGCCTGTCCAGCGGTTCGACCCGCTATAATTGGCTCCACGGCGGCGGCTGGTTACGTAGTGCCCGCCTTCCCAGGTGACCACCATTTGCCATCTTCACCATAGCTTGCAATATTCCACCAAGTAGCGCCAGATCTTTCTAGAGCAGCTGCAGACATAGCGGAAACATCATGGCATATGATAGGCTTTCAAACCTCGAAGCCGGCCAGGGCCCCAGCGGTTACACGGACGACCCGGCGTTCCGCGATCTCCAAAACGAACTCAAGAACAAAGTGCTGTCACTGCTCAGCAGCAACCGCCAACTCACAAGCAATATAAATGCGCTTGCAAAGAAGCCTGATAATGCTCGTGTCAGAGAGCGTGTTCATAATGCTATGGAGAAGTCCCGCGAGAGCTGCAAGGATATTGGCGAAGGAATCAAGAAGCTCATGGCGTTTGAGGACTTGACGGTAGGCGCTCGACCTTTTGTCGCTAATAATATAAAGTAGACTAACGTTGAAGCAGAAACAACAAAAATACGAGCAAGCCAAGGTATCCAGCGACTTCCAAACAGCGCTGGAAGATTTCCAAAACATACAGCGAATGGCGCTTGAACAAGAACGAGCATCTGTTTCCGCGGCACGAGCTGCCCAAGACCTGGGATACGACCAAGAAGGCAGCAGCGATAGTGCGCCGCTCGAACAGCTGCAGCGTCAGGAAGTCTCTCAGCTGGCTCCTCAGGAAGACGTCGATTTCCAGGAAAATGCCATTATTGAGCGAGAAGAGGAAATCCGCAACATCGAACAAGGCGTTGGCGATCTCAATGTTTTGTTCCGCAAAGTAGCTCAGATCGTGAACGAGCAAGGAGAAGATCTAGACACAATCGGCGCCAACATTGACAACACATACAACGATACAAGACAAGCCGATATCGAAACGAGACAGGCAGCACGATACCAGAAGGCCGCACGAAGCAAGAGCCTGTGCCTCCTATTGATCCTCGGCATCATTCTCACCATTGTGCTTCTTGCCATTTTCCTGGGTTAGCGAAGCAATGTTTAGAGTGTAATGTGTGTCAGACTATGTTTTGCATCGGCGTTTATGGGAGTTTCTTGGGACAAAGCTTCTTTTTAAGTGTGCACTAGCAGTTCTCTATTAGCCTTATTTTATTTTATACTATATTACATTATTTTACATGAGATTTCGACGCAGCCAAAAACTGACGTATTCCTTGCGTTGATTTTATCTGCCTCTTTCGGCCCGTAGTGTTTGCAGGAAGCATCTTATCCAGGATTGTTGTAGTGACGGCTGTGACACTAAACGATGAAGCCCAGTAGAGGAAGATGGCTGCCGGCAAATGCGTAACCATTAGAGGCATAAGGGGCATTAATAAAGACAGACGCAATAGGGTTTGTTGGACGCGTCCTGCGAGACTGACGGCTTGGTTGCCCTTGTCGAGAGAAAAGAGGCTTCGGAGCTGGTCCCTGCTGAGCCTTCCCCAAGAGCTTCGTGCCAGGAGTAGGGAGCATATGATGGGCAAAGCAAGGTATGGGTCAGCCACTGTAAGATCAGTGAACCAGAGGCAACCTCCTTCTACCATGGTTTTATCAAAGAGATCTCCAGTTTTGGCGATGGCTTCGCCAATAGACGCTGTCCGTGCACCATCCTCTTGGGTCGATTCGATCAATTTTATCCATCCAGATTGAGCACCACAGAGCCGTCGCAATGATTCGGATACTAAAACAAATGGAAATATGCTAAGGAGGGGTGTGAAGAGCTTCCATGTCTGGACGCCAAAAGTCTTGTAGATTCTGGACCGCGATCTTTCCGATAGTGCCGTCGCGTCCTTCTGCCACGTCGTGCTGTTCACATTGGGCGAGCTTTGAACTGTTCGCATATGTCGTGAGCGCCACGCTTGTATGAGAGGTTGAAGTTCGTTGCGCTTTCGCGCTATCTGACGACTATAATATTGGAAAGGGAACCTAAACGCGGACCCTACACCCACCGCCACGAGAGGGATAGTGATGTACCAAGGAACTCCTGAGGCGTGAATGGCAGATATGCTGTCTGTGCTCCATACAAGTGTTTCTGCCAAGGTAGGAATATGTATACATCTGCGATCCGTGATCTGAAGGGTTCTTCTCGTCGCATTGCATCGAAGTCCGTGGGTTGGTGATTGGTGAAGCAGCCGTGTTGAGGCCCTCTGTAAGCCATTCATTGTGTATGGCGCCGATCTGAGAAGCGTATTAGATCGACAATTGCATGGCTGTATCAACCACAGAAGGCCAGGGCGCCGAAGTCGAGTGGTTGCAGCAGATGATGCGAGCGGCGTGCAGTGTAGAGCGTCATGTGCAGAAATGTAGAGCACCTGCAACGGGGTCGTGGCGGATCCACAGGCACTCGTTCTCCAAATTTAGGCGCCGAAGCGCTAGCTGCCAGGAGGCAATGCCCTGTAAAGCTAGGTGGCAACAGCACGTCGTGAGCGTCACTGCGGGGCATGCAGGACCCTGGGGTCGGGACCGTGCTTGGCCAGACATTTTTCTTCCCCTTTTAGTATGGCCACCTGGTGCACCTGGCTGCGTTCACCAGGCTTCCTCTCTTCACTCGTTATCACCATTTTTTCTTTTCCTTGTTTCCTTATCGTCTGTTTTTTAATGGAAGTTGCCTACTTCTTTTCCGGCACTTCGTCTTGAAATTATATTCCCTGCATCTGCCCCATAGAAGTTTTCGAACCAGCATTACCGACTCCTTTTCACACTGCCAGCACAACAATCTTCGTCGCGCCGAGCCGATTCCCGTCCGCCGCCATGGCTGATATGTGTGTCGCCCCGGATGGGCAGAGACCATTTTCTTTTGGGCTCGAACCTCGCACACTGGCATTTGTCGCGACGACTCTTGCTTGCACCCCATTCGCGCTGATCATTCTGGGGCCGTTCTTGGTTGGCCTCGTTGGCCGCTGCATAGGATGGGTGCTGCTTAAGAAGACGGAAGGCCGCCGGTCCTTGCTCGTTGGCTTGATGAACGATGATAACAAAAAGAGTGCTGAACAAAGCAGTACTGCATCAAGCTCAAGCGAAGAATGGGAAAAAGTTCAGGCTCCCGACGCCAAAGCTACAACAACTGAGAAGTCGAGCCAGCAGGACTGGGACGGCATTATAGGCTTTTTCCACCCATTTTGGTACGTAATCAAAGTTGATACGCATATAATCTGCATCATGCTAATATTGGATTTCTGTCTAGCAATGCTGGAGGTGGTGGTGAACGCGTTCTTTGGGCTGCTATCCGAGCGACACAGACCCGCTGGCCAAATGCAAAGTGCGCCGTCTATACAGGAGATCACGAAGCTACCAAAGAAGAAATCTTATCACGTGTAAAGGTATACTTGGGATATTTTGTAAATCTCTTTCCACTGTCCGCTAACAACATGGTAGGCTAGGTTCAACATTAGCCTACACCCCGCCACGATTACCTTCATATACCTTTCGAAACGACACTGGGTTCTGCCATCGACCTGGCCACACTTCACTCTACTCGGCCAGTCGATTGGATCCATGGTATTAGCTTGGGATGCCTTCTCTCTCCTCGTACCTGACGTCTTCATGGACACCATGGGCTATGCCTTTGCCATTGGCTTGTGCAAATTCCTGTTTCCTCGAATCCCTACCGGCGCCTACGTCCATTACCCCACCATCTCGACCGATATGCTCGACTCTCTAGATGCCACCGCCGAAGCTGGTGAGAAAGGTGCGAATGCCGGAAAGGGAGCTGGAAATCTCGGCAAAGTCAAGCGAGCATACTGGCAATTGTTTGCCCAGCTCTATTCTTGGGTTGGATCTTCTATCGATGTCGTCATGACCAATTCCACCTGGACACAAGGCCACATCAAGACTCTATGGGGCCCATACAGAGAAGAAAAAGATAAGGGTCACCCCATGGCCGTTGTGTACCCGCCTGTCGCTGTGGAAGAACTAGAGCAAGAGGTTGAGGTGTCCGAAGCGAGTGAGAAGAAGGTTCGACAACCAGTCATCATTTACATTGCCCAATTTCGCCCAGAGAAGAACCACCAACTCATTCTACAGTCGTTCGCGCAGTTTTTGAAGACAGGAACCAAGGCTGCCCAAACAGCCAAGTTGGTTCTTGTTGGCAGTGTCCGCGATGATGGAGACTCCAAGCGAGTGTACCAGCTGAGATTGCTGGCAAATGAGCTGAGCATCAAGGATAGAGTTGAGTTTCATCTTGATGCCTCTTGGCCTGAAATTCTGGATTGGCTGAGAAAGGCATCCGTTGGAGTCAACGGTATGTGGAACGAACACTTTGGCATCGGAGTTGTTGAGTATCAGGCAGCCGGATTGATCTCCGTCGTCCATGATAGCGCGGGTCCAAAGCTTGACATTGTGGTACCAGTCGATGGATTGCCAACCGGTAAGTCATATTTCTCATTATTATAAATACTATTCACTTGCTGACTAGAGATAGGATTCCACGCAACATCCGCTGACGAATTCGCTGCCGGATACGAAAAAGCCTTGTCCGTTGAAAACCCGCTAGAGATGCGTCTCCGCGCTCGTCAGTCCGCCAAGAGATTTACAGAGGCAGAGTTTGCCAAGAAATGGATTAAAGAAGCCGAGCGACTCATTGCGCTGAGAAAATAGAGGTTTCAGATATGTTTGTGATGTAATGTTTTTCATAGATGAGGATATACCCGTTCTTTCTTCACCCTAATATAGCTTTTTCATGCTTCTCGTGCTTGTTTTTAACAAAACTTCGTGATATTGACGTAATATGTATCTAGATTCCAAATTAATACATGTTGTATACATAGGAAGATCTTCTTATGCAGTATATCCAGCGCTATTATTTTGTCTAGGCTCTCCAACGGCCTCAAAAGAGCCGTCTTCGTTTCTCATGATGCCCTGCACGGCGCTCAAGCCTGGCCAGACGGACGTGACGGAATGTCCCTTGGCACGGAGATATTGATGCACATTGTTAGCATCGGGGTACTCTCTCTCCATGGTGATGGTGTTTGGAATGAGCTGGTCGTGAACTCGACGGAATGTCATGGCCTCTGCCATAGTCATGTTGTGCTCGATTAAGTGCCACATGGTTTGCGCTGTGGCCGAGATGATGCGCGAACCACCACCAGCACCGGCGGTAGCGAAGAATGTTCCATCTGGGAGCTCGGCTATCAACGGTGTCATTGAAGAGAGTGGACGCTTAAAGGGGCGGATGAAGTTTGCCTCTGATGGCGCGAAGCCAAACTCATTGCTGACACCCGGGATGGAAAAATCGTTCATTTCATCGTTACTGGAATGAGGTTAGTTTATGTAGAAATTCGAAATGGTAGAGAAACTTACAGGATAATGCCCGTGTTTGGTTCCATGATTCTGGCGCCAAAGTTCAAGTTGACCGTAGTCGTCAGCGAGATGACGAGACCAGATCGATCAGCAGCCACCATGTGTGACGTGCCGTGGCTATCTACAGCCAATAGCTTCTCATCATCATACTCTGTGGGGAACTTCGTCTCGTTATCTGACATGCGCTTTTGGGTGGAAGCAATGTTCTCGTCCGAGAGCATGTGACGTTCAAACTCCAACACATCAGTGCTCTGGCCGAAACCAGGGTCGCCAAGGTGTCCTCTTGCAGCGTATGCAAAACGCATCGCTTCGGACAAGCGGTGGATTGTCAACTTTTTGTCTGTATTCCAATCATTCATCTTATATTGCTCCATCAGCTTCAGGATGTACAGCGCCACAGGACCACCGGATGGGGCACCGAGCGCCTTCACCTTTAGCCCACGGTAGTCAAGGGAGAGAACTGGGCGATGCGCGATCTTGTACTGTTGAAGATCTTCGAGAGTCATGACTCCACCAGTTTCACGGATAAAGCTGATCAAATCGTTTGCTACTTACAGATTAGTATTTGTCCTGCGCTGGGCGATATGGCAACCTACCAGTCTTGCCTTGATAAAGCGCGGCAGATCCTTCGTTGGCAATTCGCTCCAAAGTACTATGTACACTGTTAACAGTCTATTGGCAGCAGCACATATATGTTACTCACTCTGCATATCTCTTGCGAGTCATGATGTCGCCTTCCTGAAGCAACGTACCTAGAAGGAGTCAGTACGTTGGCATAGATTGGTTTTAAATAGGACGTACCATTAGGTGCAAAGTCGAGTGCCCAGTTTGGATCATCCACGAGATATGTTCTATTACCAGAAACTTCATCGTTCATCTTTCTAACAAGGTCCTTGGACACTGTAATTGTGTTAGTAGGGGCAACGGTGCTGCATACTTAGGTGGACTTGCCTACGAAACCATCACGCGCAACTCTTATGGCGCCTGCGACAACAGTTTTCCAAGGAAGAGCCTGTATAAAGTTAGCTTCTCATCACAACCGGGCTAGGAGGTATACAAACTCCGTATTTCTTATGCAGGTACTCCAGGCCATACACCTCGCTGGGCACTCCCACTGAGAGACCGCCACGAATGCTCTTTTGCTTGTGATTTTTGTACATGTCTTCAGAGGCAGCAGCGGGCGCCGTTTCTCTAAAATCGACAGCTTCATATTCGCCGTCGGGCCTGCGGACCAAAGCGAAGCCACCTCCTCCTATGCCGGAATGGTACATGCCTACAGTACCGACACAAAGAATCGTGCCGACTATGGCATCTGCGGCCGTTCCCTGGTTCTTTAATTAGCATTCGGTAAAATTAAATAGGGCGCAAGTATGCGTTAGACTTACGCCCTTAGCAAGCAGATCTTGACCGATGGCGCTACATTCCTTCGCCTCACAGGCTACAGCGCCTTTGTGATTGCCAGCGACTGGATCTAGTACGACTTGCGGTATCGTCGACGCACCGACTACATCTTGCAGGCAAGCCAGCAGAAGTAGCTGCAAGCTGCCAAATGCATGCTCTGTATGCGCAGATCTAGGTTAGTACTGTGGTTTGCCACAACGTGCGTGCAGGATGCAGGTCTCAGCTGGAAGGCTCTTACTCATGCTTGCTTAGTGGTAGACAGCGAGCTTAGTGGGCTTCGTTTTCACAATAGGGAAATATCACCGCAAAGAGCGTAACTTGGAAAGGCAACGATTTTGTGTGCTTGAATTTGTAAAAGTTTAGTAGTAGCAGCAGCAGCACTAGTAGATCCGACTTGTCCGCAAATCGGTCACATCCGCCCTGCTTTACTAATGCGCCGCTAACAACATTCTTCCATGCGGAGCCCCGGAGGTCAGTCGGAGCCTAACAAGGAAGGCGCGTGACGGCGCCGCTCCTTCCTTCGCAGTGGCACCAGACACAACCTGGGCCACACGCTCGGCTGTACTGTAGAAGGCGTTCCAGGTGCCAGCACAGGGCATTCACAGTGTGCTAAAAGTGCCACTACAGTGGTGCTGTTCAGCACACTCGGGTCCCACTAAACCGGCCCAAAACCCGCTAACAGAACTGCTTTACATTTTGCTCGTCGCTTATTGGACAGAAGCTCGTTGCCTTTTCCAGAAGATTTCTTTTTTTTTTTTTAATTCAACGTCAACTTTTCGATTTGCGATCATTACAAACAGACGCCCACAACCCAACCAATCAAGGAATTTAGCCAAACACTGGCTAATGAATCGAGTTGCCTATCGACTTGCATTCACCCTCCGAAGACAGATAATAATACCACGAGCAGCTTTCAGCGCCATGTCTTCGCCTGGTGCTCCCGTGGCCCCGGCCCACCAGCCTCAGTCTGAAAAGGCCAATGGCAATGGTCAGCAGAAGAGATCCTTCTCTGGTCCTCAAAATCGCAAATGGAAGCAAAAGAAGACCAAACGAGAGAAGAATATCACAGAGGGATCTTCTGAGGAAGTGTTGCGCAACGATATCCAAGCCCTCATCCAATCGCGACGACCCGAAGCCACGGCCGACTCTGAGCAAGACACAGACACTGCCAAAGAAGAGACTTTACCCCAAGAAGGAACTGAGATTGATGTCGAAATCCTGGAGCTCTCCTCGACGGGCGATGGCCTCGGTATGAAGGATGGATCTGACCAAGTATACGTGGTGCCATTTACCGTCCCTGGCGACATCGCCAAGATCAAGGTCTATAGGCATTTGCGACATGAAAACCAGACCATATCCGACTTCATTTCCATCACCAAGCCCTCTCCTCTGCGAGACGACACCCGCATTCAGTGCAAATACTTTAACACTTGCGGCGGCTGCCAGTTCCAAATGCTCGACTACAAGGAGCAACTCAAACTAAAGAAGCGCGTCTTGGAGAAGGCGTACTTGAACTTCTCAAACCTTGCTGGGGAACTTGTCCCTGCTATCCAGGATACTATCGGCAGCCCCCTCCAGTACGGATACCGAACAAAGCTTACGCCGCACTTTGACGGCCCCCCTGGCTTCCGACCCAGCAAGAGAAAGAACCAGAACGCTTCCTTTTCCAAGTGCCCTGAGATTGGATTCATGCGCAAAGGACAGCGCAAGGTCCTTGATATCGAGGACTGCCCAATTGGTACTGAGGCTGTGCGTCTGGGTATGGGAAGAGAGCGACAGCGCATGGAGAAGGAGTATACCAACTACCACCGCGGTGCTACCATTCTTCTTCGCGAAAACACAAAGCGTTACCAAAAGGGCGACGCTGCCATTCCAGAAACTCTACCACCCTTCACTTCAAAAACGGAAACCGATACTGTCGTAGACATCAAGTCGTGCGAAACAGACTCCAAGACTACAACGACAGAATATATTGGAGACCACGTCTTCACCAACCCCGCCGGCTCCTTCTTTCAAAACAACAACTCCATTCTTCCCGTCTTCACCGAATATGTGAAGCAACGCATTCTTCCTTCTTCCGGGGATATCAAGTATCTCATTGATGCGTACTCCGGCTCCGGTCTTTTCACCATCACACTCGCTTCAGTCTTCCAACACTCCACCGGCATTGATATCGCCGCCGACTCGATCAACTCAGCGCGCCAGAATGCACAGCTCAATGGCCTTGGTGAGGATCGCTGCAAGTTCATCGCGGCCGACGCTGGCGAGCTGTTCAAGTCTGTCTCGTACAACGCCGACGAGACCGTCGTTGTTCTCGATCCTCCTCGCAAAGGTTGTGATGCGTCCTTCTTGTCTCAGCTGCGCAACTTTGGTCCTAAGAGAGTCCTCTACGTCTCTTGCAACGTCCACACGCAAGCTCGCGATGTTGGCGTTCTCGTACGTGGTGAGGGCGAAGGAAAGAGATATGAAATTGAGAGTCTAGTTGGGTTTGACTTCTTCCCTCAGACTGGTCATGTTGAGGGAGTTGCTATCTTGAATAGGGTCGACGAATAGGCGTTATATATCTTGTACAAACCGTTACACTGAATAATTAATGAAAAGAAATATCATAACAACATGTGTGGTCTATTTAATGCCGCGATGCAAGTATAAGCAATGCTGTCTATGTAAAATATATGCTGAAGGCGATCCGGATTTATTTCGTCTCCTATTCAAGTAATTTTGTGTTTTCCTTTGATGCCAAGAATATCTTCAGTGCCTGTACAGTAGTATGTATTACCTCAGGTCGTCTGGTCGATTTCAAACACTCCTTCAACACATTGACACCGTCTTCCTCCTCGATCTTTCTGCGTGCTTCCTCGCCAATCTCGCCTTCTGTTGAAGCCATGTTCAGGATAATGACAACACCACGGTGTCGGAGGCCTTCGTCTGAGTCGCTGCACAGGCCAAGGACAACCTTCACACCCCGTTCGCGATGCACGATGCCCCTTACAACAGTCTCAAATCCGATTAACGAGGCAATGGCACCACCAGCTGCACTGCGGGTTGCTTCATCTTCAGCATCAGAAAGAGCTAATAAGATGTGAAGGCGCTGCGAAGCTTGATGCGAACCATCTGCATATAATGCGACTCCCTCAGGAGACTGCACTAGGTTGCAGACCAGTTCGACTGCGGCTTTTGAAACAAGGTGGTTGGAGGAAAGAAGCTGCTCTTCAATATGAGACCATGCTGTACGGATAATGGTTTGTCGTGTCTCCTCATCATTCATTGACGCCAGGTTCGTCAACGCCATGAGCGATTCAAATGTTGGCAAAAGGTCTTGCCTATCGGCGGCGGGATCAGTAGGTAGAATAGAGATTAGAGGTCTTATAGCTGCATTCACAGGAGTCGGACGATTACCACCAAACACCAAATTTGGATCGATGCTGATCAAAATCCGAGCAAGTGCCTGCGACGCCGTCCTAGCTGCTGAAGTATTTGTATCCTGCAGGGCAGCCCATGCCCCAATGAGAAGTGGAACAGCACCCTGCTGAGCAAGCTTTCCGCGAATAGTCTTGTCAATGGATAACGAAAGGATAATAGTCACAATAATCACCAGTGCTCCTGGAGAACTGGATTTGCTCTGTGCTACAAGGACTGGTACAAGATCAAGATCAAAGATGGTCTTGCATCGTTTTGCAACATGCGCGTCGTCGTCTAATTCATCCGGTGTAGCTAGCTTTCCAGCTGCATCAGCGTAGGCCTTGAGTTGTGTCATTTTCTTTTCTTCTTCAGTAAACGCTGGGCGGTATCGTGTTAGGTTCAGAAAGATGCTAAGGGCTCCATAGGTGGTAGGGGATCGAGACGGTGTGTTTTCCAGAGTCTTGATGAGCTTTTTGAGCAGCTCGGGATTGCGAATTATATTTTCTTTGATTTTTGGTTGCAGGGATGCATATGCCAAGCCCTCTATCGAGTGCTGACGGCCGTGGTCTTCATCTCGAATGATCATCTTTGTGAAGAGGCCGGATAGCTCTTCGATTCCCGTGACAGCCGATTCGATTCTAGGCCGGCTTCCGTCTTCGGCTGTGGGTTGTGAGGGAACAGCCTACGGTTTGTCAGTCTCCATTTCAACTATTATCACAACACGCTTATACATACTCGGAGCTTGGCCAGAATAACAGCGGCCAGGTACTGGACCTGTTCAGAGTGCTGTCGCATAGATATCGAGCCTTCGTCGCCCTGTTTCTTCGGCAATTCGCTTCCCGGGCTTTTTGTGTATTTGGTATCTTGGTCGACAATCTCCTCCAGCCAGTCCACGCAGTACTTTTCTATGGCCTGCCGACACTTCGAATCCATGCAGGCTGTGTTAAGCATCTCGAGACACGCCGTTTCAACTTTCTTACTTTTCCATTCCCGTCGCATCAAAGAGCCAAGTGATCCTAAGAAACCTTCTCCTAGAAAGAGTTCCGATGCCAGGTCCGGAACAATGGGGAACGCTACTGATGCAACACAAAAGGCGACAATGTAGTCGTCATAAGTTCCACGACCTATTCTGTCGAGAAAGAATTTGGTCAAAGCTTTGGCTCCATCAACTCCTGCAGCCTTCATGTAGGCCGAAGTGGTAAGCGTGGCATGGCCTCGTACTACCGCAGGCTGGCGCATATCGAGGTAGCAGAGCACGGTATCGACGCAGTCGCCGTCAATCACCTTGCAAATGCTGGTGTGGCTTTTAGCTTTTGTTTGGAGTTCGGCATCATCGTTTAGAAGTTTTGTAAGCTGGTCCAGTTCCTTGCAAGTATCTTCGTCCTCTTGTCCGCCCTCCATCAGACTTGCAAAGATAAGCAGCGTCTGGTCTTGGAGGGACGCGACAGGAGCCGTTGGTTTGGCGGTTTCTGTGCTGTCGGTCATGTTGGGCAGGCCGTACTCAGTACAGACAGCTAGTGATATTACTGTTGTGGCTTTCCATATATAAAGTGATATGAGAAAAGGGAGAAACCGGGCGGCAGAAGCAGATTGCGCCGAATGATAGGTGATGGCAAAAGTCAAGTTCTCTGACGTTGATAAGCTGCGTGCTGTTTGATAACGAACTACCCCACTATAGACGAGTCGCTAGAAACCGTTGTGGCGGCCATGTTTATCGAGCAGTAGCTTTGATGGAACCGATCACTAGTATAAAATACCGATTATTCTTCATTGATAAAATAAAGGAAGAAAGCTTTATTCCTTCACAATAGATTTTCATGAAAAGCATCGGCTGGGTCAAATAATTCAAACAGCAATGCAACCTGTTACTTATAGACTGTAGCATGCAGGGTGGCCACCAATATACTCTGATGCCCCGCTACAGCACTACCTACAGTAGCGCTACACCCTTCAGTATCAGGCATCACGTGCGGTGCTGTTTTACTGATGCGTGCATCGACAAAGAAGCGTCACACCTCCCGCAAGACAGCAACAGCATCCCAACGCCTGCTTCAAATTGAAAATATATACCGGAGACACAGAGATATAAATCCTAAATCTTTGTGTCCCGAACCCCTATTCCTAATAAAGCCTACAACGCGCCTGCACCCTCCAGCTGCTCAACCAATTCAGCCATCGCTTTTAACAATCTGTTCGTACCGTGAGCTAGCAATATCAGAGACGACTCTACTGCCCATCGACTATATAGCTCGTGCCTCCTGGCATCATAGCTGCTCACAATGGATGCGGTCGACCAATCCGAGCACTATGAGGTCAGGACTGCCGAGGAAGCACCCTCGCTGCTCTCCGTCATCATCGACACAAACCCTCGTGCCTGGGCTGCCCTGGAGAACGACCTGCCGCTTTTCAAAGCAATATCTAGCATATTGGTCTTTATCAATGCACATTTGGCTTTCAATGGCGCCAATCAGGTGGCCGTCGTTGCGGCGCATGTCAACAAGGCAGTCTGGCTCTATCCGTCACTACCAACATCAGCGCAATCTGACGGTGGCGATGTTGCCATGCACGACGCACCAACGGATGCTTCAAAGGCGGCATCGGCAAATAAATTCCCCCAATTCGCACAGATCGAATCCACAGTCGTATCATCAATTCGAAAGCTCATGAAAGAAACCACATCGGCCGAGCTCGACACAACAACGACACAACTTTCCGGAGCTTTAACGCTGGCGCTCTGTCATCTGAACAAAGCTGGCCAGGCATTAAGTACATCGAATTCTACACTTGGAGATGGACCAACTGCTGCAGGAAATGCGCCACCGCCTATGAAAGGCCGTATTGTCGTCATCTCCGTTTCCGATTCGGAACCGTCTCAGTACATCCCGACAATGAATGCCGTGTTTGCAGCCGCTCATGCCCAGATTGCTATCGATACTCTGGCACTTGCTGGAAACGCTACGTTTCTGCAACAAGCCTGCTTCAATACCAATGGAACATTTCTTAAAGCCGCACACCCTAAAGGACTGCTGTCTTACCTGATGTTTGGCCTCATCTCTGATACAGAGGCGCGCCAGGCGCTTATCACACCGACCCATGACACAGTGGATTTTAGGGCAGCCTGTTTCTGCCATGGAAAAGTGGTTGATACTGGATTTGTATGCTCTATTTGTCTGTCAATCTTCTGTGAACTACCCGAAGATTCGCAGTGTTTTACTTGTGGCAACAAACTGGCCCTGGGCAACTATGGCGCCAAACCCGCTGTCATACCAAAGAAAAAGAAAAAGAAGAAGAGAGTCATAAACGGCTCTAGTCGGGAAGAAACCTCTAGCGCTACCGGTACCCCTCGGCCGTAGGGTCTCTTAATTTCGGGCGACACGCATGGAATGGCGTTTTGCAATCATACCCATGTAATTTACAACGTTTCTGTTTATGCACACACACGCCATAGAGTAGCGACCAATACACTTGTATTATTAGGATCTAATGTATTACCTAAGTAACATGTGAAGATTATGGTAAGAACTAATACGCAGAGTATGTAGGTTATAGGAAGACGTGATCTATTCTTGTAGGGGTATATCCTGGAGTGCCAACCGTGGACGACGGTGAACATCTAGTTTAGCTTCAGCTTTCGTGCTCCCGTCGCAATACCACTAGTACTATTCAAGCGAGACATCACGCAGCGCGGTGCTTTTTCATAGCCGCCCATAGATGCCAGAGCAAAGGAGTCGGTGTTGTGGGCAAAATAGAAATAAATACCACCACGACACTTTTTTACTGCCATGACGCCAATGGCACCAACTGAAGGGCAGTTTTGGACACCTTTGTGTTCCATAAAGTCATCCAATATGAAAGATTGCATTATAGCATCCTCATCGTCTTCGTTGACAAGCTTTCCGTCACGGCCCAGCCGAATGCCGTGATATAACCGCTCTGCACAACGTTGGGAGGCTGTCGTGGTTGCCATATGTTCTCCCGTACCACTCGTAACCGTTGCCACGGTTAAAAAGTCTCTATCGCCTTTAGCTTCCGGAACAACCGCTGTTCCTACTCCAACTAGCGCAGCAGGTCCTAGTCGGCCACGATGTTTCATACCAATTCCACCTGAGGACGAACCTGCGGCTATCAGACCATTTGAATCAATCGCAATGGCACCGATAGTGTCAGTGATTCTATCATGATTTTCCGGGCTCTTCATTAAACGTTTCTTGGTTTCGATGCCCTCTACTTGATTCGTATCCGCCTTTCGATCTAGCTGTCGTTTTCGACTACGCGTTGGCGAATCTTGATCGACTCTGTTCGCTACTTCGGCGTATGACTTAACAGGCGAGATTTTCCGGCGCTGTCGTAAACTATGCTCTTGCATGGCCCTCGTGTCGGCTCTAAGGCTATCAATCCGTGCCTCATCCTTAGACCGTCCAAGGCTATAGAGGCTGGCTCCTTTGAATGAAAGATATCCTGGGGCAGTGTCACAAGTTTCGGCTGGTGTTCCCGGAAGTGGTGAGTCTGTTTGGCCTTCATTCCATGTGCCTGTTAGAACTGCCGCCGCATGATCTCTAGAAAACCGAGTACGTGACTCGGCGGGTGGTGAGGTGCGATAATCGCATGGCGTACAGTTCTGGGGGCTTGACGATGCCCCAGTAGCATGGCCGGCTTTCTCCTTTTCCTGAGCCAGCAAGAGGTCTTCTCTCCATCGTAGAAATCGATTTCTTGAACTCTTCGAAATCAAAGCTTCGTTGGGGTATAATGGGATACCATGCTCTTCGGCAAACGCACGTGCGCCGTTACTAACAAGTATATTTGGTGGGACTCGACGAAGGCTGAGGGGCTGGCTGCTTTTGTCTAGAATTAATTTTGCCAGAGATATTGGATTCTTGATATCTATATCGTGGAATTCGGTTAGCCTTTGGTTTTCTGTGTTGGCTACTGTGAACAACGTACTTGGGACTGCACCACAAGCGCCGCTTCGCCCGAAATGATCGACAATAGTCGCATCGCATTCAACAGTACCGTCAATAGATAAATTGGAACCATATCCCGCATTTGTAATCTCTTCATCTTCAAGAACCTTTAGCGCAGCTTCAACTGCTTCGGTGGCAGTAGCCCCAGACTTGAGAAATTTCATTCCCATTTCGGCCGCGCTGGAGAATCATTAGCATCATTGTAATCATGATAAGGCTTGGCATCATACATACGATACACATGCTTTCAAGTGGACGTGTTCATTTTGTTGGCTATGAAATCCAGCGCCAGCGTGCACAAAGATCGCAGGAATACATGGCCTAGCATGATCCATCAGTGGCGATGCGTCTTCGCAAGAATCGCTGGCTCCCCTGATGCTGGCAAGCTCGGGGGAGGATGAACCTCCACGAATGTCTTCCGTCATAGCGAACAGACAAAGTCATGAGCTGGGCAAAAACAGGATTCGATAACTATGTAATTCAAACAAGCTGTTGCTCAATCGATACAACCTATAGGTGGTGATGGAAGGGTGAATATATGTTTAGATTACTTGGCTGTTAAAAGATGACTCTACAGCGAATTTCTTGGGGTTGCTCTGTGTAATAGCCGAATCGGACTGAAGTGAAGGAACCACGCGTCGGTAGGTGTTTGATCTGTAGGCAGTGCTCTTGCGTACCGAACATCAGCGATTGCGAAGCGGCAAGAGCGCGTGTTTCGAATCGAGTTTAGATACCAGAAATGTCGTCTCTGTCGATTATCTAGTTTTATGTGTCAACATATATAACACAAGTTAAACAGGATATTTTCGCGATTGCTAGAAGGTGAACAGAGGTGGGCGGTGGTGAATCTTCATTGTGTTCGTCACATAATATAGCTTATGTACTGTGGGACATTTCCGTTGTCGTTTCAACTCTTCCCAATTAAAGAGCATCTGGGGGCTGCCATTTTTGGATTTTTCAAAATAAATAGAGAAGAAGCAGCGTGATCAATTAAATCCGAGCGTGTAAATCAGAGACAGAAAACGGGTGTCTGGCTTGCCCTCCCAATGACGTCGGCCCGGAACAAGCCCAAACCCGAACGAGGCAGCTCAGCCAACTTGCCCCACTTGCGCAGACAGCCAACCTGGAGAGCTACGCAACCTCCTCACAACCCCCACATCATCATCGCCATCACCGAACGTTGCAACTCGCCCATTGTACCTGGCGACTGCTGCCGTATCTACCTTTTGCTGATCTTGACACCTGAATTGCGTGCCAAGCGGCGCTTCACAAATTGCCATGGCTAACCAAACTCCCGCCGTTGTCATGGACAAGTATGTTACTCGTAGCCCCGCCATTGCCGCGTCACACTTTCTAACTCAACGTCTTTCTATAGCGGTACCGGCTTTTCTAAGCTTGGTACGCTTCATACGTCTATGATGCTATTGCGCAGAACATATTCTCTAATACGATCTTGTTTCTAGGTTTTGCCGGTAACGACTCGCCTTCCTTCGTCTTCCCGACCGCAATCGCTACAAAAGCCCCTGCTGGTGGCAGTGGGGGAACAGGATCTGGCCGACCGGCAGTTGCTAATAAGCCATCATTCTTGACTGGCGGCGCCGGCCCTTCTGGCCATCTCAGCTCTAAGCGAGGAACCGAGGACCTCGATTTCTTCATTGGCGACGAGGCGCTATCTGCAGCGTCCGGTCCAGGTAGGTCCCGCCAAATGCTGATAACATTATTCATTATTAACAAGAGCAGGTTACGGCATTCATTATCCTATTCGCCACGGTCAAATTGAAAACTGGGTACGAAATTCCGAGCTGGCCGATAATGATACACACTCTAATACAATATAGGACCACATGGAACGTTTCTGGTCGAACTCCATTTTTAAGTACCTCCGCGTTGAGCCCGAAGACCACTACTTCTTGCTCACTGAACCCGTATGTGTTAGCTATCTTGCCTTCGCACCAATTCTAACAATATTAGCCTTTGAACCCCCCCGAGAACCGCGAAAACACCGCCGAAATCTTCTTCGAATCCTTCAACTGTGCTGGCATGTACATTGCAGTTCAGGCCGTCTTGGCTTTGGCTGCCTCGTGGACTTCTTCCAAGGTTACCGACCGATCACTTACGGGTACAGTTATTGACTCGGGTGATGGTGTTACTCACGTCATTCCTGTTGCTGAAGGTTACGTCATTGGCTCTTCCATTAAGTCTATCCCAATTGCCGGCCGCGACATCACCTACTTTATCCAGTCCATGCTTCGCGACCGCGGCGAGGCCGACTCATCGTTGAAGACTGCTCAAGAGATCAAGGAGGAGCACTGCTATGTCTGCCCTGATATTGTAAAGGAATTCGCCCGCTACGATCGCGACAGAAGCCGATTCGCCAAACATGTTGTCAGCCAGCCCGGTGGTCGCCAGGTTAGCGTAGATGTTGGCTATGAAAGATTCCTTGCTCCCGAAGTATTTTTCAACCCCGAAATATTCAGCTCAGACTTCCTTACTCCACTGCCTGTTGTTGTCGACGGCGTGATTCAGCAATCGCCAATTGACGTTCGACGTGGTCTCTACAAGAACATTGTTCTCTCTGGTGGTAGCACGTTATACAAGGATTTCGGTAGAAGACTCCAGCGAGATATCAAGAACTTGGTGGACGACAGAATCCGCGCCAGCGAAGCTCGCAGTGGAGGTGCTCGCAGTGGCGGTCTTGACGTCCAGGTCATCACTCACAAGAGACAGCGCCACGGCCCGTGGTTCGGTGGTAGCTTGCTCGGCCAGACACCGGAATTCCGTTCCTACTGTCACACAAAGGCGGAGGTAAGTTTTCTAATTGGCATCATAGCCCTGTTTCATTTGCTAACCAAGCTTAATAGTACCAAGAGTACGGTCCCAGCATCGTGCGACGATTTGCTCTTTTGGGCGGCCCTGGTGGCTCATGAGTATGATAGAAGAATCTCCCAGTTTTGTTATCAAATAAGCGTACAGCTAATGCCAACGGAAAAAATGTCGACAACGTTGGGTGGAGAGCATCTTAGATCAGGTAGTTGGTTTCAGCAGCAATTGAATTCTAGTTTAAACCATATCCGACTTTCGAAAGCTATACTTTTACGACGTGATAATTCAATCCAGTTGCTTAGGTCAAATAGCGATCGCAGAGCTTTTATAAATGCATAAAGTTAGCCTAGTGCTGTCTTAGTTCACGGTGCCGGTCGCCCGGAACTGTGGTTGGTCGAGACACCCCCCATCCCATTGCCTCCATCATGCAGTGCTTCGAGAGGCGCATTAGAGGCGTTTTAGAATCTAGCCATAAAGGTTCTTTCTCATAAGGGTTCTCATAATTCTCTGAAGATATAAGGAACTCATCCTTTCTCAAACTATAACTCAATTTTGTTACTGATTCTTCAACGCTATCAATAGGTACACTATCTTCCTTTTTTTTTTGTACAACCCGTTTTCTTTGCATCTAACAATTACAAGAACCTTAACCCTCTTGGCAAATATTTAGCGGCTGGTATCAACAACATATCGTCCTGCAATCTTGCCAGCATGCATAAGCTCGTACACACTTTGCAGCTCACTAAGACCGACAGTCTTGAAGGGAACCTTGACAAGTCCACGGCGATAGAATTCAATGGCCTCGGCAGAGTCTAGGCGGTTACCAACATAACTACCCTTGATGTTGATCATGCGCAGGACAGTGTCAAAGACAGGCGCACTCAGCTGAGCGTTGGGTGGCAGACCGATGCAGACGACGGTGCCGCGAGAGCGGACATACTGAGTGGCCTGCTGGAATGGTTTCTCTTGGACGGCCACCAGGATGGCGGCATGAGGGCCTTGGCCATCTTGGGTAGCAGCCTTGACCTCCTTGACGATATCGGGGGAGGTAGCAAAGTCGACAAAGGCGGTGGCGCCTAGCTTGAGCACCATGTCCTTCTTCTCGGCACCAGTATCAATACCGATGGGATGAAGACCCATAGCCTTGGCATACTGAACAGCCAAGCTACCCAAGCCACCACCGGCACCAACGATGGCAACAAACTGGCCCGGCTTGGCTCCAGACTCCTTTAAGCCCTTGTATACAGTGATACCGGCGCAGAGAATGGGGGAGATTTCTTCAAGGTCGCACTCCTTTGGGATTCTGGCAACATGGGCGGCCTTGCCGATACAATATTGCTGGAACGAACCATCGACTGTGTAGCCAGAGAGATCGGGAGTACCGCAGAGGGGCTCATCGGACTGCTGGCAGTATGTGCAGCTGAGGCAGGAGCCGTTGAGCCACTTGATACCGACGTGGTCGCCGATCTGCACGTCCTTGACAAGTTCTCCTCGAGCCACGACGACACCGGCACCCTCATGGCCACCAACGAGGGGCATCTTTGGTGCAATGGGCCAATCACCCAACATGGCGTGGAGATCAGTGTGGCAAACACCAGAGAATTTAATGTTGACAAGAACCTCATCAGGGCCAGGCTTGGGAACGGGGATCTTCTTGTAAACGGTGGCTTGCTTTCACGTTAGCTAAGAGTCCGGAGCGATATGATTCTGATGCCAAACTCACGTCCACCTGTCTTCTCGACGACAGACGCCCATTGCTCAGTGGGAACTTGTGGTGCGGCCATGGTGGCTAGATGTATACCTATTGGTTGATCCTTGTAAGTGTAAGATTGTTGTGCTTCAAGCTGAATGAACTACTAATTCGTGTAGGGAACAATCGAACCAGGCTATGTATTCCCAGATGAGGGCCAAAGGACTCCTTATATAGTTGTTCCATCTTCTTGAACAACAACCCCTCTTTCTCAATTGATACTGCAACACCGGAATAGGTGGTCCCGAGACGCTCGGTAAAGAGGAGCTTGAGGCGTCTACGGCGTTCATGGCATTCTAGAGACACGTCGAGGCGTGCCTTGGCCCATCGTTTCCTTGCTCTTTCTTCTTCAGCCCCTTCAGTATATCAACCAATAGGAAAGTCAATACGGACTTCAAACGCCAGGAAAGAGAGGTGGGACGGCAAATGTGGGGGATGCGGCCTACCAAGTTCCCGTGGCGGCCTGGCCGATGACAGTTGCGCCGTGTTGTGCGAGGCGTTTCCTCACAATTGCGATTGCAGTGCATGATTATGTTTACAGACTTCCTCCCGGAGCTAGGATATCTTAACAAGGAAAAGCCTTTGCTATTACTGGGCGATTTTCTTCTCATACCAGAACCACAAGGACGAGGGCTTCGGATCCGTGTAAGTGGTTGGAGAGGCAAAGAACGACTACCATCTCTGCATCGTCTCTCTCAGTATGAGCAGATCATTTCCCCGGGCGGGTTATTTCCTGGTGTACACCACCCGCACAAATTCCATCGAGTCCAACCAAGCTAAACAGTCGATCTCCAAATCGGGGTCGTCAACGGTCGGACGGACCCCGCCAGCCGCATAACGCGGGGGCAACCAATTCATAGCACCCAAACGCCACCTCCACACTCATTCTCCGGAGCGCAGACGCACGACAGCTAGTCAGAAGCAAGTTCAGGTGTTGATGCGGACGCAATCTGGGCCCTGAGCGGCGACGCGGCTGTGTGGACTAGTGGCTGTTTGATGGATGAGCGGATGCAAAAAGCCCACCGAGACGGAGTGCTTGCATCAAGAGGGGGCTAGCAAGGCGGCAACCACATTTGGGTTTGCAGGAGAGTCATGTCCAATTTGCTGGCAGGCTCTCAGAATCCAAAATTTCGTGGGGTGAGTCGAGGGGAAAACCATTCTGCCCGTGGTGCCTTTGGGCCGTGGGAATAAGAGCAGATGAAGAGGACTCCAGATAAGTTCTTGCTGAGTCTTGAAGCTTGCCTCTCGAACCTGATCTATATTCTTGCCATGTAGTTTTCCAGTCGGAAGTAAAAGTTCTGAAGAATTTCACAGCCATTAGGAGTAAGGGAGGAGAGACAGTCCCCATCAGTGCCTCCGGTAGGTCGACCACGATGCATAACTCAGTAAGCCGTAACCAGCATTTTGCTTTGCATCTGCATCTGCAAACATGCGCCTGTTCACACTAACTTAGAAAGAGTGCGGCCAATACGCTACCAGCGTCCCTTGTTTCCGGAAATGACAGCCTTTCGCTCGAAGGGAATCAATGCGCCGCCAAACCCCGCATTAGGCTCAAGAACATGGCTGTGTCGTGGTAAAGTGAAGCCATTTCTCCAATTTTGTAAACGCCACGCGCCAGCTACCAGCTACTACTGCCATGTGTTTGATTTAGGATTTTAGTCACCTTTGTTGAGATTCCAGCAGCGTCCAATAAACGTAGTCGTGTCATTTGACTAGGGTTGGGTTGCTTGACGGCAGCATACCGACGTAAGAGGCCGGCCTGGCGGAAGTTCTTCATCAGCCCGCATTCTGCAGCTTCCAATCTTGCTACAAGCTCTGTCAGTCTACAAGCGATTGTATCAATCACTCCCTAAACATACCTGTGAATGTAGCCAGCTCGTGATATGTCGGAAGCGGCGGGTCACTTATTGCTGCACGAATCTGTGGTACACTGTCACAACCTACTGAACCAGTCCTACATCAGCAGCACATTAGTACTTTCCGTTTCAGTTGAACAACACTGTTAAAACAAACACCAAAAACATATTCAACCGTGTATCACCCACAAAACTGTTCTTGACAAGTCGGCCATTGTCGTTTCTACAATCATTACCAGATGGGTGCACATCACGCCGGCGCAGAAGTGGCAGTATGGTGAGTAAAATGTGATGTCATTAACGCTATGTATGAACCGGTATATCCTCTCATGTCTTTTCATCTCGCCTTGATCGTCTCGTCATCTCGAATTAAGCGGCAGCGGGAACCTCAATGGATTGGGTGACACCGTCGGCAGTAGCGGATGTAATCTTCTTGCCCGTCTTGGCGATCTTTGCGAGGACGGTCTCGTAAGGTAGCGAGGTGACGACCTTGGCGTTCTGGTTCTCGAGAGAGACTTCGTAGCTCTCAACACCTAGTGTTACAGTGTTAGCTGGTAGCAGTCTCATGGCCACGCAGGCCCCTTGACCAAAGGCCGCAGAGGTGGCGGAAACGTACCTTCAAGCTTCTTGAGGACACGGTCGACGGCGCCGGAGCAGCCACCGCAGGTCATGGTGATGTTGAACTCGTAAGTGTGCGACATTTTGGTTATTGTGGTTTGTGGGTGGAAGGTAGAGAGATGTGAGTTTGATGCGCGGGGGTTGTTCTTTGTGTTTGGAGGGGCACGAAGATCTGAGAGGGGGATCTGGTGGGCGGTAGGGGTTCGGTGTAGCGCTGTTGGTGCCTGGCCTGGATAGTGGAGGAAGAGTGTGTTGGTGGAAGATAAATAAAATAGAAATCGAGATGTAAATTCTTGGGGGGAAAAGTCTTCTTTATAATTTCTTGAATCTGGAAAAGAAAAGAAGAAAAAGGAAAGTACAAGAATACACCGTTAGCTGGCACCAGGTTTTTAATTATTAATTGCAACAAATCCGCAAAAAAGACGCATCAGCCTGGTGCTATGGCGCAACTTGCGACACGCCGAGTATCAGCGCTTGTACCACTGGCGGTTATCTGGCTACATCGCCACAAGGCCAACCAGGGGCGCGGGGAAAAGAAATGAAAAAAATAATCATAAAACTTGCTCAAATGAAACAGAATGAAATTAGTTCTTTTATTATTGTTTTATAAACTTGCTCAGCCTGTGCAGATGACACTAGGAAAATGCACCCGCCAAGTCGTAAAGAAGCCCCCATAATACAACATTAGTCTTGCAGTCAGTCGCCCGTCAACTAACACCTCCAAGCATCTACTGTAGTTACAGGTGCTCTAGCGTTTATTAGGGGTGCTGTAGGCAGTATTCTCGTCCGCCAGCTGGCATCTGGCAGCTGGTCTCGTGTCCGTCAGATGAGCATGTTTCTCACTGTCGGCCACTACAAAGCACCAGCTCCACGTTGCTGAAACCTGACCTTGTCACCAACTCTTCTAAACACAGGTCAGTGTTGCAGTGCCCCGAATCACGACTTTGCCTCTGCTGGCTTAGGCTGGCACTAACGCAGTCTCGGATCACGCATCGCGGGAGCTTCCGTGCTCCGTTTAGCTCCCGTCTCCATTCTGATACACGCCACTGGCTATTACATTTTTACAGTCTATGTTCTAATCTATCCGCCCATATTTACAAATCCACGCCATTTGATATTTACTTCTGGGAGGGCTTGGCAGAGCAGCCAGGCTCTATTACATGGTTAGCTGCGCGGTGTACTCCTTATCCTTTTCTGCCCAATAACGCAGCTGATCCATCAACGCCGTGTCATCCTTGTCGTCGGCAAAGTTGTCGTCATCAACTTCTGACGATTGGCTAGACAAGACAACAAACTTAGCAGCCGCAGCAGCATCTGAATCTGCACGGCAACTTGACATTGGCACCAGGTAGTGGGAATGAGCTCGAATGTCAAGTCCGAAGGTGCCGCTGTTGCAAGCAAGGTTGATGTATCCATTGCATTTTTCAATGTCCGAGATATGGTAATCATTTTGGGTTGATTCGCCGTTGTGCAGCCAGTATTCTGGCGATATGTGTCGATAACCGAGTAAAAGAGGTGGAAGTCTCGGGACCGGATCGCCTTCATGCGTCACACGGTATGTGGTGCCGTTTTGTGAAGAGGCATATTGAGCAAAGATGATGTTTCCAACTCGAGGCGATCCGAATGTGAATTCAGCAACCGCACATCCGTTAGATCGAAAGTGTGTTGCTACCAGGGTCGCCACAGCTCCGCCGAGCGAGTGCCCAGTAACGACAATGTCATAGTTTGGGTTTTGGTTCAGAGCGGTGTTGACGGCTTCATCGATAGCGTCCATGACCTCTTTCCACGCAACATCGAATCCCACATGTACCAGACAGCCCACTCCGTAAGGACAAGGAACATATGGAAACGCCGCGTCCGTAAGGAAATTTCGCAAGTTTGAGCTGCCTCGGATGGCCACCACGATTTCTTCTCGACGCTGGTCGACCGCAACGTACATGCCGATGCCGGTAAGCAGACCACTATGGAATTCCAAGTTGTTTAGTCGAGAGCCACGGATAGGTCGCTCAAATAGTTCTCTACTTACACCTTCGAGGCTACAATGGTCGTATCTTCATGTCCCAACTCTGGACAGTCGGCGCACTGCACTTTTGAACCGACCTTGGCGTTGTAGTTACAGTACGCTGCCGAAGCGTGCTGTGCGTAAAATTTCATGAGGTCATATTCTTGAGGGGTTACGGCTGCACGTGGAAACACGTTAACGCGTCTGCATATGGGTATGCAGGATTTTGGATCGTTGTTGCATACCTGGCGCATTATCTCTGGACACCGAGCTGGCTGCAGCAAGGGCTACGAGACCAAGTATAAAGCCAAACTGCATATTAGTCGAACTACTAGTTGCGGGATACCGAATTCGTGTTGTTTTGGAGGTTCCATTTCTTCCAGACCTGGGCTTGAAGCCCCTTTTCATATCCGCCCTCAACTCAGCCTTTCAACCCTGTCTTGTTTGCGTCGTGTCTTAGGCTCGCAGCCAACACCTTGGTTTCTTGCTGCCATACAGACGGGGCGATGAATGGACCGCCCTGCACGAGGCTCCGCCGTACGTTGCATCGCATTCCAGTGGTCAGCCGCCTCACCGGTCGCCCAGCCCAGCCTTAGGTCAGACACCCAAAGGCTAAATTTGGGAATATACGAGCTGGTAGGGCTGGGTGTCGAGGCAGTGTCGGCCTTCTCCCTCAGCCTGAACTCTTTCCTGCTGACATGGAGAGGGAACGGATGCAGTATAGCCCGTTCGAATAAACACGAGTGCCCAGGCGCAAACTTGGAAGAACTGTCTTCTATACCGAACCTAGTCGGTCACTGACGTCGCCCTGAGGTGGGTTTTAGGCCTAAACTTGGCTCACACGTTGCCATTCTGACGGCGACGCAACCCAAAGTGATCCAGCCGGATACAAGACCACATGTTAAATCTGCAACAGCCGTTGTGCCTCTCAGCTTTCTAAATATATGCAGGATCAGCCGCTGCGTTGAAAACTAAATTCTCCGAGTGGCTTGCTTGCCTAACCCAAGGCTGGGGGGCTGAGGCGTTTCGGCATCGGAACCGCCGCGCGATTACCCAGTTGGGTAATTTCTTTCATCGAGTCAGCAGCGTGACAGTTCATCTGAGCGTCTACGTAGCATACATTTTCGGAACTCTACAACGCAGAATGGGCATATGTCACATTATACCGGGCAGAGGACTTGAAAAAAGTTCATGCGTTAAAAAAGCGTGCGGCGTCTCATAATTCTACCCATCACAGCCAACACAACACTATGGCTCATTGCATCATTTGTTTAACCCTATTATCGCGGGATATTCAAACCTTATCAACGCGGGAGACCAACTTAGCATCGTCTGCATGCGGTGTCTGGGCAATAGCCGTGGCTGCAGGAGTACATGCACAGGCCCTTGTAGCTGTCGTCCTCGCCTTGGAGAGGGCAACCACCGTAGCCAGATTGAGGAGGCTCAGGCTTAGGCGCGCCGTGTGAGGTACACTTGCACGGCCCGGGAGGGCAGTAGCCATGGCTGCACGAGAACTGGCAAAGGCCAATGTAGTTACCGGACTGTCCATCCGCGTTGGTTCCGTCGTTGCATTGATCTGTTCCTTGTTAGTTTCTTATCGCTAAATGGTGGGGAAGGTATGCTATAACTTACCACCGCTACCAGGAGAGGAGGTAGGAGGAGGGGTCATGCTAGTCGTGGTAGTTGAAGGTTTGGGGGTAGTCGTTGTCTTCAAAGTCGTGGTTGTAGAAGACAGCTTGCTGGAAGTACTAGAGGGAGGAGGGGGTGCGCTGCTGGTGCTCACAGGAGGAGGAGGAGGAACGGTACCTCCAGAACTTGGGAACGAGCCAACAAACGCATTGTAGTTGTAAGCCACACAAGTGTCCTTGATCTGGAGGCCTGCAGTGCCGCCAAAGAGGGTTTGGCCGTTGCGGCTGACAGAGAATTTTTGGTCGCCCACACCCATAGTAAAGTTAAAGGTGTGGATGCCAGCAGGAACATCGATGGTGACGGGGCCGCGGCTACCACTGGTTACGGTAAGCTGGGCAGGCTGAGTGAGCATGGTGCTTGCAAAGACGACATCCTCAAGGAGCTCGACGCCGCGGGGAAGACCGATGTTATCGTTGGTGCACTTGGTGTCCTTGGGCGTAGGACGGTACCAGTAGACGACCTTTTCAGACTCGACGGTGGGGGTGCTTGCGCCAGACTTGTACGCAAGAATGTAGGGCTTCATGAGGTCTCTCCAGGCATCGTGAGGGAAGCCGGCTGCCCACTGAGAGGAGCCATCGTCGCTGTGGTTGGGCTCGGGGCCGCTATACCAACTTGTTAGACCTCCAAGGCTGAGGAATTCGAGGATGTATGAAGTACCTAATGTAGTGGCTCTCACCAAAGTCGTTCCAGGTGATGATTTCGACAAGCTCAGGCTGCATTGTGAGCATCTGCTCCCACCGGATAGTGGGCTGCTCCTCGCAGATGAAGACCCAGTTCTTGGTGTTGAAGTGGGTAGAAAACCACGGCGAAACAGCTGCAAATTACGTCTTGGTCAGTAAAGTTTGTCTGGATGTGCATTGAAATCAAACTTACGAGCCATGTAGATCTTGTTGCCCTTATTCTTAAGGTAGCGATCGTCCCAAATGGTCGTCATGGGGCCCTTGATGACGCTGTTGCCACCATCGGTAGGCCATCCGTACCACGAGAGAGCACCATCGATTCCAGTAGTGAGAGAGCTCAAGGCATTGGGGTCCTGAAGCATAGGAACAGCAGTGAGCTTCTGTGGAGCAAGTCTGTCCTTTATGGTATTCCAGTTGAATGAATCGCCGACGAAAGTGCTAACGAGAGCACCATCGCCATAGTAGGCCTGGGCCGGGTGGGCGCTGTAGTTGCTCAGGATGCCGTAGATGGTGTCAGTATCACCGTTGCTCCAGTAGGCAAAGTCAAAAGAGACAAAGACGTGGAAACCGAGCTGCTTGGCTGCCTCGTAGGCATTTGCCAGCTGCTTTGGGGTGTAGCTATCGACTCGGGGAGGGGCACAGTTGAGAGCGAAGCCGTCAATGCCAATAGCCTGAGCCTGGACAATGTCGGCCTTCCAGTCATCAACGGTGTAGTGTTCGACGATGCCGACCTAGAGCCCCGTGTCAGAATGCATATCAATAAAACGCGAGATTTGAAAGTGGTCTACCATAAAGTGGGCATAGACGGCCTTGTTGGCGGCCCCGGCTGTCGAGACAGATGCGAGCAGCGCCGAAACGGCTAGTTTGAAGCTAACCATGGTGTCTTGTTTCTTTAGTGTAGCAAACGAAAAGAGACAATGACAAAAAATCAAACTATCTGTTTCAGAGCAAGAAATGGCATGGGTTCTACGACGACTATTTATTCCGGGTCGGCCTTGAAGACCAGCGTGTATCGAGGTTGCATGCAACGCTGCCGGATATTCGGCGCTTCTCCGGATTCAATCGCGGAAGCGGACCATTATTGGTGGACACGCCAAACAATGCGTCCCTTTTTGGTCGAAACACTATGAGGAACACATGTGGTGGATTATGCTTAGCTTCATGCCTTGCTTATGGCTTGGTTGTTCCTTTTGGGAGTGAGCAGCGGCATTGATCTTAATGCCTGGTTGGTGGCAAAGACTGGAACAGCTCCTTGCACGCGTACATGGCTTTTGCTGCCGCTCGACATTAATCATACAAGGTAAGAAAGGCGGTAGGCTCAAGAGATGTTGGTAATTATTTAGGAAAGACGAAGCACTCGATAAACGAACTGGCGTCGGCGGCATAGGCAAACGTTCATCGTGGTCTCGCATCGCAGATGCGATCGACGGTATATTGGCTTCCACGACGCTCCACACCAGACTCTGCTGTACCGAGTGCTAGCGGCGTAGAAATAATTCATCCTTCGGCGGTTTATTCGGGCCAAAATGGTTTCCCTCGGGCCAAGTGCACGGGCCGTCGATGGGAATGCGGGGGGCTGTTCGTCTTAATTCAACGCTACTATTACTCCGGAAGTGATGGGCACTGACTGACTGCATAAAGAGTGGTGCCGCATATACGGATATACTACGATTCTCCCTTAGAATTCAAAAGGCAAGGCAAGAGAAGAGAGAAGAGAAATCATTGGGAAGATATTGAATCAAATTGAATTTGCTAGGACTACATGATGTAAAAAGAAATAGAGAAAAATGTCATATACATTGACAAGCCAAGTCCCAAAGAGCACATTATGTGACCATTATGAACTGGGTTGTCGTTTTGTTTTCATTATTCAAAGAAGAGTCATTTTGTATTGTGGCAAGCGTCCGGCGCTTCTTAGAAACGAGACTGGACCTTCTCCTGGGTATCCTGAAGAGCCCATTCGCTGGGTGACTTCTTGCTTCGGGCAGCAATAGCCTGCTCGGCAGTGAAGCCCTTGGCAACAACGGCAGGGTTGTAACCAAGCTTGTTCTGGCGGCCAACCTCTTCGTTGGAGACGTCCTTGGCCTCCTGGCCATCAGCACGCGAGTAAACGGTGACGACGACAGCGCCACCGAGGCCAAGGTTGTGCTGCAGGCAGTACTTGGTACCGGGGGCACTGCGGTTGTTGGCCCAGCCACGGAGGTGCCAGACTAGCTCAGCGCACTGGGCGATACCAGTGGCACCAAGAGGGTGGCCCTTGGAGATGAGGCCGCCCGAGGGGTTGACAATGTACTTGCCACCGTAGGTGATGTCGCCGTTGCGGACAAGCTCGTGGGCCTTGCCGGGCTCCGAGAGACCGAGAGAGTCGAGGACGACCATCTGGTTGGCACTGAAGCAATCGTGAAGCTCAACAATCTTGACATCCTTGGGAGTGATGCCGGCTTGGCCCATGGCCTCCTTGACGGCAAAGGTGGTCATGTCCTTGCCGACGAGGTCGATGGAGCTGCGGGAGAAGAGACTGGGAGAGTCGGTGGCGATGCACTGTCCGGCAATGAGAACAGCCTGGGACTTGAGGTGAGGGCGGGCGTCGAGGAAGGCCTGGGAGACGAGAATGGCGGCAGCACCACCGTCGGAGGTAGGGCAGCACTGAAGCTTAGTGAGAGGCTCAAAGATCATGGGCGACTGAGAGATTTGCTCGCGGGTGTAGACCTGCTGGAACTGGGAGTAAGGATTGTTGGGGGAGTGAGCGTGGTTGACGCGGGCAATCTCGGCAAAGTCGTCGAGGGTAGCGCCAAACTTCTCCATGTATTCACGGCCGGCATTGCCAAACATCTGGGCGGCGCCAGGGGCAGCCTCGAAGCCTCTGGTCTCGGCCATCATGGTGACGGTCGTGCCAATGGGGTTCTCGCGGTCGTTGAAGAAGCTCTGGAGAGAGCCGGGCATCATCTTCTCGAAACCAACAACCATGACACAGTCAGCGGCGCCAGAGGCGATGAAGGTGCGGCCCATGGCGAGGCCGGTCGAGCCGGTCGAGCAGTTGTTGTTGACGTTGTAGAGGGGGATCTGGGTCATGCCGAACTGGTAGAAGACGCGCTGGCCGCAGGTGGAATCGCCGTAGCAGTAGCAGGCGACGCCCTGGTCGACATCGTCGTAGTTGATCTGGGCGTCAAGGAGGGCCTTGACACCGGCTTCGAAGCCGAGCTCGGTGTAGTCGACGGTGCCGCGGGGCTTGATGAACTTGGTCATGCCCACGCCGAGGACGTAGACAGGCGCATTAGCTTTGGAAGGCATTTTGAGGAAGATGTGAGGGGGAATCGAAATGGGAAAATGATGCAAATGGATGGGATTGATGGGGAGAGGAAGAAAATAAAAAAAAGTGGTGAAGCAGGAGACAAGGTTTTAAGATGGGCAAAACGAAAGAGGAAAACCCCGAAGTGACATCTGCCAGCAGCGAAGAATTGCCTGCATTGAGATGCCGAGGCCCAGGTGGGGGAATTTGGGGAGGTCGGCTATATACGGCCAGCAGACATCTACAAGCTGGATTGTTGACGCAGAAGGTGGCTTTAAAATTATAGAAAAGTGATAATTATAAAGAGAAAATATATATAATTTATTTGGAATTTTCATTATATTTTTAAATTGTCTTGAATGCTCATATATGCCACATCTACGCATTCTGCCATCCACATTCCCCGAGGCAACCATTTCCCAGCACCAGATTCCCAATGCGGGGAGGAGGCGAGCCGCTCTCGCTTCCCCAGACCCGCCACTGTGAGCCACTTCCCAGTATAACCGTCCAGTGAATGCGTACACTGTTCACTGTTCGGCTCCCACTGTAACAGTGAGTTTACAGGCGCCCTTTTGGTCACTGGCCCTTACTACCGTATCAGTAGCCTGTGTCTGTCTGCACCTCTGGCACCTGTACCACCTGTCACAGCCGGCACACCTGGCCACTCTGCCCAAGCCATCAAAAACCATCACGGAACAGCAAACCAAGACAAATCTTACCAATCACACTCTCTCCCAAGCCGTAAATGCTCGCTAAATTCACCTCCGGCCATTTTTCTCCCCAATTAATAAACACGTGCCTCGGCCGACCGCCCCGTCACCGACTCCGACAGGCCCGCCGCGGAGCCGGCCCAATTCATGATTCGAGGTTGGCCGGTCCGGCGCAGGCACGTCGTCTACTCCAACCACTTGCCATCTACACCAACAAGGAAAAAAGAATACACTATCAAAAACACTACAAGAAAGAAGTTCCCTTTATAAATATTTCTCTCTCTCCCCCTTCTTTGTACCTTTTCTGTATATCAGGCCTTCCTCGCTCGCCAAGCTCACGCTTCTCCGTCCGCACACACGCCAATCGGCCGAAACCCAAAACCACCACACCCATTTCTCACCACTCGGCCGAACGGTCGGCAGCGTGTCCCTCCGCAAAACACTGTATTCATCAGCAATGCTGCAAATTTTGCATTTGTAACGTAATTCTAGATTTTTCCAAGAGCCTGGTCTGTAGTTGTAATCATGCTATTTCCAAAACTATATAATTCCACCTACCCGCCGTAGTTGTCCATCATTCATCCCATCCAGAGCATTCATCACAACCACCGCCACAGCCTTCTCCAAAAAGCACAAACTCACCACCACTCCCACTCTCTACTTCATACACTTTATCTTCCTTCAAACCTATTCAATATGCACTTCTACATTGCTGGCGCCACTGGCCGCAACGGCTCCATTGCCCTCGACACTGCCCTCGCCAACGGCCACAGCGTCACCATCCTCGCGCGCAACCCAGCCTCCGTCAAGCAGCAACAACACCCCAACCTCACCATCATCAAAGGCACCGTGACCTCCCAAAAGGATGTCGAGACGGCCCTCTCCACACCCATCAAGCCCCAAGTGGTCATCACCACCATCAACCCACGCCGCACTAGCGAGAGCCCGTTCGCACCACTTGCCCCAGAGTCACCTGAGGACCTGCTCGAGTCGACGGCCAGAATCCTCCTTGACGCTATCCGCAACGTCTATGGCACTCAGAACCGTCCCAAAATTGTCGTCAACTCTTCGCTCGGCGTCGGCTCGTCGTGGTCGTACATGCCACTGCCCTTCAAGCTCATCTTCCGCATGAGCACCATGATCCTCACCATTCGTGACCACGACAACATGGACAAACTCATTCGCGAAAGCGGCCTTATCTTTGTTCTTGCTCGCCCCGCTAGACTCACCGAGACTCCCTCAAAGGGCGTAACGGTTCTTCCAGACAACGGCAAGGGCTTGTCCTGGTCCGCAGCTATTGGCAGACAAGATGTTGGCGAGTGGCTTGTACGTGCTGCCGAATCTCACGAATGGGATGGCAAGTCGCCTGTCCTCGTCAACTAAGTTTTGATATGTTATGTTTTGCTGCGCGTTTTGGAATTTCACAATAGAATATAAATTGTACAATCATGTCTTTTTTTACTTAGAAAACAATGAAACATAATATTGATATAATATTACAGCCATGTCTAAAAGCTCCCAACCGTTTCCTATGTCAGCTTGGTATTTTTCTGCAAAATAGAAAAAGATAAAGCTCTCAAATACGCCCCCATGAAGAAAATAGTCTATCGGATATAATATCAGACCTAGCAACGCCACCAGTCCCCACGGTAAAAACAAAAGGCACGGCAACACAGAAAGAACAAAGAAAAACAGAACTGAGAGAACGTTTTGTTAGCGAATGAGTTAGGCATCATCACTCCCAACCGTCCCAGATGATCCAGCTTCCAAAGTCGGTAATCATGGTAGGGTCTTTGATGCCACTGGGATCCAGTCCGCGCATATGAGCATCTCGCTGCATCGTGTCGACTCGGATTCGCGAGGCAGTGTGGATGCGGTCTTGCGTCAGGTTGGCTCCTCGCAGACAAAGGTCAAACACAGCAAAGAGGCCAGCAACAATCTCTTCGCTGCGCGGATCACCACGTCTGGAACACTCAAGAGCGAGAGCGGCGCTCATAATGGCTTTGGTATCACTGCCGCTGTTGTGGTTGGCCAGCAGGTCAATCGTCTTCTCCACGGTATGGATAAGTGTAGTTGTGGACCAGAGGGGCAATGGTTCCTGTACCTGGTGCGTGACGTCTTCGGGAATATCCGGCGACATTCTCATTGCGTGCTGCGTAAGTGCAACATTATCAACACTCGGCCGTGTGGCAAGCTGAATGTAATAGCACACGCTGATGCTACACTGGATAATATCCACCTTGAGCATTTGGTGATACATCGAGGCAACAGCTGCAAAGTGCGGCAGCCGCGGGTCGATCTCGTCGAGGTACTTGAGAATGACCATACAGGATCGGAGGTATGCGCGGAAGATTTGACGCGGCACGTCCACGACACCCAATGCCAGAGGTCGATATAGAGCCAGCAGTGGTCTTCGAACATGCATGTCGAGAACAACGCGCCGGCGCCACATCTTACTTCGTTGTGCATCGTCGAGGTCGCCCTTTCGCGGGTAGATGAAATTGATGTCCTCCAGATACCGGTCTAGCTTAGCGCCAACTTCGAGAACCTCAGAGTAGTCTTTGATAGAGTCTATGCGATTGATCAAATGGGCAACCTTCATTCGTGTTAGTAGCGTGGTTGCGGCATGCACCTGCATCTGGTTATCGGTGACTTGGTCGATTGGCCGGGATGGGGGAAGCTCCGTCATGCTTTCATAGAGCTCAACGTCGTCAATGTTTCGGGGCGGCTTAGTTGTAAAGTCGCCTTCGCGGAGGACACACGGAAGGCCGGTAGCAATGGACATGTGCACGTCAACATCCAAGATGGTGTACCACAGGCGCCTTCGCATCTCGCCCTGGAAGACGGACAGCCGGGGTTCGGACTCTGAGGGGTCACGATGCAGGCCCATGGTCATGGCTAGGCGGACGTTTTGGCCAGCACCAAACCAGACGTCTTGATACTGCTGGGTAAACATCCTCTTTGCGTGAACCAATAGGACTTCAACCTGCAAAGCCTCAAAGTCCACCCGCTGCTTGCTCTTGCGCCCGTCGAGCCATGCCCTGACCAAGGCACAGGCAGTTGGGATATGCACACCCTCCACGCGCTCATGGCCAAGGCCCCTAGACTTTGTGTCGAATCGCGAGGCCGTGGACAAGATGGAGAGCAGTTTGGGGAGAAAGGTTTCGGACTGCAGCCGCCCATCCCAGTACGTAGTATACTCCTTCATAAACGTCGGCAGGTGGACAATACGGTAGAGGGTTTCCGATGTGTCGATATATGTCTTGACTAGCCTGTCGCAAACGTCCTTTTTAGGGAGAATGTCACGCATTCGCGTCTGGATGGGCATCATGGAGTCGACAAAGACGGTAATAGGCGCCAGCGCACTCTCGTACTCGTCCTTGATGCAAGCGTTCAACGCGCGAAAATTCATCAGAACCTCTTGGGCTCCGGGGATTGCTTTGTGGTGGGCGAGGAAAGCTTTGGCGTCGTAAAACTACATCTACAGTTAACACATGAAGGTCTTTGTTACTCGGCGATGGTCCTCGTCACCGCAGTTGGATGGCACTTACCAAGTTTAACATGACACGCGGCGCATTCTGTCCAAAGTAGCGGGTTCGGGTGCCCTTGTTCTTGATGCTGAGACCACGAATGGTGCTGCTTGGGGCAGCCGAGACTCGACCAATGCTTAGTTCCGTGGCAGCTGGACTACGGCCCATCATCTGCTTCTCCAGCCGTTCCATACGGCTTGTAAGTTCCTCCAGCGTGCCCTGGCCATCACCATTCTTGGTCGGATATGAAGTATGCGGACCGTCTGGGGCAAATATTATCGGCGTTATCGTGGTGCCTGGTGGGCAATTGCGCTTCATGGGCCGGTTCGGATCGGCAACTTCAGTGTCGGAGACATCCGAGAGGTTATTCGAGTCTTGGTCAGCGGCATATCGGCAGTGTCGACTGGACTTTTGGCATTGGGAGCAGGGCAGCAAGCGATCGCATCGCAGCTTTCGCTTACGGCACTCTGTGCACGACTTGACGGGTCGAGGGCGTTTGACGCTTCGCTGATTCGACGGGGTAATGATTTGATTGGTGTGCATGGAGGCCGAAGCCGGCAAAACGTGCGACGAGGGCGACGGATGTGTTGGTAGTTGGTGATGAGGCAGCTGTGGTGTTGAGTCGAGTCCGCGAGCAGGAGGCGCGAGACCAGCTAGCGGTCCCAATGCCGGCGAGGCAGACGGCGATGTATGGCCGCGGCTACCGTCGTTGGACGCCATGGTACGGCGCTCTTTATAGCAAGCAGTAGAGTTTTGTTGTGGTTGGCGTCTAGGCGCTACGTCGTGAGTGGCGAGTTGGCCAGCGGATCCATTCGAGAGCGGTGCCGGAGATGGTTGGGTTGTGAGGAAGGAGATGTAAGCTCCAAACGCGCAGCGCTAGAGCGGAGGACTACGAGACGAATTGCACGCGGCGCGCAGAGACTGTAGTGCGAGCAACGGCTGGAGGCAGTGGCAGGCAACGTCGGTTATCGGTTGTCGTGAGCGTATACGAAGCTGAGAGCAGCGGGAAGGCGATGTCCCGGCCGAGTCGCAGTTCTTTGAACACGGTTAATCGTATCGTCCAGGCGGTGGAACACGGCTGCTGCACCAGAAACGAGGGATACTCAGCCTCACAAGCAGCAGCAAAAAGAAAAGAAGTCGTCGCAATAAGAGGGAATGACACACGACGCCTCCTGTGCGAGTTGCAGAAACGACCAGTAGCGCTTTCTCCGTTTGGATGTTGTGGTGGTACGGGACATGGGCGAAGGCAGCCAGGGTACGTGGGTGGGCAGGAGCTTAATACGGCCGGCAGGGAAATGACAGGGAGCGACCCAGCGCCTGTCGGGTGCCGCTACAGCGCCCACAGAGCCGCTGTAATCTGTTTTTTTTTTCTTGTTAGGGCGAGAGCGGCGCTGCGGGGGGGCGGGGAGCACAGCGATGGGCGGGCTCTCCACAGTACACTCACTACAGCAATAAGTACATTAGAACCCCCCCCCCCCCCAGTCCAGCCCAGCAGCGGCTTGCCCGGCGGCTTGCCCAAGCCTGCCGGAAAGGCAAAGGCCCTGTATTTTGCCCCCCTCCCCTACAATGTACTGTAACTGTTTTAGCCTGCGGTGTGTTTACTGCCCAGCAGCGCTACAACGACAGAGGACCTGGCCCTCTTTTTAGTGGGTGGGACGCTGGCCAAGTCCGGTGTCCGCCGCTGATGCTGATGACGAGAGCGTGCAAAAAGCGACAAAATAAAATAAATAAAAAACAAAGCCCCAAGTAGCAGAGTGCGGTCAGAACAAACGCCGGTGAAACATGAAACGAAGCTAATTTTCCTCTTTTCGGAGAGGGGCCAGGGTCGGCGCCCAGCAGCAGCAACAGCAGCGTATTTAGGCTGTGTTTGCCATGTGTGCTTCGCTTGCGGCTTTCAGCATCGTCATCCATCGTCGTCAGCAGATTCTTTCGTTCCTCGGATCCGGGCAACTTGGCCCAAGTCGGGCGGAGACTGTGCTCAAAGCCCGCTTTCTCCGTTGCCCTTGCAGCCAATGCAACGAGATTGGCTGATGCTGCCGTCCGACGACACGACTGACCTTTCTCCGGCAGTCAAGCGCAAGGCAACGCTACGAGATCGGCAGCTAAAGGGCGGTGATACCCAAAGGGGCAATATGGCGGAGGTGAAAGCAGCAGGGGGGGATGAAGAAGCCATTGTTCTCTTTTTTCTTATTTGCACACAAACGAACACGTTATTCACACGATGCATGGTGAAGTATGTCGATGTGCACGGGATCACCACCATCCAGAGCGGCACGCATGTACTGTACAGTACACACACACACACCTATAACAGCTGCAACCCAATAAGACGGAGACAAGACACGCAAAGCAGAGCAGCACCCGTGGCATGATATGGCATCATCCATCCTGCTGCTGCTTCAGCTTGTCGTTCCCCCCATCTATTTTCCAGGACTGGATGAAAAGCCGAAATTTCAGTGGCGGGATGCTCGTGATACGTAGAGCATTGGGCTCGCTTCACGCCCGTTGTTCAGCTCACTCACCATCAAACATCCACAAGCCTCCCCCTCGGATAGCCGAACTCCCAAGACTTTTCCCATCGTCCTTGCTCCGTCGTTGTCAAGATCGTTTTTTCCTTCTTCTACTAGCGCCAGCAATCTCCACCACAGCGTCACTCGCTGCCACGTCGAAATGCGAAAGCCGCTTTACAGAAAATGGGCCGACCCAGCAAGTGGCGAGGACCTCAAGTCCCATCTTCTGAAACGTACGCTGCCCACTTAGTTCCGTTTCTCGCGCTTTTCCCTCTTCTTTTTTGAATGCCGACTCCCGCCCTGCAGCGGCCCCCAAACTCTTTTTTTTTAACGAGCCTGTCGGCCGCTGCACCTGCTACGGAGCCGAAGCAGCCGTCCAGCCAGCCAGTAAAATGCGCTGTTACCCACTAGAACCACCCAGCCGGAGCGACCTAGCCAGCGCCACAACGCGCAGGTGTCGGCCGAGACGCAGCTAAGACTCCGAGTAGGGCCAGCGAAGCAAGGGCTTTGAGGGGCCGGTTAAAGAAATAAATTGCGAGGGAACGAGGAGGTACTTAGCCCAGAAAGCGAAAAATCAGCAAAAATTAAAAAGACGGCGAAGATCAAAAGTCGGCGCAACCGCTTTTTCCTTTGCTTGTTTTCTTCGTCGGCGTTTCCCACCGCAGCACACACACACAGAGCAATAATAGCCAGACGCTGCGTTTTTCGCTAGTGCTAAATTCAATTGGCCGACTTCGGTTCCGACTCGGCCAACCACAGCGCGTGCTGCACTCGCTTTTAGGCAGCAGTATTTTTGTACCGTGGTTTCAGCGCTCCAGCGAGCCCCCAGAGGGCCTGCGCTAAGCACGCTGGAGCCGTGAGCAAGTTACCCACTGTACTGGAGATGCGGGTGCCCACTACAGCGCTGTTCAGTTGCGAGATACAGCACTACAATCTCCGTTCAATACGTCATGATCCTCCTCATACTTCTCCTCTCTAAGCAAACAAACTACCACGCACCTTGTTCAGCTGCTCTTTTTGCAAATAATAGCCGGAAAAAGCATCAACGCGACACAAACAAACAACGTGTCCCCTCATCGAACCACCCATCAGCCAATTTTCCACCTTCTTCCTTTTTTTTGTAAAGCCCACGTTCCCATTTACTGGCTTTGTATTATTGCCCATAGTTCCAGCGCCTCTACTCCACACACAATCCTCCCAAACGCAACCGTACGACACACGGCCCGGGCATCTGGCCTTTATGAACGGCGACCTCAAAAAAAGCTAAGTCCAGTGTTCGGTCCCAGATAACCCATCCATCGTGATTAGCGTAATCTCCCGAAACCTTAACCCTACCCCAGTACGCGCACCAAAACCGACCCTGGGACACCTCTTCGCTGCTCGGCTCTCCTCTCAGCTCAACCTCTCTAATTTCGTCGTCGGCGGCTCTCTCAGTTCATTCGCTTGGCACGCGGGCTCTGCGCTAAGCGAAATTTCCATCTGTGTGCGCCCCGAGAAGCCACCATGGATCGTCATAACAGCACGTAAAAATAATGTCAAGCAGGTGAGGGAGAGAGGGGGCTTCGGCCGCGCTGCAAGGGCCGAGAAGCGCACGCAAATCCGATGCTAATAACAAAGTGCCGAACAATGCAAACCATGGTGGAGTAATTGCCCGATCCCACTTTGCATTTCTTGACTCGTAGTCCAAAAACTCATTGCTCGGGCGAATCTTACCGGCCGAGATGGGTCGGGAAAAAGAACCTCGCTAGCTTGCTTTCCTGCGGCCTTTGTTCCGTTGGCCTCTGTACTCGGATCCCGAAAAGCGAATCTGATTGTCGTCTGATGCCGTGCAAATCCCCATCCAATACTACTTTGTTAGTCGGAGTTATACGTATAGTAGAATCTTTGTCCCGGTTAGACCGCCCATTTGCGACAGCGGCAACTAGTCCGGCTCATCATTTCTACAATAGGCAACGTCTAACTGAATGGTAATGTATATCAACTCCAGCATGCAAACTGGCAACCCAGGGGTCCAACTACCGTTGCTAATCAGGTAATTACCCTTATTCACATACACATGACTCGGAACTTGCTCATAGTAAAAAAACGCCAATGGCATGTATATTCAAGTTATTCTGTGCCCTTCCAGAGCCAGCACCCTTGGTTAGTGAGTTTCTTCTACATGGTCATCCTCTGCATAGTCACCGTCAAAAGCGTCATCCTCTACATCGTAGTCTTCTGGCCATGCACCAGGGGTAGGGCCGCCTTCAATAATCATTTCGCTGGCAGCTTGCTGCTCTGCGCCTCGCATACCAAGCATCTGCCACAACGCATCAAACATCCCAGGTTCATTTGCGCGTCGCGCATGCTCCTCAAGATCTCGCCTTAGCTCCTCGTCTGATTCGTAGTCTGCGTCAGAGTTGTCTGGGTCCGCGGCTGCCTGCATCGCACCGCGTGCGACACGGGGGCCTCCGCCCTGCCTCATACCCATCGCTTGGAGACGAGCAAGCATATCGTTGACGCCTGCTTGCGATGAGGTGCGGCTCGCAGTCCATGGCAATCTTGTTCCCTCTCCAGTAAACACATTGTCCTCTTCTTTTGGAGGCAATGGATCGAATTCGTAATTCGGCTGCTGGTCAAGCAGTGCTCGTGGCGCCACCGCTAGCAGGCCGGTCTGCCCTTCGAGATATGCCAAACGTGTAGCATCGAGACCCGGTGAGCTATCATCAGCCGGTAAAGTAGATACGTCAACCTTTTCCATGCTCTTGGCAACCTGTTGCAACAGAGACGTAGCCCCAGTATTGTTCCAGATGTCTTTGGCCAAGTATATGTACAGCTTAACCCAAAACTGCCTCGAGTCGGATTCTGCATTCATACCCCAGATTGATGGTGGTGCATCTAGGCCGAGCTCTTGGAATAGTGCACAGTAAAGCCAAGGTAGAGTTTTAATACCGACCTCCAAATCCGCCCGTGCGCCGGCAGTGTCTCCCAGTTGCAACTTTGCTAGTACTCGGCTTTGTTCGATATACACCGAGTCTTCATGCTCTCCATTATCTCTCAAGTCATCCAAGAATTTTAGTAGCCATTGGCCTTCGTAAGATCGTACCGCAAGGAAGTGCAGATAGTGACGCATAGCAAACGGATCTGTCGTGTCGAGAGCATACAGAAGCTTAGACCATTCCAGCGCTGTTCGGAATGTTCCCTTTCGTAGAAGGCTTCGAATATAATGATAACCTGCAAGCCAGAATTGTCTATTCTCCGGTCGTCGGAAATCAAGCCGTGCTCTGCCTTGCTCTACATCCTGGCGAAAGGCTGATGTGGTCACGCGACCAAAAGTGAAAAGGGCTCGTTCGCAGAGCTCAGAAGAGAGTGCCATGTTTTGGTCTTGCTTCGCCACAAAGCTGACTTGCAGAAGTGTCGAAACATGATATGCTGTAAGTACTGAATTAGACAAATATTGGTAAACGATAAACTCAATGGCCACTTACGAACTCGCTTGAGCATGTGAACCATCCTCATCGGGTCACCAAGCTGAACACAGCCGAAAAAGACAGACTGAATCTCGTCATATGCCTTTTCATGAATGTATGCATACTCTGTAGATGATCCATCTTCAGCTTTGCCCACTTCCTTCATAGTTAAGCCACCAGCAGATTGCTTCGGCCAATGCTCCTTGCCTTGGATAAACAGGTTTCGTCGGAGCGACACCTCCGGCAGCTTAGGGGCGCCAGGGGGTTCTCTTAGAAATGTTTCCAAGTCGACTTGCTGTCGCATGGCTTGCATCTGTTGACGACGGCTGCCACCCATACGCCTGGCTTGTTCCTGGTCTTCTTCGGCCTGTGCCGATTCAATCACCTCACGGCCAAAGAGATTGCGCATCTCGTTCATAGCCTTGAGATGGTAGGGGTTGATTCCAAACAGCTCAGCTTGTAAAGCGAAATTGCGCTTCGGAGCTCCGGCAGCGCCAGTCTGTTCTTGCGAGGAAACTTTTAAATCCTTCAAAGCCTTATCAATCTCATCTTCAGAGTCCTTTGCGACCTCATTGTTTGCAGCACTGGCCTTCTTTGCCTTCTTTTTCTTTTTCTTCCTTTTGTTTTTGCTCGATATTGTCGGTGTCGCTTCAATCTTCTCGTCTGCCATAACCTCATCAGGCTGATCCTCTTCATCCTCAGTGGGAGGCTCTTCTTCGTCCTCTCCTCCCAAAGCTGCGAACAGATTCGGCCGGGCAGGTGATGCGCGAACAGCAGCACCATCACTATTATCCGCAGAATCGCTTCCTTCATCAGCAGCAATACTAGAGGCTTGTGCCTCATCGCGCTGCTTCTGAAGCTTGCGGAGCTGTCTGGACGACATGTTGCTCTGTACAACTCCTCACACGTCCGCAACCGAAGTTTCTCCTGCAAAGCTTCTGTTCTTGTGCTTTTTATTTCTTAATCGTTTTTTGCTGGTAGTCCTCGTGTAGTGGACGGCACTGGTGTGTTGAGAATCTGAAAAAAAAAAAAAAAAAAAAAACAGTTGAAGTGTTGGACGTTGGTGTGGTTGGATGATGTGGAGGGGCAACTTTGCTCTGCGTCACACCGGCGCCACGACGTTTACGGCGGGCCACGCTTACCAAAGACCACCAAGTCTTGAGTGTTCAACATAGCACACGTGAAGCAGGGACAAAATAGTTTAGACAATCAGTCCAAAAAAAAAGGGGGGGACTGCGCTTTTGTTTGGATTTGAAAAAAAGACATGAAACTCCTTTTAGCCCTCCATTCCAATTGCCTCATCCTACAAAATGAGCAGCCCAAGCCTCATTCTTGCCTGTTCCAAGGGAAATCCGCAATCCTATAAACATGCTATAAAAATCGACAATGTCGTGAATCATCATATCCACCCCCATCGAAATCCATCCAAACTCCAGTATAATACTTCAGTAACTCGTAATCGATGTAAAATAAAAGAAACATAACCATGTTCTTCAAGTCAAACGCTGTCGGTAGGACCTGCTTCCGAAATCACCCAAATCACCATTTCCATAAACAAAGAAATCAAAGTTCAGTCGTCTGATATTGAGGTCGGCCACCGCCACGGCCACCACGGTTGTAGCCTCTGCCACGGCCACCACGGCCGCGGCCACGGTAGTTGCGGTAGCCGCCATCAACGCTGCCCTGGCCAAACGTCTCCATGTTCTTACGCTGCTCCTCGCCACGCCATTCACGGCCACCAGGTCTTTGACCACCAGTTTCGGCACGATCTTTGGCTTCACTGGAGATGTTGTCAAAGAAGGATGACGCCTTGCTGTAAGCAGGAGGAGGAGCATCGGCTGCCTGCTCGGGAGCCTCAGCTTCTTCCGCCGTTGCACCAGTCTGGCCATCGGCTTCCTTGACAATCTCGTCCTTGTTGAACTTGGCGTTTGATTGCGCAAAGTCGAAATCAGAGTCTGGGACTTCAACTTTGCTAACAGGAGGTCTTCCTCCACGGCCACGACCACGGCCAGAGTGGCCGCCACGACCAGCGTTTACCCGCATTTCGTTGACCTTGTTTGTAAGGTTATCCATGGGGTTTGCGGTAGGGTTTCCGAGCTGGGCCATAGCCACTGCAACAGCAGCTCTAGCTGCATTGGTCGCGTCCTGTACCGAGTTCGGTGCAGCTCTGCCAGCAGGGAGTGGCATAACTGGCTTAACACGGTTGTCCACAGGAGCAGGCTTGCCGGCATCTTGGGCGCCCTTTGCGGCAGCCTTAACAGCTTCAGCAGAAGGCTTCGATTCCACGGGTGGTGTTGGTGCTTCGACAGGTTGGCGCGCATTCTGTGCCTGCTGCTTCGGCTCGTTGGCAGCTTGGCCAGCGCCTGGCTGTGCCTTGTTGTTTGCCGGAGCCTGAGGAGGAGGTCCGTTTCTGGGTCCGCCTTGAGGGAACTGCGGCTGGTTTTGCCATTGTCCAGGACCGCCCGGGCCGCCTTGTGGGAAGCCTTGGCCTGGAGGATACCATCCTGGAGGAGGGGGGTAAGGCATGTTGCCGAACTGAGGAGGTCCATGAGGAGGCCCGGCCATTGGACCAGGTCCTCCGCGACCCCATTGGCCTTGTCCGGGAGGAGGTGCTCCGCCGTAAAAGTTGTTGGGAGGTTGTCCTGGGGGGAATTGTCCAGGACCAGGAGGCTGGTTGTTTTGGTTAGGTCCAGGACCAGGGGGGGCGCGTCCTCGAGCCTAATGCAGTGTTAGAACCATCGTCATTCCAAACGTGTGCTAACTAGAACAAATATTAAAAGGTTCAAGTGGTATCAGAAGGAAGGCAACGGAAATCTCGACATCGTTTTTGCGCTTTTCCGACGTGACAAAATTTTACATCCGAAATACTTCATCATATACCGAATCAGAGAGGTGTGGAGGGGGAGACTTAGTACTTACGCCTACAATCGCAGGGTCATCGGGAACGGGGGGCTTGTTCTCTTTGATGCTAGGGTGGTCCTCAATTCGGAGATCCTTAACGTCGCTGCCGCGGAAAACGATATATTCGTAGACCTGGTCAGATGCGGGAATCTCTTCATCGGGCTTGCCCTTTCGTCCTTCTGTGCCAAAGGAGCGAACGTTTTCGAGAGAAACGGTAGATTCTTCCGAGTTGATCTCGTGCAGAGTTCCAACGTAACTGTGAGGGGATTATATGAGCATGATGCGCGCAGGCCATTGGACATATATAATAAACCTACCGGATGTCGCTTTTGGAGATAAGGGAGATACGGGATCTGACGCAATGTTAGCTGTTTGGCATCTTGACGAGCTGGACATGACGACGTACCCAAGAAATTCAGACATGGCGAGGGGAATGTGAGCTGCGATAAGCACGCAGTATGCTATAGTTCAGAAATATGAATTAAAGAAGAGAATAATACATGCGTGCCAAAGGCACCAGGGATGAAGGGGATAAGTGGGTGGCGGGAGAAGGGATTGCGGTGGTTGGATATTGAGGGAAGGGTTTTGAACTGGACAGGTTTTGTGAAGCTTCAGCCACCGCAGCCTGCGCAAAAGGTGTGGTGGGCTAGCGGATTATTCTCGGTTCCGGCGATAGCCCCGCTCTGTTGGTGGGCGGGCAACCAAGCACCCAAAGCCCTCTCAAGGAGCTATTGCTACCCTGCAAGGCTAACAGCAGAGAAAGGCTGTAAAAATTGATGACATGAGTCTTTCCATGTTAGGTATTAATTAAATTTCTCAATGTAGTGTTAAAATCTGACTCTGTATGTTTCTCTTTGTTCGTTATCATGAACATTCCCTTACTCCAACAGGTGGACCTCGATCGTAAGTGATATTTGACAGACCTGGAGTCACTTTAAAGATTAGGAGTGTCAGAGAACGGTATTATAAAGTCTATTCATAAATACATAAAGATGGATCCGAATCAATCAACGATATTCCCGGACGGAAAGAATACACCATAACTCCAGTGATTAGAAGGACAAAGACCAAAGCGCGCTAAGCTAAAAGAACTTGTTGAAAATGACGGCCACAATGAGGATCACAAGAACTGTGATGATGGCGATTGTGATTAGCCGATTCGTAGCCATCCTGTATATGCGTTAGCAATGACTCTCGCTAGTGCAAAAGGGAGTGTGTCATGGTATTTACCTACGCGCCATACCGCGCAGAGTCTTGACACTGCGGTCGACGTAACCCTCACTTTGCAAGAGGGTATCATGCGTATGGGTGATCATTTCTCGCTGTCTGCTAAGATCAGCCAACGTACTGGCTCCAATAGCCTCCGTTTCATTGGCAAGGGCCTGACTGGCCTTCAACCGTTGCGAGCTTCGCTCCAGGCGATCGGTTCCGGAGAGGAGCTGTTGACGTTGCTCAAGGTGGATATCGGAAGCACCTCCAGGCTCGTCAGTATAACGAGCACCGAATAGTTGAGCTCTGTCTGAAGCTAGAGAATCCAGCTTTCGGCGGTTGGCGTCGACATCTGATTCGTGGTTGCGGAAACGCTGGTTTACTTCGGCTCGGGAGGAGGTAGGGATATTCTGCTTCTCAAGTCGCATCTGGCCAAGCTATACAAAAGATTAGTATTAGAAAACGTCGCCTTGCTAGGTTATTGTTCAGAGCGAGGCACGTACCAGCTCATCTGCCTCCTCCAGTGCCCTCTTGGCCTGAGTAACTGCACTCTTGCGTTCCTCGCCGGTGAGTTCGGGAATCTGATCCAGCTTCTGTTGAAGGTCTGCCTGAACCAGCTTAATTTCCGCCTCGTACGAGCCGAAGAGTTCGGAGCCCGCTGCCGAGTCGAGAGGGTTAGACATGATGTCGGAGAGCGCGAGAAAGGAGACGTCGGTTGGTTCGGTCGCGCGCGTGGCCTAGCTGAGTACAGAGCAAGTGACAGAGAAGCGCGAGAATATTGTCCGATGCAGTATTACGACTAAGAAGTGTGACAAAACGTAGATGCAGTCGCGCTTGCTGGTGTTTGGTTGTTGAGGAGAATAAGAACAGCCAGAGTCAACGCCAGCCTCGGAGATGCAAGTGGTTACGACGCAATGGGCACGCCAAGGCTGCTACAGTGGGCTGGCCGCTGGCTGCTGGGTGCTGTTGGGGCCTGCCGCGCTGCCAGCCACCCACTAAGACTGTCTGAAGCCGGACTGGCAGTCCATCCCCCAAACACGTGATTGCATTGTTACGGCCTGAGGACGAGGCGGCTGCCCCACCTGCCTACCATTTCTCCCGCCAGCGGCGCCGAAACTTTTCAGTCTTTTCTTCTTCTTCTTCAAAGTTGATCACCCGGTGGAAGAATATATAATTGGCTCGACGTCTATAGTTCCTACATGGCGTATAGTTGAACGATCCGGGGAGATAATATGCGGTCTTGGAATTCGGAATTTATTCTATTTTTCAAGGCTGCTCGGCGCTTCTAAGAATTGGCGGCTCGTATTCCAACGTTGCCCGATCCCGTTGAGTGCTCGACATGCCAGCATCACAAGCTCATTTGGATGATCCGTGATGAAAAGGCACCGGTACTTTGGCTACCTTTTTGAGTCGGTGCCGTGCTTGGTGAAGAAACCGTAGAAACTTTATATGCACCGGGCTGCTGCCAACCCAACATCGCCAACTGTTGAGAGTGTGTGTTGGGGCAGACACAATATGCCCGCTTACAGCGCTCTGTGACGTGCCGGCCTCCTGGCAAACGCCATGGTCTCTACGCTAAACAGTATGGGGAATTCTATTTATTGCCCCTGCGGAATTGACTTTTGCGCATAAGAGTGCTACGTAGTTGAGACTCGAGCTAGGCTCCTGTGTGGATGCTGCGTGGAACAATGTCCGATCTGGCTGGTCACGCTGGTGCGTCATCCATCAACCATTTCCTTAGCCTATCGGTTGACGCAGCAAAATAAACCACGGGACCCTCGTCTGACAGTTCTCTCCATCCATCCATCCATCCTTCACCTCCCGGGCCGTTCCTCTTTTTTTTTTTTTTTGCTTTTTCCAATTTCATTTCAACGCTGTGGTTCAGCCGATCGTGGCTGTCTGTTCACGCAATGGTGGAATCGAGACACGAGTGAGTTGACTTGCATATTCCTTCCCCCGTGCCGTCGAATCAGCGTCGGATCCCGCCATCCTGCCAAAAGCCCATTCCTTTTGCACATGCTGCGCTGCCCACCCTTTGAGAGCTTCCCCTCTTCTTGCGCAGCGTCTTGCATTTCCTCTTCATGTCTTCGCCCAAGGTCATGACGCCTTCATTTTGAGTCAATTCTGTGTACCCCAACCATTAGATCCCGGTCTCCATTGATTGCCCCCAAACCCCAAAGTCGCCCCAAGCACTACTTAGGCCCTGGCAGCCCTCTAAGCGCATTCATAGAGTATGGCACCCGTATCTAACACCTTTACCAGGAAAAAGGTAGCCATTGTTGGCAGTGGCAGCGCTGGCATCGCTGCGCTCTGGGCCCTCAACAGAACATACCATGACGTCTATCTCTATGAGGCGGCGGATCGCCTCGGTGGCCACACCAACACCGTGCAATGGAAGGCAGGAAAATATCAAACGGCGGTTGATACTGGCTTCATTGTGTTAAACACGGCAACATACCGTAAGTCATATTTGTGACCTGTTTTCATCGTAGCTCTTAGCTCACTAGGCTGATTCGCGCCACAGCAAACTTCATCAACTTTCTGCAAAGGATCGGAGTAGAAGCAGAAGAAACTGAAATGACATTCAGCGTTTCGCGCGACCAGGGCGCTTTTGAATGGGCTGGAACAAATTTAGCCACAGTCTTTTGTCAGAAACGCCGTCTCTTTTCGCCGCGCATGTGGAGGATGGTCTTTGACATTATTCGATTCAACCAGTTTGCTCTCGACTTGCTTCTTAACGAAAGCGACGACCCTAATCATGACTCTAACAACGAAACAATCGGTTCCTACCTTGAACGAGAAGGCTACTCAGATGCCTTCCGCGACGACTATTTGCTTCCCATGACCGCAGCTGTTTGGAGTACTAGTCCTGACAAGTGCTCTCTGGAGTTCCCGGCAGTCACCCTTGTCCGATTTTTGTAAGCTTTGCACCTAAAAATTGATTGTGCAGCATTGTCACTAATACAAATCAGGTGGAACCATCATCTTCTATCCACAGTGTCAGCTAGACCTCAGTGGCTGACTGTCAAGAACGGCTCCAAGACTTACATCGACACAGTCATGAAAGGATTCCCACCAAACCATCTCCATCTGAAATCGCCTGTTCGCTCCGTCTCCAACGATGTTGACGGCCGTGTACTGTTGCACCTGGAGAGTGGCAAGACAGAACTATTCGACCATGTTATCCTTGCTACACATGGTGACGAGGCTCTATCTATTCTTGGTCGTAGTGCGACACCGCAAGAGCGCTCGATTCTTTCCGGCTTCCAAACGTCGCAAAATGAGGCGATTTTGCACTCCGATACTGCATTCATGCCGCGAACAAAGTCGGCATGGACCAGTTGGAACTACCTCACAATGTCTGCTCCTGGCAAAGCCAATGTCGACAAGGTCTCTCTAACATACAACATGAATATCTTGCAGCATATTCCCACAAATCCATTCGGTAATGTTCTTGTTACGCTAAACCCTCTCCAACGCCCCCGACCAGAGACAATCCAAGGAAAGTTCTGGTACTCTCATCCCCTCTACACACCTGAGGCGATTCGCGCCCAGAAGCTGTTGCATCTCATCCAAAACAAGCGCGGCATCAGCTTTGCTGGAGCTTGGACGAAATACGGATTCCACGAAGATGGTTTCAGCAGCGGTTTGGCCGTGGCACAAAACCATCTTGGCGCTAAGCTCCCATTTGAGTTTAAGGACTCGACATACAGCAGAGGCAAGAAGCCACAATTGGGCATCTTGGATCACCTACTGCGCTTGATCATCCTTGTTATCCAGGTGTTTGTTATTCAGGTCCTCGAACGCCTACTCACCAGCAAACGCCACAAGTCACGGGTAATCACGAATGCTAACGGTGTTGACACGAAAAGCAAAAAATTGAACTGATAGAGTCTCATTGGCACGACATCATCTGCATATTTGGATTCACGGCCCTGTATTCAGGCTTTCCATTTATCCCTTATCATCTGCATGCTCCTTGCATTTACAAATTTGAAGGTCATAGTCACCGTCGACTGAATTTACTATCAAGTATTGTATTAAATAGTTTTTTTTGAGTAAATTGAAACCATACCTTATACACTCCCGTCATGAAATCAGACCATCGCAGTTGGCTATACAACAGCACACCCACGCTCGCCCCACTTAAATTTCGCAACATCGTCTCTCGAAGCAGAGCTCCTTTGCAACTCGACGATTTCCTCTCGGTGCATCGGTATCCGCTAAAATGCAGTCGATATCTCGTTCAATGCATAGCCTAGCGAGGGCATCGCAATGGGCTTGCTCTGCCTGCAAGCACACCGCAACACCACACAGCCGAAACGTCAATGGCGCTGTCTTGCGCCGAGCGCTGCACAGCTCGCGATCTCGACTAGCTCAACCGCGATTGCCACAGTCCCCGAACTCGCCAGAAATGGAGCAGCTTAGAGCCTACTATAGAAGGAAAAACCAAACTGTTCTGTGCGTCAATTACATCCGACACGGCCAACACAATCGCGAGCGATGCATACTAATAGGGGTTCAACAGATACTACACAATGAGTCTTATCCTAGGCACAGTCGCCTTTTCCTATGGCTCAGTGCCCATGTACAAAATGGTACATCTTCAGCTCGATATTCATCGCCCAATAACCTTGCGGATTGCTAACTACAAGACAGATTTGCCAAACAACCGGTTGGGGCGGCCAGCCTGTCCGACATAACGGCGACGACGCTGACGTCGCGAGAAAACTTGTCCCTGTTACGTCTGCGCACCGGATCAAAGTCAACTTCAGCTCCTCCGTTTCCGATGTCCTACCGTGGAAGTTCGTTCCTCAGCAACGCGAAGTCAGCGTGCTTCCTGGCGAGACTGCGCTCGCCTTTTACACGGCTACCAATAACGGCGACAAGGACATTATTGGTGTAGCCACCTACAGTGTTACCCCTGCGCAATGCGCTCCGTATTTCAGCAAGATTCAATGCTTCTGCTTCGAAGAGCAGCGTCTCAATGCTGGCGAGACTGTTGATATGCCCGTCTTTTTCTACCTGGACCCAGATCTGCTCAACGACTTGAACATGAAAGGTGTTGAAACTGTCACACTAAACTATACCTTCTTCAGTAAGTCCTTTTATCGAATGCTCGATTAAGCGCAAGAGGTATTCTAACAGCCTCAACAGAAGCCAGATACGACGACAACGGTCGTTTCAAGCCGCCAGCATCATCATTTATCCAGGCTTGAAGTGTAAAATAATCTATGTAAAATATACAACTCCTAGCATCAAATCTCTATTTTCTTTTCAACCTGTATCATACATATACTATCAAATAGAGACACATTCTCCTTCACGGTCTGTCATGGCGTTCAATGCCATGTAATTATTACACAGAAGCGTCCACTACCGCATGACACCACAAATAACAACCAACCTTCATGTAGCTATTCTTTTTGTAAATATTTCTCTGAATTTATTTTCCATAGCTAGCAACTACTATATCTCCTAACACTGACATGAAGATGTCGCTCAACCGCAAAGGTACCAGTGACCTTGCTTAAAATTCAAAACGCCGCCAAGTGGGTACAGAAAATGCTCCTTAACGATGTAGCCGATACCTCTCCACCAACGCTCAAACTCTTTGGTAGGGTACACTTACCTGTCACGTGCGTCCCACAACTCGTCTAAAGTTCGCCCACAATTTGGTCTACACAGGATTTGATCTTTTTTTTGCTCCCCATCCCGCAGTCAAAGTCGTATCTTCCACCGACAAATCACCCCCCAAATCCGTCAAAATGGTCAAGGTTAACGCTTGTATGTTCTATTCAAAGGCTACAATTCGAAATCGACAAAATTGCTAACCAATTTCCAGCCATCCACGACTCTCGTCGCAAGAGCCGCGCCGCTCACTTCAAGGCCCCCTCTTCCCAGCGCCGTGTCATCATGAGCGCTCCTCTCTCCAAGGAGCTCCGTGAGCAGTACAACGTTCGTCGACTCTATATCTCCTACCGAAATTCCGTCTGGATAATCTAACACTCTACTAGGTCCGCTCCATCCCCATCCGCAAGGACGACGAGGTCACCATTGTCCGTGGCTCCAACAAGGGCCGTGAGGGCAAGGTCACCTCCGTCTACCGTCTCAAGTACGTGATCCACGTTGAGCGTGTCACCCGCGACAAGGCCTCTGGCCAGTCCGTCCCTCTCGGCCTCCACCCCTCCAACGTTGTCATCACCAAGCTCAAGCTTGACAAGGACCGTGAGGAGATCCTCGCCCGCTCCAAGCGCGGACGTGAGCTCGCCACCAACACCAAGGTCTCTGCTTAGGCGTTTCCTTTGAAAATGGGGTAACGAAAAGCTTTGACGTCTTATTATATTTTTTTCGGATAAACGTGTCCAAGGAACAACATCAGGAAGTGTGGAATGGGCATACACTCAGGCGTTTTGATATCTTTTGATACCCTTTGCTGCCCAAGAGGCGCATAGGATTTCGGCAGGGTAGAAGAATGAGAATTTTATGGTTCTCAATGGCCATTTCACCTATTTGTGAAGTGCTCCATGGGAGGCGTTTCCCGAAGTCTTGTGCCCCAGCCGCGATGCAGTGATCCATTCGTCGGTGGCATTGATTTTGTGCCAACCATGAGTGCAACAAATGTTTACCTCGTAATCTCTAACAACCAGCTCGTAGCCAACGACAAAACTGTAATCTTCTTTTTCCCCGCCAACTATCACCTCGTTGACCAATTTAGATGGTCTCCGAGATAAACGACTGGCGAAGAGCGACCCAGTAGGAGATACTATTACAATCATGAATCCTCCTACTCTCTTCTGAAGAATTTCCACCGAGAAGCAATTTAATGATGTAGAAATTTTGATGGAGAGGCACATTTTTGTATACACTACAAGAACTATTATGACGCCAAATCCATGAACCAAACCAGAAAGATACTATGGCAAGTACCATATCAATATCAATATACATATGATATAACTATAACACAAACACACAAATTGGTGAAGGGTCCAGTATTTGACGCAGAGCCTTGACTTTCGGTAGCCGTACCGCCCTGAAGTATCTCTCCTTCCCGAGCCATAAATATTCCTAGTGTCGGCTTTGCTGCGCCCAGTTACAATAGAAAACAATGAAGGATAATTCCATCTAATTTGTATGTATGGCTGTTTAATGCGTGACAATACATCTCCATTGCCATTGCCGAGATAGAATACGGCGCAGCATGCTGTAAAACGTCTTCTCTAGAGATGATACAAAGGGTTAGGAGCTTAGTCTCGAATGCCAAGAGGAGGTGTATTCTCATTATGTATCTCCTGACTGAACTTCGTAAGAGCCTCAAACTTCGCCGTTCCTGAAGGTCGTTGGTTGGGAGTAGAGGCAGCGTTTGCCAACGTTGGGGCTAGACAAGCGCTCGCATGTCCAGAATATTGTGGGAGGACGCCTTGGATAGTTGTAGAGGATACTGTCCCGGGGATAATACCGGCATTGCTTTTGCTTTTGCGTAGCATACTCTGCCAAATTGCATTTCGCGTTTTACTAAATATTTTAGACTCATCAACGTTTGGAATTGCAAGTGCTCTCCTAGACGTACCTGGCAGTAGCAACTTTGCGTCTAATGTTGGGGACGACAGTGGCAACACCAGTCTCCAAGCTTTCCATTCCTTCTTTACCTATCGACCCATCACCAGTTTTACCAGTTTCATTCGAGAGATCGAGCACACTCGCCATGCATGAATCAGCTTTTGGGGAAGGTATACTAGATATGTCGGTTGCGGATGAGTCTCGTGCAGGTAAATATTCGGACTGCGTTGTTGCTTCCAAATGAGCAATATTCGCTCCGTGTCGCGGGCGCTTAAATGTATCAACAGAATCGACTTCTTGTTTCGCTGTCAGGCTTCCGGCCTTTACTGCGTTGTCACCGGCCAGACTTCCATGAGCTTCAACGGTTGGCTTACACCATGCATAATAGCCTTGGCTGTCAAAGCTTTGCATAACTGATGAGAGGTTATGGGGGGAGTTTCCCCAATACATATGACGTGCTCTCAGTTCCCCTTCAGTAAGCTCTCTATCATATTTGTACTGATAATGCGGGAGAATTGGGGGAGTGAAGTTGGATGGTAAGTGGCCAACTAGGTAGGGCATCATAGCTCGCTGATAGTTACCATGCTCTGCTAAGTCACCCTTGATCAGATCTAGACCAACAATTTGGTCCGTGTTATTCTCGAAAGAATCCTCGGTCGTACTTTGCCACACTTGGCCAGCCTGTGGACGAAATGGAGGTGCCATGGCTGCTTTCGAAGGTAAAGTAGAATACTTGCGGGCCACTGGGACTGATCTAACCTCGGGTTCTCCCTTTTCAGCCACAGTACTTTCTTTAGAAGACGAACGTCGATTTCGTAGCATATGATCATCAGTAGACGATCCACCCAGTTCATGGCGTCGGCTTTGTACTAAAGAAACTTTCTCAGACTGGTCTCGTTCCGATGGGTGACTTGGCTTTATAGAAGTAGCTGCTTTTTTGGACAAATCGGAGGACGAAATGGTTTCCTTGAGTTTTTCTTCCTTTGGATAATGAGATTCCTCAAAGATCCTTTGTGCTTCGAAATTCTGTTCAAACTGCTGTATCTGTTGACAAACCATCTTGGCTTGATGCTCAATCAACTTCTCGTCAATTTGATGTTTATTATACTGTAACTGATCTTCCAGATAACGGAGTGATGATCTCAGGACATCAATTTGCTTTTTTGTAATTTGACTTGGACGGATAGACGAAATAGGCGGTATGGAGTCTTTGATTGGCTGACTGTTGTCCGGGGAAGATAGAGTAGCCTCCGACTTTAACGGGGTTATGTCCTTCTCGGTTGTACTCAACGGGGATTCGACTGGTTGTACCTCAGGCTTTCTTTGAATTGATTGAGACTTCACCAAGTTTGGCGCAGCAAGGGGATGTTGCAAAAGTGGCTTTTCTTTCGGTAGAGTACTCCCGATTTTGGATTCCATAAGTGGCAGGCCGGTTCCATGGTACGAATGGATATCCAAACGACCGGTTTGGAGTGAATTATTCCTTAATTTTGCATTACTTGTATCCATTTCAATAGTCGTTGGATTGTTTTGACTCGTTGCCAGTCCATCTGTCGAGGGCGGCATCACTGGTGACGGGAACGGTGCGCATACTCCAAAGCCGAACGGCCATCCGGCCCAAGAAAACATGGCATCTGGTGGCAATCCGGGGCTAATAGCAGGTGAAAAGGTGTGGAATATTGGCGGTAGTGTGGCATAACCTGACATTTGAATTGGGACGCCTGAATATGGATGTGCCGCATGAGCAGTATCCCGATTAGCCGAACCAGTATCGGTTACGACCTTATCACGGTTCCATTTTCCGGTAGGTGAAGAACATCCCCGTGTATTTGGCACTATACGCCCACCAGCAGTCACCCTGACATGAGTTGGAGAGACGACGGCTTTGTAAAACCTTTGGAAGCCCTCACTCTTTTGAGCCGGCAGACCAGTCGGGGCAGAAATGGGTTCCAACTCAGCGTGCTCAGAATTAGAACGGCCACGGTACTGCCACTCGGAATCGGCTCCGTCCAACTGACGAACAGAAGTGTCTCTTTCCATGTTTGTAGCTTTGATCGAGCCTTCTGATGGATTCTGGGCGATGCGTGTGTCGAGAGAGACACGGAGGATGCCACCTTAGTCACGTTAGTCTGGGATTATGGGATGATCACGGGTTATGGGCTCCTCGTTTACCTAATGAGAAGTCTCTCTGCAGTGTTCTTTGAAGCCCTTTGTACACGGCTGCGGGTACTGGGCCGCCTTGCAAGCTCAAGAGCTTGTCTTTTTCGTAAGTGCATTTGCTCATAGTAGTACTAATGAAGTATCTGCAGCGTCAGGTAGGTTTTGAAACACTCCACTCAGTTCAAAGTGGTTGATTGTAGGAGAGAGCAAGATTCTTTGAAACGAAATTAAGGAGTCCAAGTGACGAAGAAGCGAGGATGATGATCGAAGCATCACAAAACTGCTCGCTTTCGGGAACGGGGAGCAAGTCTTAGAGGTGGACAAATCAAAGGAAGGTACGCCTTACTGTACAGATGAAGTAGGCAGCAACCAGTCATCAATTTAGCACACAATCTATAACCATACTTGGAAATGAGGCTGGTCGCAAGTAGTCGTTTAATTAACTAAGACCGATGTGGCGTCGGAGGGATTCGAAGATTATAGAAATGTTGCAGCGCACCAAGTATCCCCTCATTTGAACTATGAGATTTCTGACTAATTATCAAGAGCTACAATACATGCCGACTGACTGCCAGCTGGCAGCCAGTTGACATTCGCAGACCATAGTGCATCTGCTGGCCGGGGCAGGTCTGCTAGATCGGTGAAGCGTTGGGCCCACAGCCTGATCAAACTTCACGGTTGCGCTGGAGCGCCGTGCTCTACCTACATTACAATAACTACACATCAGTGGAGATTGCGGCCTGTATAGAATGCGAAAAGCACCTTCTGTTCGAATCGTTCACTTCAATGATGTGGTAAGCAAGCAGTACAAGATAATAGTGTCACAATACGTTAACCATGTGTCCAGTACCACGTAACCAACGAGCTTCTCATTTCCCGCTTTGCCAGCGTGTTGCACGCGCCGCATACTCTCCAGGATCCGAATCTAAAATCCGAGGAAGACATTCCAACCTTGCGTGTTTTCAGTGGAGATGCTTTTTCTCCATCATTAGAAGCTGCGGTGCTGAGAGGAGAGCATATGACAGACTTGCTAAACGCTCTCAATATCGACGTTGCTTGCTACGGGAACCATGACTTTGACTTTGGAGAAGACCGGCTATCGTATCTATCCAAACTTACAAATTTTCCATGGCTACTAAGGAATGCCCATAAAGATGGAGGCCTTCTTGCTGATGCGAAACCATTTGTAGTGAAGGAGGTTGCCGGTCACAGGTTTGGATTTTTCGGCCTAGCTGGAACGTAAGTACTCAATTATCCTCCTGTAAAGCAGTACAAACTTACAGGCTTACAAACTTACAGCGATTGGCCATCAAATTGCCAGCACTTGCCCGATTGCGAAATATCGAATCCTTCACTATGTGCCCGAAGTACAGCTCGCCAACTGCGCATTCAAGAACACTGTGACTTTGTTATAGCCGTGACGCATATGAGATATGAGGAAGACTTAACAATCCTTTCAGGGCCTGAAGATGGTCCGGAGAGGGTTGATTTTATTCTTGGTGGTCACGACCACAATATCCTCGTCTATCCATCAGACAACTGTGGCTCTGATACTGGTAGAGACGATCACGACCAAACAAGGCAACCTTGTACCACTACAGACTATCCAGGGTCCCTGAGATTGGTTAAAAGCGGTACAGATTGGCGATCGCTTTCTATCTTAGATTTACATATAGAACCAAAATCCAGCCAACACGACGTCGCCAAAATCGTGCAACAACGATGTACGTTTAAAGCAAGCCTATCCTTTTTCATTTTACTCACCTGACTAGTATTTCAAATTCATGACCTAGAATCGCATCCCAATTATCACGCTATTCAAGGTCATTCTACGATTCCGCCCATTCTCGCGGCGGTGCAAGAGCACGTGGCTCATCTAGTCACCAAACCTCTGTTCCGCACCGCAGTTGCCTTGGAAGGACGGTCTACCATTATCCGCAGCCGAGAGACAAATCTCGGCAACATGCTCGCGGACATAGTCCGTGCTTTCTATGACTGCGATATTGCACTGGTTAACAGTGGCTCTATACGCTGTGACAAAGTACTTGGGCCCAGCACAAACGGCCATCATCTCAGTATTCGTGATGCGATTGATATATTACCCTTTAACAACGCATTTGTCTTGAGAAGTGTTTCTGGCTCACAGCTTTTGCAAGCACTTGAAAACGCTGTGTCGGATGACCACACTGATGGGCGATTTCTACAAGTGTCTGGAATGCGGTTTGCATTTTCTTGGAGGCTCCCTAACAAGCGGCGAGTTACTAGAGCAAGCATTGTAGATGATTCCGGGATGGTGACCCCAATAATTCCAGGTGTTTCTTACAAGACAGCCATGGTAGACTTTATTGCGACAGGGTTCGACGGCTACTCCTGCTTCAAAGATACAACTGCCATTGTTGATGCCGAGGGAGCTGTGACCGACACCAAGCTACTCATGGAAATCCTTTCAAGCGACGACGACAACAGTGTAGCCTCGGATCAAACAGCTGCGAGCATAGAACGAGCGAGAAATGTTATAATTAGCAGATATCACGAAGATGGATTGCCGGAGGTGGAGCCTCAATGTGACAATCGAATCCACATAGAAGAGCATTAACGTATCGCAGCCTATGAACGCCGCTTCGTACTATCGTTGCATTTTACTACGTGTCTGTGCGTCGAGTCAGTAGACAGTGGGTAGGCAATAGCTTGCTCGCTGCTCAGCCTGCCGATGTCAACACGCTGGAAAAGGTGCGAAGAAAGGACGGGGCTTGTTGCAGTGGGATATAAATTGGTTTATTATTAAATAGACACCATGAGCATAATATAAAAGTTCCCCCGACTTTTGTTTTTACAAACCACAACCTGGAGCCGGCGTGGCGTGGTCATTCGTCGGTATATGTTAATCGAACTATACGCTTCCCCGAACCCAACCATACTACATTCTGGGTTGACTGTCGGTTAGTCCAGGATTGCGTGATATCGAACGATGGATGCCCTTTTTTGGCCAAGGTCGCATCCAAAAACGCAACGCTATCGGCGTTTGTTAGCTCCTCTCACAGGTGTTTCCCCGGCTGACATCTCCATTTTCCATCGCGCAAACACATGCTAAAAAAAATCAGCCCGGCCAAACCGGCCCTGTTGCTGCAAGGCACAGACGCCTGCGCTAACAATTGGTGGCTGATACACAGGCGCAATGCATGGTGAATAGACCAACACGGGTGCAATTTCCAGGGTTTATCCACATCTTCATGCACAATTTCTCAGAAGAGTGACATCGCCGAAGCAGCCCAAAGCAAGTATTTATACGGCCATGTCCAGGTGGATTGTAATGTTTGCCCACCATTCTGGCTGGCTTAGCAGCACCACCAGTAGTAGCCGTCATCCACCATGAAGATTTCCAGCATTGCTCGTTTCTTTGCTTCGGCGCTCTTCACAGGGGCAGCCATCGCAGCACCATCTCAAGAGATCAGATCTTCGGGTCCGGCCCCTCCCAGTCAAGACTCGTTTTACACGGTGCCTGACAACATCGCCACCTACGCCCCTGGCGCCATCATCAAACACCGCCAGCCACCGTCTGAGATTGCTGCGTTTGGTATTTCCAAGGTGAACCTGCAATCTACATATCAAATCCTCTACCGCACAACGGACAACCACGGCAATGCTACAGCGACAGTCGTCTCTGTTCTTGTCCCGCACAACGCCGACATGGGCAAGGTGCTGTCCTATCAAGTCGCCGAGGATGCAGCCTCTATTGACTGCGCCCCTTCATACGCCTTCCAGTTCCGGTCTGCTACCGGTCCTTTGCTCGGTACAATTGTTACGCAACTCGAGCTTCTATTGATTGAAGCCGCCTTGGAGCAGGGTTGGGTTGTTATTGTTCCTGATTTTCTGGGCCCCAAGGCATCCTATCTTGCCAACAAGCTAGCTGGCCATGCCACACTTGATGGCATCCGCGCCACCATCTCGTCCACCTCTTTTACGGGCGTCAGATCCGATCCCAATATCGTCATGTGGGGTTACTCTGGAGGCTCGGTCGCAACAAATTGGGCTGCCGAGCTGCAACCTACGTATGCGCCTGAGCTGCGCATCCTTGGAGCTGCTGTGGGTGGCACAGTGCCCAAGGTCAGCAGCGTCGTCAGGACCATCAACAAGGGCCCGCTGGCAGGCTTCATCCCCGCAGGCATCATGGGCATGATTTCTCAGTACCCCGAGTTGAGGGATATTATTGAGTCGCATTTGAAGCCATCGTACTCGGAAAAGTTCCACACTGTCCTGCACCAATGCCTGGCGGCGACTGCTGCTCGCTTTGCGTTTGACGACGTTCTCAGCGAGTTCACTGTGCCCAATCTCATCTTGACAGATCCCACAGCGACGCGCATTCTTAACGAGAACGATTTGGGACTCAACACTCCCGCCATTCCATTTTTCTGGTACAAATCCATCTTTGACGAGGTCTCTCCTATTGATGACACGGATGACCTGGTGGACTCTTACTGCAACCGTGGCGTGTCTATTGAGTACTGGCGCGATCTGCTCTCTGAGCACGGCGCTGCTGCAGCGACGGGTGCTCCCAAGGCTTTGTCGTGGTTAAAGGAGCGCCTGGATGGAAAGGCTCCGGCTACTGGCTGCAGCACAAAATCCAAGGCGAGCAGCCTGTTGGATCTTTCTACGGCAAAAATTCTGCCCAAGTTCATTTTAGATGCTGTTCTGGATCTGCTCGCCCATAAGCCTGTTGGTCCTCTTATTGGCTAATGCAAGGTGTGCAAAGGCGGCTGGTGCGGCCCATTAGAAAGACATGTTATCCTAGATATCATTCCTAATTCTAATCGATGACAACATAAATAGTGAACCACAATTAATTAAAAAAAAAAGAACTATGCATTAATAACTAAGCCCGTAAATTTTCCCTTCAACATAAAGGATAGCCATATTCATGCAGTGTTCGCAAAATTTCCTTTCTGGGAACTGCCGGACGGATAAAGCGGGGTTTCCTAAAGGGGAATTTTACGCGTGATGTAGCGTAGATTTGGTTAAAGTCCAGCCGGGATGCGGGGGAAATTAACACAAGGCGTCCATGGAAAACAGGCAAAACTCCACTGAAAGGAAGACGAAGAAGAAGAAATGGAAGAAATCCGCGCGTCGCTGGGACTTGCTTGCATTTGCTTGGCAAAAGACAAGCCCTCTTCCCTTTTGCCCCCCCAATCATGTGCTGACGCCCAGCAGTAGTAAGCCCATCACGGGCCTTGGCCGGTTCATGACTCTAGTCTATTGAGGCGGAATGTTTCCTTTAGCCAAGGCTCCCCAAGCCACAATAAACGAGGCATCAGCTGGCCCCCCGGAACAAAATGCACTCATCCTGTTATCTCTGGGGCATTTTCTTAAAAGGCGCTCGTTAGTGTCAAGCGAGACCGCAGCTGCTAGAGGGGCACAAGGTAAGGCGAAGTGGAGGAAAAGCAAGCCTCGTACGCCACGGCACCGGTTCAGCCGTCCGTAGTAAGCTCTAGTGCTTGCAGTATTTGTGCAAAATACCAGAGCTAGAGGCGTGTAGCTGAGAGCGAGGCTTAACACCGGCGGGCGCCATCCAAGGGCTGGACTCGACCGCTAGTTCCCTCATGGATCCATCAGATAGGGTCATGCTACGGGCCTGAAATTGTATTGTACTTAAAAGGCTCGTCATGCCCAGCCTTTACCAGTCTTGGGTGACATACACACGTTCACGTACTGCATCGCTGTAGCGGAACGCTCGGCACCACACTTTTACCATCAACAAGCTTTCTACAAACAACCGCCCCGCCCAAGTGACGTCGACTAAGCTAAACGCTCGTTCGTTGCAACCCTACTTCGGCATTGGGAGCAGATTGTAGCAGTCATCGGCCTGTTTTTTTTTACTCACGTTCTAAAGTGGTGCACAAAGTTTCACGTTTTTTAAAGCGTTACACCTGCTGCTACTACTTCTCCGCTTCATCTTCTCTTGCTGGATCTCTCTCTTGTCGCATCTCTGCCTGTACGGTCTCACGAATCAGGCTACGTCAACCTCGCACTCGTTCAGCAAGGCTCTCTTTTTTTTGGGTGACTTCATTTTGTTACAAGGCTTGCCAGCGTCGCAAAGCTCGAAGATGCCGCTGTTCCGCGAAAAGAAACGCCACGGCGTCTACACCATCCCGCATGCCAACTGGTCCTACAACAGCATTGCTTCGGACGACTCCAATGTCAGGCTGATCCGTGAGAAGCCTGCTAAGAAAACGACAAAACAGACCAAGCCTAGTGCTCCAGCTCCAGCGCCGGTACGGTCCGAGTCACCCGCAGAGCCGGCTCCAATCCGTGACCCCTACGAGGAGCTTGCGCGTGTGCTCCAGGCCGAATTCTACCGCCCGATGCACTGTGCCTACGACCTCTACGGTCCTCGATCGCGGTGTCTGATGGAGCCGGTCGACTACGAAGTCTATTCGGAGCTGTGGCAGCGTCTCAAGACCAAGATTATGAAGTCTCGGGAGCCCTCAGAATGACGACGTGAATTTCACACGAGCGCGCGTCTCTTTTTATGACATTTTTACGTTCTGAAGCTGGTTTAGGGGTTTGGTTTACAGGTTTACATGGAGCATTACAACGGCACGGATGCTTTTCTTTGCTTTGAGGGCAAAAGGGCCCATGCTACGACGCGGCGTTACAATTTGTTTTACCAGGTGTTATCGTCTTTTCAGGTTGTGGCATCTCAATAGCCCCTCCATAGTCGTTTTAGCGGGACTTTTATTTAATGCTATATTTCTTCTTCTGCAAGTCGCGCTTATCAATACAGCTACAGTTAACAGCACAAACGAAATTTACCCTTGTCCTCATACAAAGAACTTGTTGAGCTTCTGTACCAGATCCTGTTCATCATCGTTAAAGAGGTCCGTCAGATTTTGCTTCAGTCTGCTGCGTTGTTCGCAGTTCTGTCCTTGATTCTTCTGGGCCTGGTAATCTGTAAGATGCTGAAGAAACTTATTGTATCGGTCTTCGTCCAGCGTTGACTACTCTAGTGTTAGCGATCGTCTCTACGTCACAGCTGTGGATGTCATCGCACCTTGACCTGGTGCACAAATTCAAGCTGGTCCTTCATGTCATCCATCGTCATAGAAAATGACGCACAGGCGCCAGTAGCTGCAGTATACGCCATACTCTTCTTTTCTATCTGCTTGTTATTTTAGTGTTGATGCAAAAATGAAAATGAGGGGTCGAGGGGTAGCAAAGTTTGAGTCGAAAATGTTGCACCTGGCGCACCTGGTGGGTTTGCGTCATAGCGCTACAGCCTTGTTCTGAAGGTAGCACAACAAGCTTTACTAGTAGAACGCACCACTCTTCAGTTTTCTTCAACTTGCATTTTCATCAACGCATAGTCATAAGCTAAATAACAAAAACAAAAACAAAAATTCTGGTCCCGCGGTTAAAAAGAATGTCCTGCATCGCTATAATTCTCCGGCCATGGGAGTTCTCGGCTTCAAGCCGGCACATATAAACTTGGTTCCAACACACAAAACGCCTCGCTCGTCAAAATATCACTTTTCCCTTCGATACCTCAAGCATCTCCCTTTTTCGCCGAATACAGGGGCATGTAGCGGTGCCCTGTCATACCAAGTCTTGCCCTGCGCTTTTTGATCATCTTCCAGATGGTGCTTACAGCAAGAGCTAGAGCTCCAGTCGATACCAGGGTACAACAGACGATGCCCTTGATGGCAGTACGACGTTTGCGCTCCATGACGAGAGCAGGTGCTCTATTGCGTAGCAAAACATCCTTGGACCATCCCAGAACAGAACCGCCCTCACCAAGCGCCGTCACTCTGATCATCGGCCCGGCCGACACAGGCAGCTTCACGCGGGTTTCAAACCCGTCACTTCCAAGCACTTCATGCAACTGATAGCCAGTCCATTTGCTGCCTGTCCAGCTCGCGGATTCCAGCTTCCACGAAATCACATCCGTCGCTCCGTTCCAGCTCACATATACCGCATCTTGCTCTTCAGCATCTGCGTCATCCACTACCACATCGGGCACAGTCTGCGGACGACCTTTCCAAGGGAACTTGTACGCACGGTAATTCTGTACCCAACCGCTTCTAAGAGGGCCGAATCGAGTGTCACAGAGCAGCTCGCCTTCAGCAGAGTATTCCGTCACCACCGGCACAGTTCCCCAGCCAACAAGGACATTGCCGCTGTCAAGAACTTGCACGGATCCTCGCGACGCCGACAGTGCCATGTGCTCCGGTGCCTTGTATTCCTGTACAAGCATCGCTGTTCTTGTACTAACATCGACAGCAAGCATCTTGGCGCTATGACTTCCTTGGTCAAATAACGTTATGATACCGTCCGACGACCATTTGGCATGGTGATTACGTCGAAACTGTGTCGCAGCACCGCCTGATAAGTCCGCAAAGTCGTTCTTGGCTCCGCCCAGTCGCCAGCGAATTGAACCATCTGTCTGACTTACAGAAAGCACAGTGTCAAGATGATGCGCTGAGACAAGGTAGTCGTTCTCAGGGCCGCGTTGCACGCTGTCAATATGGAAAAAGTCAAAGGGCAGGTCGCTTGGTGACGGCTTCGCCATGCTCTCTTCAACCTTGATATGGTCAGATGCTCTCCACTCGAACACAAGCTCGCCTGTCGACAAATCGACCTCTTGGAAAATGCTATCAAGGATGCGTCCATTGGGAATGCCAAACGCTGACAGGTCTGCTTCCTTTTGTTGATATATCGTAAAAAGTGCGGTATTGTTATCGGTCAGTTCAAACTCATGGAAGTCGCCCGATAACTTTCCTACTGGCCGAATCTCTCTCACTAGTCGGTATGAGTCGTCCAGCTTTTCGTCGTGTTAGTTGATCACAGCACGCCATCATACACCATTTTAGGCGACTTACAATCACATATGAGCCATTTCCTGACTTCCAACCATCTTCACCATGCCAAAATGTAATGTATGGCTTCCCCATGTACATTTGCACTCGGAAATCCGTCGCCTTGCCCCAGAAGAGCTCCATCCAAACAATCTCGCCCTCAGCGTCTAGAAGCATCGGTCCAGGCATATCAACGAGCTCTCCTCGCGGTGCAATAAACATGTGGCCCTTATCACAGCGGTCATCTACTTTTGTGAGGCTCGGCCTTACCGCCCGACCCTCGACTGTGACAAACTCGCGCTGAGGATACGAGCCATACCACCCAACGTCGTAGAGCCGGCTGCGTATGGTGCTGCCCGAGATGGCGCCATGGTATTTTGAAATAGATGGCGGTTGTGAAATAAACGAGGCTATTGTGCCTTGACAAAGCAATAAAATGTTAATGAGCTTTACCATCGCGATGATGGCCTTATAAGTCGCGTTTAAGTGAACCAGCGCATGGAACGACGAAACCAGGTTAAACAGAAAGGACTGACTGAAAACGACAAAGAAAAAGAGTGAAAATGAGTGAAGGGCCTAAAAATCAATTAAGCGGGATCAATTAAGAAGGGAAATTAAAACTACTTTAAACCATCATACCCGCGTAGCATCAACCCATGGACCCAAGTCGTGACGGACGGTTCCTCATTCCAGCGCGCCCATCACCAAAACGTCCCACCAACGTTAAGGTGAACCGGTGTCTCAGTTGCTCCAGTGCACCGCGGCTGTAGTGCAAATCGCGACCGTAATTGCCTGAATACAGAGCTCACGCATTTTCGGCTAGCCTTGCGCATTTCATTGACTGTAGACCCATTGGCTGGCGCGTCCTTGCTGGATTGCGGGACGCTCCAAGATATACCCTTTTCAACAAACGCATCGCCGGCTTTAAGTAAAGAAGACACATAAGGCTTCCGTTGCGACTTTTAATGCATCTTTTCACGTAAACGACTAGGTGGGTGATAGTAAAGTAGTTACATACATATATTACATACAATGAAAGGGTTCTAATATAGTGTACAAGCAAACAGAGCAGCACCAGGGCTGCCGTCTCCCGCCTTTTTTGGCATGCATCTCCTGTCCGTTCCGATTTATTGTTTAAATCTTGCCCAAGAGTCTGTCCATCTCCTTGTTGCGGCCAAGGCCTCCAGAGCCGGTAGATGGCAGGCCTCTCTTGGCCAACTCCTCCTCGATGACCTTCCATCGGCCAACGGCAACCTCCTTGTCGATTGTTGTAATTCGGCGGCTGTGCAGCGACACATTGGCGAGGTTGTCCAGTCTGCCAGTCAGTTCAAGCTCCTCAGCGAGGCTCTTAGGCTTGGGTGCCTTTGTCGCAAGGACCAAAATGTCGTTAATCGTCTTCGCCGCGCCAAGCTTCGCGTCGGGAATGGGCTTGCCGGTTAATTGGTAGAGACGCTTGTTAATCTGCATGTAAACTGTCAGCACGTATTCCACATCAGACCAAGCGTTCAATGATTCAAACATACCGCAAACTTTGTCTGCTCGTTGAGTTGTGTCTGCTTCCACGAAGCGTCCCAACCAGCGACAAGCTGCTCTGCTTCCTCCACGGAGACGCGCTCAACAACTGCATCTTCTACATCGCTCGTAATGTTATCAGCAATGGCAGCGGCATCTCCCTTGATTGAGGCTACACCGTCCTGAACAGTAATCTCTGCGGCCAAAGTGGAATCCAGATCAGCACGCGATCCCTCGCGCCACTTCTGTGTAGCCCACTCGGACAAAGCGCCAGTCTCTTGAAGAGCCAGCACTTCAACAAAGGCTCGTCGAAGATACACCTCAACAGGCGCACCTTCAACCACCTTCTCAGCGCTGGCAAAGGCTCGGAATATGCTCTCTTCGCCCCAGTTTCCAGGTTGATCCCACCACTGCTTCAGCGTGGGGATATCTTCGAGGCCGTCAACTGTCGTCGCAGGCACATATGTAGGCTCCAGGCCGGCAACATCGCGCTCGGCCGTGGCTTCGGTTCGCTGCGGCGGCAGAGCAATGCTAGAGTCGAGCAGAGCTTCGGGCAACTCTTCGTAGTTGACTTCGAGTGCCTCGTCGGGGAGATTTGACGTCTCCTCAGGCTCCGGACGTTGTGTGTAGGGATCGGCAGCACCAGGGGCTTCGCCCTTCCAGAGCTTCTTGCGCAGCCACTCGGTATTCTTGCTGCGAGCAACGCATGTCGACGAGATGGCTCGCCTCGTGACGGCGAACGAGGGTCGTGCAGTCGAGGGGATGGCGGACTGTGAGAGGGCGAGGTGCAAGGACGAGAGTCTCTGCACCCTGTGTATTCGCGGCATGGCAGGATTCATGCTTGCAAAATCGCAAAAAATAATCCAATTGCGGTGATGAAGCGAGTCGTTGTCGTGGTGGTTGAAGGGCCCAGGAGAGTGGAAAAGGGACTTTTTTCCTACTGAGCGCACAAGGCCTGGCCAACCAGAGCACGCGACGGCAGACCCACCTCCAAGACTCTCCAACGGGACACCTTGGACCAGGCGACATCGTCACTTCTTACAAAGCTTCGCTCTCTGTCAGCACACGGAAGAAATAAAATCGAAAATATGGCGCGGATACATGTCTGGATTCTCCTCGTGGGAATTCTGGTATCGCTCGCATCAGCGGGTACGAAACAGCCCCACGGTTCCCTTGTTGCTGCAGCCCTCAGCTAACCTCCCTGCTCTGTAGGCGCCCCTACATTTTGTAAATGCACATGCTTTAAAAATAGCACGATTATTGCCCTTGGGCCGCAACATCAAACCGAATCTCGATCCTTGCCGCTATCCGATCCAGTATCGCTAGGTTCAGCAGACGCTGGCCTCAATGCTCGAACGCCATCGACATCATGCTCAGATTGCACCAAAGCCTTTTGTCTGAATCAGGGTCTCGCGATTTGCAAGAAAGCGACCGAGGAGGATGTCTTCACTCTTTGTTTCCAGCGCGACAGTAATAAGGATAAGATTATGGTTTGGGGCTTCATTATCGGCACGCTCGGCCTGCTTGGATATGCTGCGTTCAAAAGAGTGTTGGAACACCGCGAAGGCAGGGCCTCTACACTGCAGGCAGGTGTTGGCTATGCTCCAGTAGCAGTTCAATGATGTTAATGTATATTTATCGGTTGCACGGCGTTCGGTTAAAGATTTACAAGATTTGTTAGAGGACTCCTTTTTTTAATGAAGAGGGTGGTATAAAATTGACACAAGAAAGTCGTTATGTTTGCTCATTCAAAAAGACACAAATGCCCTATGATTCTATACCCGAAACATCCCATCGACAGATACAAACCCCTCCAACTGTCGGGGCCAAATGCTCATTTTAGACGTCAACTTTTGTCTTCTTTTTCTCATTACCCAGGTCGGCACCGCCACCCGCTGCGCTTCAAAATCCCGGAAATTGGGATTCTCACGTAAAATAGTACACCGCTTAGTCCTCTTCAATAGAAGTGACCTGAGCGTCTTCATTGGGGGAGTCGCCGTTGATGGCTCTGCGAGCGCGAACAGCGTCGGCAAGGTCCTCAAGAACAGTGACAGTGGTCTCCCAGTTAACACAGGCATCAGTAATACTGACACCGCGCTTGAGGCCAGCAGGGCCTTCAGCAGGGACCTTTTGGTTGCCCTCGTTGATGTTGGACTCAATCATGACACCAATGATAGCCTTCTCGCCCTCACGGAGTTGGTCACCAACCACCTTGGAAACCTTGGGCTGGTTGTTGTGGTTCTTTTGAGAGTTGCCTAGTAGTTTTGTTAGTTTACATATGATTCATTCAAAATATTTAGAGCATATAAAGCTTACCATGCGAGCAGTCAATCATGATAGCGCTCTTCTGGCCCTTGTCCTGGAGGGTCTTCTTCGCAGCCTGGACGCTCTCCTTGTCAAAGTTGGGGCCGCGAGTTCCACCACGGAGGATAACGAAACCATGGGGGTTACCCTTTGTGCGTGTGATGGCAGCAAGACCCTGCTTTGTTACACCGAGGAAGTGGTGCTTAGAGGAGGCAGCGCCGATGGCATCAATGGCGACGCCGAGGTTGCCATCAGTGCCGTTCTTGAAGCCAACGGGGAAAGAAAGGCCAGAGGCAAGCTCACGGTGCAGCTGGGACTCGGTAGTGCGGGCACCAATAGCACCGACGGAAATGCAGTCGGCCAAGAACTGAGGAGAGATGGTATCAAGCATCTCGCTAGCAATGGGCATGCCAGCGGTGGTAAGGTCGACAAAGAGCTGGCGCGACACACGCAGACCCTTGTTGATCTGGAAAGAAGAGTCGATATCGGGGTCGTTGATCAGACCCTTCCAGCCGACAGTAGTTCTAGGCTTCTCCAAGTAGGCGCGCATAACAATGCAGAGATCGTCGCCGAGCTTGTCAGCGAGAACCTTGAGCTTAGCGGCGTACTCGTGGGCAGCTTCGGGGTCGTGGATGGAGCAGGGACCGACGACAACGAGCAGACGGTCGCTGCGGCCCATGATGATATCGGCGGCGTCATTTCTTCCCTTGATCACTGTGTCGACAGCCTTTTGCGTCATGGGAATCTCCGCAGTGAGCAAGGCGGGGGGGATGAGGGGATCCTGGCCGAGGACTAGGCCGGTGTTAGTGGGAGAGTTCTCATCAATCGGTTGCGATTTCCAGGCAATCCTGCTACGGCTAGAGGAAAGACTCTGGAGTTGCTTGATTTGGCGGTGAAGGTTTCGCGAGAGCACGATGCTCTGCTTGCAGGCGGAAACGAGCATAAAAGAAAGAGGCATTGTTGCGATGCAAAAGACTTACCGCGAACGTCGTCAGCCTGGAGAGCAGAAGCATCAGGCGTGGACATGATTGCAATTTTATGGACGATGGGCTGAGGATGAAAGTCGGTTGCTTGATAAATTTGGCGAGGTTGAAGTTCAAGACAAACTTCAACGCTTCACGTAAAGAAATGACACACAGGCACTTGGCCGCAATCGGAAGTGGTACTGAGATGAAGGTACCTGCTTGGCAGGAGGAGGCGTTCTGTTTCGGGCGCTTACGGGTTTTGGACAGGAGAGACTCTGGGGTAGCTGAGGCGATTGGCTTGGGAAAAAATATCGTGAGAATTAATTAGTGGCAGAAACGTACGATGCATCTACGTTAAAACAGAGGCTTTTGCCGTCTTGGTGACTCAGGCTTGTAGCAAAAATCGGAACCCTCCAATTTTTTTCCCTCTTTATCTCGTTATCTCGCCTAGCAGCCAGTAATTGGCAGCCGCTGTTTGGTGGAAAGTCTATGTTTGGCGGGCCTGTAGCAGGAAAAGTGGACAGCTACCGACGTCACAAGCCAAAAAATTTACAGTGCATGTACAAGCGCTACCGGCCGTCGGGGATTTCGAGACTTTGGTACTAAACGAAGCTGTCAATCTAGCAGTCAAGCTGAGAGTATTGTTTCATTGGTAGCAATGGGCCACGGTTCCTAGGGGCCTCGTCTGGTTGGCAGGGCTTGGGCAGCTTGCCGGAAGCAAACTGCATGCTTCCCGGGCTGAGTCTCGAATCCGAGACATCGTCTTGTCAGCGGTCAACCGTAGTAATTCTGCTTGGTCAAGTTGCCTGGGTGGTCGCTCAACTCGCATCTCCCGATTTGGTCCCTTTTTGTGCCTCTAATGGTATGACTGCGGCAGCATTGGCTGCTGTGACATGGTTGTATCGGGGTGCTCGCTGACGTATAAGAGGGTGTTGGTGGGTGGCATGCTAGAGGTGGTAGCTGGCGACGTGAAAGGGAATGATTAGCCAGCATCGATGCGGTCCCATGCCATGTAACAGAACTAGAATAGCCAAATAAAGATAGTATGAGATATTCCTGGCACGTCAGTTCGCATTAAATGGAGACCATTGTTTTTATAGGAATTTTGCTGCTATTCTTTGCTTCACGCCTATAAGACTTCAGGGTAGGCCCACAGCCAATGCTTCGAAGCGAGAGACAAGTTTGTCGCAATTGCCACAATGATATGGCATTTTGCTTGGAAAGCCCCGTGTTATGACTGTGAGCCCACCGAGGGATATTACAATGGCCCTTTGCTCTAAATAAACGGCAACGCGCTGCCGTGAGCGAAGCTACCACGGCGGTCATGTGAAATGAAGAGCCATCAACCTATGCAACAACTCTATACCCGATTCAATCGAGCCAAATTGCATCATGGAGAGTCGCAACGTCAAAGTACAACTTTGTACCTGGAGTACCCGCACAGGTATCGAGGTGCTGTAACATAATCTGCCCATAGCGAAACAGTGTTGTGTTGAGCCAGAGCGCGTTACCCCTGCCGCGCACCACCCGTTGCCGTCCCGCGCCGGCGCTACGCCAGGGACTCCAGTACAGCGGTGGTGCATACGCTGAAGCCACAGGGCCAACGTCACGCCTGGGGCCGGGCGCCAGTTGGCTTTCCTTGCGTGCACAAACTTACCAAGGTCCCTTCCCCAGCCACACCCTGGCCGCATCCACCAATCAGGTGCTTGCACCCGCCACATAAAGACGCAGTCGGACGATGTCTGCCCCCACCTTTTTTCCGCTTACGGCCAGCCGCTTTTGCTTTTGCACCGCTCTGACTGCCTGGGGCGCTCGCCGCACTGCCTGGTCTCCTCCTCCTTCGTCCTTTTGCTCGTCCGCTGTTTCAGACATCCCGCCAGATTCATAACACTCCGTCCATCCTCTTTGTTTCCTTTCTTCCCACACAATCTCCACCTGCTCCCGCGGAACTATCGCTCCTCATTACTATCGGCAACTGTATTTTATTTTCTCCTTTGTAATAGCACCACACGACCGACGTCGTCTTTGTACACCCTTTATCCGACTTCGCTGTGCCTGGTGCACAGAAGAGACCGAACACAGACGTCACCGCCGATTATCGAGGCCTACCTTCGCATTTCCCGACACGGCGTCATCTGCCAGCGCCGAGCCTAAATATATATACACTGTAATTTATACTCACCACCACTGCCGCACACAATGTTTGCCACACAACACCACATGGATCTCAGCCTAGACACCCGCAAGCGACAACGGGATGACCCTGACGTTGGCCCGACTTCAACCAGCTTTGCTGAGCACCGCAACGTAAGTTTTGACCCGATTCTGATTAAAGGCCATCAATAATACTAACGCCATGTAGAAACGAGTGCAATGCCTCCCTCTACGAACATCGTCCAGCCAAATGCCCGAGCAATGGCCGCCCGCTACCGAAACACATGTCAATGGCGTTCAGCCGGATCAATCGGTGCCTCGCTCGCATGCTGCAACATGGCCTGCAGACTGTATGCAAACATCACAAGATTGTGGGTTAGAGACGGCGGATGCAATGGAAACTGCCAACTCGACGTCATTTGATCGCACAGAATCGTCATCCTACGACGCTTCGGGACGCATGCCGACCCCTATCCAAGCAAACTTCTCTACCAACCTGCGTGCTACGGGTCAATACTGGGCTGAGGTGGCTGGCCGTAATGGCCTGGTCAATATGGGCCATCAGCAGACAAGCCTTACCCAAAACTCTGACGGCACATGGCAAACCGTGCAACACAACCACACACTACCTTCACCAATCTCGGAAAACGACAACGCATCTCCAGATCAGGCCCACATGGTCATTGATGGTTGCCAGGCGCATTCGACGCAATATCCCGAGATGCAGCACTCCAATGCCATGATGGATGTCGAGAGGCTGCCCATTCCGGAAGAGGTCGGCGACGTTGCTTCGCCTAGCCCTCCTCGCAAAAGCCACACGCGCAACCTTCACACTGTCAACAGTTGGACGTGGCAACCAGGAATGAAGAAGAGCTTCAGCATTGGCTTCCGCGCTGACTGTGACAAGTGCCGGGATAAAGTTCCTGGCCACTTCAACCACATTGTCATCTCGTAGACTATGTGTCGAAGGCTATCCCTCAATATTTTGCTGCTGATGTAGCACACGCCATTCTTTACGCCTAATACGCGATTTCCTTTTCTGTCAAACAATTATGCATTCTTATAGACCGGAGCGATGGGACTTTACACTTTGATATTTTTTTGATTTTACACAGGCTTGGCTTTCTTTCTTGTACAAATACCCAACTGCAGCCTACACACTCTTTTCTTCTACCAACGTTAATTACTTTTCGCTATCTTCACCCTGTGGGTGGAAGAACTACATTTTGCACTTTTTCGACAGCTTTGATACTTTCTGAGAAGGATAATACTAGGAGGCGTTTTTACTCTTTTCGTTATATATACAATGACAGGCTCACTAGAGCTATAATTAAATTGATTCGGGTTAACCTCGCATATGATTGTTTTTGATAATGAGAGTTGTATTGAGGTGATTTTTAAATGATGTTCGCATTGTACCACAGGTAGTAGCTCGTACTCAGTACAATAGTTTGGCCAGGGGATGAAAAGTATCCCCAGAGCATGCTTAATGAACAAGAAAAGAACCAGAAAAAAAAAAGAAAACTCCTAGGCGCCATCTAAATGCTCCCACCCAAAGAACTTATGATACAACATATGTCTGCTCTCCCTCCCCCGCAGATAAATATTTCAACAGCCATTTTAGTCCTCCACACCCTTCTGCGTATATATCATGTACAATGTTGATCAGATTTTCTTTCTCGATGCCAATTTTGCAATCTACCATGGCCACCAGCTCTTCTTGGCGGGCTGAGCGGCGCCAGCTGTGGCAAGGCCAAGCTGGTCAAGGCTACCGCCTCGACGCTGGTTCTCAAGCTCGCGGTCCCATGCTTGCTGAGCGTTGTTCTGAACAGCAACACTGGCAGACTCAACAGCTGCGGGAACGCTCTTTGCAGATCTTTCCTCCTGCTTGCTACCACCAAAGAGACCAGAGAAGATGCCGAGGACGCCCTTGCCAGCAGCCTGGTTGACGGCATCAGCGGAACCTTGGAAAGCCGACTGAACGTGTTCTTCGAAATGGGTTCGGTGCTCAGCAGGTGCCATCAGAGGAGGCAGCTTGACGCCCTTGGCCTCGGCCTCAAGGTTGGCGGCCTCAACGAGAGCAACCTGTTCGGGGGTCGCCTTGTCCTTGAGATAGGCGATACGGGCGACGGCGAGTTCATCGTTTTCGAGCTTGCGCTGGGTTTCGTTCCACTCGTTGCGACGAGCGCGGTTGTAACGGAGCATGTCCCATACCGAGTATATACTGACAATGGCGGCGACGACTAAAGAGTACGTATGTTAGCTGACAGTTGCTTTCTGACAGACGAAAGAAAGTCTTACCAGTGAAGAGGACGAGACCACCAACAGTCCACTTATGGGCGACGTCGAAGAATCGTCTCGAGGCATCGATGATTTTATCCGTTTGGCTGATCTGGGCTCGCTGCGCAGCCAAATGCGCCATTCTCAGGCGCTGGACGCGCTGCTCGGGGGTTTCGCCGGGAACACGGGAGGACTGCTTTGCAGCGGCAGCAGCATTCTGGGCTGGGCTAGCCTTGGGAACTGCAGCAGAGGTAGCAGCCTTGGAGGCAGCGTGAGGAATTGTCGATGTAAATCGCGTTGCGTCCTTGACGGAGCGAGGGCCGACCTTGGAAGCCATTGTTGGATCGGTTCGCACGGACTGCGGCGGATGAGGATTTTCGAATATTAAAAAGGGTATAGTTTTGAAGAGGAGCGATTAAAGAACAGTATAATGCAAGTAAATGTAGTTTTGCGATGCTGCCCTCGCAATGAGATGCGCCTTGACTAAGGAGACTTTTTTCGCCAACGTTGGAAATTGGCTCCAAAATCTTTTGGCGAAGCTGTCGGGGGGCGAATTGGTGGGTCGCGATTGGACACGGAGTAATGCCGGCCTGAGCAGCGAAAGGGGCCTTGTGATTTTGGCTTCAGATCAGAAATGGAAGAGAGGACTGTAAAAATAGTTGGCATTTTGATTTTAGAATCTAGGACTACAAGCTATCGTATTATTCGATTGATATGCTTAACTACGATATGAGTGGTGTGGCGACTTCAATTGCAAACCAAGGCGAACTCTGACGCTTTGCTGGACACGACGCGGACGTTGGGTTCGATGTATGACAGATGAATCACTGGCAATTGCAATTGACAATGATGACTGGTAGAGTTATTAAATGTCTAGATATTTATTACGAGGCATTGTGGTGAATCTGTCTTGTGTGCTGTCACTACACAACGGGTGAAGGCGCAAACCGCCGGTTGACGCGTCGTGATGTCGAGTTACACGTCGCTTGTTTTCATTGTATCGGCATATCGGGATCATTCCTTTGATGAGCATCAATTATTTATCGTTACAAGCTTATTTCATCTGGGTTACTTCACTATTCTTGTTTACGTTTCCATCGCTACTACAGCCTCTAGTCTTCTTCATGACACTGTCAAGCAGCATACACAATGAAAACAAAGCGGTGGAAGAAAACAAAAATTACGCCCCCTATGGCCCCGAAGGACAATAGAGTGCAGGGCGACACCACGATGTGCAATGCAGGCCTCCCACACTGAAACCCCCAAATGTTGAGCTGGGAAGTTCGGAACAAGGTAAGTATGAAGAAGAAAGGAAAAGAAAAAGCCTAAAGACAGGTGAAGCTGGACGGGTAATTTATAGCTGTTGTCACAGAGTGGCAGCCTGGCGCCAATCAGCGTTCAGGCAACAACTTGGGGCGAGAGTCGCACATAAGATCACGTGATATGTCTGCATTGGGACGCATCCAATTTCAACCCCCTTCGCTTCGTTTGCTCGTTTTGTGGGCCCACGCACAGAAAGCGCAGCGGAGCCAGCGGTGCACACAAAACTTGTATAGGCCAACCCAGACCCCACCTTTTGGTACGTACCAGTTTTTTTCTTGTAGGGCACGAAAACCCTTCCGACAAATTCGTGCAAGGAAGACCGCTCTCCATCTTCAGGTTTGACCTACAACGCCTCTCATTCTATCACGACAACACAGATCGGTTGATCGCAGGCAGACACAATGGTACGAGAATCCCGAATATGCAGGCGATTCTGTCGTCTTAAATATATCAAGCGTCCGAATTGCTAACTTTTGTTTCCCTCCAGGCGATCAAGCACAACCAAAAGATCGTTAACAACCGTGAGCACCAACCCAACCCCCAATCCAAGACGACGACCTTTGCGACCCGAACAAGGACTCGACTTGAAATAATTACCTACGAACAAATCGACTGACCAGAATGAAATTATAGATCTCCGCAAGGATTGGCAACGCCGGGTTCGCACCCACTTCGACCAGGTATGCGACTTTTGCATGTCCCCAGGATATTTTTTTTTCAAGCGTTGAACGGAACATCAAATTGCGATGGAACGCACGCCTACGAAAACTTCCTGAGGACTACTTTGCCCCCGTCATGAGGAAATGGTTTATTAACAGTTGGATTCTACAGGCTGGCAAGAAGGCTTCCCGCAGAGTCGCTCGTCAGGCCAAGGCTGCTGCCGCTGCCCCCCGCCCCGTCGACAAGCTTCGCCCTATCGTCCGATGCCCTACCATCAAGTACAACCGCAAGGTCCGTGCTGGCCGTGGTTTCACCCTCACTGAGCTCAAGGTACGAATTTTCAGCGCAGACATGGCATCACGATGAGAGACCGGCCCTCGTTCCTCGCTCCACGATGTCCGTGTCTTCAGCACCTACAGACTACTAACAACTTCTCTACAGGAGGCCGGTATCCCCCGTCTCGTTGCTCCCACCATCGGTATCTCCGTCGACTTCCGCCGCCAGAACCTCTCCGAGGAGGGTCTTGCCCTGAACGTCGCCCGCCTCAAGGCCTACAAGGAGCGTCTCATTCTCCTCCCCCGCAAGTCCAACGCCCCCAAGAAGGGTGACACCAAGACCGACGCCTCCAAGCTCGCCCAGACTTCCATCTCCTCCGTTCTCCCCATCACTCAGCTCGACCGCGCCGTCAAGGAGATCAAGAAGGCTGACATGCCTGCTGAGGTTGAGGGTGGTGCTTACCGCGCCCTCCGCAACGCTCGCGCCATTGCCCGCTACGCCGGTGCCCGCGAGAAGCGTGCGAAGGATGCGGCTGAGGCCGAGGCTGCCAAGAAATAAGTGTAAATCAATTATTTTTGGTGATCGGTATGAAGCGGAATGGATACGCATGGGATGGCAAGATGGGATGAAAAAATCAAACATCTGGTGTTTTGAGGGTTTTTGTTTGCTCTTTGCGTATTGCCTGCTTCCAAGGGAGCGGCGTACAGTACTTGACCCGGTTCAGGAGCAGAGTACCTCTAGTTCCAGGTTTAAGAATTATTTGCATGACCAAAAAACATTTTCTAAATTCAAACTACGTGCCCCAATCTGATCATGTCAACCAATCTAAACAGTATATGCAAGCAGGTGTCCCACATTTCTAGTAAAGAATGGATATTATCTAACGGCAAGTTTATGTATTAACAACCTCTGTCTAAGTTGTATAGCATGCTATCTATTGTTTGGCTTTGTATGCAGCCACCAACTCCGTGCCTTCTTTTACAAGCACTTGAATCTCGCTCTTATCCAAGCCTACAAATTCTTCCTTCTTCCAATTATTTTCCAACTCAGTGCACATAACCAGCGCATTTTCCTGATCAACAGGCCCGGTATCTGCCTTGGGACCAGCAGGCACTTGTTGAGGCCCCAGTCCAAGACTTTGAGGCGTAGCCAACTCTCCCTTATTTTCGCCATCTGCTTCATCGGTTACATCCTGTACTATCTCGGAGGATGGCTTGCACCCAGTAATTGTTGTGCTCAACACTGCTAGTGCGCCGTCTTGCTTCAAAACGTCTGCCACCACCAGAGCACCGTCAGCTGATCGAGCCATTAGAGCAAAGACGAACCATGCTTCTGAGCGCAGGACAGGCCACTTGTCTTGCGTAATTAAGAATGCAAGTAGCTTTATAATACCAGTATGGCTTTGGTAAAACGCATGCCTCAACAGGCTGTCTTCATTGCCGCTAGTGGTGATGCTCTCAACTAAGTCTTTGTTATCTGTGACCGATGATGAACTCGACAGCATCTCCTTCACAGGGAGTGAGTGTAGTCCGCGGCAAATAGTACCCGCCGAACGAGCGGCTTCCATCTTGGTAGGCTCAGCATCAGAGCGACCAAATAGAGCGACGGCAGTCTCTAGAGGTGTTTCACCACTCTGTCCTCTGCGACACATCTTGGCAATATTTTCTGCGCAGTTGAGAAGTAGTAATCTCGTTAAAGATATGGCGGCAAATTGCACTTGGGGAACTGTGTCCAAAGCGTAAATGCGTGGCAATCCATTAGGTTCAAGAAGGCCTGAGAGCTTCGCTTTATTCTGTGCAGGGATGGCAAGGTTCTTCAGAAAAGACATGCTGGCATGAAGAAGTTGTCCATCACGAGTAGAGGAATTAGTCAAAATATCGACGAGGGCCTCATGAGCGTTGTACTTGGAAACCAGAGCAGTGGAGGCTTCGTCTGACCGGGAGAGGTTGCCCAGAGCTAGGCATGCTGCTGCCCGTAGCATGGGTAGGTCATGGTGTAGCCACGCGAGAAATGTCTGACTGACTGCAGACTCCAAGTTGTGAGACTCGGAGAAGCTGTCCTGTGAAGTAATATCTGCCAGTACATTCATCAAGGAAGTGTTGAGTTGCTTGAGCGCTTCAGCGGAGTCTTCCTCCTCCTCCTCGATCTTAAAGTTGGTTTGTGCGTGGTAAAAGGCTTCGAGAAACAAGTCTAGCTCAGGGTCGGCGATTGGATGTGCTTTTGATTCGTCTTCAGTGGCTAGATATGCCAATGCAACAGAAACAACTGACGAAAACTCCTCGCCATCGTCTCGAGTCTCCGCTCCAAGGGCAAGCTTGAGCAAAACATTAGCAGCCTGGCTATCCTCCTCACTGGCAGATGATGGAGATGGTTGCTGTCCGACAACCAGGGCCAGAATCTTGCAGACATAGGGCACAACCGGCATATAGGATTTGATGGTGGAAGCGGAGAGTAGTTTGAGGAGTCTAGCACTAAGACCAGATTCTGACGCAAGCTTTTGAGCAGGCTCTATGCGTTTGTTAGCCTATTGTATGAAGAAAAGAGAAACCGTGTAACTATACCATAATCAATCATGATGTTATATAAGACTGGGACAGCAAATTTGACGAGATTAAGGTCGTCCAGCTGCTTGGCTATGTTGGAGAGCTTGTTGCCATCGACCACTCGTGCACGATTGGAGTCCGTGTCTGCACATGAATTTCCAGAGATGCGAAGCGCTTGAGTCTTCAGAGTGGTACTGCTGCTATCCTCTCCGAGGATGTCCAAGAAGAAGGCGAGGATTCCAGATTCACCGTACGGCTTTCGCCAATTGACTAGAGGGTATCAGTCTATGAATTACATCCGTAGCTTTTATAGAGGTACATACCGGTTCTGCTTCCATCCCCCAACTTCTCTGCAAGAATCTCTAGGTCTGGCGAAGCTGTGTCCTTTGCAGTATTGCAAGCTTCAAGGACATCCTTAAGCAATGCCACGCGGCGCTCTACTCCAACATCGACATTGTCTTTTTCATCAGGCAGAGTTTCCCCTTCTCGTTTCAGCAACAGCTCCAAATCATTGGGCGTCATTGTGCCTTTTTATCCCAAAGACCTCACTGTGATGCAATGGCAAGAAATCTATATGAGAAGGAGTGGCTCTTGACGTTGGAGAGGAGGGGTGTAGTAAAGCACGAAACCCGCAACAGTGGTGTTGGTGACGCAGCGTAGACGGGGCTGCAATACGCAAAATAAATTATGGGAAAAATTGTTTACTACTATTTATACGGGTTAGATAATATTTAAACTATGATCAATAATTTTATAATTATTATTGTCCACATAAGCCATGCCAAAAGTTCCTCGCCGTTAGGCTTGGGCAAGTCCGTGGCGGGTGAGTCTCGGCTAATTATTCCAGCGGTCCGCCGTACCTGTGTGTCCCCTAACAAAAGCCGTGCCGGAGGCGAGAAAAAAAGATTCCGCGATGTTCCTCGGATCTCCCGCATTAAACCGCTTTGGCAACCAACGCTCGGCATCGCCATTTTCATAGCGAAGCTTTGCCGCATTCTCATCAGTCGCTGCTGAATAGAGGAATTTATATACTCACGACTCCTTATTATATTTACCACCGGCAATCATGGTAAGCTAGACAGAAGCCGTCGCGACTTTTTTTCCTTGCGACAGCACCCTTTTCCCCTTGCCCTGCGTCGACGGGCTCTTCCCAGCACCCAAAGCAGAGGATGTTTTGCCGGGACTCGCTTAGCTAACATGTTATTCTTCTTCTCTTACAGGCGCACAAATTCGTCATCACCGCCTTCGTCACAGGCTCCCGTATCCTCGGCCGCTCCTTTATGGCCGCTTACAAGCAAGCCCAGGCCGCGTCCAACTACCAGCGTGCGCAGGCCAAGGCTGGTCTCGGAGGCTCTGGCGGCGCTTCGCTCTCTTCCGGCATGACGCTGGATGAGGCCTGCAAGATTCTCAACGTCAAGCCCCCTGCCGGCGGCCAGGCCAATGTCGAAGAAGTCCTCGAGCGTTACAAGCGACTGTTCGACGCCAACGACCCCCAGAAGGGCGGCAGCTTCTACCTCCAAAGCAAGATTCTCCGCGCTAAGGAGCGCTTCGAGCGAGAAATCGGCCCGATCCGAGAAAAAATGGAACAAGAAGCCGAAGTCAAAGAAGGCTGGAAGCCCAAGATGTACAAGGACAAATAAGTCCGCGCATCTTGGTAGCCATCTGTGGCAGAGGATCATACCTTGTCACAACATACTATACCACCCAATCTTGGCTGCAATATAGCCACACTGTACTTTAAAAGTCGCATGAATGAGCGCGAGACGGGAGGAGAAAAGGCACCGGAGGAGACGCCACATTCCATTTGTATACTGTACATCTTCACTCGACTTGCGGCATGGCACGGCGTTATTTATTCGGACATTTCATATTTGAGACGATAGGCGAGACGGAAGAAGAAGAAAAAACTTTAGAGTGACGACCCCTTAGAAGAGGGCTTCGTCAGGAAAACCACACCAAAACTGACTGCTGCGCATGAGGTCCTTTCGCATGACGCGGCGGCAACATATTTTGTATTTGTATTATAGACTAATGAGAGGACTTTTCTAACACATGTCATCTTTCTTGTATATTTGTTACTCTTTTCGTCTTACAAGGCCCCTCCAATAGTCGAAACTGTTCTCGTCGCTTTGGAGAGACCAGACACGGCCTGTAGCTCTGCCTGACCGATCTACCTCTTGGACTTTGAGCATACCCCAGTCTTTCGAAATGCCGATGACCTTGGCTTTCGCGCCTGCTTCTTGCTCTAGTGAAATCATTTGACCAGTGTGAAGCCAGTGTTGGTAGTAGCGAGCCTCCAGATCCGCCGAAAACCCTTCGCGCCGAAACTGTGCGTATATTGCTTCGATACGGGTCAGGATGCGCGCAAGAAGTGTCTCCAAGTGAAACGGCTCAGCTGTGGGAGGCAAAAGATCTGAAATCGACGTTGTAGGACGAGGGTTTGTAGCGTTGATGCCAATTCCGAGCACAATCTGATAGGCTCCGTCGGAGTATCCGCATTGCGATAACAAACCGCCAATCTTGACGTATGATTTGCTTTCAGCTGGCTTTGTGGGATCCAAGGCATCTGTAAGTGTTAGTACGTAGGGCAAATAACAAACGTAAATATGCAAGGTGGCTTACAGATGTCGTTGGGCCATTTGAGCTTCACAGGCAGATTCTCGTATCCCTTCCCGTAGGACTGGATCGCCTCTACTGTAGCAATAGCAGCAATGTATTGTAAAAAGACAATCGGTCGTGAAGCGGCAAGGTGAGCAGGGTGGTTAATAATGGTCGAGAAGAGTAATGAGCCTGGTGGCGCAACCCAAACGTTGGTGCCTCGACCACGTCCTGCTACCTGTGTTGACGCTGTAAATGTAAAGCCAGTAGGAAGTTTCGACATGAATTTAGGGTTTCTGAGCCTGATTAGTAGACTGCTGGGCTCATCACTGCCACCACTTACTTTTCAAGCAGAGAGTTGGTGCTCGTCACAACATCTCCGTAGAGCAACACGCTTCCCCAGTCCTCCGCCTCACGCTCAACTGACCGGTACTTGCGCAAACTCGAGTAAAAGAGACTGTGATTGAAACGGGGAGTAATTGCCGTATCAGGAAGAGCATTTTCGTGTGCTACAATGTCTTTGATGATTTTGGTGTAGTCTGGAATACCCTGAGCTACAGTATATGATGTTCGTCTGGACAGGGCATCCTTGAGATCGTTCAAATCCCAAGCGGAATCTTTGCAGCGGATGCGGAAGGTATCAACTTCGGCCTTGATAAATTCTTGCCCATCTTCTTTGTCGATGGCCTCCTGCCAGGAAAACAGAATCTCGTCTACAATCTTGTTGTCGTCGGCTGTAAGATGTAGGCTAGATAGTGACGGCAAGATAAAATCTGCGTCTTTGTTGACTTCTAAACCAAGCAATTCCAAGCAGGCGGCAAGAAACTCTGTGCGAGTACGGTTATCTGCAGCAAGTCGGTCAATCAGATTGTCATAGTTGGGAATATCTGGCTGTCGGTGCAAATTCTCCGCAGCAAATCTTTTTAAAGTTGTTAGCCAGAAACAAACATACACCCTGCAGATCTAAACTTACTCTGGATGAGTGCCACTGAGGATAGCGGTACCATCTCCCACCTTGCATAGAACTACGGCAGCTTTACCGCCGTCCACATCGAGATCGTCTTCGTACGAGGCCAAAACTTGAACTTTGCGGGCTTGCATATCGTCCGAAGCCGCATCCACGTAGACACCACCACCATTAAAGTAGTTGACGACATTGGCTGGGAGCTTGTCTTTGAAGGCCTCCTGTGCAAGCTTGAGCGTCACTGCTCTTGCGCCCTTTTCGCTGCTGTACTCGAAGCCTTTGAATGCGCCGCCACGGCATGTGCCAGGGAAGAAGCCCAACTCTCGGCTGCCTACAACCTCCATAGGCTTGTTGTCTACTTCGAATTCGCATCTCTTGGAGCCGTAGTAGCCACCAGCGCAGAGGCCCAAGTACGAACCGCCGCGACGGACGAAATCGCTAATCCGACGGTTTCCCTCGCCATTGAGGACCCGACAGTAGCCAAGGTCACCTCCACCGGGGAAAACGAGGAGAGCACAGGTAGATGCCCATGGTTCCTTGAGAATCACAGACTCGGAGATGGGGATAACGGCGTAGTTTGGCGAGAGCAGCCGACGCAGGGAGAAGATGCAGTGGCGGACAGATTCTCCAGTGGTTCCAGTGCCTGCAGCGATGTTAATTTCTAAAGCGTACAATTATTTTCAATCTTAATATTACCTGTGTAAACAAGCACATTCAGCCGCTTCTGTGCCATGATTGGCGGTTTGTGCTCTGCACTGATGTTGTGAGGTTGAGAAGGTTTCTGAGCGAGGTTGTCAGCGGCTTTGCCGCACTTGGCGGTTGGTTGATTTCGCCCGCTGCAGCGCCAAACACTTCCCTTCAACCACCTACAGCCGCTTATAGTCATCACAACAAAGAGACATAATGGGGCTATGGTCAAAGTCTACGACGAAAGCAGACGAGAAACCTCAAGAAACTGTTGAAAAAAGAAATGAAGCAGTAGACGATGACGAGCCTGATGAGTGGTAAGTTCCCTCAAAGTCTGACACTGTTCGCGACCTTCCTATGCTAACAGCGACCCTAATGCAGGGACAAGCGTATTTTCAGCACAGGATGCTCAGGTAAGAGCATTACATGCAAATACACCATACCTACTGTCCTTTTTAGTGTAGTGGGCGGTGCTGTTTGCCGACATATCGCTAGCTCCAATTGCTAACATGGCTCAGATGAGAACGCCAAGATGACGGACTGTTACTTTGAGAAGAAGGACTGGAGAGCTTGCACAAAGGAGGTAAGTTAACTGTAGACTTTAAGTCAATGCCCTGCTCTACGTCGGATATACTAACCGCCCCAAAGATGCAGGATTTCAAAGAGTGTTGGAAGCGTCAGGGCAACGAAGAGCGAACCTCGTCCAAAGACGCGTAACTAACCTCTCCCAAATTGTATATTATTATGTATTATAGACCCATCTATGACCAATTTCCAATCATCAAATTTCCTTTCAATTTTTTTTTAAACGATCTTCGCTCTCCATGTGCACTTTGACCGTTGCGCCTCCACGCTGGCCCATATTTTCACACCTGCCCTCCAATTTCACGGAGCCAGAAAGCCTAACCTCCCTTTCACGACTCTCTAAACCACAACCCGACGTGCCGCACCACCGAATCTACCATGATTGCACCGCGCACTGCCCTTAGCCTTGCCTCGCGGCGTCTTGTCTGCCGCGCATGCACCCCATCAGCCGCGCGCTTCTACGCGACACCCTCATCGTCCGCGAAATCGAACCCAACCCAGACCAAAGCTGCTGCCCCAGCAAAGGCCGGCTACTCGAGCATTGCAGGAAACGGCAACAGCAATATCCCCAAGAACGCAACGTACGAGGCGACCACCATTGCCCACAGCGACGCTGATGCCGGCGCGCCAGGCCCCGAGATTGACAATGTCGACTGGGCGGCGAGCTACCACGGCATTGCGTCGCGCCCCGTCACCAAGGCGCAGTTCAAGGTCCTCATGAAGCCCCTCGAAGTCACAGAGATTGAAGTCAAGCCCGACGGCATCGTATATCTGCCCGAGATCAAGTACCGTCGCCGACTGAACGAGGCATTTGGTCCTATGGGCTGGGGCATGATCCCGAAGAGCGAGACGCAGGTTGGCGAGAACATTGTCACGAGGGAATATGCACTTATCGTCAATGGCCGGTACGTAACGAGACGAATATAACCTCTCTTAGGTTGGACATGGACTAACTCTGGTTATCTTACAGCTTTGTTGCCCAGGCACAGGGTGAAAACTCCTACTTTGGCGCCGACCAACTCCCTGCCGCCGTCGAGGGCTGCAAGTCCAACGCCTTGATGCGATGCTGCAAGGATTTGGGCATTGCTTCCGAGCTTTGGGACCCGACTTTCCTTCGATGGTTCAAAAAGACACACATGGAGACTGCTTGGGTCGAGCACACCACGACAAAGAAGAAGCGACAACACTGGTTCCGCCGTGGCGAAGTCGACGTCGCCTACCCATACAAGCTGACGAAATAGAGCTTGGCCTGACGAGCCAAAGAAACTTTGACGATTTACCAATACGTCCCTATTGTAATATATCAAGCTCCATGCCATCGTTCTCGTCATTCGGGAATGAACCTGTACAAGTAGTAGTCAAATAAAGACCCAATAACACCACCGTGATTAATTTCGGTTCCATGTACTAGTGTATATTGTCTATCAATTGGAGGTAGTATTCGCGTACGGAAAGGTCAAGTGCACTCAGTAATAGTAATAGTAGTCTAAGTATCCACGTCTAGGTCCTGATTTAAGGACTCTACGAGGTCCACCATCAGCTGCCGTCAATGATGCAGCAGACGCAGCCTACGAGTCCTTTGGATCAGCTTCAGCGCTTACAGATGAGCCTCCTAGGCCCCAGGGAACCCAAGATCCGCCTTGGTTGCTTGTTGACCCCGAAACATGTCTCCTCCGCAACGCGGCGTTGTCATCTTCAGCGCCGCTCTCCGCCTCAATCTTTTCAAAGTCGGCTTCACTTCGGCTCTTGCTGAGGGCGCTAAACATGCTCAACCCGCTAGGTGGTCGTTGAGTCGGCTCTTCGTCGTTATCGTGAGTACCGTCAAATCCAGAAGGGCCAGAATCGCCAGTCTGTATCTGCTGCGCTTCACGGTCAAGCGCTGCCATTACGGCGTTGAGTCTCTCGCGCTGCGTCGAAATGAAGCTCATCTTTTCCTTGGAGTTGCTTAGATTGGGCGGGATCAACGTGCCAGAGGCGGATATATCCCTTGTCGCACCGCTTCCCGTAGAAGCTCCAGCGCCGGTGGCGGCCGACATGGCTCCAGCCAAAAAGTTGTAAAAGTCGGCGCCGGAGTTAGCGGCGCCAGCCCATCTAGGAGCCGGAACACTAAACCGGGCCAGCAGAGACTGGGTGTAGGTTTGGGCGTTGGGGAACGACGAGGGATCGGGAGTTGGCTGCCGGTCGCTGGGAGGCAGATTCAGGATGTGTTCCTTAATATATTCGACAGCCTGGCGGAAATAGGACAGACCGGCGGCCTTTAGTCGGCTGTGGGAAGTGGCGATAAAGTCATCGATGGCCCCTTCATTTTCTTGAAGGAACGGGTGAACTCTCTCCTCGTACAATACTCGTGCGCCTTGAGTTTGGGGTAGAATAAGATACAGAAGAAATAGCAACCGGATGTAGCCATAGAAAGGGACCCTATAGACCGTATCAGTTAGATCCATCTACGCAATCGCTGGGTAAGGGAAGCGCACCAGGTAAGAATGAAGTTGAACCAAGACTCGACTAGCAAGCAGCAACTAAATACGACCCAGTACATGAGCCATGGTGTCAGCTGAGCCGGATCGGAGGTTTTGAGGGCTTTATAAGAGGCGAATATCGGAAACAAGAAGGATGCGACGGAGCTGCCCCAAGATGCCGTGTTAGTGAGCGATCGACGATGACAGGCGTGAGCAGGGGAACTTGCCAGAGTAGCATAGCAAAAAAGTCGAACATGGTGAGCAGATTTGCGCCGGTAGCGAGCCTCTTCTTAGATCTGTTTGTAAAGTAGAAGGGGATACAGTGTTGTTGGAGAGCTTGCCGACTTTCGCGTTTGTGTCGTCACCAGCAGATTGGCACGAGCTTCGAGTCACGGGTCGCTTCCGACGGGATTTACAAGCGGCAAAAGGGGGGATAGCAATAACAGCGACAGAGAGGATATTGAAAAGTATTTGAGAGTGTAGCGCAGAGGTAGAAACCGGAGGGAGAGAAGCCAGTAAAGCCGAGCCAAAAGGGAAGAAAGGCGGAAGAAGAAGGAAGAAAAGGCGAGGAGCCTCACTGCAGCTAGCGTGACGTTTGCTCCCCCGCCACTGCAAATCCGCACGCGGACGCCCTGTGGCAGGAGCTCTGAGGTGCCATCGGCAGGGAACAAAGGCGGGGGAGGGGACCACCTAAGGCACGCGTCCAGCGGGAGGGTTTCAGCGGATACAGGCGCTAAAAGGACGCAAGGCTCCCCGCTGCGGATTTCGTACAGCGACCCTTTTTAGCGTGGAAGGGTCGGTGTTACGGGGGGCGGGGATCCCTGCAGCAGGCGACGGGTGAGGCTCGCGTGACCTGCGTCATCCGCCGTTTTGGAGGGCGGGAAGACGACTAGTGGTTGTCTTGCGTAACGAGTAATGTGAGAAATATAAAAATAGCATGGAGAAGTAGATCAATGTGGCTGCTAGGTGATATTTTCAGAATATTTGGTTTGATAGTGATGCTTCGTACAAAAATCATCAAAGAGCCTCTACGAAAGGACAAACGCAGTATACAAACAGAGTCTCTTTGGCAGACGCCAACTCAACAGCTTCACCAAACACACCGACAATCAGACTCCCAAACCACCTCGCTTTCCAAACACCCGACAGATACGCGCTTGACCTCACCTCTACGGCCACAGTTCCTTGGCAACATCTCGAACCAGTGCCAGCTTGGCAAACATCTTCTCCTCTGTCATGCCATCAGCACCCACAGCCACGCTGGCAAATCCGCACTGCGGGCTGATACCGATACTCTGCATAGCCTCTTCTACGCTACAGCCTTGTCCTGCTGCGATTATGCCTGCAGCCTCTCTAATCTTTGCTTTCAAAAGCTCTGAGTCTTCAAGCTCAGGTTCCTTGGTCGTCACTACGCCTAGTACCACATTCTTGCCCTTGGGGAGAAACCGCAGTGGTTCAAAGCCCCCAGACCTCTCGTTGTCATATTCTAACAAGAATGTATCATAGTTGAGCGTGGTAAAGAAGCGTTCTGCTATCCGCTCGTACGAACCCTCGCTGAAATGCATCGACTTGGCAAAGTTCCCGCGGCAAATATGCAGCCCAACGTGCATATCAGCTGGCTTCCCAGCAATGCAATCATTGTGTGCCTTAATGTACTGAGAAAACAGTGCTTCAGGATCTATGCCGTCATTCTTTAGAGACTCAATCATCGCATCGGAGCAAAAGTATGCCAGCGTAGGGTCGTCAATTTGCAGATTGCGCAAGCCGGCATCGTAGAGCGTCTGCACCTCCTTGCGATACGCCTTTGAGAGGTCATCAAAGAAGACATCATCATTTTCATAAGCAGCAGAGCTGTAGCATTTCCCTGGAGCAAGACGAAGATGGAAGTAGCACGGCGGCGGCATTGTAAACTTGCAATCCGTCCACTGGTCCTTCGGGACGCTGTCTCGAAGCATAGTCCAATTGCCGAGATACGGACTCTCGTCGTAGGTTATATTTCCATCGCAGACTGCTGCCATAGGATATTGCTTGCCTACTTTCTTGAGAGCGGCAACCGGCGGCGCAGAGATGCGAGCAAGATCCCACGGCACTGGGCTCACTTCGCGGAAGCCGCCCAGTTTCTCAAAGAATCCGGAAAAGTAGTACTTGCGATCGAATTCGCCCGATGATATGCATTTGACGCCATTCAGCTGCTGTTTTCTCACAATGTCGGCAATTGTTTCGCGCTGGACAAGCTGTAGCTCTTCCTGTGAGAGCTGGCCCTTGTCAACCTGATCCTGGGCTGCAGCAAGGCTGGCCGGCCGGATCAAAGAGCCGATATGGTCTGCGTGGAAGGGCAACTTTACAGCCGTCATTATGAATTGTAGCTCAAAGACCAAAAGAATAAAGATATCAAAGAGGATACATAAATCATTGCCATAGTTGGAGGGGGAGGAGATTTGCCTCTTTACATGGTAGGATTCCCCCGCAAGCCACAATTGCCAAATCAGAACACTCACCCCGCTCTCAGGTTTATCTTGCTACATAAAAACCCGATGTAAATGTCTGTTCAGTAGAGGCGTTGTTGCAGCCGGGTAATTCCCCACGCAGCATAGTCGGATCCTCGCTTCGGCAGATACACCCTCGTAGAGCTCCCCGCCCGCCAAACGAGATGTTACCGGGTCATGCTAACTCAATTTATGTTTTATGTATGGCGCATGATAGATTAAATACCATCGGTGAACATGTTGTGTAGTTTTGCCTCTAAAATAATATTCATATCATATACAATATAAACTCTGTTTCAGGAACCACCATCCAACGAGTAGTTGCGATTACACCAAAAACGCAACGCCCAGAATAAACGCAGCCAGACCAATACGGCTTGTATCCGCCGATTCCTGTGTAATATCATCCATCGGTGCTGTCTTTAGCATTACACGCATCATATCTCCGCTGATTGCTTGCGTAGACTGATTTTGCTCTCGGCCATGTTGAGAATCCGCATGCACAATAGCTGGGCTTGCCAGCGTGATTGGTTTATCGCTAACCAGCAAAGAGGCCGCGTTATTGAGTTTGAATATAAACGACATTTCGCTCGCAAATGCGAAATGGGATGCGCACGCGACCAGCATATAAAAGCGGCTATGCATCTCTGTGTGTGTTTTAATGTGTGGATGTCTTGTAATTGAAGAAGAGAAAGCATCGTCTACATGCTTAAGTACGGCGAGCCGAGAAAACTACGCATTGAACCGTTAGTCGTTGCCAAGCCCAAAGGATTATTGCCAAATTCTTTACCCAATCCTCACTGCAAGCGACGACGTTTTCTCGCTCGGTTCGTCGCTGGCGAAGAATGTAAAGCTAACCACATCAGGGCGGCGCATGTCTCTGACCAGGCACAAGCCATTGAGTCTAACAGCCAAAAGTTTAATTAACGACGATGAGGCTTGCGGCTCTTCGGCAGACGCCACTAACGCCAGGCTTAGCTTCCTTGTTTTCTGGAGATTGTTGGGGTCTGTCTCTTGATGTTTTTGTTCTGGCGTAATTGAGTCGCGTGCCGGCTGTGCCTCGGCGCACTTTTGCCGGCGGGTCGCGGCCGGTCATTACTCTACCATATTTGGTGGTTATTCCAGTAATTGTAGCAGGGTGTGTGATTCATTCACATGCTTAAGACGCGTTCTTTGGATCGAAAAACCGGCGCTGGAGTATTCGAGGGTGGAGATGTCGCGTCCTAGGAAGATTGCCTATTTGGGAAACTACCCTGAAGAGAACTATACTCTGAGTTGTAACCTCTAATTTGGCCTTTTTAATTGTATTATATTACAAATATGCGCCAGTATTGTTAGATATATTTAATTGAGTCGTATTTTGTAATTATAAGTGCTGTGGGGGCTATCCTGGACAGGAAGTTGGTGTAAACAATAGAACATCTGTTGCCAAAGTGGTAATCAACCACAGTGTTTTAGAACGAGTGACATATAAAAAATCCGTAGTTAGAATTACAGGTTTCGAAATAATTGAAATATATTCCATGGATAATTATTTACCAAGACTTGAAAATTACTGCAGAGTGACTATACGCCCCCTCCGTTTCTGATCCAGGCATCTACGTTGTGTTCCCCACGACGCCACATTTATTCCCCGACATAAATAATTTACCAGCCGCAGAATACTGTTTAAACAATTTATACTGTGCAAGAGAAGAAATAGAATCAACCTATTGAAAAGAAGAGTCAAAGGGGGTATCGTTAACAGTGTCTGAGGCGGCGACTTTCCTTCAAGACGCGGGGACCAGCCGTGAATCTGGGGAACGCGACATCTTGGTTGCCTATCGAGCTAGGGATGCTACAGCCTCACACAAGACGGGCCGCCTCTCTCTCCACGGGTCAATTGGTGGCCGAGGATACCATTTGACACGCGCCCTGACGAGGTCGAGTCACCTACCACAAGACGTATACGTGAGTCACGCAAATGGTTCGCATGCTACGACCGGACTACACGGGCAAGGGTGTACAGGCTTCCTACATCACTCAACTGCGGCTGAAAAGAGGCAGTATGCAATTTGTGCTGCAATTGGTTGCGTGGAAAACCCCCCTTTCAAGCGACGATATCGGGTCGCCACTGTAGGCAGGCGTTGAGGCTTGTGACATGGATTCGTGCTAGCTCGCCACACCCAATTCGCCGACCACGACACTGTAATAGGCTGAGTCAATGGAAACATGCGCCTCCATTTGGAATCGCATCGAAAAGTAGAGGGCTGTCACACCCCCCAAAACAACGTTGTTCCTGAAAAGCAGTGAGGTTGCAGTGGCGATATTTCGCGTGTGCAGGCCGCTGACGTCGGCGTGCAGCTACCCGACCCGGCCGTTTGGTACAGCTTGTCTGATGCGGCGCAGGCTGTCAGCACCGCCACCCGGGATGCGACTTTCAAGAGGACGCACGCTATCTAGTTGTCCTGCGTGTGGTGGCTGATGCACGATGCCGAACAGCAGCTAGCCTTTGGGCGCGGCAAGCGCTCAGAGTCGTGGCTCTTGTCTCGCCCCCAATCCAGTAAGCCAGCATGCACGGCCATCCTTGGCTGCAACAGTCGGTGTAGGCGGCATTGAGAGCGTGTCATCCCGGCCAGGATGTCTCTTAGGGAACGCTTACACTTATACCCTATCTCATGCAATATGCATGATCATAGGAACTCGAGGGGCAGCCGGGAGCAAAAGACGCAATTGCGCAGATGCAGTCTTGCCGGCTTTGAGTGTTATATATCGATCAAACGGCGGCGGTGGCTCGTATATTCCCGAGACGTATCTCTTCCCACCCCAGCCAGCGGCTGTTAATTTGCAGCTTGATTTCATATTATCTTTCAAAATATGAACTGAGTATCGTTTGTCCCAAGTATTCGTGTATTTACGTGTATATACACCGTCTCGTTGGCGTCTCAGACCGGGTGAACTGGCAAGCGCAAGGGCGTGCATATAGAGATCAGCTTTCCGCCTTGGGCGCATGCCTGCATCTGCCTTTTTTTTGTCCGAGTGTTAACTAAACGAAATTCTAAATTCAAGAGTACACACCCTAGAATAAATCTGCCCTTGCTTCGACAGCTCATACTTTCCAAGCACCTGCAGTGTGGAAGATGGGCTCGGGACCCATGTAAGGCAGCACCGGTGGCCTGCGTTGGGACCCAAAGCCCTCAATTGCTGTGGCTACGGCCAACGCACACACCATCTTTGCATGAAAAGGCAGATTTTTCTGGCATATCTTGAATAAAAACGATAAAAGAGTAAAATAGAAATATTAAAACATATATGTATATTTCAAAGCGAGAGAGCCGGGTGACTTTCCTAGCCGGGCGGGGTGTGGCGTGTAAGTCGGCAGAGGTTCGTTGGCTAGCAGAGGTAGTCTATTTTGTGCGCAGTACTACGTTCACGATGGTTAGAAAAGACCAAGTTAGGTAAGACTGCTCCAGTTTGGATGTAATCTTTGCTAGCTCCATTTCTCGGATGATACTGCTGTCGAACAGCTGTTTGGTAAACTGTCACTGTTAAACGCTCGCTCTTTAAACAGACATGATTACGCTCACCACGCTCCTCATCATCATCGCAGGTGCATAGTTTTGGGCTGCCATGCACCGGTATAGCATCTGCATTTGACGTGGTGTCTGTCCGCCATTGGGTTGCATATTACGCCTCAACGCTGTTGTTGTCGTGCGAAGGCGGCGGCACCAGTTTGACCATTTTACCAGGCCACTACTACTATGTATTTTTGATGCTCCAACCAACCTTGAGAGCACTCCCAGATAATCACATGTTTTCAGTCAGCAAAAGGCGAAATAAAGTCGGTGAAGAGGAGCGCTGTGTGAGGTGCTTGCAAAACCTCAGGGATGTGTCCTGGCTCTGTGTCAGATGTATGAGACGCTGGCCCAGGGACCGGCGGGCAGAGTAGCGCTCAAGACGCAAGACGTAGCGTTTGCAGGGTTCGCCAGGATACCAACGGACTGACGGAGGTTGTGCATCCTTGTCCATCAACCTCCACCGTGTCTCTTTGCTGCATCCAGCCTGTGGCCCGATTCGACAGCATGGCTTCTCTTTGGGACGCTGGCGCCTGCATCCCGGCCCTATATGCTCCCACATTGGGAGCAAACACGCCCACCTGCTGCAAAGAAGAGGATATTTTGGTGAGGCAAGAGGAGTGCTGTATTGCATTTTGCGCGCCCGCGTGAGCTTCGTTTCCAATGAGTCACATTCCCAGTGTCTATTTGCTGGCATTAGGCAAGGGAGCACGAGGGGGGATGTGCTGATGCCTTCACTGTATTGGGCGATATCCTTGGGCGCCAGTGTCAAAGCAGGCAGGCGAGCGCACAATACGGGCGACAATCGTCATGGTGGTGGTCGTTGAGGCAAAATTTTCTCGCATTATTCCTTGGTTGCCGCTGCATTGTTGACAGGCTTCCTTTTTGTTTACTTTTGCCAGGGGCCAATTGGCCTTTTGACGACATTAAGATTCGCAGGGCGTGTCCCCTGGAGCAAGGCTTGGTCACAGAACGAGCCAGGGACCCATGAGAAGGGCCGGACCAGGCGCCATTTACCGTAACCGGACGGCTGGGTTGGAAAGGTTGCGGGCGGTTCTTCACGTTGGACCAAGCGTTAGTGGCTTTCTAGAAGTCAGCCCGGGGACGCAGCCGGTTGTAATTTATTCGGGGCCAGGGTGGCAAGCTTGATGAACTTTTGGAGCCGGAGCAGTTAGGCCTGGTTTGTTTTGGTGGGAGGGTGTGTGGGAATTGGAATGATCCAGGGTTGTTTGTCTGCGAGCAGGGCACACACAATTTCTTTTGTCTTTTTTATCTCGTCATCGTATACTTGGGTCGGAGTAGCCTGGAAGACAAAGAGGTTCGAACAGAATCTCTTTCCACAGCAGAAAGATGGTAGTGTAGTGTGTTTATGGCGTCTAACGCGCTGTGGGTAGCGTGGCGGCTACCTCGCGAGAATATTCATGTGCTCCATTGCCCAAAGCCGGCAAGTGGACAAAAAAAAAGAAACAAATCGAGAAAATGAAGAGTCGGAGCTCAGAGCTAAGACAACGCCATCGGCTCTCGAGTGTCTGGGGTGTTGATTTGATGAGGCGTCTGTCATTTCAAGTTGCGTGAGTGGGCAGAAGGACATGGTATGATTTTTTTGGTGCGTCCAGTTGCAGCACAGTGCGGCGCCGCGTCCCACGATTTCTGCAGGACCACAGTAAAGCTAAGCTGCGGGCGGCCCGTTGTGATGCGGGTTCCCGTCAGCGGAGCGCCATTTAGCTTTATCCACCCGGCGCGACAGCCCGTTTCTGAGTTGGGAAAGAAGACGTGCCGAGTTGGACTCTAGTTGGCGGATCCCAATTCAAATCCACGTTGCGGGTGGATCGGAAGCGGGCAGACAGTCGGAGCGATGATGTCGTTTGCACAGGCTGTCAACTTTGGGACTGCGGACTCAACATGCAACCTCAAACTCGGCCAGCTGCTTGTTATTGCTCTGGAAAATGTTGCTATTTTTTTTTCTTTTCAGTTCGCAAACTGAAGTCATTTCTTCAGTATACCCTCGACATAAGGCTGGAGCCGCCGCTGCCATGTGTCGTCGTTATGCACTAACCCCTCCAAAAAGCAGCAGCAGCAACCAGGCTTCTGTCGACGTCAGCATATAATGCATAATGGCGCAGCCCAGTCCTTTCCTTGACCAACGCGAACGCTAAACAGCCAGTTCTGTACAAGGCTGCATTGACAGGCTCTACATATTCCACGTTAATGGAGGAAGCCGCCATAGGCAAAATCCGAGGTACGGACAGATACGACAAGTAAACTGTCGCGAAGATGCGAGCGGGGCGTTGCGTCTGCTGAGCGAGGTCTCAGCCTAGAATCATTGGGTATCTCACTTCAGCTTCGCCCACTACGCGACCCAATCACATCGACAGCAACAGGAACGAAATCGAGCATGACAGCAGCCTTGTAAAGATACATACCAATCTGGAGGGTAGGCGTGGCCTTGTCCGGACGGCGCCCGGCGAATAACGTAGTAGTTCATGTGACGGTGCGCATCCGTGCTGTTTGTGCTCAGCCTAGCACCACCAGATCTCACCATGAGGAGGTGAGGCGTCGAGTGATGCTATTGGCAAACGATCCAAGGCTCTCGGATGCAGCTGCATGGAAGGTCAGTCATGTTTAGGCTGGACAGGCGTGTGCGGGCGCTCGTGATTTTCCAAATATAGGTAACCACTACGAGCAAGTTTGGGTGCTGCTGCATTTTACTAGATGACGCACAACGAAGAACATCGCTGAGCGTCGACCAACAGTGTGTCGGGCGTTTATTATCCACCGACCTGTCAAAAGGAACATGTGCCAAGTAAGGGGATAAAATACTGTGTCTGGGCAGGATTATCGTGAAACAGCACATGAATAATGTAGCAGTGAATCATCGTAGTTCATTGGCGAGAGCCGTTCGGCAACTTTGAATGCTTACCCATCAGCACTATTGGGCTTAGTAGGCGAGAAGGGAGCCGCATCGCAACTCGGGACCCTGATGTGCATGAGCTAAGACGCTGCTGGCGATGTCATGGCTGAGGGCGTGCCATGTGGACTTGAGGCTATGGTTGAAATTCCTCGTCCTAAAAAAAAGAAGAGATCATGACGCTGCGGCTGGATGGCCGTTGAACCAAAATGTCTCTGGTGACTCTGAACAGGAGTAGGCTGGACGGAGTCGACGAGCCCAAGATTCAGGAGAAACAGGACGAGTCATTCGCTTGTATGGCGGGGAGAGCGACACCCAAAAAAACGTGGTGGTGAGCACGCAGTACAACAGCCAGCCACCACTAAACTAGCTGCCGCAAGGTCAGGTCAGCGTGGCCTGGGCGAAAGATAGCGGCGTCATTCACTGGGTGTCAGCGAGTGCCAGTGTGGATGAATGACTCTGCTTGGTTGGCTACATCAGAGGGGCAAAAGAATAAGAAAGAATAATGGGTAGCGGGAAGACATAGCCAAACTAGGGCATGGTGCTTTTACGCTTCACTTTTTTTTTAAACCAACGTTTGACGTGTTCGGAATGCCGTAATACGCGGTGCAGCTGTATTACAACTAATACCAGGTCTGTCCGACAGCCTGCAGTGAGGAACGAGTTACTGTACGAGGTTCTAGTAGTGGGTGGAGCAAAAGTCCAGGAGGCCAGTGCCCACGAGTGCGTGTTCACACGGTATGGCGTTGAACGGAACCTTTTTATTTTGTTAATTGCCAGGCACAGGAAGCGACGCCATAGGTGGCGAGACCATGTTGCCGCAAATGAGGAAAAAAAAAAAGAGACGCTGAAATAAATCCATACTGTCTAGAGGCTGTGTCCTTTTTGTATAGCAGTTTAATCGAAATATGTATTAAATTTATTTTATTTCCTCTCGGCCGCTCTTCTACACGCTGCATTCCCATTTTCTCGTCGCCCAATATTTCCCTTTTCTTGTTTTGCCTACCGCGTTTGCGCCCACCCCCCTCTACCCCTTTTTTGACTTTTTGCTGCCTTCTCCGAGGACGTCAGTGGACGGTGGCCCCTATCATCCCAGCGCTTCCGGGCGGCCCCAGTGGCTCAACCCCTGCAAAAGTGCCACTGAGTGCCCTGTTCCTCTCGGTCGCAGGGGATAAGTTATAGTGGTGGTCGTGCGCCGGCGGTGGGTGGTAGTGGGTGGTGCTCTCCAAAAAAAAAAAAAAAAAAGAGGCACAGGAAAAGGAAATAACAAAATGGAAGAGGTTGCACAAAAGCACACACCCCAGCCACCCACGCCCCCATCCCTGTTATGCTGTGAATGGCATTCGCCCACACCCACACCCCAAATTTCCTACTTGTATATCTCCTTTGCCCAACCTCTTCTCTCATGCTTCTGACTTGACTCTTCACCATTTTGGCTTTCTGCCAACGGAACAGCATATTCATCACCACTTTGCCACTCAGCCCTATCACAGGCACACTCTTTTCTAAAAAGACGTGCCTTGTTGTTTTTGCCCACTTCAGCCTGCACTGCTCCTTGCACTTGTTCTGCGAGGCGTCACCTGATTTACACGACCATCCTCACGACGACACTTGAAGTCGCCACGCTGGTTCAAACGTTACCAGCACCACAGCAAATCTACTAATAGCCCAAGTTCTAGCTCCTAGGACCTGGTCTAATCATTCAACTTGATATAGATCTTCCTCGCCACTCCGTTCGAGGAAAATCTATATAACAATTCACCACACACCCGGTCATGTTTAACAGAGCAAGCTTTTTCCCACATCCATCAACATCAGACCAACCACCGCGGTGAATAACCAACACCCACTGCCATTTTGGCTCGCTACTGCGCATGACTACAACCGCTACTGAATAGCCACTCGCACCATTTCTCTACTACCTCAAGGTTCCGACGGGGAGCCAACCACCAGTCCGATTTTGATTTCCAACTCGGCTTTGATGTCACAGCGACATCCCACAACATTTCACATATATCACCAATAAAAAATCACCACAATCCACCACCACATCATATACAATCATGAGCTTCTCACCACGAACTCCTGGATCTACTCCCGGCCGTGACTGGGAGTACTCTCGCATGACTTCCGCCACCCCGACTCCTTCTCCCCGTCAAACCTGGCTCGACTCGACCCCTCGACGATCTTCCACACGCGCAGGGCACACCAGATCTTCCAGCTACTCCCAGCAGTCCACCTACACACCCCGGCCTGCTAGAGATTCTCCACGCTACAACAGTTCCGGGGAGTATGCCACGGTAGATGTGAGTGCTAATGATTTCCCGTCGTCGTCGTCGTCTCGCCGCCTTTTCCACCCGTCGCAGTCCGATTCCAACAGCGCTCGGCGCAGTCGCCGCAACTCGTATGCCTCCTACGTTCGCTCTTCGACCCCATACGGAGAATCCGACGAGGACGAAATCATCGAGACGCAGGCAGGCACATTTGTCTTGCTAGCTCAGTCGCGTTCCAGTGGTCGCCAGGCTAGGCATTCTCTTGGTCATCAACATGAGGGAGGATGGAGCACTAATCATGATGGTCACAAGCAGACGTCTTACTATCCTTACGACTACGACTATCCCGCCTATGCACCCAACTTTGCCCCAGCTCCTGCTTCGGTAGCCACTACCCCCAGCAAGCCTGCTGCCAAGGTTCACCAGTCTCCACGTGTTCACCAGTCTCCTCGTGCGCAGGTACAGCAGGAGTCGCGAACTGAGTCTAGACCACCAAACTCCTCCAAGGCTCGCCCACCCACGGCCAACCAGACTCGATCTCGCCGTGCTTCTACTTCTGGACCCCAGCGCCCCTCCACGGCCCGTCCCGCATCTAGCTCCAAACCTGCCAAGGTTGAACCTGTCAAGCCCGCACCTGCACCGACTGCGACTCCTCGCAAGGCCACTGAAGAGGATGCTAAGCTCCACAAGATCCCAACGGGTTATTCACTCAAGAACTGGGACCCTAATGAGCAGCCAATCCTTCTTTTGGGAAGTGTCTTTGATGCCAACAGCCTCGGGAAGTGGATCTATGACTGGACCGTTTATAGTGAAGGCCCTGTCGCCCCCATTTCCGAAATGGCTGGCGAGCTATGGCTTCTGCTTATCCAACTTTCAGGCAAGGTAAAGCGTGCTGAAGAAATCCTAGGCGTTGTCCGCTCCAAAGAAAACAAAGAGATAATGCTCACTTTTGTCGAGGCTGGTGAGCGTCTGATGGAGAAGCTCCGCGCCATTCTTCGATCTTGCGAGGCCCCCATGCTCAAGGTTGCCAAGAAGCGTCAGACCGGCCTCGGTAAGACGTCTGGTGTTGAGTTTGTCGACACCCTCTTTGGGCGAGAGCGCGAAGGGCCCCGTACAGACAAGTTCATGCAGGGCGTCCGCCTCTTCAACTTCCGCTTTGATGCCAACTGTGAGGACATCCTTCAGAACCCAACCATCTAGAAGGACAATGCCCCTCGTAGTCTGATCGGATCTTTCTCCGTGCCCATTTTGGACAACCATCCCGAGGATCTGGACCAATTTCTATTATTTATTATCTTTTCCTATGTTATTTCCTATGTCATCTCTTACCGGTTCCAGCCCAAGGACCCGAGAGCCCAACCCCGCGGAACGGCCCATTCGGACTGTACATTACCTAGTGTTTTGATTCTTCGTTTTCCGACTTGCCGATTCCCCTGACCCACGGATGTTCCATGGATACCCTTTTTTGCCTTTGGATTTGGAGTTTATGCTTTCTCATTTCCTTATTTGTTACGCAGTGTGATTTGAAATTTGGAATGTCTCCCACAGCAAAAATTAGACGGGCGACGGGTCAACAAAAGTTATGTTTGACATTTTGTTTTCAGGATTTTAATGGGCAAGAGAAAAAAAAAGGGGATGGACGGTTATAATTATTACTATCAACAAGGGCGACCTGTATTATCAGAGGCTTGTGCGAGGCGCGAGCTGTTTACGCAATGCAAGCAACACCAAAAAGGGGACTAGGAGAGCAGATGAATGCTTTTTTGATTTGCTTCTGTTTACCGATACCGCGCATGATACCCAGATGGAAAGTCTTTTGCTGGCTGATGCCGACAATGAGGCTCCTCCATCTTGAATGTTGCTTTTTGGTTTATTTTTGTATAGACTTTTTTTGTTTCTGCTTTTCGATTTGGACACCCATTAATGCAATCTTTCTATATACCTCTTTGTTCTCTCTCTCCTGCTATTAATTTGTATCAAAGTGCCGCGCATACATGAAATGCACACGCCTCTGGAATGTCATTCGATCTCCCCCAAAACAAAGTCGCATCCAAGCTGTCGGGGGGCTCCAGGACCCTGATGATCCCTCGTCTCTAAACAATCGGCCAGGCTGTAACCTGTCTAGTTTACCTTTTTTCTCTTCCGCCAGCCGTTGCGAAATGAGAAACGCGTCCTGGTCGCGTCACAGACAGCCCTACACACCGTTTAAAGCCCATGTCATGTCGCCCTTGTGATGTCAAGTCGCGCCGAGACAGGATCTGCCCGGCCGAGCCCCCTCTCCTCCCTTCTCTCTCGTTTTTGGGAACACAAAGTGAGTGAGAAAAGAGGCTTGATTGAGCCATTGTCTTACTTTCTTTTGCGGCTGGGTAGAGGGAGTTTGCTTTTTTCCCCTTTAGCGCTCGTCGCAAAAGGTGGAAGAAAGGCAAGCCGGAATGATAGAGGGGGCGTGTAAATGGCTTCTAGTTTTAACTTCTCAATAGCGTCATGGAAAAGAAGGCAGCCTCCAGGAACACGGCGCCGTTCGCTCACTGTTCGGGGCGCATGTGTGGTCAGACCGGGGAAGCATCTGGGCTTTTCAGGAGTGGCTTGCATGTTTTGGTTTGGCTACCCAGGCCATAAGCTAAGTGGAATAAGGAGGCTGTACGGTGGTTATGCAGGTGATTGCTGCAGCCACTTTAGCAGATTTTTTCTGAATGGTCGGGGCTTACATGGACCGAACCGATGGCTTGGGGCACGAGGTAGGCGAGAGGGGTTTATTGTTTCATGCTACGGCAGGCTATGCGAGGGATTATTGGCAACAGAGAATGTAACGTTCAAGGTATACGCATTTTGTTTTTTGAAAGTGTCAATCTTTTATTACGCAGTTACATGCGTGCTATAATGCATTGTATGTAAAATGAATAGGAAACGAGGTAGATAGACCAAAAAATGAAATAAACAAATGTAAATGAGATGCACAATCTATTGTAAAAATGACGGCTTTTATATCGTAAACTTTTAGCGTCTGTTAAAGTTGAGGAATCGACTCTGGAAATAAATGTTAGTAGGCTGGATTCGGGCCAAGGGAAGCCGTCACTTACACCAAGGAAAATAATAGCCAAGTTGCTTAGAATGTACACGGCATAGATACCCATGTCGCGCCACCTATTGTTAAACGTCATGCCCAGGCGGTTATAAAACTCGTCGCCAATCTTATAAGCACAGTAGGAGCAGTCCTGCGTACTGTTATCAGCTAGGTAGCCAGGGCCGCCGCTGGCGAAAAAGTCCATCATGTAGTCGCCGCAAGTAGTGCCGTTGGGGCTTGTGAAGCGATTAAACTCGCTCGGTGTACATTTGACAGGAAGCTCATGTAGAGCCGTCGTCACCATGCCAGCAATGAGGCGGGTGAAGGGGTTCAGTTGGTAGAGCCATGAACTGAAGAACTTGGGCATCTGCGGGGGAGGAATTGTTACACCACAAAATAGCGCAAAGACAATGATGATGAATGGGTCGAACTGTGACGAAATGCGAGTCGATGGGGTGAGAGCCGCAAGACCCTGACCAAGAGTTATAGAGAAGATCTCAGTGATGAGCACAATGAGGAATTGATAACCAGCCCGAGACGGTTCGTGCTGCAGACCAGGGATAAAGTACAGCGGCAGGAAGAAAAACACGGCGCAAAGAATCGAGTACGGCATCTCAGCGAGCACAATAGCGCTTGCAAAGGTCAATGGTGAGTACATCTTGGCAGAAGCCTCGCGGAAGAAGAGAGCGCGCTTGATGTGGAACATGATTTCGACTTGGCTGATAATCAGGGGCGGCAAAACTGTAACTTGGAACATGATGAAGACCTTGTACTGTAGTGAGGAGCGCGAGTCGTCAAGATTCAAGTACGTGAGACCATTGATAAGTGCAACAACAACGTGGTTGAAGAGGCGAGTAAAGAGGTAGTTGGGGGAGCGCCAGTACGAGCGGAACATGCGGCGACATACGACCTTTAGCTGATGGGTCATGGGCGACGCATACTCCTTTTCATCTCGTGTCGCAGTTGAGGAAGAGACAGCATGTCTAGACTCTCGTAATTGACGAATAGACACCTTTGCGGCGGCACACTCGGGGCTTTCATCCCACAAGTCGGCCCAGTCCCGGTCGCCAATGCGAGGCGTGCTACCGGCTCCAATAGCCTCGAGCATAAACTCGGCAACGTTGTCGGTAGGAAGGGCCTCGGCGCCATGGCGTTTAAAGTAGTCACGGAGAATGCTGGCATCCTCACCAACGTCGCCAAAATAGACTGTACGACCACCGTGCTGCAGCAGAAGTAGTCGATCAAAATGATCAAACAAGGCGGCATTGGGCTGATGAATGGTGCAAAGAATAGCCTGGCCAGCAGCAGCAAGTTTCTTGAGGAAGCGAACAATATTGTAAGCACTCTGGCTGTCGAGACCAGAGGTAGGTTCATCAAGGAAAAGCAGCAATTCCGGTTTGGCAGCAAGCTCGACACCAATGGTAACGCGCTTGCTCTGCTCAACAGTGAGACCATCCTCACGGGTGCCAATGATGCAATCAGCAATGGATTCCATCTCCAGAAGGGCAATGATTTCTTCGACATAAGCATATCGCTCCTCTACTGGTGTACCAAAGCGTTGTCTGAGATCAGCGGAGAACCTCAAAGCTTCGCGAACGGTTTGCGTAGGTTCGTGAAGATCAAGCTGTTCGGCGTAGGATGTCGAGCGCTGGAATTGCTTGCCTGGTTTGAAGCCATCAACGAGGATATCACCCGTGATGACACCAATATTCTTTCGTGCAGCTAGAACATCGAGGAGAGTAGTCTTTCCTGCTCCCGAAGCACCCATCAGAGCTGTCAGCTCACCAGGCTTAACATAGCCATCAACGTGATTGAGAAGACGTCTTGTACCTCCAGGAACCGGGACATCGTAATTGAGGTTTTCCCAAGTAAGGATACTTTCTGATTCCATCCTGATGTCTGAGCCAGCTTCGTTTGAACGGTCCTTGCGTCGCGCTTCTTTGCGTTCCTTGAGTTTCTCATTCAGTTCCGTTAATTCCTTGGTAGGCTTGGCGTACACCTTGAACGAGTTACCACCCATGCCGTACTTGATGACTTCTCCCAAAGCGACGTTTAGGGCGAGGAAGAAGAAAATGAGAACGATGACAATGCCCCAATTGCGCCAAAGATCACCCTTTGAGTAAGAATAACCTTGGTACAGGTAGGCATCGCCCGAAACAAATGTAGTACCTGGCGTGGAACCGGCCAGAGTGCACACTTGGTGTTGGATGTCGTTGTACGTCGGTCCTGAGGGAATCAGAGAATCGGCTGTGCAAGTCATGTCGATACGACTGAATTCATTTTGCATGAGAGCACTGAAGATGAGACCCAAAACGTTGACCCAGAAGATCCAGCGCAGCCAGACGTGCTCTGATTGATACTGTATCAGGTATCCGGAGGTTGTAATGAGGAAACTGATGAGCAGCACAGCAAACTTGATGGCCGTGTTAAAGTCAGGGCTGACACATCCAATGATGCGGAAGAAAAGGGTCATGGCTATATTACCCGACAGAATCATGAGATAGAAGGTGAAAAATGCACCTGCATCACGGACAAGACCCGTCATGAAGTAGACAATGATGGAAAATACCAAGATTCGAGACGCGGCAAATGCTTGATCGACAAATACCTGACCAATCCATAGGGCAGAAGGCCGATGGAATGCGTAAGCCCTGTGCTTGTTGACAATAGCACGGCCGGTCATAGTGCTACCAAGTTCGGCAAATGCTTCAAAGGCGTTGAATAGGAGCGAGACGAAGAGCAAACCACCCTTGCTGAAGGCACTTGCAGAATTCTTGCCCAGGTTCAGGTATAAAGTGCCGAGGACAATTGCGATGATAATGCTTCGGATCCAGGAAAGGGTCAAGTTGAAGCGATCCTGGAGTTTTAAGATGAACTGGCGTTTCATTAGGGCCCATACCTGCAAGTGGAAGCCGACCTGATAAACGGAGCGTCTAGATGTTCCACGTTTGCCTTCCTTGAAAGCCGTAACAAAGTCGTCATGGGCCTCTTTCTGCTTCTCGAGGCCATTCTTGTAATCGGCCATTTCTTTATCCAACTGTGTTTGAAACGTGGAGCTTCGGAAGGCTGCGGCAAGCGACTCGGGACTGCTTGGAGAATTCTGCTCAGAATGACCATCAGCATACTGTCTTTCGAATTCATCGGTACAGCCAGTAACATAATCGGGTGTCGTTTGGCGAGGCCGGGGAGCAAATCCAAGACTTTCAAAGTATGCGCGAGCCTCAGTTGTTTTGCCAAAGAAGACTTGACGACCCTGGTCGATAACCAGCACCTTATCAAACAGTTTGTAGATATTTTCCGAGGCTTGATAAAGAGAGACGAAAGTAGTGGTTTTGTACAGATTGGTCTGGATGCGCAGTGACTTTGCAAAGTCTAGTGCAGTACTCGCGTCGAGTCCACGAGTGCTGTTATCCCACGACAGGATGCAAGCGTTGGTAATCATCATTTCGGCAATGGAGACTCGCTTTCGTTCGCCGCCTGAGATGCCTCGCACAAAGTGATCGCCAACAACCGTGTTTCGAGTGTGCACAATGTTGAACATTTTTAACAATGTGTTGATGACGTGCTCCTTGAACGCGGTCTTGGTCATATTGCCAGGGCGCTTGGCAGCCATCTTTGTATCCAGTGCGAAACCTAGAGTCTGCTCTACCGTGAGAGTAGGGTGATGGATGTCGTCTTCGCCGTTGTAAACAGCCTCCGAACGGTATCTGTTGAATTCTTTGGCGGTCCAGGGACCGTATCGAACGTCGCCGGTGACGCTAGTGTATCCATATCTCTGGTTGGCGATTGTTTTGAGAAAGGTTGTGCATCCCGAACCTGGCTTGCCAAGGACAAGAATCATCTCTCCAGGCTGACAGACGCCTTGGAATTCATCGAGGAGGGTAGCCTCTGCAGGCTTTAGACCAAGGCCCAACCACTTGATGACAGGAGTGACAACGTCAAAGAAGTTGATGAAGGCGTTGGGGAAGGTCTCGACATAATTGGCAGTACCTCCAACGCCCTTGACAGTCAATTTATCCCAGTAGGCGCCAATGTGTTTGGAGTGAATGCCAGCTTGGACTTCAGCGTCGAGGTCTCCGCGCAGGGCAGCCTCGAGATCAAAGGCAGCCTCTGAACGCACGTTGGAGGCTACGGGGACGATCTTTTCCAGATCGCCATGCTGTTTGCTGTTGCGTCGACTAACATTCGAGAGTTCCCGTTGCAAGTGGGCAAACTCTGCTTCCGCTCTGGAGACAGACACACCGTGCTTGCCATCTTGGTCCTGGTTGTCGGAGGAAGCTATCGATTCGCGGGCTGTAGATGCACCGCCCGGCGTGTCTGCCGAACCACTCGGTACGTTGTCGACCATATTGGGCTATCGCTTAAAAAATGTCTTGGGTGGGATTGTCTCGCTTAGAAGCCGTGTGCACCAGGGCGCGGCGCAGACAGTTTTGGGAATGTCGTATGCCCGGGGTGCTTCTCGATATTTAGGCGATATTCCGGGGATATCAATAAGAGACGATGCACAAAACCAGGAAGGACGGGATGATTTAAACAACCATTGCTTCTGCTGTCTGCCCTTGGTGACGTCTCGTCCCAGTGCGTAGTGGTGTTGGTGACTGAGGAGAAAGTGAAAGTCGGCCAGGCTATAAACGGCAGGAGCGAGAAAAACGGGCGACAGGTATGTTATGCAGAAACCGTAACCGCGTTAAACCCTGTAAAACGCTCTGGAAAATTAAAAAAAATCGAACCACAAGGGGGCAAGGCTCCCGGCAATAGAACAAGCATGGCCCGTATGAATCATAGTTTGCGGGCCTAACATTTAGCGGCAGTGGGCTGTACAGCAGTCCATGTGGGGAAGTTTGGGGGGAATGCCTTCGGTGCTCGGCGGAATGCAGGTGGAAGGCTTACCAACCATCTAGAAGCCGAAGCCGCGAGCGCCTTTTCTTCTCAACGCCAAGCATCTGAGGCAACCAGGATGGCAATATAAGTTATAAGAATCGGCAGATGAGCTTGTTGCCTTTCCATCTTTTAAACTTCACCAGATTACCTCCTCGTAATCCTCACCGAACTCGTCCCATCTTCCTCTAGCGGCCCTCCCAAAAAGTATGACTCTCACCATATAATCCACGTTGCAATCCGCGCATCTCCGTTTACAGTTACATTCGGGTCCCGACAAACTCATAACAAGAAAAGGAGAAACAAAATCACAATGATATGTATGACCAACACCGCTGCCAAGGACATCGTCGCGAAATGCTCGCTGTTCGCTGCCTCTTCGGAAAGAATTCCGTTGAACGCCAGGAGCCATAATTAACCCACCTTGTCAGGAACAAGACCCTCCATCTCCCCGCTGACTTTAATCAATCAACAAGGCGTTGAGGGTATCTCCGCCATTCGCAGAATTCACTCCTAGGCTGCATTCTCTTTCGTCATCTTGCTGTTGATGCTCGCTCACCTCCGTGACTCAGTAACAGTGATGCAAGCCACTGACGCGAATACCACCAACACAATGACTGACCGCCTCGTGTAGAGACAAGAGTCTTCAGGCTTGGACTGAGCCTAAGCTGCCTATTCCAGCAAGCCAGCCCCAAGCCGGGTGGAGCGCCGCGCAAGCCTCGCCGTGACCTTGTCTTAACGCCGCTCGTTCAACCATGTTTACCAGAACAATAGTCATCGATGTCTCATATCACGAAAAATGACAGTAATTTCGGAGGAAAAAAGTCACACCAAGATTACACCGATTTCAACAGGATCTATGTAGTCATGCGTACCCCATTTGCTCAGGCGGGCGCAGAAATCGCTGTACAACATCGCCGCCCAAAAATAATTACAGTGGTGTTTCTGAAAATGTACGTATATAATTTAAAATAAGTTGACTGACTACCAATCGGCTTAATGCTCCCTCTTCAGAGGGCGGAGTGTCGGAGTGGTTATCGAGATAGACTAGAAATCTATTGCCTTCGGGCGCGCAGGTTCGAATCCTGTCTCCGTCGATTACTTTTTTTGCCTTTTTTTTTTCGATCCGGCGCTTTGTGTGGGTAACACCGTTTTTGTTGGACGCTGTCACTTCACAACTCTTTTTTTTTTCTCATTCTGGAACCTGCGTCTCTATTTCGTGTTGCTATGACCTTTATGGTGTCCAGCAAACTCTTCGCATGAGTGAAGATGCACTACATTCGTCTGCTCCGCTCACCACAGCTGGTCCGCGTGCCTGGTGCTCTACGTCTAGAACTGCTGGTCACAATCACCACTGATCTTGGTGATAGCTTTTTGCAGACAGCTGATACTGTAATTCTCCAAGTCACGGCATTTGTCAAGACACCAACGGGGACTGCAGGCTATGTTCTCGGTGCAAAAGATGCCACACTGCAATGGCGGCCCTCAGCTCGAGTCGCCAAGCCGGTGCTAGACATACCCAAGCCAGTTCTGCAGGCATTGGTAGCTAAGCAGCAAGTCGAAATTTGTGTTGCACCTTCAGATTCATCATTCATAGCTTCTAGTATCGGCAATATACTGGCAGCGCCGACCCACGGCCAGATTATGCCTGCGTGGACAACCTTGGCTGCCAAACCGATAGGTCCATCAGCTTTGAGACGAAGAATTATCATCACACACTCCCAGAACGACTACATTGAGGTGGAGGAAGAGATTGGTGAGAGTATTGCGCGGCATATTTGGGATGCAGGCGTCCTCTCACTTTGCAGTATTGTCTCCTCGATCGCAGTCCCGTCACTACCTGCTGCCAGAGACCCATGTATGAAGGCGGTTTATAAAACATTGCAAGCCGGTGCAAATATTCTGGAACTGGGATGTGGTGTTGGAATCTTGGGCATTGGTATTGCCCAGGTATTGCGGCAATCACATATGAAGCACTCTTCTACACTGCTCATGACGGATCTCGACGAGGCGCAAGAGAGGGCGGAGTCCAACATTCATATGCTGTCGCAACGAAATTCCGGAAAGACAAATGTTTGTGTCGAGTACGAGAACTTGGACTGGGAAAAGGGAAGAATTGGCGATTTCACGGACAAGGTTCGTGCGTCTGCATGGGATCTGATTATTCTCAGCGACTGCACCTACAATGCCGACATGCTCCCGGCGTTAGTTGAGACGCTGTCCGCCATTCACGAATCAAATCAAAGAGTCAAGGGGTCAGCAAAGACACAGGTCTTCATGGCAACTAAGCCAAGGCACGATTCAGAGCGAGCATTCTTCTCGTTGCTGGATAAGGAGCATTGGAAGGCTGTACACAAGCAGATTATTCCGCTACCCGTAATCGAGGCGGAGGCTCAAACTATAGAAATGTATCTATTTGAAAAGATATAAGATAGAATTAATGACTGAGTGACTTCTAAAGATTTCGTGACTTGCGAGACAGCAGGCAAAAGACAGAAGTGAGCTTTTGCACCGATTTCAGTCTTTTCGATATCCATGCACATGTTGTAAAGGTTACAAAAATTTAATTCAGGTCGTCTAACAGATGATAGTAGGGCCAGCCGTAGCGTGAGACATGTATAAGGAAATATAAGAGGGCCACTTGCAACAAGATCACCTGATCACGGCGGAGTGTCGGAGTGGTTATCGAGATAGACTAGAAATCTATTGCCTTCGGGCGCGCAGGTTCGAATCCTGTCTCCGTCGATTACTTTTTTTTGCCACTTTTTAGCTCTACTCTGCTTTCCTCTTCTCTTCTGTTACACAGAGACAGTGTTTGGGACAATTTTTTGTTCCGTTGTAGTGAAACTTGGGTTGGGCAGCTATTGGCACCCGGCCGTTGTGTGGGCGTACCTGGCGCTTCTGGACGAAACTAAGACTTTGGCTAAAATTATTGGAAAATAGACAGTAGTACATGTGCAGTTGTTATTGATTTTCAGCCTATATAGGAGCATTGGTAACTGTACCGGTTGATTGCTTTGAATATATGGCGAATGATTTTGCCTTTATGACTCGCTGTAGAGCACCTGAGCGGATGGACGCCACCTTAATGTCAACGGCTGGCTTGTCCCACCTTGGCTCAACATACTTCACCCTTACACACTTATTAATACCATAAATTCGACATGTGTATTGCTCTATTTACTACGGCACACCCCGATTATAGCTTAATATGCATCGATAATCGGGATGAATACATTTTACGCCCAACATCAAGACCGCATTGGTGGACACATCCTGTTACTGGCAAGCAGATACTATCCTCGCGAGATCTGCACAGAGCTGAGCAGGGCACGTGGATTGGTGTAAACAAGCAGGGTGACTTTGCCGTGTTGACAAACTACAGAGAATCGGCACTGGATGATGTCGATCAGAATATATCTGGCATCAAGAGCAGAGGCGGCATGGTGACGTCGTGGGTAGGAGGGCTCGCGGATAATGGCGTCGCGCAGGGTGTCGACACCATGGTGCATGATGACAGAGTCAAGGGTGTTGGAGGCTTCTCCATGACTTGTGGCAAGCTTCGTAAGAAGGACACAGAAGGGGTCGCTATTATCAGCAACCGTGCCACATCCGCGGGTGATGTACCGATAGTTGGCCGAGCGCGGGGTGAGACGTGGGGTCTCAGCAACACCACCTTTGCCGACCCAAACCACTGGCCAAAGATATCTATGGGCCGAGAGCTGTTAAAGACTACGATTGAAGAGGCTATCAGTAAAAAGCATTCCCCGGAAGAGCTTGTTGAAGCGCTCTTCAAGCTGCTGGACCATGATACGCTACCAGTTCTTGGTGACGATGCGCCATTAGTGGAATATTTAAACAAGCTTCGACATAGCATATATGTTCCCGCTGTCGGGGGATCGAAACAAAAGCAGGAAATGGCCGAGGCGAGATCACGGGGTCGACAAGAATGGGATACAGCTGGTTCAACATCAACCATGGAAGCATCGGCCTCAGGAAGCACCGCATTCGATACTGGTATGTATGGGACGCAGAGACAAACCGTGATACTGGTGGATTTGGATGGAAATGTAACATTTTCGGAAAGGGCGCTCTATGATCCTAACGGCAATGAGATTCCCCGTGGAGAAGGCGATGTCCATGTTCGATTCAGAATAGACAACTGGGATAAATGGGGGCACGAATTGATACAATAGGAAAGATAATATTACTAGGAGTTAAATAATTTATGATTTGCTTTTACATATTTCTGGGAGCACCTTTGTTTACAACGTGGGAGAGGTTCTGGCCAGCAAAAGAGTCCACCTGTCGGTTGACAGCTGGCAAGGTATCAAAACAAACAAGGTAGGCACCTGGCAGGCGTCTACGAATCAGAAACCGAGACTCGCCTATGCTAAGCGAGGTCAAAGCCGACCTTCGCCGACTGGTAAGGTAGACCCAACGCGTTCGGTGGGATATTCCAACGCGCTGCCTAGACAGATGCTAGTTCTCCTTTCTCACCAGCTTGCTTGAACATGGCCGGGAGACTAGATTAATTGGATTTCAAATTTTGGACTTTTTGGAAGTGGCTTTCGTTAGGAGCGGCCATAACGTTATAATCAGACAAACTTCTTGTTGAAGGAGCCCATCGAACAATTACGATTCATTCATTCTTGGTCTTGCCTAGCCATTACAGTCTCGAAATGGCCAAGGGGAAGTTTTCATTTGGCTTTAAGAAGTCTTTTATATCGAAGGACATTCAAACTGAGCCAAGAAAACCACGGCCGAACATATCTGAACCTGTCGGCCCTATCAAAAGCTCTAGGGGCCCGGACTTTACACGAAGCGAAAGCTTGATTGTTGTGGAGGGCATACAAGATTGCCAATTAGCAGGAAAAAGAGATGTCAAAGCTTCAACAAAGATGGGGCGGAAAATTTCATCCTCTCTAGTCAAAGAAGGCATTCTATCGCCCAATGTAGCTGCAGCGAACGCCAGGCTGCCGTCCGAATCAACCGAAGAGACCAAGCACGAGGGCAGAAGGCTATCTATTTCGTCACTGATATCAAAACCAAAGATACCCGTATCTGTTTCAACAAACATGCTTCAAATAAGGCGCAAACCAGTCGCTCGCGCCGATGGTGACCAAAGGACAGGACACCAAATTCATTCGAAGCCCCCGGTTGCTCTCAAAAGCTTTGTCACTAGGTTACCGCGATCACAGACTACAAGGGACGTATCAAACTTGACGTTTCATACAAAATCAGTATCAGATATCCAAATCAATAACAATACTGAAGATGTACCTCTGCAAAGATTTTGTGTCTCTCAGATCAACGTCGATGCCTCCTCAACAACCTCGACCTTGGAATCCCCGACGGACTCACGTACTCAGATATCACAATCGTCCATGTCATCGATTGATATAAGCATGCCGAATACTCCACAAGGGAGCTACTTCAACGAGATTGATATTGCTCAGCCGTCTAAGTACTGGACTGGTCGCTTTGTGTCGCTTGAAGATCGCCTTTACGCGGAGGGGCTATCTACTTCTCTACGAGGCAAACCAAGGCGACCGATTCATTCAAGCACTACTTTGAGTGGAAGCATACATCAAACTGGAACTACGCAACGCTCCAAGCGAGATGAGGATGGAGATGTTGAACGTCGCCAACGAGTCTTTGAGTATCTGGAATCGTTATGTACGTCAACCGAGGCAAAGTTATCTTTAAGATCATGGCAGGAAATGTACGCAACAAGAACCAATCAGCCAGAACTTCATCCAAATTACGTGGCAAGTGCAAGACGCGGACTTGTATCACGCATGCTTCCCAAGAATACCAACAAGAAGAGCCAGGTCGACAGACGCAGTAGAGACTTCTTGGATGAGATTTACTACGGGAATGCTTCCAACGCATTTGGCTTAACGAATGCTTATGGAATAAACGGACGATATCTCACTTTCCGATGAAGGAAAGACATTAAAAAGAATTCGCGGTTTGGTTTTATCCGCGTTTCACTACACTAATGTTGGCTGTGACATTTCACAGGAAGTGCACAGATGCCTTATTTGCTTGTGTTTGCTTTTGCGGCTTGAACCTTGAAAAGAACAGGCAATTGCGTCGATCATAGGGTTTGGAGATGAACAGTAACGAGATTTCATTGAGCTCCTGATTTCCCTTTGGGTACTACATGCGTTGTGGCTGGATATTAAGCGGAACAGGTCTTGGGGACATGGATGACGCTACCAATTAGAAACATAACATCTTTCATGAGGTGCTACGCGCTGTTTTTTTTTTTTTTTGCTTTTTGAGAAAGAAAGAATCATTTTGGTGGCAAACACTTAAGGAGGGCTTACAGTTGATACCTTATTTAAAGAAATTGTTTAATATCTACATGCTGTCTCTCTGTCTCTACCTGTGCCTTGTGGCTTAGAGAAGCTATAATATCAATGTCATGATCCCTTGAACTCCAGAAATACAAGAAAAACGCCGTTTAATGATGGGAAACTTTTACTTTTACTCGGCTCTTCTGCGGCTTTTGAGATAGTCACGAATCTGCTCGTGCTTGCTTGCAAAGAACATGCCTGTCTTTTCGTTGCTCCAAACAAGCACACCAATCTCTTCCGCAAACCGTGCCGTGTCGACAAACTCTTCGCGGTCATCAAAGTCACGGAATAAGAAGCCAGCCGTGGTCTTCATACGCTCATTCTCGAGCTGCCACAGGCGAATTTGGTCGACCACCGTGGGTGGTAAAACTGGCTTGTTTGTCAGGGTGGCAGTGCGGTGCATCTGCTCGTGGGCATGAGCCGCAAGATATGCGATAATCTGATCAGCCGTGATACCAAAGTTAATGGCCTGCCGAATAGATGCGCGGGTGAGGCGGCCAGCAACCATGTCTGGAAATCGCATGTTGAGCTTTGCGAAGAGCGCAAGGACGGCAATTTGGAGGGTGGATTGTGTGTACGCGTAGAGTCTGTAGTTTGTCTCAATAACCACGCTGCCCTTCTGTTCGGGAGCACCTCCCAACGGGCCCTGAGCTGCAGTACTATTTGAGCTGGCGCCATTGAGGGCGGCGGATGTTGCAGCTACAACACCGTCAGAAATGCTACGTAGGCTGCTACCGCCGTTCGTCAGTGTAGTGGCAAGTCTGGTAGGGAAGAACATGGAGCGCTTTTGCGGTGGGATATACACCAGACCAAAGTCGGTGAGATAAGGGAGCATATCTCTGCGACTCTCCGTCAGCGCGTCGGTATCGTACGCCTTGCCAAGCTCTAGACTGGCCAGCATGAAGATGAAGGAGAGCATATCAACTGCTTCAGAGCCGGCTTCTAGCCAAAGGAGCAGAAGCGTCCAGACCTGGGCATTGGCTTCTTGCAAGAGGAAAGTGAAGCCTGATTGCGTGATGCCTACGCTCCCGTTTGGTCGTCGGTCAACAAGTCGGCCGGCAGCAAGGAGATCTTTAACGCTCTTGTTGGGACCGATATTATCGCTGACATTCTTGTAGCCGACGCTGGAGACGACGTAGTGTAGAATCTCGTCCCACTTGCGGCGGGCATATCGGTCGAGGAATCCGCCGTCGATCTCGGGAGGGATGAGCAGCGTGGACGGGACGCCGAAGGAGTTGTGGTTTCCGCCGCCGGTAAGAGCTAGTCGTAACGATGTTTTGAAGTTATTTGTCAACTGGACCTCTTGCGGCTGATCTCGCGATGGGAATGTGATTTGGATAATGTGGTATAGCTTGAGGGTCGCGAGGGAATGGTCTTTCTGACTGTTTCGTCTGTTAGCACACGCAAGGAGCGGGCGGAGTTTGTAGAAGTCGACACGTACGACTTGGATTCTGGCTTGACCCAAGCGTCCAGATCCGTTAATGTCATAGGATCGGGCATATATAGCATGCGCATCACGAGTGTTTTCGCTTTGCAGAACCGGTTAGCAGCGCGATTGTAGGTCGTGTGCTGTGGCAGTTTTGGCGCTTACCAAGGTGAGGCAGCATCCTCCTGAAGATGGCAAAGGCCGTTGACGGTTGCTGATAGAGCTTTCTAAACGTCGTACCGGGCAGCTTCTCCAAGTAGTCGCCTAGCTGGAGCGACGGCATGGGCGCGGCAGCCATGGTGGCGGCGTGTGCACGATAATTTTGTTCGCGAGGCTAGAAGGTCGTGAGGGCGGCCGTGTAGATGGTATTTTATCTCATAGCTATCAAGACGGTTGAACGGGACAGTATGGTCTTAGTACCGTTCCGAATTGTCGCTTTATAATACTATTGTGCCCGTAAGGATGGTGGGAATGAGTAAAGTTTGCAGTTCTGCCACCGTGAACAATCTTGATGTCGAAGCTGCCGGTTGATGATCGGGTAATCGCTGCGCCGTGCGCTGTGGCCACTGACAAGGCCGCTAGTGAGAGATGGTACTGTAGCCTGGTCCCCGCTGTGGCCGAAGCTGGGGAGCCGCTGGCCAGTGACGTTTTAGTAGCGCTGAGCGTCGGCTTCGGCTATGTCGCAACAGCTTCCGCATCCACGCCGCGAAAACAACGCTCAGAGCAATAACCGCGACAATGGCCAAAAAACTGTCTCCTTCTGTTTTCACAAAAGCCGTAAGTGGTAATTGTTGCGGAAACGATGGGCGAACTGTGCTAATTGAAGTAGGTCCTGCGGTCCTTCATGCTCGACTCAGGTCTTGAGCCGACGTAAGTTTCTCTACACAAAGTCAGCGACGGGTATCTAACAACTGGACGAAAAGATTGGTAGGAGCAAACCGAGTAAGTCATTGTGACGCCAAACTAGCAACAGACGAGATCTAACATGCACCAGTTTCGTCTGACTGGCGCCACGAATGGGCAGGTCAGTTTCGAGCTCGACATCCACAAGGACCATACCGTATGTTGCGAGAATCTCGTGCGCGTATAAGCTACTAATGAGTTTAGAATCGTCTTGGTACAATCCATGGCGGTACCTTGGCCAGCTTGGTTGACTTTGGAGGATCCCTCGCTGTTGCATCGACGGGACGGTTCTTGACTGGCGTTTCTACTGATTTAAACAGTACGTTTTGTCTGCAGGTTTGACGGCAGCCCATTCACGCTTTACAGTTACATATTTAAGCCCTGGTGGCAAGCCTGGAGATTTGCTCAAGGGCACTGCTACTTGTGAGAAAAGTGAGCCAAACTTCCTGCTGGGACTCTTATGCACAGAGCTAACCATGACCGTAGTTGGCAAGACCTTGGCCTATACCAGCGTAGTTTTCCACAACAGCAAAGGACAGCTTGCAGCTAGAGGAAGCCACACCAAGTAAGTCGCCCCCGAGAGAGTCTACTGTATCAATATGACTAACCCTGCATGTAGATATGTCGCTGGCGCAGAAGGCCCTGATGGGCTGTTTGCGCCACCTGAAGGAACCAAGGTGGACGATTTAGATTAGGAGCCCCTTTTAGAGTCTTCAAGTTAAATAATTATAGACATGATGAATTACAGAATCTTATAGATCTTTATACAGTTCTAATACAGTATCCCAAGCTGAATCAAACGCCAATGCTCGTAAACAAAAACCAATAGTAACGCCGTGCCTTTCCCACACAAAGCCTGATTGGCTAATTTTTCTTCATACCATGCTTCCAATCCTCGGGTAGCGAGTTTCGTCGAGGCCGCAAACCATCGGCTTGGTGATTTAAGCCCATGGCTTCGTTATGATCAGGCAGCGCCGGGTCCTCATTTTCGTCCGTGTTGTGAGAGGCAATGTTCGGGTTTCGAGGAGGTATCTCCAAGTGACCCAGCGGTCGTTGAGGGAGAGAATACTCTGGCGGAGCCTCATCAATCGGGACTGGCCATGCAAATGCGTTGGCCTCGTACTGCGGCATGCTGGTAGCCGCGGCACTTCCTGCTGCGGGTGTCGGCAGTGACGATGACGCCAAGGGGTCGCTAGTTGTGGCGACGGCACTGGTCTCAGAGGCATCTGGCACCGTTGAGTTGGATGTGGGAGCTAGGCCTGCGCTGCTTTCGACCTCCTGCATCAATGGGGCTTCTGTGATTGTCGCCAATGTGTTGCGCTTTTTGAGTCCTTCGGCAAAAAAGATGGTCAAGATGATAAAGTATGGCCACAGGACCATCACGCAGTGAATCAAATCCGATAACCCTTCTGAGTCTCCACTAGTATACGAGATAATGCTGAAATTGGTAAAAGGTGACTGGATTAATCCGCCTAGGGGTGTGTAAAGAACTGTAAGGATCATGAGGCAAGCATTCACAACGTAGTAGTTGGTAAGCTGGGGACAGGAATTGTTAGTTTCAGTGTATGTCAAGTTCACTGGCTGGGAAACTTACTCGACGAACATGTCGAATTCGGCGGGTGCGGATGCGGAGGTAAATCGACCGTATAACAACGAAAAGGACTGCCGCGGCCATCAACGCATAATCGACAATCCCCAGATAAGTGATAGCGCCTCGAACCTGGGGAACTCTATTATCGATGATGATATCATAGTCGGGACCTGACGAATAGACGGTCCTAGTGCTTCGAATCACAAAAATCCATGCTGAAAACGTGACCAAAGTTATGAGTATCGTTACCGTGCACCAAGCATATGCAATCCGGTGTGGTAGTCTGCTGACTTTTGCTGCACTATTCAGGCGTATTATGCGGATACCTTCGTCAAATAGGACAAGCGTTACGATAATCAGAGACGGTACCACATCGAGGAAGAATGTTGCGATTTGCGCGAGTACCTTCACATCAAAGACAAACCCAGAGTAGGAACTACCCCCAAACCCGGCTGTCGCCACTGTTTTCATAATAAGACCAGCGGCGTGCATAGTCATAGCACTGTCGAACGTTAGCCTCTGACATTCCCTCTCAATAGCGATATTCAACCTACACAGCGAATAGTGCATATGTGCACTTGAGCCAGAGAAATGAGATTCTGGCCGGATCCTTACGTCTCCGAATGCGACACAGCGCAGTGATGGCGAGTCCAAATGCTACTGCGTCAGTAACAACGACGAGGACATCGGCAATAACGCGTGTTGTGCTCAAGGGAGAGTAGTTATAGCGGTCGTAGCTCGACATGGTTACGGTACGATGGATCCGACTGGCTGTAGGGTTTGGTTTCGGGAGAAGGATGACGGTCGTTCCAAGTTCAATCGAGGGTTGGCGATGTTGCCCGCCGTTCGTGTGCGAACGGTTCTAAGCTGGACCGAATTGAAGGCGATATGACTAGAGTTGTAGTTGGATTGTGTAATCTATCAAAAAAGCACTTGATAGTTCAGTCGCAAATACCCAGAAGAGCGAAGTTGGGAGTCACCCAAAGCGGAATGCAGAGGTTTGCAAAGCCTTGGGCAGCCTGCGTCTCGATGAAGCCGTTGCGCCAGCTCAAATTCTAGTTTCCATCAAGTAGTCGGCCGCAGGGTGAGTTCGCAATCGTCGAGGATAGTAGAGCTCGGATTCCAGTAGACAAACGGGTATTTTTGATGCGATTGACGAGATTGTGAAGGAAGCAGAAAGGCTGGCGACCGACCGACAGGCAATTGGATTCTGCGGCTGGCTCTCGCACGGCCCGACAGTAGGCTCTGGGGCGGTTTGGCGACTGGGGAGGGGGAAAGAAGGTAGGTAACCTTTAGCGTAAAGAGGGGCTGCAGGCGCCAAGAAGCCTGCCAATTGGGTTTGGTGCAGTGGAGCTGGCCCGCTACAACGCGTGGCCTAGCGGTGCTTCAGTGCACGGGCTGGCCGCTGAACGTAAAGTAAAGCCCCGTAGCGTCGTGGGAACGCAGCCTGATTTTGTGGCAGACGGTGCGTGGATGAGGATGATCGACAAAAGAATACTGTGCGCAGCTGAGGTGGTGTGACGGATTGAATTGAGATGGAAGAGGAGCAAACGCTAACTTAATTGTGTACGATCGCGCATCCCTTCTAGAAACTGCGGAATACAGTGAGACTTTTGCGCCATTCTACAGTATATTGGATCCGTGCGCAGCGTACAGTGCCGTATTGGCTTGTCCACAAGGCTTGCCAACCCTGCGCAAATTAAACCACCCTGATGCTGCGGATGGCTTTACTTGGGCGGTCCACGCAGTTTACAATATGGTGATCCAGTTTAAAGTTATATGCGCCTCCCCCCGCTATCCCATCTTATTTACGACGAGCCGTCGTGTGTTGGGCTGGTTCACGGAACGCTCTCATGATGCATGCACTTGACGTTGCGATGCTTTCTAGCTGCCATGTTTAAAAATAACCCGAAGAGAGATCCAATGATTACCATTCTCCATCTCGTATTCATCAACCAATCATGAATACAGCTACGCCATCACTAGCTGCCCCTGCATCTAGTGTGGAGGTGCGTAGTGAGGCGAAGCAAAGCCGCTCACCACCACAGGGAGCTGTTGAGTCCTGGGCCCCAGAATAGTTGCTGAAATAATGACAAAGATCGCGATTTGAGGTGGATAGTCCCCCCTTTAAAGGTTCCAAATATGGAAACTCGGGAGTTTCATGTTCTTTGTTCCTGAATAGCGAGGCTGTGCAAAGTATGCTCATGGGGTTACGCTGTTCAAGCATAACTCAACCATGACCATGAAGGATATCAGAGTTTCACAGTGGATGCAGAGTAATTTGTGAATTAGAGTAAAAAGATGTCATTATATGATACTATCAATGATCGCCCGGATCAAAAGGATGTAAACAGAGTGGTATTTCGCAATAAAAACAAAAGACAAAGTCAAATCCCAAGGATATCCCAACATTTAAAGAGAGTCGTTATTTTCCCGTGCGCATCAACCTCTAAAAGACAAATCATTGCGAGTAAAAGCAGCACCTAAGAAGCAGTGACAGAGTGCTTGAGGTTAGCGAAGCCTGACTGGCCCTCTTCGGCATCCTTTTCTTTGTTGTAGTGCTGAGGAGGCCATGCGCGCTGGGGAGCCGCCTGCGACGAAGAGGCGTCTGGAGTAACATGACCGTTTCCGGTTCCGCTGCTATCGCTGTGGTGCTTGTGTTTGTGGTGATGGTGCTCCTCATCAGACATCCAGCTCTGGCGCTTAGAGAAGAGCCCTTCCTGCTTGAGGAAGCCGATGGAGAAGAGAAGGGTCAGAATGATGAACAATGGCCACCAGTTGAAGAGGATTTCCAAAATATCAGAGTACGCCTGGTATTCTCTGCCAGCGGTTTGTCCAGAGAAGTCAGTGTAGTAGGCGTAGTTGCACATGTCGTAGGCAGTCTGGAGCACCCAGAGGATAGCAGAGACGAGCAGATAGTTGGAAGCAGGCAGAGGAACCTTGGGAGCCCTGGTGGCGTCGACGGCAACACGAATGGAGAATCCTAGCAGAGCGAGAGCGGCAGCGAAGAAGACGACGGTAGTGGCAAATGTCATCTGGCGCGTCTGGAGGAGGCGCGAAAGGAACTCGTCAGAGCTGAGATAGGTCGGCGAGATGCCATGGGAAAGCGACTCGCTATAAAAGTTGCAGCTGAGAGCGAAGCTGACAACAGCCAGGATAAAGAGAACAGCAGCGATGGCGTAGGTGGCGAGTTTGTACCATTTCGTCATGGTGATGGAGCTCTTGTGCTTGCGTGCAATGGCGATGCCACCGGCGTAGCGGGTCAAGGTCAAGAAGATGAAGACCTCGCACCAGAACTTGGTGAAGGTTGTGCCGCTGGCGAGATATGAAGAGGTCTGGGCAACGACGTCATAGCCGTCCATGCTGTTTTGGAGGTCGCCGTTGATGATGTTGTACCAGTAGATGAGGAAGCTGTAGTAGGCGACCTGGAGGAAGAGGGAGCTGTGAATAGAGAAAGAATGGGTTAGCTTTACTGGTTCTAATAGTGACAGAGTGACTGGAGTGTAAATATTTGAGGTACTCACATGCAAAGGAAGAGATAGGCACCGCGCAGCCATGCAATCCAGCCACGAGCGGGATCAAAGTAGCGGGACATGCAGCACAGCGACATGGAGGCACAGACGAAAGCAACCACGAGGGTGATGGTGTAGAGCGGAAGCAGGCCATAGTAGTAGCTCAGCGACTCGTTGACGATGAGGGGGGCCGAATTGGCCATGATGGGCAGTAGAAGAGTATTCTTTTTTGCTTGTGACGAGGTGCGAGGTTGGTGAAGTTGGCTGGTTGACCTTATTGGGTTGAGTGACAGCTGGTGTCTAGGTTGGCAGCTGGCAGTAGTAGAAAGTAGTCTTGCAATCTAAGCAATGTATAGGAGAAGAGAGGACGACGGTGATGTTGATGGAAAGATTACGAGGGAGAGACATCATCACGCACGACGGGGGAGCAAGGTATTCTTATTTAGCGTGTCATTTTAAGATTTTTTGCCTTGCCCGTGCCAACAGGCCTAGCGTTTGCCCATCAATTTCCGTCCCAGAGCAATCATGAGCCAGAGCGCGCCGCTTCGGGCACGGAGACACGGGGATACTTTGGCGGCGCAGGGCCCCATCGAAAAACACCGGCAAAGTGAGTGACACCTGCTTTTTTATTTTTTTGCTCCTTTTTATTTTTTTTCGGGCTGTTAGTGCAAGGCTAGCCCACAGTAGCGTCGATTCGACGCCTAAAGAGGACGAGGCATGACGCAACGGGCCTAGCTCGGCACTTGTTGGGCCGCCTGCAGCGCTGAAATACAGCAGCCACAAACAGCAACGCAGCACACTACTGGACGGAGCGGATAGCGGCAGACCACATAAGAAAACGATAGGGAGAAAAATGAGAGGTCAAAAGGTGCCCCGTTCATAGACTGATAGGCAATTGATACTGGTAAAACGATATCACAAGTGCCACACAGACACAGCCTTATCCTGCAGAAACAAAATAAAAAAAACAGAGCGACCCAGATTACAAGGATAGTGGGCTAGCCAAGGTTGGGTGTATCCACGCATAGTCATGCTGCGTACGCCGCGAAGCAGCACAAGACCTGCGCCGCAATCAATGCCCGCGGTGTAGATTTACCAGCTATTGTTTTGTATTAGCTGCTACTCTCAGACACCTCAAGGAACAATTGTTATGTCCAACGCCAGCTGCAAGGTACATCTTTCTTTGTTGGCGCACCCAAATTAGGCAGTGGTGGCGGACGCCTGGTGACGACACCCGTCTCGATGGAAGCGAGTGGTGCAAGCCACTACTGTCACCTGAAGTCTTAGCGTATTATACACCGCGAGTGCCGCTATTAGCCTCTACCGTACAAAGTACTTTCTAGCGCTAAGACCCAAAAAAGGTGAGCAGAATAGAGGGTCAGGCTGATTTGCCTTGTGATTATGGGGCTTGCTTGTGACAGTCCCCCCAAAGAGCCTCCAAGACAAAGTCAGTCAGCTGTTTGTTGAGCGCTCTCCATTTTTTTTCTTTTTGAAAAATTCGCAATTAATTCGGAACCATGCGCTTTGTCCCTGCATGATTCATACATTCTGGGAATATGCACGTTTTTCCTATTCTTTCTCGTCGTAGTCGTTTTCTTTGTTCCGTTTCCGTTTTCAAAAAAGTTCGATGTCACTTGTGGAGCCACCCACTGCGCGCAAACAGCACCTTAGCGGAGAGATACTGATTTTCCGTTTGTTTGTATAGACAAAAACATTGTTATATTTTAGAATATTTGAGATAATCACACGTACTCTACAAGATTACACGTTTTTTGTAGCACGGAACGTACCTTAATAAATAAATATGTTTTTACGAGTTTGTTTGGGCTGTATTTGGAGCGTCGGGAAAATCTGACGCTTTCCGCTCAGGCAGTAACCTGCCAGAAGCTGCCACTGTGGCCACTGACGTTTTACACTTTCTTCAATACCACAGGCTAGCTTTCTTGGTCTGCGGGCGACGTCACAACAATACAAAAATAGCCTGCAAATATGACCAGTAGCGTCAAATGCATCAATTTAGAGCCAGGCTTATTTTTGGAAGAGGATTGACGCTTGATTACTTCCCCGGAATGTGCAGCTGCATCGACTCGAGGAACAGCAAACATAGCTCAGGTACTAGCTGCAAACTCGACTTTGTTTAACGTCTGAGACAGAGACTCTCGACAATCGACTTCAGCTTTAGAAATAAAAAAAGGCTCTCCATGATGGATTACAGAGGCGGATTCCCCAGATTATCCGTTGGTGCAACGGTTGTATTTCTCGGTAGTAGGTTGCTGTGCGCGACTTGACTAACCAATGCCACTCGCCAAGTATACCAAGACTCTGTTCTCTGCCAACTCGGAGTAGTAGAATTTCATAAACATGCGCTACAACTGCAAGTCAACGGCCGCTGGTTTGTACTAGATTCGTACGTGAGGTAGTATGGCTTCCAACGCTGGATACTGTTAATCAGCTTTGTATAAGAAGCTGGAGTCCTCGCAATGTTTCAGATAATATCTCTCCGATTTCGTTTTTGGCACAAGCTTGACCCAAAATGAAGGCTTACGCAGTTGTTCTCGGCCTCATCGCCACGGCATCCGCCCTACCTCAGCAGCAGCAGCAGCCCAGCCCAAATCATGGCGCCTTGGAAGTGGGCAAGACGTATGCCGTCTCGAGTGACTGGATGATCCGTGAGCTCCCCAAGCCGAGACTTTGTAAGTACCGCTTTGTTCCGATATTGGAATCCTCATCACTTCCTACTAACACGGCACCACGTGTACAGTTGAGGGCGTAGCCAAGGGAAAAAAAGGAAAAGGCAGACCCAAGGGAACGAAAAAGGATGCCCCATGTGTCACCAAGAACTCGCTAGATGCTATGCTCAGAAACTGCGCAGCCATTACAGAGCTTGCAGCACAGAGTATCCTTGCAGCTAGTGACGCAGATATGGAGAGATATTGGTTTGACAAGGGAGACGCTGCTATGCGTCAAAAGATTGCAGCCGCTTACAACTTCCTTGGCCAGCAATGTGCCCAGTCCAACGAGACGTCGATCCGCTTCCCTTGCTCCGACAACGAAGGCCGCTGCGAGTCTGGCAGCGACATTGTGTTCATGACGCCGCGCGAAAAGACCTTTGAGATTCTGCTGTGTCCTCACTACTTCTCTGTGACTGACTTTGAAGAGCCGCGCCAGTGCGACGTCCGATCGACATCGCGACAACTCCCGCTGCTGCTGACTTACATGACCAAGGACCCCCACGGCCTCAACTTCAACGACGCCGACGACGACGTTACCAAGAATAGCGTTGCTTACTACATGTGGTCCCAGTCCTTTGCTTCTCTTGGTTGCCAAGGCAGAATTCCAGAGCAGTTTGCTGCCATGTCGCAGGCAAAGGCGCCTGTGCTGCAATAGGAGCGATAACACACCAAACAGCCAGCGGGTACCTGGAACGTGCCTGAACATACGACTAGTCAACCACAAGTTGCGTCAGTCCCAAGTGTGTGTGAGTGGGCAGATAGCTAGCCAGGGACCTCTGCGTCAATCACATTCGCAGTGGGTCGGCGAGTTTAGGGCAAAAGAGAGATGTACAACGAGCTGTGCCGTTGATAAACGTGGCGCCACTCTTGGAAACCTTCTAGATTTTGGGCTAACACGGAGGGCTATCGGGGTTCCGGTCTCCCCGGGGCGGCGGCACGGCGACATGTGGGAAAAACGGTCTGTGGTGTGTACGTGCTCTAGACTGAGTGCGCTTTGGTAAAAGCACATGTCAGAGAGAGGTGGTTTCAACTGCAGCATTAAGCGTCTGGATATTAGCCCTGTTTCTTTTTTCTTAACTTTCATATGTAATTATAAACCATGAACGATATGAAATTAATTTTTAAATTATTTTTCTGAGGAGAGATGCGATGCCGCGTCATCAATTTTTGGTATGTACAGCTTTCCACCAAAGAACCCTTTAAGCACATGTCAGCGCCACAATTTCAACTGGTGTAAGTTGGTGACGTGGTGCGCTGCAGCCTTCGCAAGCATGGCCCCTGCAATCGGCTATCGCCTTGGCTTCTATTATGTTTATTTTTATTTCTTTTTCGCTTAATGCCATTATTATTATTTTCTCTTTGCGCCACAACCGGCGTCTCAGACACCCTCCTGCGGCGCCTTTGTCTCGCCGTGCTCCTTTTCCGCCTTGTTCACATTCTTCCACTCCAGCCCTAAGGCCCCCAACCCGGCCGCCGACGCCAATCCGGCCGCCATGAGGAAGATTTGGCGGATGGCGTCATTATACACGTTTAGGAGGGCATCTAGCTGGTCCGGTACAACAAGGTTGCGCAGCTCAACCGCTCCGAGGTTGCCAACCGTCCGCGCGTCAAGCCCGGGTACGAGCGGCGCAAGGCCCGCGGCAAGACTGGAAGTCAACAGGTTCTGACCGACGGCAATGAAGACGGTTCCGCCGAGAAGCTGGCAGAATTGGACAATGGAGGCTCCGGTTGGTACGTCACGTCGCCTCAGGACAGTCTGGGCGGCCATGTTGGCTTGGGAGAAACCGATACCGTTGCCAAAACCAACGACAATCTGATAGCCAATCCACATGCCTTTGGAAGTGTCTGGTTTCCATGTGGCCATTAGTCCTATACCGATGGGAGCAATGATAGAAGCCGCATAGGCGAGGGGGGTGTAGTAGCCAATCTTGCCAGTCAAAACACCAGACGCAATGATACCGACAACCATGCTCAAGATTAGAGGGAATGTTCGGATGCCAGAGTCGATGGCGTTGACGTTTTGAATGACTTGGAACCAGAGAGGAACGTAAAAGACGACGACGTTGAAGGAGCCGTTGAGACAGAAGACGTACAGCTGCGCAGCAAGAATGCTGCGGTTCTTGATGATGTGGAGGGGAATGGTTGCGTTCTCGCGCATAAAGACCTGGACCAGGCAGAATGCGACAAATAAAACGGCAAAGACGACGAGGAGTGCAATCACACGGCCGCTGGTCCAGTCATACTTTGCGCCGCCCCATTGCAGCGCAAGAAGCAGACAGATCAACGACGGGATGATGAGGAGTGCGCCGAGGGGATCCAGCTGGAGAAACTTTTGCTTCAGCGGCATTCCCTTATTCTCGCCTGGCATAGCCTTCATAGCCACGGCAATGACGGCAATCGCGACAGCACCAATGGGGAGATTGACTGCAGCGCGTTAGAGAACGTAGAGGTGCGAGACTCGGTAGGAGTAACTTACTGTAGAAGCACCATCTCCAAGTAACTTTTGTAGTAAAGACACCGCCGAGTAACGGTCCAACTACACTGGCAAGGCCGAATGCTGCACCAAACATGCCCTGATACTTGGCGCGCTTAGCCAACGGTACGGTACACGAGAGAAGCGTGACGGCGCCGTTCATGACACCAGCACCACCGATGCCGGCAATAGCACGTCCGACAATGAAGACTGTGGAATTCGGAGCAGTTGCGCAGATGAGAGATCCAATCTCGAAAATGACGATAACAATGAGGAAGACCATCTTGGGTGAGTAGTAGGTGTAGATGCGGCCGGCGAGCAGGAGAAGACAGCAAGATGTGAGGAGGAAGGCAGAGCCGTACCAGCCAATATCATCTAGGGAGTGGAATTCATTGGTCATTTGAGGAATGGCCGTGGCCACGATTAATCGATCCTAAGAAAAGTTAGATGTGGCGCTCGATGGGTGGGAGATCATGGTGGCGTACCAAGGCGGAGAGGAAGATGACAATGCATAGGGCTAGGATGACCGCATTGGCAGACTTTGCTGACGGATATTGAAATCCATCTTCGCTTTGAGTAGTATTGTCTGCAGATTTATCGCTTTGGCTAGTCTTTTCAATGTCGGTAGGAGTGCTACCGTTGGACGTTGTTGTAGGTGGAGGCATAGTGGAAGTAGTAGGAGAAGTCATTGTCGATGTCGGTGATCCGATGACTTGTTGTTGTTTTTATTGATGATGAAAGAAATCATTTTTGAATGGATTATTCGATGATATATATATTCAAAAGTGTTTAAGATTGTATTTACTAGTTCAAATAGATTTTCATATAGCGCCTGAGACTGCAAGACAGCTCGGGCCCGAAGACGAACGCTGATTGGCTGAGGGAAACTAGCAGTGCTGTTTTGGGCAGCCGCCTCGGACGATAGAAATGGCCGAGTAGATGTGACGGAGAACAGAAGACGTCTTTGGAGGCTCTTGTTAAATTTCCTTGGAAAATTAAGTAGAAAATAGGAGAATGAGAACAAGGTTATGTCTGTTGTAATACATACATTGTGTATGCCTTATTCTCCTTTTTCCTTATTTTGGAGATTCTGCGTCCACCCATTACACGCATGAAGCCAGACACGACTATATCTACGGGCACTGTTGGAATAGAAACTACACCAACAGAAGCGTCTTATCATTTTGCTTTTTATTTAAAGGTTCTAAATTGGTCAAATTATAGCCTGAAACGTTTTTTATCCCTTTACTGGATACTTATTTCGATCAACCACGTCTGGCAGTTGGCACCTGGCAAACCGACACACAGTGCCCCAACTCTCACACTGTACGACTCATCCACCAACTTCTGGTAAACTCGCCGACCATGACGCTCTTCTTTTCCACACCAAACAATCCCCCGCCGCTGATAATCCTCGCAGACTTCTACTTGTCATTTGCAAAACGAGAATCGTCGATAATGCCTGACTCGGCGTCGCCTGAATCCGCTGATGCTGGCGGCACCGCCTCAGGTCGGGTCCTTGCTTGCATCCAGTGCCAACAGCGCAAGGTCAAATGCGATCGCAAGTTTCCTTGCGCCAGATGCGTCAAAGGTGACATTTCGTGTGTTCCAGGTACAGCAGTGGGAAAGCAGCGCAAGAAGAGATTTGCAGAGCGAGACCTCCTGGAGCGGCTGAGGAGATATGAGCGCCTCATGGCGGAGCATAATATTGCCTTTGAGCCAATGCACAGTGGCGGCTCCGAGCAGCGTCAACTCCCTCCAGTGCGCCAATCAGAATCACTGGCCAAGGAATCTCCTTCAGAATCACAGGCAGAGTCTCCCTTTGCTACGCGGTATGTACACCATCAAACAGCGTCATCACCCAACTGCGCTAACAGGTATCATCAGCGACCTTTGGACAGCCATCAACACAGTAGTTAGTACTATTCATATCCACCATCCTTTGCCATAGCCCGGCTAACACAATCCAGGCGCGCCCAGAATACTCTGACGACGATGCTGAAGACTATGATTCCGAAGATAATGGCCTCAGCTTCCCCGCAGAAGACGTGCGCGACTCCATCTTTTACCAAATTTGGGACTTTACCACATCGCAGGATCTGCTCTTTGGCTTAGGCAACTCTTCCAGCGTAGAACTGGCCACATTGCATCCGAATCAACTACAGCGATTCCAACTATGGCAACTGTATCTCGATAATGCCAACCCGCTACTCAAGGTGTCCCATGCGCCGACGCTGCAGACTAGGCTAATCCAGTCGACAGCCAGCCTTGCCACCATAAAGCCAGAATTAGAAGCGCTGTTGTTTAGCATATACTGCATTGCGCTAACAACGATTGACGAGGATACATGTATGGCATCCTTTTCTACCCCAAAGGCCGACATGCTCCGCATATACCGATTTGCATGCCAGCAAGCACTGTTCAACTGTAACTACATGCGCACCAGCGATATGGACTGCTTAACGGCACTCTTTCTATACCTTGTATGTGTTCCAAGACTCATCTTCAACAAAATAAATACTGACTGGAAGCAGCTATCTGTCAGAGAACATGCCGACCCTCGAGCCATGGCATCCCACTTGGGCGCCACCATCCGCATCGCGCAACGCATGCGCCTCGACAACGAAAGCCACCTGTCTAAACTTACGCCCTTTGCAGCCGAGATGCGCCGCCGTCTCTGGTGGGCAATCGTAATATTTGACCAGCGCATAGCAGAGATGACTGGAGGCAAAAACAGCATCCTTGCCCCCATCTGGGATTGCCTACCAGTGCACAACCTCAACGATGTCGACTTACACCAAGAGGCGAAAACACTACCCGCATCAGCAGCAGACAGTAATACAACGACTGAGGCGCTCTTCTGTGTATTGAAGAGCAAAATTGCTAATTTCACCCGATTCACAATATCATACATCAACTTTGCCACGCCTGTATGGAAGGAAATAGCAAAAGCAACCTCGCACGGCTTAGTTGAGACCATGGACGGCGTGGTCGCATTCGGAGACATGATTGAAGAAAAGTATCTCTCAAAATGCAATCCAGATATCCCGCTACAATTCTACACTCTCTGGCATACCCGCGCCAGCCTCGGCCGACTCCGCATCATGAGCTATTTCAATCTGCTGTGGCACAGCACACCCGAAGACATGCCGCTGCATCATCGAGACCTCGCCTTTCGCAGCGCCGTACTCGCTCTGCAAGCCGACACTAAGCTTCTCACCGCGCCGTCTGTAAAACATTTCTCGTGGCTATCCGATTTCCACTTTCTCTTCCTCGCGTACGTGCTTATAGTGCAGGAGCTGCGGCGCCGGCCGACACATGCCTTTACAGAGGAAGCATGGGAAGTGTTCCTTGCGGATGTCGAGGCTCGATGGCTCGCCAAGGGCAGTGGCACGGTAATCTTCCTCAGGATCTTCTCCAAAGCTCTATCGAAGGCATGGGATGCAAGAGAGGCTGTTGCTCGCAAGCGGGGCATCACGCTGACGCGGCCCGACATCATCATTGAGACTATAAATTACTATCAAAGCTCATCAGGCGCTCGTAGCAGCGCCTCTAATACGCCGGCGCCAGATGGTGGCGACATGGACATGGACCAGATGTTTGGGCCCGGCGGCATGTTTGACATGAGCGGCGCGGATAAGATACCACCGTCGACACTATTTACAGATACACTTGGTGCTGGCATGTACGATGATACAGTATTGAACCAGATGGCTGCCGAGGGCCTTTTTGATACCCAAACTTGGTAGAGGACATTGACTACATACATTTGTTACATAGATACGTAGGCTTTAGCAAAGCCAGCTTAGAAATGCCACTCCCCATCCATCCATTTCTCGAGAATATCCAACGTGCCGGGTCGCAGATCACCGGGTACCAAATGTCCCGCCTTATCCAGAGCCATAAAGACCAATCTACCATCGCGTGTTGCCTTCCACTCACCAGTGGTTTCTGGCACACCCTCGAGTGGGCGGAACTTGGCAGCTCTGTACTCGGCCTGCTTGCTCCATCGCAAATTGTCGTAGACTCGCTTGTTGCCCGCCGTGTTGACGATCCAGTCATCATTTCCGTTGAAGATGAGCAGCTTGATATCGGCGAGGCCATTGCGCAGGGCAGGCTGGGGCACCATTGGCTCCGTGTGGATAGCGTCGAGAATGGACGCTACCATTCTTGTGGTTGGTCGCATCATCTCGAATCTCTCGGCATATCGAGTGTTTAGGTCAAAGTTAGTGTCTTTATATTCAAATGCCGGCGAGTATCCCAAGGCTTCTTTCACTTCCGGCTTGTTGAAGTAAATGCTGATGAAGCCGGTATCTGGTCTGCCACACTGTTCTGGGTTCTTGCACCTAAGATGAACTGTAAAGGCTTTGGTTAGCGTCGTGCCCGAAAAACAGAAAAGCAAAAGGGGGGGGGAGTGTCATGTTTGATGCAAACTTACTGTTATATGGTGTGCCGTGGCCTTTGTCCACTCGTTTCTGATAGGGGGCCCAGATGTCCATGCCATGCTCAAAAGCCACGGCGCAGTCATGGCTGTTCTGGGTCACGGTGCAGTAGTCGCCTAGCGCCTCGTTTGCCGGGACCAAGCGCTGCATATCTTTGCACTCTTCGTGAGTCAGGATACCCTTTCCAGTTTCTGACTCGCAAAGCAGGTCGTATGTTCCGGCAACAAGAGGCTGGAATTCAAGCAGGGCATCGACGAGCACCATACCTGTAATATTGCCCCGGAATGCCGTGCTGGAGTCGTAGCTGCGTGCGTTGAGAATATGGTTAACGTATGTAGGGATGTAATGGCCACCGTACGATTCTCCTGCAAGAATGATTGGAAGGTTTTTCTTTTCGGGGAAAGCTTTATCAAAGAAGAGGTTGAGGAAGGTTTGGAAGTCCTCAGCGCCCTCGACATCACGGTTGGAGCCCTTACCACCCTCTGCGACTGTCGAGAATCCCACTCCGGCTGGCTGGTCGAGGATGATGACGGTGGCTCGGTTGTTCCAGCCCCATGGGTTTGGCTCGGTAGAGTTGGAGTCGTTTCGGAGCCAGCATGCACCCATCTCGTTGAAGCCTCCCATGAGCGATGATCCGCCAGGACCGCCGTTCATCCAGAGAAGGACAGGGTCGTTTTCAGGGTCATTGCGGCTTTCGAAAGCCCAGTAGAATAGTCGATGTGTGTCTGTTACGTCAATTGTTCCGGTCCAATGCTCTTCACCCGAAGTTGCACAAGTCTGGTTGGTTTGCTTTCGGCGCGTAAACTGGCCAGCTTTGTATGGCATCTGATCAAGATACGCTCCATCACCCTTTACGCTTCCAAGAGGAACTTGGTGCTTGGATGACCCGATGGATTGGTAATTGGATGTAAAGGCCGATTCATCCCGCTGTGCGGACGCTGCTGGCTGGAGCTGAGGAAGAATAAGTTGGGCAGACGCGCTGTGAGCTATCAGAGCGACAGCGGCGATCGCAGATTTCAACAACATTTTTACAGAGACGGTGTTGCAATCGCGGCAGGATTGAATTAATTTTTGGTAACAGAGGCTGTCAACACAAGAGGAACGGCAGCTGAAACCTATAAACTAGTTTTATGGGTTTCTCGGGAAGTAAACGAACGGCGAGCGGGACCCCTGCGGGGGTGCAAGCTGGTGACGCGGCGGTGTTCGTTTAGTGGCACTTTTGTGAACAGTGATGGCTTTTTTGTTACCAAATAAGCAATACTCGGTCATTTCCTCATTTAGTGACTCATACTACGGACGGAAAAGGAAACCCAGATATCCAGAAGATAAATAACAAAAAAAGGAAAAGAATAAACAAACAGCTAAAGGCCTTGTATAGCGGCATGGGGCTGGCAAACAAAAGTGGTCATCATATATGTATGTTCCGGCAATCATTTTCCAATCATAATAAATCGTGCCAAAAATGCAATCGCAAAAGCAAACCGTAATTCATCAGGTGAGAGTCGTCAACATTGCTTTGAGAAGTCCTGGAGGAGGGCCTACATTGAAGAAAGAAAAACAGTTAGAATACCAGCAACATTGGCATCGCGTGGAGCGGCATGGCTTTGCACCTTTATCAGCGCGCCGGCAAGCTAATTGTGATCCTACCTTTCTTGTCCTTTTCAATTCGGGCTGGCTTGTGCGTGTGTGCTCGTTCGATGCGCTCTTCGTAGACAACAAGCTGGCCGTCTTCCATTCTCTCGGATCGCACAATGTCATAGTCTTCGACGACTCTGGGGCGGTGGACCAGCTCTCTCTCTAGAGCTTTGATTTCGGCACGAATTTCACGACCGGATCGAGAGCGTGAGCGAGAGCGGCGACGGTCAATAATGAGCTCGTCATGGTGGTGGTGGTGGTGTCGGCGGTGAGGAGAAGACGTGCGGATAACCGTTTCTTCCACAATATCAAGGTCGTCACTTGGTCTTGCGTCGATGATGATCGGTCCCTCAGCTACGGGAGGCGGAGCAATGACAACTGGAGGTGGTGGAGGAGGCGCAGGTGCGACTACAGGTACGGGTACCTGTACTGGTACCTGTACGGGTGCAACAACAACCTCTTCCTTGTGTTCAATCTTCTCCTCGATAATTTCACCGCCCTTGCCGTCGGTAATATGAACTTCAGCTGCAGTTCGTGTTAGTATACAAAACATATTACGGCGACCTAAAAAAAAAGAAAAGCAGCTTACTCTTCTTATACTCGTCGCTCAGTCGTAAAACCTCGTCAATGTGCTCTTGTGCGAGTGCCTTTCCAATGATGATGGAATTGCCCTAATACATCTGTTAGCATAGCGCCCGTCTCACTAGCAGATATGGTCTGTTGTTACTCACCTCGATAATAAAGGGGTACCCGAGGTCGACAATGGCTCGGGTAGAGACAAGGTGCATGGGAATCTTTGTCTTGCCGCGCTTGGGATATTCACTCCTGACAGATGTGCCAGCATGGCTGCGTGTTCGGCTGCTCGAAGATGAACGGCTGCTCGGAGGTGAATGCTTGGAGGATTTATGAGTGCGCGCTCCACGGGATTCACGGCTCCGATCCCGCTCATCATGAGTGTGAATGACTTCCCGTTCACGGATGATGTCTGGGCGGCCATCGTTGGCGTAGTACTCTCTGTCAATAATTCGTTCATCGTCATAGTACTCGCGGTCATGCTCGCCTCTTCTGGGTGGCGGCATACCCTCTGTTCTTGGGAGTGGGATTGGCGTGTAAGCGGGAGCGCGGAAATCTTCACGGCGAATATCCTCTCGGCGCACTGGCACGGGGTACTCTTCGCGTGGCTCGAACCCACGGAGAGGACGGCGATCATAGGTGTCAAGAGAAGACTGGCGTCGGACGAGAACAGGAGGGCGCCTGGGAGACGGCTCTCGCTGATACTCCCGGTCGCGCTCTCTATCAAAGATGACTCTACGATCGTATTCAGCGCTTCCCGATCGATCAGTGCGGCGCTCGTAGCGGTCGTCCTCGTAGTATCGGCGGTCGCGAATGATGTCATCGTCATATCCCCGGGGCGGGGGTCGGCGGTCGTAACCACGGTCGTAGCTGGATCTGTCAGGCGAAGGACCGCGGCCTCCTCCACGGCCACCGCTCATCCAAGCACGATCATCCTCATAATACTGCTCGCGCTCACTGCCCCGAGGGCCTCTTTCGCGGGAGTAGTAGGTGCGGTCGTCTTCGTATCTAGACATGGTGTTGGGTTGAAGCGTCGCACCAAAGGCCACGAGGGCAGCAGTAGGACTATTGTTCTGGGTTTGTTGTCGACCCAAGTAGAAAGGCTATCTATGCCAAACGGCGTGGCGCCGGTGATGTAATGCAGGCAAAGTATAAAAATGCGGGCAGCTGCGGGCGGGAAGGGCCGTCGGTTAGCTCTGAGCGTAGCCGCAAAGAAAAGAGGGTTCGCTGTTGATAGAGTTGTGCGGTAACGTAAAAAGCACGAAGAAGTGTTGGTGACGGAGAAAGAGAACAAGAAGAAGAGGAGAAGGCGGGAGAAGGAGGTGGAGAGGATAAAAATATCAAGCTCGAGGCGAAGCTGGTGGGGGAGTACGACAACACCAGGTGGGCGGTACGTGCGTGTGGCACAGAGTCAGTCACAGCAGCGCTGACTTTTGGTTGCACCAGCAGCACTGGCGGGTAAGGCAGCTGGTCTTATTGTTAGGCCAAGGGCCCTGTAAATTGGGCGGAAACACAGCAGTGGGACACAAATGCCGCTGATAGGGCGCAGACCGTGTCGTTGCGTGAGCTGAAGAGTGAGGCGGTGCTGCTGCTGCTGATGGAGCTGCTGATTCTAGAAGAGTTGTGTTTGATGTATGTGAGATGGGGGGCCAAGGCATCCAAAGGAGTACCGTAGCTGCAGATAATATAAATTATCAATGCAGAAAAGCAGGTAGGCGGCTTGGGCAACCCGCACATCAGCCACTGGACAGCTAGAGATAATAGAGGGCGGCCGCCTATGACGTCGAGCGTTTTTCTGCTGCAGGCCGCAACCCCGCCAGACTACTGCGGGAGAGGCTGCGCTTCCAGGGTTTGGCATCCGCTGGGTTCCAGGCGTTGGTGGTACGCCTCGTGACCTCATTCGTCAGCTGCTGGTCCCTTGGTGGCTGAATGACTTGGACATGGGCGCTGAGCAGTTATCTTGCGAAAAACGGCTGCCAAAAATCAAGATGATGGAAGATGGCGATCGTTGCTTAGTGGGTTGTGCGTTGTTTAGTCTGCTTCCAAGGCATGTGTGGTCGCAGGGTTATGGTGATGGCCCTACACATCGGTTCGTTCGCCTCATCGTCGCTGCCTTTTACCTAAAGAGCTGTATGAAGCCTGCATTCACGGAATACAGATGGACGCCTGTTCTCTCACCGAAGTGTGTTAGACGCCTGAGAGCGAGTGAAAGGCTTCACCGAAGCAGGCTTGTATAACACACACTGGTGCATGCCAAGCAAGATCAAGGCAACCATGATCGGCATACACAGCAATTCGCACATGCGTACGTATCTTAATCTTAGAATAAAGTATTTCGAATAGCATATTGTCTTGAATTCCAATAAGAGTGATGTGTAGCCCCGTCATCGTGTAGTTCGTATGTCTCGCTACTACCCCGAGGCGTGGTGTGCTCTGAACGATTAGTTTATAAACCGTTATAAGTTGCCAAGCTATCATCTCTTACTTACGTAAAATAGACAAAGATATTAAAATCCAGCTTTTCCCGCTTTTGCTGTGTAAAAAACAAAAGAGTACACCGAGAATACTCGTCTGCAGCTGGCAGCTTGTCGCGACGTAACACAAAGAAGTGTCAGTCAATGGTAGTGAGCCCCACATTCACCAACGTCAGACTGAACTCTCAACACATAGACGGTAAAATATTATACATTTTTTTATGTATTAAGTTTAAATATTTTATTTCCTATATACACTATACGGGTAGTTTTTCGTTCTAGTTGGAGCGGACGAAAGAGAGCTGGCCACCAGCACCCTGGTTGTCAAGAACAAAGGTACCCTTAGCCTGGGCGCAGATAGAGCCGTCGCCATTGTGGACAGTCTTGGTACCGCACTGGGCGAGGGCCTGGTACTGGACGGCGCCAGACTGACCAGGGCTGACGGTGAAGGTCTCGGAGTCACCGTTGGTGACGGCAATGGAGTGGTCCACGGTGACAGAGGCGCTGAAGACATCGGCAGCACCAACGCTCATGCTGAAGGAGTCAGTAATGGTGACGGAGTGCTGAAGCTGGACGGAGCAAGACTGGCCCTGGCCGGGGCAGCTAATGAAGGGGGAGACACGGGCGCCCTGGGCAAAGCAGCTGACGCAGTCGTCGCAAGTGACAGAGGTTGAGCCGCTGCAGCCATCACGCTTCTCAAGGGCATCCTTAGCGGTGGCTTCCTCGAGCTTGAGGGCACGGCGGGCACGGCGGGCTTGGAACTCGGATTCTTCCCCACGCTTGGCAATGATGGCGCCGGAATCAGCCATGTCGGCGACAACACTACCGGAGGGGATGCCGACGAGGTTGTTGCAGCCGGTCTGGTCGCACTCAGCAGTGACAACATCCAGGGCGGGAGTAACGGAATCGTAGCATCCGCTCTGGTGGAAGACACCCTGCAAAGAACCGCACTGAATGTGCTGGTTCTCTTGGCTCTGGGGGAGCTGGAAGATGGCAACGCCGTTGACGGTGTCCTTGACGGTGACCTGGATATGGCCACGAGGGTCATCGTTGGGGAAGAAGTTGTACAGGGTGCAAGTGTTGACACCCTCGGGGCTGATGTCAATGGTAGGACCAGTAGGCTTATCGCATGATCCGCCCTGCCAGACGACAGTGATCTTGGCCTGAGCGGCAGCAATGAGCGCAGCAGCGCCGATGAGAGTCTTGGAAACCATGGTGGGCGATAGGAAAAGAGGGTATCACTTGGATTAAGGGATCAGTGCTGGCATCTTAAACCTTAATTCCGGCTGGGGATCGGCACCATTATATACTTTGTACATCTGCAACACGTTAGAAATACAATTACAATGTCGGTCGAAATATCCATCCGAGTCATACAATGGTGAAAAAAAGTTGAGATGGATAAAAGGAAAAGTTCCGTGAGTTGTGTTGATCTATGACGTAGACATCCCACTTGCCAAGACGCTTCGACTATCGAGCCTCCGCATCTACTTCAAAAGGTTGACTCGAGACGGCATCATGAGTGGTGGAACGGGCAATTCTCCTGTAAGCCTGTCCACAATGTGGATGCAAGGCCCCGGCTGCGGCGCCGATCGGCAGAGACTGATGCAGAACACGCCTGCAGTTGATGGTGATGCACCCCACAAGATAGGGACTCACATAGACTTAGGCTTTCCACGCTTACACGCTTAGGGCGCCGTATTGAACGGCGGCACCCTGCTGGCTAAACCTGCCCTGTGGCACCGCTAAATACGTTTCCACGAGTCAGCGACTGCCGAAAGCGCCCAAAAACGACGATCCCAAGGGAATAATCGATGCGCGCAAAGAAGGACTAATCCCGAGGACGAAATTGGACCCGGCAGGCAAGCAAACCTCGTCCTGAGAAGGTATTAACAATAATATATCCGAGAGCATTCATCCGGCATAGCCTCTCAACGCTCAATTTGGCGGGCGCATCCGCCTTGCGGCACGCCTACCTGCTCTAGTCTACTGAGTCGCCAGACCCAGTGTTGAATCCTCTTTATAGAATTCTGCAGAATCTTATCAAGCAACCTAATAACAGAAGCAGATTTTGGCGAGTAATTCAGGTTCCGTGGAGTATACTAGAATCAAGGCAAAAATTCCCACGTGCTAAAGCTCCGGAGATTAACGATAATGGTTGTGGGTAGAAAGATCTCGATGAACCGACCCAAAGACAAGGAGGACTGGGACACATCGCAATGTAACATTCTGCACTGTATTATCCACAGCTTGTAGTCTCTTTTCTCTATTACTGGGGATGGGTGAACATACTTTTCGAACAATTTTGTATTGCATTTCGAAATCAAAAGGGACGAGACGATGAAGGACGATGAATTGCTGCGGCGCGTTTGCAGGGTCGAGAATGCTGCAGTCGTTTGCTGGTTGTGCGGCAGCACTCGTGACCGAGTGGTCACCCCCTCTCCCACCCGCAAACACCAACCTTCTGGTGACGACAGCTTCTACAAAGCGCCATGCGATGCAAAAAAGCGAAGCAACAGTCAGCTCATCGACGCCAATACCAAAAGGCTATGGGTTTTTGCGCAAAGGCAACCCTTTTCTAACGTCACTGTGCAGACGCAAAACAATCACGTCGAAGAAGACTCTGTATATTGTCAAGGACAAGTCGCGTATCCAAGGCCTGCGGGCACCAAAATATATCCTTGCGCAGGTATTCGCTGAGGAAAAGCAGACAAGAAGTCAGAGACAGGCGCAGGTTCGACGCAAAGATGGCACCGCTACAGACAGCTTTCTCAAGGCCATTCAGGCGCAATTTCCGAAGATCCCGGCTCCTGAGGCAGAAATAGTAGCCAGCAAAGCGACAAAGAAACGTAGCGGACGCGTTGGGAGAACAGGCACGCTTGATATGGACACAAAAGTTCGCCTAGCAGTTGCTGCTCACATACGACACTGCCACACCGGCTATGATGTGATGATGGAGCGTGGAGACACGCGGGAAGAATCTAGAGCAGCAGTGCAGCAGACCATTTTGGATAAGCTGAACGAATGGCGAGGGAAGGCGAATTTTACAGCACAGAAAGATCAAAGGAACAGAACTTCACGCCTGTCAAAAAGTACTGGACGGACAACGACGACACGAATAAAGACTCGAGCAGCTGGGTACCAGGACAGGCAACCATCACCAGAAGTCATTTCCTTGCTAAGCAGCGATGAATCCGAAGCCAAAAGCCCGGAACGATTGGACTTGGATACTCTATCAGACTTTTTCGCCACGGATGACGAAGACGAAGACGAAGTTGACGACGAAGGAACAGGAAGCGATGTTATGTTGGACTCACTCTGATAAAATATAGTGGCTGCGGCTGGCATGTATTATATTGTAGATTTATAATTGTAATTCTGTATAAAATACTTGGGAGTTATGCTTTTTCAACTCACATTTCTTTTATTAATTTTTTTTGGCAAACCTATCCCTCTGTATGAAGTTGCTTGGGCGGTTGGATCAAGGTGCTGATTGATGATGATGCTGGCAATGTACTCTGTCGCCCAGTTGTCATAGTAAGTGTACTTTTCTACGGCAGCTTGCCTACTGAAAATGTACTGTAGCATTCGCTGTTTTGGTTCCTGGCTCCGCGACGTTAGCGCACTTCCGTGGAGGGGGCCGCCTAGAAACGCCAATTGGTTGGCAACCCCTGCCCGATCAGGCACGACAGGGGAAGCTGGTAAATGAGCCAAACACCATTTCGGGGGGCAAAGGTGTCTCTTGCCTGGCTCCTCTAACTGGCATCGCGTGCTGCTTCGCCAATTCCAGCCCGTGCAATATCACAATTGCTGTTTTGCTGACCAGCTTGGCCTCGCCATCAAGATATAGCAGCATTTCCTTGTTTACAATCTGCATAAACTACAACTACCCCGCGTCAAGCTTCCAAGACATTGACGTAGCTAGCTTCATCCCTCACACGCCTAGCTCGAGTGCAACGACTACCGATTCACGTGTCCCTTTCGAAAACTACATCGTACAGAAACTTCTGCACGCCATTGGCTCGACATGGACGGCACACCAAGTCGACCAAGCGGTCTGCCTCGCCCATCGAGGCTACCACAGCCAAAAGCTAGCTCTGGGATCCCACGGCCAGCATTCGCTTCTACTCCGCTATCTCGCCCGAGAGCAACCCAGGAGCAACCACCAACCAACACCTTTGCTGGCCCAGGCCAAGATTTACACAGCCCAAAGCTACGGGGAGCGCCTAGCGCTGCTGGCCGGTCATTGACATCAAGCAAGAGTGCCTCACTGCGTCAGTCATTGTCAAGAGATGCGCCACCAGCCGCTGCTCTCCGGACCCCATCAAAGCCCGGCACCCCCCGTGTTTCATCTACAACAACCCGCCGCACGAGCACATATGTAGATCGATCTTTCGGCCGATTATCACAAGGTCCCGCTGTCCCGCCACTTCCTAGCCCATCGAGACTGGATGCATCCGATCAGTTCATAAGCGCAGACACAATCTCTCAAGCCGATGAAGGATCAATATCGCCCATTGACTATGGAAGCAACGATCAGGCAATAGATTTGACCTACGATGAGGCACCTTTAGGAACACCACAACAGCGCTCTACCAAGCCAAGGCCATCGCTGTCTGAACGAACCATCGAAACCCTTGCCCGATTACCCTCATCGCCAGCAATTAGAAAGAAGTCATCCACAAACTTCTATGAAGCAAGACCAGCATCTCGGTCTGGCAGTGCTGGGTCGCGGCCAGGATCCAGCTACAACTCGGATGGCTCTGCAAAGGCTGCTTCTGGATCGTCCAGCCGGCCTCAGTCTAGGGGAGAGCCAGATGACAGATCCTCGGCCATGGGCTACAAATCAGCGCTTCCCACCATCGATGGCACCCCTGATGGCCAAGCAGCGTGGACTCCGAGCATGCGTAAAACGAGCGCTCGGCCTTCTCTAAACTCTCCTTCCAAGCTAACGTTCTCGTCAATCCCCGATGTACGCAGCCCCAGCCCGGAAAAGACCATCGGTATGGTAGCAAATAAGGCATTATCTGCCCGACCATTGAAACCCAAGTCCTCTGTAAACGACATGCGGAAGAAGGCTTCGCAAGCATCGCTTAGAGCGCAAGAGGATATTGGAATGCCTGAAGGGGATGGTAATGGGTGGGATGGAAGCATCGCGTCAATCGAGAAGCCTGTTCGAAAGAGCTCAGAGCGAATAATTACGGCTAGAAAGTCCTCAGCAGCTCTGAGGGAGCAGATTGCAAAAGCAAAAGCTTCAAAACGGGCTGTATCTGGAACATCAAACATGGATTCCTTTGGGGGTGCTGATGACGTTTCAATCATGCAATCCGGCAGTGGATTTGATTTTGACATCAACAACTCAGATCCCTTTGGGCAACAGAACAATGAAGCAGTTGGTGCTAAAGTTCTGCTGCAACGAATTGCTGCAGCGCGAGGTAGTGGCAAGCTCAACATTTCGGCACTTGGACTTCCGGCAATGCCTGAAGATGTCCTAAAGATGTATGAAATGGAAAGCATTGGAACAAATGGAGGGTCTTGGTCCGAAAGCGTGGATTTAACGAGACTTGTTGCGGCGGACAACGAGTTTGAAACATTGGACGCTGCCATGTTTCCAGATATAAGCCTCGAAGACTATAGTATTGATGACGACGACACACCTGCCAACATTTTTGGTGGTCTTGAAACAATGGACCTCCATGGTAATAAACTGGTAGCGGTGCCCCTGGGATTCCGAAGACTGGGTCAGCTTACGTCTCTGAATCTGTCTTCCAACCGCCTCTCGATGGACTCTTTCGATATACTCGCTGAGATGACAACTTTACGAGATCTTAAGCTAGCCAACAACAGTCTATCTGGTACCTTGCACTCGGCCATTTCAAATCTCACGAGTTTGGAGATTCTCGACCTCAGAGGCAATGCCCTAACGGCGCTACCCAACGAGATTGTGCATATGAAGCGGCTACGAATTTTAAATGTTGCTGAAAACGCGCTTGAAAGTGTACCCTTCGCAGAACTAGCCCAATTGCCATTGACGGAATTGGTATTGCGAAAGAACAAGTTGTCTGGAACATTGATGGAGCCACCTGTGGCGTCCTTTGGGAGCCTTCAGACACTCGATATTTCTGCGAACCAAATTAAGCTTTTGGTACCCAGTGGATCTATGATTGAGCTCCCAGTGCTCCATACATTGTCCATGTCGATGAATCGAATGCAAGAGCTGCCCGATATGAGCAGCTGGACAAGCCTCTTGACCCTGACCGCTGATGAGAATACTATTTCTGTTATCCCACAGAGTTTCTGTAGCCTAATGAAGCTCCGACAAGCCGACTTTTCAGGAAATGACATTCGAGTTGTGCCTCCAGAGATCTCTAGAATGGATAATCTGTCTATGATTCGATTGAGTGGAAATCCACTCCGCGACAAGAAGTTTGTTACTGCAACAACCGATGAGATTAAGGAGGTGCTCTCTGCTCGTCTTGAGCCACCGCCACCGTACCAAGAGCAGAACAACGCTGATACGATTCAGACACTTGTGACAGGAAATTCAGATCGCGATGCGAAGAAGAGTGAAATGGTCCAGGGCTTTGACGAAGACTACGACAGCCAATCTGACGGTGAGGATCGGTTTGCCACACCACCCACATCCTCTCAACATACGCCATCGCACTCGCGAAGCAACACAGAACAGACCATTGCTGGTCAGATGCGAGGCATGGAGATTGATCGATGGGAGGTCACGCCGGGAGGAATACTTGATCGCTCTAGAACAGACATTGCGTCACTCTCTCGGTCCAGATCGTCGACGATTGCATCTAACCACCAAGTACGACAAGTCCAGCTCCATCACAACTTGTTTACATCGATGCCAGTTGCCTTGAGCGAGTTTGGATCTACACTTACGTCTATCTCACTGGCGTTTAATCAGATTGCGGGTGATGGATATCTGGTAGAGACGCTTGAGTTGCCCGCCTTGAGGGAGCTCAACCTAGCGTCGAACCGCATCTCCAGCATGGCGCCGCTGCTTGAAAATCTACGGGCGCCAAATCTGGAAAAGATGGATGTTTCCCTAAACCGCATCACTGTCCTGCCTGAGGGCTTGAACGCAACCTTCCCAAAGATGACTGTTTTGCTGGCTGCGAACAATTTGATTTCTGAGCTCAATCCCGACGCTGTCAAGGGGCTTAGAATTGTTGAGGTGTCTAACAATGATATTGGGGCTCTTGATCCACGACTTGGCCTGCTGGCTGGTGAAGGAGGCTTAGAGAGACTTGAAGTATCAGGCAATCGATTCAAGGTCCCGAGATGGAACATCTTGGAACAAGGAACCCATGCAACGCTGCGCTGGCTCCGTGGTCGTCTGCCAGTCGAACAGGTGGAACAGTGGGAGCGCGAGAACGGGGAAGAAGGTGATGATGGTGTTTTGTAATGGGTTGTATAGAGTCTGCAACGAAGCCTTGCAGTGTTTTGTACGGAATGTACCAGTAATGTATAATGTGTTTATATCGTAATTGTACTAGTATTGGAGGAAGTTGCGTCGCTCTTGCCTGTGTAAACAATGCGCTGATTGAAGCAAACAGCCAGCGAATAGACTGACACTGTGGAAACAAAGCTGCATCATATATTGCATACACTAGATCTATCATCGCATTACAATCACACGCAGTCAGCATTTTGTCATTTACGAGTTTTCGTCCGACGTGAGCCCGTCTGCCACAAGCCCGTTATTGCCTACGACTCGGTGTGGCGCTGCATCGACGGCCATCCAGCTCTTTATTCCTAGCCGAGATATATTTCAAATGACGCACCAGGGCAGAGATACTGCGACCTACATGGCGAATCCAATATCTAGTCCCCTGCGCAACAACAGCAGCGTTATCGCCAGTGCGCCTCCAGCAAGGCAGACGTTCCAGCCCAACGTGCTGAAGCCAAACTACACCGGTAGCCCACTTCTTGGGGTCCTGGAAATCTTGATTCCTGTTACAGTCATAGCCTGGGTTCTCGTTGGTGCCGTGTGCATCGTACATATCAACGGGCGGCGACTTGGGGCAGGCCGTTGGCTGCCGGAATGGTACCGGAAGTCTAGGGGCACGGCAGGGGACAAGGTGCTAGTGGTGTGTTGGTGGGCAGGGACCATTGTGGCCTGGCCAGCGATAGTTGTAGGGATCTTGATTGGTAAAGCGGTCCATTCTGCAAGGGGTTTGTTTGTGAAGAGGAAACAAGAGGCTAAGATGTTGAGCGACGATGATGATTCTGTGACGGAGTCGGCATAAGGGTAACTTTGAGAGAACGGCTACGATGGAAGGGTTACTGTTTATTTCGGGGTTTCTGTTATGTTAATGATGATTATTCACTATCAGGGTACACGTAACGCCATTTATATTTTCCGGTGTTTGTGACTGATAGCATAGTGAATTGAACCTGGAGGGCTGTTTGTTGTAAGTTGGGGTGCTGCGCGGCTAAGTTGCAGCGTCGCGTTACAGGGCTTGTAGGGGGTGTAATGGTGTTAGCGCAGCGCCACTTCAATTTTTATTTTTCTGCTGACGCCGCAAGCAGACAGATGCTGCACAGTAGGGGAATTAGGCGGGTGGCTGGTAAAACATGGGCTTCTGCCACCTCCCGATCCAGGGTCCCCACAGCGTGGTTAGTGCAAACAATGGGGCAGGACAGGCAGCATCAGCCCTGAAGAACAGTGTCTCTAGCGGTGCACACAGGGTCTGCTTTCAGGGGACAGGCCACCGCTAGCGGCAGTCGGGCTCCACTGAAGCGGGCGCTAGCAGCCAGAAGGGGAAACGGGATTTCAGCCATCTCTCTTTACAGCGGTTTGTTCCCAGCCTCCCCTGTTTTTCACTGCAGCACCAGTTTTGTGTTTTCTATTGTTTTTATTTTAAAGCTGGACTGGTGCGCAGTAAGAAAAAAAAGGAAATTTGAGTGAAGCACAGTTTTTATTGTTTCCCTTTTTTTATTTTTTACAATAATTCTTTATTCACTAATTAATTATTCCATTCTGCTCCAGTAACAACAGCAGCTACTGCTTTTGTTTGTTCTGACCGTTAACGGCCATCGTGAAAGTCACGTTTTGTCTCACCTCTCTGCCGGCGCCCGTCCGTGAACCTCCACCACCAAAAACACCACCTACTCTGCTCCTCATCCCACCATCACCATCGCACTCCCCGCCCGCAACAAATTAACACTCCATACTCTCAACACGTCGATCTACCACCGTCAGAAACACAGCAGCAAAACTACCACATCCAGAGAACCCGCACAGCACAGTCCAGCCATGGCTTCAGCTCGCGCCGCACAGGCCGACCGCTTGAACAGCTCGCCCATGGACGACCAAGACGATGCACCCACCGCTCCCGCCACACCCAGAGACTCTGGTCCCAACGATATTCCCCTCTCACAAGTCACCATGCCTTCCACAGAACCCCCTGGATCGCCGCTTCACCCCAATTCCTCCTTCAAGACCGAGTACAACGACGACAGACCTTCCGCGACCGTTATCCCATCTTCCATGACGCCGCCGCCGTCCACACAAGCAGACACTGCTGCTGTCGCTGCTACCAGCGCTGCAGCTCGTCGCGGAGTCTTTACGCAACCTTCACAACACTCGACGCTCTGCTCGCCGCCAGCCACAGTACCAAACACGGCGCGCATAAGAGACGCTGCATCCGAGTTTGTCACACCCACCGCCCAGCAGATTGACGACGCTTCGGCCGATGAGCTGCGCACGTTGCTGCACGCCTGCACCGCCGAGAACCAGCGACTCAAGATGGAGACGGCGCACCACAAGTTGCAGTTCAACTTGTTTAGGATGCAAGCTGAGGAAGAGTCCATGCGCGCCGCCGTCGAGCACGACATGGTCCGTCGCGAAGTCGATGCTCTGCGCATGGCTGAACACTCTCGCCAAGCTCGTCGCGAATTGAGCTCCTCGTCAGATTCCATGCAGTCCAAGTATCTGCAAATCAAGGTCTGGTACGACGGCGCCATGGACGACAACGAGCTCCTACAGCGCCGCCTAAAGGTGGCCAAAAAGGTCATCCAGCAAAAGGAGGAAGAGACTATTAGCCTGACGGAAGAGAGAGATATGCTGCTCAACCGCATCCGGGAAAACAGAGAGCATTTCCACATGCTCTGTAGCCCTGGCGGCATCTTCCACGCTGCCATTGCCCCTCGAAACCAGAACCTGGCTACCCCGGCTCAGGTTCACCGAGCATCTAGCAGCCAGCAGTCACAGCAGAGGCTAGCGCGCGACGGCCCAAGAGAAGAGAACCAGCATGGTCTATCGGCTCTGCTCCAGGCTATGAGCCAGGACAGTCACGGCCACTCGCAATCTGCCAGCCAGGCGGTCGTCAACAGCACACCTACAACCCCGACACAGCTTCAGCAGCACCAGCAGCTCGGCTCTGGACGTCGCCTAAGCAAGCACAGCCGCAACGCGCAGTCCATGTCTTCGCTGCCTACTACGCCTACACACCGCGCTCGGGGCGAGCACGCCGCCCTGCTCCCATCTGTAGACCTCGTGCCTCAGACGGAGCCGCGCATGCGATATGCAGACCGTTATTTCGAAGCGTCCGCGTCTTCTAGATCGCACATGCGCCGCAAGAGCCGCGAAAGCACCATTTCCGCAGAAGACACAGACGATGCACCATACGGCAGCCAAGCTAGCCAAGCTGCCGCGCAGATGCTCCGCCTGCATCCCGGCAAGAGCTTCGACGGGCCACCTTCACACGACAACGCGGATGGCCGTATCCAAGCAAAGCTGTCCAACATTGGCCGGGGCGATAAGCGCAAGTTTAGCAGCAGCGACGAGCACGAGAGTGGCTCACCAAAGAGAGTGAGAACAGAGGAGGTTGGCCTGGGCATACAGTACCAGCGATGAAAGAAGGGAGTGAGTGGGACCTTATGTGTGTGCCCTAGATTTTGGTTGATTTCTTCCATGTAAAACTTTTTTGAACATGACGACTCATGAACATGAACTGTAACTTATTGAATGGCATACGAAAACTATGGGATGACGGCGTTTGGGGGGGGGGATTTTAGGTAGCGTGCAAAAACAAAAGCACAGCACAACATGTAATGACGACTGTTTTGTCTCTTTTCGCGCAACCTGTTCGCCGTGTATGTGACGTAACAATATGATTTTAAACAAGTAACAATATGTATCTTCCAAACGGCATTATGCGGGTAAACAATTAGCCATGGCGTTGTTCCGAGAGCCGGCCCGCAACTGCCGGTGATGCTATCCGAACAGCTGTGGGGGACGAGATTCCGCCCCGAAGAAACCTCCCGATCCCCCCGGCGGCCCGACTCCACCCCAACTCTCTCTTCTCTTCTTCAACACACAGCCTAGCTCACTTGTTCTTCTTCTTTTCTCATGATTTGCATTTGAGCGTCTTCTCACAAATACGGCCCCAGCATGTACACTCTCCCAAAAGGCAAGGCCGCCGTGCTAGCCAAGCAAGCTTCCGACGTAGTCATCCTCTCTTCCCTCCGCACGCCGATATGCCGATCCTACAAGGGCCAATTGAAAGACGCATACCCCGAGCAGCTGCTGGCCGCAGTTCTCGAGGCCACACGTAAAGCACTATCGAACATGGACCCGGCTGCCGTTGAAGACGTTGCTGTCGGCGTCGTCCTCTCGGAGCTGGGAGGCTCCAAGGCCGCTCGCATGGCCCTCAACCACGTCGGATATCCCAACACAACAACCCTGCACACGGTCAACCGCGCATGCGCTTCAAGTTTGCAGGCCGTCGCTGCCATCACGGCGCAGATTCGCACGGGTACCATCTCGACAGGTATCGCGGCCGGCATGGAGAGCATGACGCGCAACTACGGCAGCAGAGCCGTGCCCGTCGATGTCTGGCCAGAGCTCAAGGAGTCCCCGAACAAGCACGCCCGCGACTGTATCATGCCCATGGGCCTTACTTCAGAAAACGTGGCTAAGCGGTATGGCGTGTCCCGAGCCGACCAGGACGAGTTTGCCGCGCAGTCGCATCACCGAGCCTCGGCAGCCCGCGCGGCTGGCCACTTTGACGCGCAGATTGTGCCAGTGACAACACCGTTTCAAGCGGTGGATAAGCAGGGCCAGCCAGTCGGCGATGTGCAGACCATTACTGTGACGAGGGACGATGGTGTCCGCGACTCCATTAGCGCAGAGTCCATGGCAAAGCTGAAGCCTGCGTTTGCTGCCGACGGGGCCTCGACGGCCGGCAACTCGAGTCAAGTGTCGGATGGCGCTGCTGCGACACTGCTGATGAGAAGAAGCACGGCGACCCAGCTTGGTCTAACAGATAGTATTATTGGCAAAGTCGTGGCGGCTGTCACTGTGGGCTGTGATCCGGACGAGATGGGCATTGGACCAGCGCTCGCTATTCCAAAGTTGCTGAGCGATGTTGGACTGAGTGTGGCAGATATCGACCGATGGGAGATTAACGAGGCGTTTGCGTCACAAGCGCTGTATTGTGTGCGGGAACTGGGGCTCGAGAATGCGAATGTGAACCCAGATGGAGGTGCTATTGCGCTGGGTCATCCACTGGGAGCAACGGGTGCGCGTATGGTCTCTACACTCATGCATGGTATGGGTAGAGAAGGCAATGAGCTGGGTGTTGTTAGCATGTGTGTTGGTACGGGTATGGGAAGTGCAGCATTATTTGCTAGAGAGTGAGCAAAGGCATTGTACAATAGCACGTTCAGAGTAGATAGATTGGAAAATTATGTACACACGAACTGCATACTAGGGGGGCAAGAGACAATTATAGACCGTTAAACAAGACGACAGATGCTTCTGTTGATCATTTACATTTCTTTTTCATATACATACGTGACTTATCTACAGGGATGTTCAAATTAACTCCATGTGCTTCCAGGTTGCTAAATTCACAAAGAAAGGTACGAGCTTGATGTATTTTCCATCTTACTGACGGATTCGTGGACCAATCTCTGCGAAAAAGTCACACGCCTTCTGCAAATTGGCGGCAATAGGCTCCATGGCAGTCTCGCCACCAGTGTTAAACAGCATCCTCTCCTTTTCGCAGCTCCAAGTCGTCCACTCTGCTGCTCCATCAGCCTTGTGCGTGTTGGGATCAAGTGTCTTGATGAAGCTCGTCCAGTAAGCCTGTGCCACCGTAACAGCATGTGCATTCTTTTGGCCACTGTAGTAGCTCTTGGGGGCACCATTGTTGGTGTTTGTTGGGCCAAAGATGGCATGGACCTCGACAGTGTGTGGAACGCCGATACCGTCGTCCATCTGGGCAGGATCTTCGACATTCCAGCGGTATGCCCAAGACGAGTTGATGCCAGATAGGGCATAGTGGTCATTAACAGTGAGACCAGGGCACATGTAGCGCATCTGGCCGTAGGCATCGCTCAGCTGGCGCCAGCGGCAGCCCTCATCAGGGCAGTCTGATTCGTCAGGGTTGGGGTAGAGATCATCGATAACTGCGAGGTCATCGTCTGTGAGAAGTGGGAACTGGTCATGAAGGAACGTGTTCACCTGGTCAATGGTGGTTGTTTTGCGCGGTGTGAAGACTGTGCCACCGTTGGTATCGTCGCCAATGATGACGGGAACCTTTACGAAGTGGCCATTGCGGAAAGCGTCATATGGCACCTCAGTGATGAAATCGTTGTCAATGACGGGGTTCCAAGCGAACAGCTGCGGATTCTTTGCTCCAGGTAGAGGAGTGACGTTGACATTGGCGGCTTGCAGCTCCTTGGAAGTCTTGGATCGCAGACAGGCTAGGCTATCTTGACCAGTGCATCCGACACGGCTTGCGTAGCCATCGTACAGGTACTGGGACTGTGGGATATCGAGGACTGTAGAGAAAGAAACAGACTCGGCAGCCGCGCCAACAAACAACCCGTAGTCTTTGCCGCCGCCTCTAGTAAGGTGGTAGGCAACACTGGCTGCACCAGCAGAGTCACCACCAATGACTACATGACGAGGGTCGCCGCCAAACTTGGCAATGTTGTTCTGTACCCACTCGAGCGCCTTGACTTGGTCCCAGAGGCCGTTGTTAGCAGTGATGTTGTCTCCATTGGTGAGAAAGCCAAAGACTCCCACTCGGTAGTTGAAGTTTACGACAATCATGCCATTGTCCGCAGCGTGGATAAGACCAGTGCCGTTGTAGTTGGCATTCGAGTTGGACACGAAGCCGCCACCTTGGATGAAAAAGAAGACGGGCAGCTTCGATTTTGAGGTCGCAGACGACGGGGCGTAGACGTCGAGGAATAGACAGTCTTCGGAGTGTGACTTGAAGGTATCGTTGTTTGGTGCTTGGCCGGTGCCGAGACAAACTTTGCCATGCTGTGGCAATCACCAGTTAGCAGCGGCCTCTCTGTAAGGGTTCCATTTGTCAGCCTAGACATACTTTATTGGCAGCTTGGACAGTCGTCGTCTTGGCTGGATCAGCGGGCTTCTTGAATCGCAAGTCACTTAGCGGCGCAGCAGCATAGCGGATTCCTAGCCACTGTGTGACATCTCCCGTCTTGACTCCTTTGTATTTGGAGTATCCTAGATCGACAGTAGGATCGACAGCGACAGCAGCCGTCAACAAACAAGCCAAGGTTGATAAGTACTTCATTGTGATGGTTGGTTGACTGCACTCAAACCAAATGGCGAGATGGGCATCAGAGTAGAGGCGGGCGGACGGACGGGACTATAAACTGGTGCCCGGGAGAATGGGCTTCTTACCCCACAGGCATACTGGGCTTGCAGACGCTACCGATTTTAATACAAATACAGTAAGCAGAAAGGCGCCGGTTCCTATTTCTGATGGGCGATGTAACTGTAAGGCTGCGGTGACTTGTTCCAGGCGGATGGGGCGGGGGGGAGGCACTGCTGAAAGAATGCGTCCGTCCACTAAAACGCCCTGTCAGCGGCAACATGTAAATCCGCCGTGGGCTCCATACGCGCATTTAGTTTATGCGGCAAAACAAACAGGCATACGTACGCATATACAGAATTTCTTTTATCTTTAATTTCTTTTGAATCTCTATAATAGCCGCTGCAAATGAAGTACATCAATTCTTATGCACAACCAGAACCGACATATGTGGATGCTCACGTCTCACATCCCAATCCGCCCCTGTCATCCAGCTCGCATACCGCTTCTTCAGATCCTCATCCTTCCAAATCTCAGGACGCCATTCCAACTTTCCCTTGAACCCGCCTAGGTGTGCTGCTTCTTCATAAATCTCCTTTGTCAAGTGAAACGTCATAAACGTGGTATCACCGGGCAGCGTGACCTTGAACAGCCAGCCCTCGCCAGATGCCAGCTTCTCCAGATACGTGTGTCGAGGCATCACTTTGGTCAATGGTGACTTCTCATGCGCCGCTACTCTCTCTTCAAGATTGTCGGTAGGATGCAAAGCCACTGTACAAAAGACACCGTTGTCTTTCAAGTTGAGCGCAGCCGTCTCAAACATCTTGGTCAGCTGCTCTTTGCTCTCTGCATAGTTAAGCAACCAAACACCTAGCGCAATATCAAAGTATCCCTCTGTGCCATCAGGAGCCAGTGATCTAGGCTTTGTAGCGTCTCCCACCACAAATCGAGCCTTTCCTTCCGCTACAGCCTCTGATAGACGCTGCTTAGCGCCATCAACCATTGCTGGTGATATGTCGCTGCCGGTTATTGACTTGCACCCCCATTCCAATATCTTTTGAGAGTAGAATCCCGATCCGCATGCAAATTCAACGACATTCATATCTGGGCTCAACATAGGACCGATCGCAGTCCGAAAGCTGTGGGCTTCTGTTTCGCGCCATGGAAGTCGGTCAAGCACATCGTAGCCGTCCGCAATCTCGTCGTATTGTGTCTTGTTGTAACTCGTCATCTTTGGAGATTCTGCGTAAACCAGAGCTGCCTCAAGCCTGTTTTGGGTGCAATCAACTATGAAAACACTGCAGAGGAAAATAGTAAAAGGAAACCCCCCAGATAGATTAGCTATAGACCGGCAGTCGCTGCAGCGCAAATTTGCTATAGTGCGGCACGGCTCGGCAATGTATCCCTGCCACAATCAATCTGTGCGCCGCTATCTAGTGCGCCAACGATTATCCAGCTGACCGATCAGCTGGTCCCTGCCGCTTTCATCTAAAATTCGGCTTAAGGCTAATACCACATTCTATTAAGACTAAATATTAAGCAAGACTACGCTCGAATAAGTCTTCGAAGCTTTAGCTCCGAAGATATTGTGCAGGGTGATGATGATATGCCGAGCGCATCTCGACCAACAAACCCGCATATTAAACCTGTGTAAGGGTCCTTTACGACTCCACTACCAATAACGACCCCTCTCCTGTCCATTCCAATATTGGCCAGACCCTTCCCAACCAATGCGTAGTCTCCTAGAAATGCATGCGCTCGCGCATCGCTACCGGTGGTGATGCCGTGCCCGAGAGTCACTCCCCACATGGAACCAAAGCGCAGTGCATGTGCCTCTGGATTGCCATCCATCTGTAGCATAATCGAATAAATGGCGCCAGTGTATCGCACCGTCTTCTTGGTCATCTGTTCTGGGAATTGCCAATTCTTTCCGTCTCGTGTCATTGGATGCCATGGAGTAACAAGAACGTTGCCCATTCTGCAAAGCTTTGCTTCGCAGACTGGTGTCTTGAGCACTGCAGCTACCTTCCTCATGCCTGCTGGCGTTCTGACCTTCATACCACGGCGCAAGCGTTTGATTTCAACAACTCTGCCTGATGCAAGTTCGACGGGAGAAGACGCTGCAAAGCACGGGCCAGCGACATTACGGAACTGCTTCATGGACCTCATAGGCTGAAAGTTACCGCCGCTGTTGAATGAATTAACCGGGACTAGAGATGGCTGTGGCGGTGGTAGATTATCGAATGCGGTATCCAGGCGATCACGACATTCTATAAAGAGCGGTGATCCAGTGCAATATTGCAATGGCCCCGGGTCTTTGAAGGAGTTGCAAACTTGTCGAGTATGTGCATTCAAAAGTGACGGCAGGAAGTGCTGACCCCAGCGGCTAAAGTGCGAATTGTCATCGATAGCCATCGAAATCTGACCTTTCGGGTCTTGGCCGATCAGATCTTCCATCAAAGACGCATTCAAAGGGTCTTGCCACGATCTAGCGGGAAGCGTATCGACAAGCTCTTTCAACGCGCGCGATGACTTTCCTAGCAAGTCGATGCTAATGGCAGTGTGCTCTTCCTTATCATCGCAGGGAAATAGAGACGATAAATATGCACAAATTCTGGATCGTGACTCGTGGTAGGCCACAACGGCATCATCTACCGGAGACACCTCCATAATACTCTGCGAGCATGCGACGCTGTCAAATTGGTCCGAGGTTCTATATTCCACAGGCTTGAATACAAGTCGTGCCTCTACAACAGAGGCAGTTGTGATTCCAGATGAAAATACGTCGGCAGCAAGCGTCGAGTTTTGTAGTTGAAGAAAGATATCTCGCGACTGGCCGTATTGCAGGTTTCCCAGTGCAATAGACAACTCGTGAGCCGGTATGCCGTCTCGAGACACCTCTGTGGGTTTTTGTCTGATAACCGAATCTCCAGTTGACTCTGTAATTTCAAGAGGTGCAGCGTATCGAAGTGTGAGTGTGGCTTCAGTTGCATAGGTTGACTGCAGATTGGCCACGGCGTGCACGAAAACAGTTCCAATCATACCCGCATCAGGAATGAAAGCATAGTTTCCGTTTCCAATCTCTGCTATAGACTTTAGCAGTCCAGATCGGAGGTGGTATCCAAATCCAAAGGTATGGATCGAAGCTGGTAGAGGCAGCCTGGTGCGAAGCTTGGGCACATAACCTTGTGGTGGACACCTATAGTTTGATATTAGCCTAACACAGCCATTGCCCATGATACTGTAAAATACTTACATATGATTTGGCATTCCATCAGTCAACACCATGATTGCTGGGACCTTACCGTTGGACGGGGAATTTGTAAATAGATTGATACCCGCGAGGATGCCATGCCACAGGTTAGTAGCGTCTTTGGGAACCATGGATTTGATATTTGCGCGGGCCGCCTCTTTCTTTTCGTCAGTCATAACTTCCAGTTCTTGCAGAACCTCAATACTGCTAGCGAAAGTAACAATTCCGAGACGATCTCGTTCATCGAGGGTTTCGATGATTGTCAGCGAAGCGTGCTTTACAACATCCAAGACGGACAACCCAGATGCCTCGTTGTCCCCTGGAACCGGTGCAGAACAACCCATGCTGCCAGACACATCGATAACAAGAACAATATCACATGGGACATGGTGGCTCTGGTTGGTAGGTGCCTTGGGCGGCACCACTGTTGCTAGGAGTGCAGGCGACCCATCTGCGGCCCTGACTGGATTTAGCGACATCTGTATATCCCCAGTCCTGGGCTCCCCTGAAGCATCAGAGGCCCCATGTTGAACTGGCCTGCTTTGTAGGATTGGTACACGCTATCAAAGCACGGTTAGCTTAGAGGATCCAATATGACGATACCGGAGGTCAGTACAAACCATTTTGATATTGCTGTGAGAGCCCAACAGGAAGAGTGTTCACAAAAATAGCGACTTGCTGAGCGTGACTCGGTAGGGGATACAAGGTCGTTTAATAATAAAAGCCACCCCTCATCTGTTTTCTGCCGGCTGATGCTCTCCGCTTTTGAGCCCTGGCTCTCGCGATGGCGTCGTCTACAACTGTGGCTCGGCCGCTGGATATCACCTGGAACAGACCAGGCTAGGCGCTGTATTCAGCTGTGCCTCCTTCGGATCCAAGCACTTTTCTAGCCAATAGCGTGGATTCCAAGACAGCGACTGTCAGGCTCGGCGCCAATCTCCACTGCCATGGCTTCGACAGGCAGTCTCGGTGGCAGACTCGTGCTCGTTCTCTCAAGCCCAGGTGGCGCACTGCAAGGCTGCCTGCGCCATCTGACTAGTACACATAGCATAGCGGACCCCAGCTTTCAGCTCATTATCGTGAGGCGCCTTCTCAAATTGAGCCCATCGGAAGTTGTAGCAATCCAAACGATGCTAATAGGCGTATCTGGATTATTATGAAGACTCACATTAAAAAAGCCTGTAAATGTTGGTTTAGCCTAGCAATCTTGCCGCCCGATTAGCCAAGTGCTTGCGTGTTGGATGTCAGCGATACGCCCGGCTAGAGAGCACAGCCCCAATGCCCGTGTTGTAGGCAAACCTGGGGCATCTCACGAAGATGACTTCTATACAAGACAGTGGTCTCTGCCTCGTTGGAGGTTTATGAAAGTTGTGAGCAGTTGCCAGCTGCAGTCCGCTTCAAGGGCAGCTTTGGTCTGAGTGACTCCTCCTGTGCAGCTCCGCCAGCTCCGCCAGATGGCGCCAGCTGCGAGGTTGCCACTCGGCAGTCGTCACTACTGGAGCGGCTCCCAGAACTCCAAGCAAGCAAGCGAAGCAACCCGTCGTGGAAACTAGTGTAGATTATCTCCATTTGGGTGCGCCTTGGACCTTGGGGCGACCTATGAGGAACTGGAGCAGCGCCCCGCGGCTTGTTCCAAGGTGGTGCAGAAGCTATGAACAAGACACACAGCGTTTCTACTGTAGCTCTCTGCGCTCCCCAGAATACTTGCACTGGTTTAACGCATCAAGCGACGCACAACAGAGATGTTGGACTTCTAATATGTCAAACAGACCCATCCTAATACGCTCCACTTGAGTAATACACTGATTATTCAATACAGTTGTCTTCAACGCATCGCTCATAACGTGTCGCGGCGTGCTGTCGGCTAGAAATGCTCTTCGCACTGAGGATGTCGTGGGCTTGCGTGGCGCCAGGATCTGTATGCAAAGCCAACTCGCGTGCGGCAGAGACAGGCAACCACCAGCTAGACGACGGTGGCAAAGATCGGCAATTCTTGGAGCTCTCCGCCAAAGCTTGACCGACACTCAAATCCCAACGTCTGGGTCCGGGAAGTCAATAGCCCAAAGTTTAGCTTTGGCTTTGGAGGACTAGGGAAGTAACCACTGCCTTGAGGATCGCCAACCGCGGCAGCAAAGCGATGCTCACTACGCAATTGTGCATAAGCACGCTTTAGCTGACTGGGGCAATACAACGAGCTGGCTGCCCAGGCATGGTCTTTTTTACGGCTGCATGCAGTTCTGCCACAAGTGCAATCTTGGATAGGTGGCAGATTTGCATTTCCACCGCGGACGAAATCCAGACTTCGCGAACCACACGAATTTACGCTAGAGCAGAAAGGCGGCACAGCGTGGACGTTGCGTCTAGCCAACCAGCTTTCATCGTCCGCCTCCATCAAGTTTTGCGTGGTGCTCGCTGGCTTGCCCTAGGCTCTGACTCCTCCATTCCGTCGTCATCCCCCGTGCAGAAGCCCCCAGGCGTAGGAGCAGCCCGTTCCCCACAGACGCCGGAAACTCTCAGTAAGTCCACTACCATAGCAGATCCCCTACCAGGCGCGAATGCGCTAGCCCCATGACAGCGCGAAATGCGTCATTGCTTGCCCATGCGCGCGCTCTCATTGGTCCACAGGAGCACATCCAGACAGAGATAAAGCAAAGGTGGTAAAGTTTGAGCGCAAGGGTCCAAATCTTAACCTGCATACGGTCGGATGTAAATGACGTCCTTAGGTCACCTTCCCCCGGAGTCTCAGCGCGACGGTCCCGCAACCCTGATTTCAGCCAGCCAGGCTACAAGGGCATCAATAGATGACTTCGCTACGCTGGTGCTGAGAGGTCACCGGATCTTGTAGCGATGAGCTCGTAGCACCTCGTCAACTCTGTAACAAGAACGGAGTGGTTACAGGGCGCGATGGCCAATGCTCACCGTAGCTTGGTGCGCAATGCATTGCACTGAGACAAGCCTAAGTCCGGGCTCACCACTAAAGAAGGACTGACAGAGAGTAGAGGACTGACAGAGAGCAGAGCACACTTTGCCACACTGGCGTCGAGCACCACGGGCCCCAAACCCACATGCTAAATGGTGTTGCCGCTAAGGCCCAAGTTTGCCTCCCTATCTGCTTTAGCGCACTACCCCGTAGCCCATTCCCGGCTCCACTGTCCAACGCGGGGCGTTCAGTCTGTCTGGTGTTTTGGCGCCCGGCCGTCCGTTATCTCTGCGCTCGCTCTTTGGCAAAAAGGGATTGCCTGAAACTATAAAGTAGCGATAGCCCGCGCACCTTATCCCTTAGCTCCCTTGCCATTGTTTCTATATCAAGATCTCTACTAGCTCAAGATCCAGCTCCAGAAAGCTCACTCATCACTTGGCACTTACAACTTGCCTCACTTACAACCACAACTACACCACTACCACCACCAACCTCTCTCACAATGCCTGCCTACGAATACTGCTGCAAGTGCGGTGGCATGATTGTCATCAGCACCACCTGCTCCAGCTGCGGCCACAAGCAGTGCACTGATTGCCCTGCTTCCTAAGGGTGTTCCTTGTTCTGTTACAGAGGCCTTCTTCCCATCGCCGCTTGCGTGTGGTGAGGATCCTCTTTTTTTCATGAGAGCATGCAAGACAACGACTAGTGCAACGTTTATTCCTCCTACTTCCTTCAGACGTATGACGTCGTGAAGATGTGTAAGGCTCTCTTTTTCTCGCTATTATCCTTCATTTTTCATGCTAATACTGTCAATCAGACACTCTTGGCATTATTGGCGACTGATACAATAGCGATTTCCAAGCCTGTTTTTTCTGCTTTCTCTAGTCGCGGCGCGACTACCACGATACCACCTATACCTCGCGTCTCACTTTTTTTTTTCTCTTTTTATTTTTCTACTCCGCTTCCGGCAGCTTTATTACTATTCGATTTCTACTTTCTTAGGCAGCCCGCTCCCCTGGCTTACGCTCTCGCCTTCCGGCCTCTTCCGACCAAAGCACAGCGAACGCGCTGGCCTTTCTCGGCGAAATGCGAATTATGGGCGATTTCTTATCTTTGCCTCCCTGCGAGTTCCTATTGGACAACCGGGCCACCGGTGGTCGGGAGAGGCAAGTGGGGGACTGGTGAGGCTTATTAGGCCGTCGACCTCGTTAGCGTGCGTAGGCGGCTCAAGGACGCCCTACAGCCGCTGTGAGCCGCTGGAACTCGGCCGGCCTGTCTTCGCGTCTGCACAGTGGTTTGCTTCAGTGCTGCAGCTTGCGCTTACGGCGACTCCATCCGTGCGGACCCAGGAGCGATTTTTACTTTGGGTTACGGCGCTATTTCTGATGTTGGTTTTTTTTCCCTTGGTAGACCAAGAAAATTGTACGGGACTGAGATTCTTCTCCTTCGATTGTATGATACGTTACGCCCACTAGGGCTTGTTTCTTTGGATCTCCGTTTTTAAGGCCGACTTCGATTCCGGCCCGAGAGGAACATCGGAGTTAGTAGATTGACAGCCTCCCAATATAATGAAACAAAAAAAATGCATATAATCTAAACTGCCGGTACCTTGTCCAGGTTTCACGTGAACTACGTATGTATGCGCGTCTGGTGCCCAACCAACCGCCGCGGCTCACTCATGACGTATGGTGCGGTGGGTAGACAAAAGTTACAAGTAGTCCATATTTCAACACTAGCATTCCGAATATATTTACACAAACTTTATATGTAATAGTCATATAAAACCTCGATACATATAACGTACTTATACCATACATAATATTTTACAAAGATTGATAAAAGGGGTAATTTTAAAATATATATCAAAGAATACTTCCTCGGTAGCTGTGAATCGCATGTAAGCGTTGACAGACGGGCTGAGAATTACATGACGATTAGGCTGAGAAGACAACCCACACCGGTCTGTTAACATCTATTCACGTGGTCGACCTTGTAATACTCAGACTACGTTTACTTTCAAGTCGCTGAAAAATGTCAATATGCCTTAATTCACCGGCCAAGAGTGCAAGCATGATGCCCAAGATAACTCAATGTAAAAAGGCCATAGGCCGCATCCCAAACATATTCATCCCTTCCATACTCTCTACCCAGTAAAATCAAGTTTCTCATTTAAATCCCTTCAATCAACCCTTTTAAGCAATGCTCTTCAAATCGGCCTTTTCAGCTGGTAGATATCGTCTTGACCTCTGCCAAATCATCTGGGGCCGCCGCCAAGCGCAATACGAGTTCGAATTCAGTGTAAACGATGGCAACCTGTACACGGTGTACATTAGACGTGAAGATGACCACCCCCTAGATAATCCTCTATACGCCGTTCGAAACTGCGCTACGGCAGCCGCAGCCTGGGACTTGATAGATGAGCAGTTGACGCAAATGGCTACGGAAATCATGTCTCGAGAGTGGGAACTCACTCCAGAGGAAATCTCGCAAATCTACGATGGTCCAAGCGGCGGGCTTTTGGCCCGGTTTGACTTTGTGTTGGAAGAGCGGAATAGAAGGCAACTCTAGGCGAAACGAGGCAGGCGAGGTAAGAAGTACGATAACGGAAGGCGAGGTCCCGGAGCCGGCGCATCAGGATCACGATCCGCGATGACATCGTGATTTCATATATGATCTTGATTTTTCATGCGACATTGATCGCTGGAGTAGTATTTGACATTATTTTGATTTTCAAGTAGTAGTAGCAAAGGGTTACGCCGATGCTGAATGTATTGATGCGAATTACGACCTCTCTACGCAACTACCTCCCTAATAGTCTCTAACCATGATAATAGTCGTAGAGGTCTGCTGCCTCTCCACCACTCTAAACCCGAGTCTTTCATAAAACGGCACAACTTTGGCATTCTCACCACCCACGCCAAGCCATACACCCTTAGCTGTCCCCTTTTCATCAGGAGCCTGCATCTCGACCTCCTTCATGCTCCCAACAACCTTCTCCAGCAGTTTTCTTCCCCAGCCCTTGCCTTGAAACTCATCCAGCAAATCAATATGCATGGTTGCTCTGTAGCCCTGCTGGTAAAGATCATCATAACCACGCAGGAGCAGGAGATCGGCAGAAAAAGCCAGCTGGGACAAGCACAGTTCGCTAATGCGGCCCGTGTCTGGGTCAATCCAGGGAGCGCGTGTCTCTAGCTGCTCATCGGTTGGGAAGAGACGAATGTCTCCGATATCTTTGCCACGTCCCTCCAAAATGTCCTTTACGTAGCGGGGATACGCTTCGCAAAATGCCGTAATGTCGGGGGCGCCGATGCAGTAGCCGACGGCTCGACCGTTGCCATCGTCCAAGACAAAGCAAGTTGAGGGCGATAAGAGAGTGAATTGATGTGTCCATATATATGGCGCTAGTCGCACAGCATCTGGAGAGCCTTTGGCTGACGGTTGGAGAGTCTCTCTACACTGAATGTACCGATTAGCATCAACCTGAACTGAGAGTGGCCTGTACGCCAGACTTACGATGTGTGCTGTAGCATCGAAATCGGTATCAGCATAGGGTCGAATGAAAGCCATGGTAAATGTAGTTCACTTTGTTCTTCGTTTGTTTGCGCATACAAAACGCCAACAATGTGGGAGAGATGCAAACTGGCGTTGGTTGACTGGTCGCTGTGACTTGGAGAGTTCCCCCACCAATCTCATCTCTACCCCACCTAGACATCATTGCCACACAAGCGACGATGCGTGGGGGATCAAACAAAACACGTACAAATTGGTTCTGATGGAAAATTCAAGTCATTAGTTGTATTGTGTGTAAATACTAGAGGCCGTTTGCGTTTCTTGGGTATTGAGCTCTGACAAGCGTCCAAATTCGAAATCTGTCTCGCTTCCCGCCACCATCTGCCATGCTATCGCTAAGATATGTTGTAAAATCGATCCCTGTCCCTTCCATTACCAAAGTACCCTTGCTTGAATAATGCTGAAATCAAAGACCGGCATGATTCTGCATTTATTTTAAATCAACAACCAAGCATGTGGTGCCATATATGCCTCCCACTTCGCAAAACAAGTACAAGATCAAAAAGAAAAATGTGACATAGAAGGAAGAATAGAATGACCGTAGAGAGCAGTTCAAGTAAACTGGTTAAAAAAAGAAAAGGCCGTGTCGAGGACGTGTGTGTAATAGAAAGACAAGCAAGCAAGTTGCTTAAAGAGAAATCAAATCATGAGTTTGACCGTAATCAAATGTTCACTCCGGCTGAGCCTGGTGATATGGCAAGAAGTGAAGGAAGCTGGTTGAGTCGTACAACACAGCCTAGAAAATATATACTGTGAAAGAAGTGCCTGCTCAACGTGACGTTACCCGTCTTAAAACATGCCGCCTGGCATACTAGCGCTTGAGACGTTGGCATGAGGCAGAGGAGGTCGACGTGTTGGTGGGCTCATGTGGATTCGGTCTGCGTTGTTGTCGCTGATAACTCGACGCATACCTTGACGGCGCGGGTCTGCGTGCATATCGCTAGGCGGAGGAGGGAGCGTCATGCCCTCACCCGATTGTAGCATGCGGGGTGATGGCAAAGGCGATGATTCGGCACTTTGGCGACCCATTCCGTATGCTGTTTTGCGTCGAGGGTTGATGGGTGGCAGTGGAGGAGCGCCAACAGGTGCGTGCAAGTTGGGGGTTGAAGCAGCAGCTGCAAGCAAACTACCGTTGCGAGGGCGGCCCATGCGAGCACTGTCAAATGGACCGTCAATATAATCGCCTCGTGGTCTGGAGAGCGCTCTGGGCCTCGTAAACTTTTGCTCCTCTCCTGCTCTGAAACCGTCATGGTTGTGTTCTGACGGATCGCTAGACCTGCTCCTAGCAATGCGGTCTTGTCCCATCATAGGATCGTTAGAGACGGCTCTGTGCATGTGCATAGCAGGGCGGTCCATAGCGGAATCGGGAGCAGCTGGGGGTCCTTGGTGGCGCTGACGGGATTCATTCTCTTTGAGCTTTTGCAGTTCGCGGCGGGCTTGTCTAAAGGCTCTAAGACCGGCGTGAATTCCACCGTCTGGGGAGCTCTTTGTTTCTTCCTTTTGCTCAGGAGACTCAGTCGGCAGCTTTGGGACCTTTTCGGTGACGCTCTCAACAGTATCCCTATCGCGGTTACGGTCAAAAATAGAGCCACGGCTGGACTTGCTTCTCAAAATCCCTAGGGGATTAGTGCGCGGTGTTGGCGGTTCTTTCGATTCCGAGGTTGGGCGTGACGAGGAAGCCTGCTCACTATCGGAGTCAACAAAAGACGTGAGCTTTTCTCGCACTCTGCGAGCACCATCAGCCAGATGACGGGCGAACTCGGGGTCGTTCTCATCTTGCTGCTCCTGTACATCCTCATTCAACGCGGGGTGAGGAGGCAAAAAGGATCCTGGGCGGCTATCAGGGTTGTACTCAGACTCGGTCAACGACCAAGCACTCGTAGCAGCAGCAATTCGCGAAGACAAAGGTCGTGATCTTGCTGGTGAGTTCTGTTCAGTCTCATCCGCCGCATCATAGATGGACGAGGTGTTGCTCTCGTGTCTCAGATGTTGCCTTACCATACCGCTGAGACCAGATGGTGCGGGTGGTGCAGGGGCAGCCAGTAAGTTTGAGGTCTTGGTCTCAGCGTTGGCATCAGTGTTGGTATCAGCGGGAGGGGCAACGGCGGCTTCATTGGAGTGAGCCGAGCCGTCTGAGTTGCGAGATGATAGAGTGAGAGGCGTAGGTAGGGCGGATTGTCTGAAAGCTGGGTGGTCTTCGTCATTAGGACGCTCCATGGAGTGGCCACCAAGACCAGTAGCAAGGTTGACCAGATTGTTGCGGGCATCAGCTTCCTCTGCAAAGAAGGAGGATTCATCGCCCCCGGTGGATGATCGCGTAGGGTCGGGATGCAGAGCGGCAGCATCGGAGCGATCGGATGTCGTTCGTAGGCTCGATGCAATAGAGCTTGAGCGAGGGAATTGGAGTGAGCTGCCAGAGTCAGATGTCGCAAGCTCACCGGATTCTCGTCCCCTCAATAGATCACGTTGTCGTTGAGCGAATTTCGAGTCATCATACTGTTGAGGTCTGCTGAATACACCAAGCGATGTTGCCTTTCCACGGTCGTTGGGCTGAATAGGCAGAACAGGATGCTCCTCGGCTTCGCTGATTGGAGGACTCAATGGGGGGTTAACACCAAAGTTTGCCTTTTCAGGAGAGCCTCGCATAGGGAGAGGCTCAGAAGGCGGGATTGGTGAAGATCCCGTTGTAGGAGGAGTAAAGGACCTCAAATTAGGCGCGCTAGCCTTGGACAGGAGGCCGCGCTTCTCAAATGTACGATCCATGTAAGCCGCCAACGTCGGTGATGGCGTCGATGGGCCAACATCGCCAGCCCGAGGGGTGACAATTCTAGGGCGTGAAAGAGTGTCCATGCGAGAGAGAGCTGAGCTCTGCTGGTCCTTGAGTTCTTTGTTAAGACCCTGCTCATACAGTCGACGGGTACGTGTAACGCTTCGTTCGAGGTTGCTGCTTGAGGCCGAGGGTGTAACAGTCGTCGACGGTCCGTCTTTGATCGAACTGGCGTATTGAGAGGTCAAAGAGGAGGATGTCGAATCACGGGTGGCGGCAAAAGAGGATAGTGTGGAGGCTGTGTCATATTGGCTGACTTGGCCAAATGAACCAGCATCTGGCAACTCAGGACTCTTCTCACCGTGAGAGGTCTTGGCCCGCTCAGCTTGACGCCATTTTTGGAAGGAAGATTTAGCAACATCATCATCATAAACGGCTCGACCGCCCATGGCTCCAGGTTTGGATCCTGCAGCAATCTTGTAGATTTTTTGCCTGCCGCCAAACAGGTTGTTGCCATCGTTTGGTCTAGAGCGGTTCATAATGCTGCCCGTTTGACCGTCATCAGACAGCTGAGATGGGTCACGTTCAAGGAACGATGGTCGGATAGACTCGACTTCAGAAATGTCACCCAATCCGGCGTAATGGTTATTAAAATCCATTATACGAGATTGTCTGTTGGGGTGCAAAACACTGTCGTCGCTTGCCTTACCAATCTTGGACAATGGATCGTCTTGCTCTCGCAACATGGAGAATCGCGCTGAGAGTCCCGTCATCAATAAACTGGTTCTGAAGTCGTCGGTGACAGGTAATGTGGATGTGATTTGTACAGGTCGGTTATAGTCGCTTTCCACCGACTTCTTGCTCTTGGCGAATCTTCGAAAGGGACTGGAAGCATCCGAGTCGATAGAAGGGCGTGGCACAGAGGCATCTTCCTTGCCGCGCTTCTTAGTCAAAAATCTGTTCATGTTGAAAAATTCGTTTTGGTTTCAGGAACAAAATCTGGTTGGCAAAGACTCGCTGAGCGGTGACACTTTTGTCACTTTCAAACGGAAATGGTGACGAGATTCACAAGGAGCTCTAGAAGAGGCAGTATTACGATTAGCATTTCGCTCAAGTTGACGAGAACCCAATTTTCTACCCGAGCAGCAAACTGCATCTCTAAGTAGTCACTCATGGTCACTTTGGGCAAGGAGCGTGGGGTCACGGTGTGGCTGACCACGCGAAGCGAGTAAATTACATACCTGTCAACGCGCCGTCTCAAGTCAGACCTCTTTACCAGCAAATGAGGTTTTCGGCACAGATTGAAGAGAGACCAAGGCTCCTCTACAGTATTGGGCAACTGGTGTGACAGCCCTTTGGGTTTTAATCACCGCTGTCCGCGTGTGTCTCCTCAGCCGAAGAAGGTAGGAATGACACGCCGTTCCAAGGCTGAAGAATGGGTGGCTTTAGCTGTATATGGTGTTTCCGTAACGGATGATGCGGTTGATAGCATTCGATACGGGTGTGCAAACGTCGAAAATGCAGTTTGTAGTTGTCGAGGGCAAAGAGTTGTGCCTGCGGGTTGTACCGTTTTGTGGAGGTGTATCGTCGAGCTTGGTTGGGGAGAACGTATGGAGATGGGTTGTCGGTTAATGCGCAGGATTATCTGCTTTAATAAAGGCAAATGGTTGATTTGGGGTATTGAAGAGCGCAAGATGGGAAAAAAGACAAGAAAAGAAGAGAAGGTAGGGGGAAGAAGCAGAAGAGAAGAAGTCCGGAGATAGTGGCCAGCCAGGAGAGAATAAAGGGTGGAGGAGAGCGATTGGGCGTGTTTGGAAGTGCTGCTAGAACAGGGACAGAAATTATTCGATCAGGCACGGTACAGGACAGGTTAGCGAGAAGCGTGGGCGCGTATAGGGGGGGGCACGCCGCTTAGCGCACAGTGCAACAGCTTTTTCTTTTTTTTTCGGAGTAGCACTTGCCGCTAAAAGCACACTAGAACCCGCTGGGACGGAGGAGAGCCAGCAGGTGGAGCAGGGCATCGGGTCAAAGGTGGCCTGCATCCACGGCAGGGGTGCCTGGTTGGGCTTGGGCGCCAGGGGTAAGTGGCTTTCCAGACGCTGCTGTGTGGCCCCCTAGTTCCTCACAGTGCCAGGGGTGGACGTACCATGATCCATAATGGCTGGCAACACTTCAGGTGGAGGGTGAGAAAAAAATTAATAAAGAGGAAACATGAAAAAGAAAAAAGGAAAAAAGGCAGCTGGGTGTTTTGGGGAACGCAGCAGCCGCCGCCGCCGGGGGCCAGGAATAGCAAACAAACACACAAAGTACGAAAAAGCAGGGTGATGAATGGCTGGATGGTGCGTTTCATCCTTTAGCCAGTGAGAAAGAGAGACCACACGCAATGAGAGCTGCAGTCGGAGGATTAGCCATGAGAAACGCAACTTGTGGCTGCTGCTATGGCGTTGGACCTCCATGTCCATTCAGCTCGGGAACATGCCGCCTTCGGCCCCCCAGGAGCCATCTTGCAGCTGTCCAGTCTGCAAAGGATGCCGTGCCGCTGGTGCTCGCATCGCAGCAAGCCCGTGATAACAGCAACCCTACCAGACGGTACAGCGCAGCAGCAGAATGTGGTCGAGTGACATTATCCGCGCAGCATCCTCGCATGACGGTGCATCGAGAGGGGGACTGCAAAAAGCAGGAAGCAGCAGCGGCAACGCATGTCAAGATCGATTAATTTGGGCTCGAGCCGCCCATGATTCACCTCGATCTCCGCTTAGTGCTTGTGGCCCCCGCCGAGCCTTGATGCTTGCACTGCGCACAATCTTTGCTTTTTTCTCGTCCGGTGCCTATCATACAGCCTGTCACTTTTCATATGGGAGCCGAGATTGTATCTGTCATTGCTGTCATTGCTGTCATTGCGCTATAAGCGAGGCCAAGGGCGCAAGATTACAGGCATAATTTCACCAAGTTGCGTAGGCGCTATCATCCTTCGAGAGCATGTAAGGCGATGAAGGACCCAATCATGACGCATTTGGCAAAATAAAATAAAAAAAATAACAAGGGTCTGCTCTACCATTTTTACAAATTATTTTCCTGCCAAGGCTACCTACATGCAGCATCATGCTGTGTGCCTTGTTGGAAACAGTTTCTCAAACGCTTGTGTCTTTAAACGCCTCATCCGAAGACCAGGCGGGATGCGGGCCGTTCCTCTCGAGCCAACCATAATTTCGAAAAGATGAGAAAACGATTCCCTCAAAAGCACGCAAGTGATATGTTTGTTTACTTTGACTGTCCACTTGTCCCGTTTTGTTTTTTCCTGTGGCAATATGCAGCTATGGCGCGCAGTGTGCCCACGCTACATGCAGGCTCACCCATAGTTTTGCTTTTGGCTCCTGCTGCTCCAGCATATGGGATGGGAAACAACAGCGCCAGGTCGGGAGATGATATCACGAAATTAAAGCTCTCCCTTTGAAAAGTCTGTGTTTAAGTCTAAATTGAAATGAGAAAAAGTCAACCACGACGATCTGTCGTGGAGAATTGTAATAATGATTTTAGACAGACGAGGTACCAAATGGACGGTACCTGAGAGAGTCGATCTTTGGTAACAGGTAGAATGTATACCATATCTGGGTATTTTACATTTTGTTTCAAGTAGAAGTATATGTCTAGAGCAGAAGTAAGCACATCCTTTTCTCCCGGTACATACGCTCGACTATCCGTTTGATATTGAGCAAAGACAGTTTTGCTTTTTCTACAGTCGCAAGTTTTCCCCAGATGTCGTTCTCCATGCGGCTCTCTCAAGCGGTTGAGTTAGGGATGTCGGTTAAGTCATAATCTATGGTTTCAAAGTTGCTTCTGATCCATGCTCTTCGACGAGGAAAAATTCAACATAGCAAACAAGACTCAGCCATTCCCGAATCACAGGCGGTGCAACAGCGGCCCCGACTGCCCAGCACCTGGTACATGGTACAGTGTACTGTACATCGACAGGGCGTGCAGGGGGGGCAAACGGTGGTGCTCACGCTGTGCAGGGGGATGTTCCCCAGTTACGGCTCCATTCTCGTCACGCCGCGTGCCAATGAGAATGCAGTACCTGACGCTTACCTTGTTCGGTACTAGCAGCGCCCCTAATCTAACTACCCAGAGGGGTTAGCCTAGCCACGTTAAGGGCGCCCACTGGGGAAAGAGAGAAAAAAAAAAAGAGTGAGAGAGAGTGAGAGACAGATAGAGCAAGAGTCGCGACAGAGAAAGGATGGATGGATGGATGAATGGGCATCACCTGGCTGTATCAAGAGGAAAACTCAAGGGCGTCAGCCACTTTTCCTCCAGGCGGCATTCGCTTACAAGCCATGTCCCTACTCCAGGCGGAGTGTACTGTACATTCAGGTTTCTCGCAAACAACACCTTCAGAAGAACTATCGGGCTTTAGCTTCGGCAAGGATTCTGGATAGAGTCTAGCCAGGGCTCCGCCGCCGTCAGCCAAACTGTTGGGTCTTTAGCCACGCTTCCGCCAAAGCCAGGTCCCAGCTCCGCCCTAGGGCGTAATATCAGTGCTTCGCAGCTACGAAACGTTTCCAAGGCGTTCCTTTTCGAACATGGGTTTGCGTGCATTTGGGGGCGCTGGCCATCGCTGTACGTTTGCTCACGTATCATGTTCTGCAGGTCCGTGTTTCAACTACACCAAGCGGCGGAGGGGTTGGACAACCGGCTAGCTCGCTGACGACGATCTCCTTTTTTTTCTCTTTGCTAACAAAAAAGTGGTTAGCTTAGCTGTCGACTCTCTTTCTTCGACAAGGCTCCGTCGCCGACACACAGTATCAATTAACAATTGTCCGCTGGGGGCGTTAGTTTTTGGCTAGTGAAACGAGCACACCCATCTTGGTACGCTAATTTTGCACCGTCTTGTGCACAGAGGTGTCTGATTGGCAGACACTCTGGATCACCAATTACAAAACGGCGGAGGACCACCCATCGGCCGCAAGCTAACTATCCCAAGCTCGGTATGGCTCCGTCACGTCTGTCGCGCCACCATGCTTGCCCGCAAGCGGGTTTTTTGACGTGATTGGTACCGCGAAATCTAAAGAGCGTTAAGTCCTTCCGCCCATCGTGCGATGGATGGTAAAGATGTTTTTTTTTCCGGCGCCACGGGGTCTGCACCATGGGCCGCGCTGTGCAGTAGGAAGTGAGTCCCAGGCTGCATGTCTTACAAGACTACACTCAACTCCAAGACAATTCCACAGACACCACACACGAGAGGAGAAACGGAGTGTCATGATGCAACACAGTTAGACCGAGTCACTCAACCGCACAGAAAATAGTCCGGCGCTATTCGCGACGCGTCAGTCGCGTCGCTTGCGCAAGTGCGGGGTTCGGCAGCTGGCGCGACTTGGAGATCGCGAACACCTCATCAAATTTGCCCGGCGCATGACAAAGAAAGCCCACTGCGAAAGTTGCTTTCTGCAGAGAGAGAGGGGCATCAGCTTCAACTGGAGATGCTACTTTCGGTAGATATACCCTCGTTGGCTTGCTCCGCCAGCTCAATCCTCGGGGCCCTCCAATATCAAAGCGTCATGAAGGCAACGTGCTGACCGACCTCGTTCCCATCGACACTATAGTCTGGAGCGGCCTCAATTGTTTAATCAAACAAATGTGCCCATCGATTCGCCGATGTGATTATGCAAAATGTCCTGCCCGCAAGAATGAGGACCGGTCTTTACCTCTTTGGTGTGTAGAAATTTACACCCCGCGTCACGCGACTTATGTTGTCTTGGAATTACAACCCCCAACCCTTGCGAACAAAAGTAGCATCCGTTGGACTATTTGATCATGCGTAGTAGCCTTGTTATTTCCAAGCCGTCTTAGCGAGACATGCTGTTGTCGCACGAGGCAAGATAGAGTCGTGCTGCCTTGAAAAAAAAAACGACCCAGGATCAGGGTCCAGCTGAACCAGTTGAGAGCTGAGCAAAGCGCCGGCCACCGCAAATGTAAAGAACAATGTAACGATAACTGTGAGATGTTTTGCAATCCCAGCTCGCGATCTGGGGAAACATCTCGCTTTCTCGGTGATGTGATTTGTCAAGCGCATAATATCAAGATATGATCGTCGCGCGTTGTGTCTAGCCCCAGCCAAAAACATACCGAGAAATTGGCCAGGCAAGGCTAGAAACCAAAAGGGAGACTAAACCTTGGTACTTGGTAGCCTTGGGTAGCATCGCCCACGACGCAAAGTATTTGTAGAGGCAATGGTTGGGAGTTGGAACAAAAAAAAGCAAAAAGATACTCCCCCAGATAGGTTCGAACTATCGACCTCCTGATTAACAGTCAGACGCTCTAACCAACTGAGCTATAGGGGAGGAGTACTTGTAACTGGCGTCGGAGGACGCTAATTAGGGTTCATGAAGGCCGATCGATCGGGATCCAAATATTTGAAATAGCCGTTCACCACCACGTATACAAAATAGAGCCAAAAATTAAGAAGGCTACTTGCTTAGTTATAAGGACGAGCATTTGAATGCATTTTTTAAGAAAGAAAGGGGTATCAATTCATCAAAGATCAATCTCGCTATAGCCTGGTCCTTGGATTAACCACCACACAACCCGCGCAGTAGCCATAAGAGCACGACAAACAAGCATTTGACGGCCCTCAAAAAATGAATAGCTAAACCTGTACTGTGTGCCCATGTGCAAAAGAGGGCGTTCGTCACTCGAGAGCTGCTCCCAAAAGTCTCCCAAGGAAAAAAACAGAAATGCAGATAAAAACAAAAACACCGGTGCCCAAGCGCCATACATAAGAGGCACAAATTCATGCTAACATATATTTCATATCAGATGCAATGGCAAATGCATCAAGTGACTTGTGTCGTTGCCGACATACATCTCAGTCTTCCCAGATCGTTTCCAAGTCCAGGTCGCTTCTCCTTTCGGCACCACAGACACTCCACCGCTTTCGCTTATCACGAGAGCCGAAGCCGAGGGTTCGGCCGCGAGCAGGAACATCGAGACTGCTTTTGCCTTTGGACTCGGATCCAGAGTCGCTTCCTTCTGCAGCTTCGATGGCAGCCTGTCGCTCGGCTTCCAGGGCAGCCTCTTCGGCATCAGGCGTGTCAGGAATGGTCTCAAGACTAGATATGCTCGGACTTCGAGATCTAGTAGATGTCGGAGTAGACGGGATTGATGACAGGCTGCTACCATAGCTGCTGAGAGACGAGTCATATGGACGATAAAGTGGTGAAGATGCGGTTGAAGTAGGGGTGGTAGGGATGATGGCGGAGCTGCTGTTGGAGGGCGGAATAGATCGGAAAGGGGATGATGTCCTCCGTAGACGTGATGAAGAGGATGAGCTCGTCAGACCCAAATTGGGAGATCGACTACGCTCCGAGGATGACCGACGTTCGCCGTCAAGCACCGATGACCGAACCGGTGAAGTCAGCGGGAAGCCCTCATCCGCCGGTTTCCGAGGCGTGCGTACACGGCTTGGTGAAGCCGACGGGCTCGCCGGCCGTAGTTGTGGCGAGTATAGCAGATGCCCGGAGCCGTTGACTCCTGGCATTGACTGTGTACGGGACATGCCAGTAGCGGAGAGGTTGCTGGTCGAGAAAGATCGAGCGTGTCCGCCTGAGAGAGGCGAGGCGGTGCGAGGACGATAGGGGATGGTGGTGGAGTTATACCAGGCAGAGTTTGTCGGCAGCGGTGGGCTAGGATCCGTGCCTCTTCGAATAACGGGCAGTTTGCGGATGATATCAAAGTCGTTGGTGAGAAGCGCCGGACTGTTCAACGAGAGAGCCGGAATTGGGGAGGAGCGAAACTCCTCCATCCGCTCGGTTTCCGGAACTGGTTCCATTGCTGTTACTGCTACTACTGGTGTTGCAGATTGTGAAGCACGCCGCGTGGATCACAGTGCAGCATGCACTTTTGAGCGTTTCGGACACGCTGCAGCGTTTGTCAGCAAAGCAGTGCTGCTGTCGTTGTTCCTGATGTCGATATAACCGAGTCGGTCGGTTACGTGGCGACGGTGACCAAAAAAAGTTTCTCGCCTCTTCTGCGTACAGTGTAGGTCTGGCGGCTGTAGTCACCGAGTTACAGGCCAGGTGCGGTGGCGATCAGCTAAGCAGCAAGGCAGACCCTAACAATGGGGAGGGACGCCGAGATGCAGGGACCTGAGTTGCAGCCTGTGTGGTGGGACGCCTCGTACGCCTACGCGCAATATATTTGCTTCGGCGCAGTTTGTTTAACAACAACAATGGCCGCTGGATATGCTTATTTGTCTAAGCAGGTGTCTTGCAAGCCTTCGATGGGCAGTGCATGGGGGGTGAATGCCGGGCTGTGGTGGATTGCCGATGTCTCTAACGGTTCCGCGTCGTCGTGTTGTCTCGTCGCGTTTTGGAAAGCGGCCCAGCTATGCGCAGCGTAATAGACGGGATTGTCTCTGCACACGAGAAGACGAAACTGGCACACGCAGGCGAAGGGATCGAGGTCGGGCCGCTGCGGCCAAAGGCGTTGGTGCAGAGAGAACAAAGCACCGGCGAGTGGGCAGCAGGCGGAAACCGCTACTAATGAGGGTTGAGTCCAAGATGGGGAACAGTGGGCGGGCGGCGGGCGGCGTGTCAGGCGCGGTCAGCAGGCAAGCGGGGAAATCGGGATTGGTTTGTGATGGCGCGGCGATGGAGGCGAAGAAGCCAGCAAACGAACAGCGGCGGTGATTTTGAAAAGAAGAAAATAAAAAAGAGAAGAAGGAGGAGAAGGCGGACCAGCAATGCAGACGAAACTTGAAGTCGGCTTTGGTCTAGCGTCGTCTGGCTTGCTTCGGCGGTCAGTAGGTAAGCTTTGTTAGTGGCAGTCTTGGCTGGCGATGCTACAGTGAGTGGCGTAGTGAGATGAGGAGGACGAGCGGGTGGTGGTGTAAGCCTGAGCTAGCGATGGCTGTCGTTGCAGTAGGATTGGTAGCGCCCGCTTGAAGGGTTGCAGCCGCTACCTCGCTTTCTTTTTTGACTCTTCTTTTTTGCCTTGTTTGTTTTGACCAGGATTGGTGTATGGGACAGGCCCTGCCAAATCACCTACACAACAGACGAAGCGGGAGAAAAAACAGACAGGGTGTTGCAGTGCAGCCTCGTTGGCAACTGGCACTGTGGTTGATGGCACGCAGTAGAGCTCCTGTAACGCTGCTACGGCTGCTAACCACTCACTAGTTCAGCCGTAGTGGGTAGGCTTAGGGGCGGGCTCTGCAAGTGCTGCAGCCACAGCAAATAGTGACACGCCGGGAAGATAATATAGCGGGGGAGCACAAAAGCAATGGGCGTAGTAAATGAACTGATGGCGTCGATCTGGATTCAAATAGTCTCTTGCGCCTTCTTCTTTCCTCCATCCTCCTTATATACTATGTACAATTGGTCTTGTCTTGTGTTTTTTTTTTGCGTGGTCACGGTATTGGCCCCTGACTCGTTAGCAGTACAGATGCGTCTGCTACCAGCACCTAACACTCCCTGTCCGGCGACACCGGGGAGCCCAGGTCTCTTTGCACGAATAAGGTCAAACACTAATGCTACCCAGGGCAAGTCAGAGCTGGCGTAGAGCCAAGAAGCTTTCCGAGGACCAACCAAAAGAACCTTCCATTATCGTCAATCCCCTCCTCGGTCGGCACTGTTCTACTTGGTGTATGCCGGTTTCGCAGCACGCCCAGTCCGTGGCGTTTGGTTGGCTGCCGCATCACGTTGCAACGGCCACGCTTCCACTAACAGCCGCTCGCTCTAGAGCCAACAAAAAAAGAGGGTTTCCACCACGAGCATCCCCTATTGGAGAGCACGCTCAACTTAGCCGTAGCGTCGCAGGCGCCAAGCAAGCTCCGCGGGAAGGACAACGGGAGGGGAGAACCAAGCACATACGTTCGGCACATGGCCGCACTGTGTACGACCGCACAAGGCACGATGAGGTACAATACAGCGCACGGCCAGACGCTGATCGATCCCCTAGCAACGGCTACAGTCCAGGGCCTATGCATGCAGCAGGCATGGTTGGACAAGATGTTACCGCTGGAGGTTCTAGTTGGGCCAGACCCTAGCCTAGCCTAGTTCCCGCAGCCGGAAGGCTTCCTGGTGCAGCCCCGGGTGTGGCCGTTGCGTGATCGCCCATACGCTCTCAGCTTGCGGCTATTTAGCGCATGTCACTGTGGCACAGATGCAAGCACGCAACAAATTTCTCTCCTGTGATGTGCCAACTTGAGCTTTTGTCTCTCGACTTGGCAGAGACAGTCCAGAAGCATGGACTCCTCCACGAGACATAGTCCCTCTTACGAGACTTGATAATTGGAAACTGCACGCTCGAAGTTTAATCTTAAAGGCCAATCATTTGACAAAGGATAAAAATCAGGCTTGCTATTTTCATTAATGCTCTTGCTTCACATCCTCCTGCCGTATGGGCAGCTCGCCGCCAATATGCCCATTCGTCGCCGGCTCGCCTTGCTTGCCATGCCTATACACTTTTACAATATTGTCCTGACCTGCGCTTACCATGGTCTCGCCGTGCACATCCACCCAGAAGCAGACGCCTTTGTGGCAATCGCTAAGCTTCTGTACGACTACCTTGCTTTTCACGTCCCAGAGCACGATGCTGCCATCCTCGCTCGCTGAGACAATGAAAGGCACGCCATTCAACACTCCAAAGCAACCGCCAACTGCAAACTTTTCGTTCTTGTGACCCTGATATGTTTTCTTTACACTTCCCTGCACGTAGTCCCACATTCGAATGCAGTTGTCGAGATTGAAGGCGAGCACAAATCGGCCGTTTGGCGAGAAGCAGACGTTTGTAACAGCTGGATTATCTTCGTGAACCAGCGTTCGTAGACATTGGCCCGTGGACATGTCCCATATACGGCTATCCAGCATGTTAGCATATGCCTTTTGTTTCGGCAGGCTGCTAGCCACGAGATACAACTTACGTGAGACCATCTGTAGAGCAGCTAACTACCAACGTCCCATCTGGGGAAACATCAATTCCGCTGACAGGATCACTGTGAGCAGGCAAGCTTCGCATCAGCCTTCCTGCGCGGACATCCCACAAGAAAACGGCCTCGTCATATGAGCCGCTGGCCAGGATGTTGCCCTTTGGCGAAAATGCCAGACAGTGTATATAATTATGATGCCCTCTGAGGGGAGCCATGTCCCGCGCGACTACCGATCGTCTTGTTGTCGTCTTGGGCCGGCCCGTGACTCGATCCCAGAGACGGATCGCCTTGTCGTCAGACCCCGATGCAAGGGTGTTGCTATCTGGCGCCCATGCCACACAGCTCACACCGGCCATATGACCAACTAGAGTATCCAGATGTGCTCCCGTAGCTGCATCCCAGATTTTAACAGTCGCATCGGCCGAAGCGGATGCTATGTAGCGGCCATTAGGCGACAATCGAACTTGCGATACAGGCTTAGTGTGCCCATGCAGCGCCAGCACCGGCCGGTAGTCTGGTTTGAGGAGGTCGAGGGGTGGTGTGAGCGGCGGTTGGTCTGACGGTATTGATTCTGATCTTGTTCGGTTGGTAGAGGTGGGTGAGCGCGATGATCGTCGAGGCGCCCGCGACCTCGATGGAGGTCGGGAGTCGGTGACGGTGCTGGAGTTTGACGTCGGGGGCGATCTTGAACGTCTTCTGGCAGGCGATCTTGACGATTCCCTGGTTTTGCTATAATAATCATGGCGATCGTCGCCACGTCTAGGGCTGGCGCTCGCGCGTCGCCCGTCTGGTGAGTATCTGTGGCTGCCACGCGCATCGCCGTCGCGATGGCCGTCATCCCTCGTCATGCGCGACGAGTGGGCAGCACCATGCGAGTTATCATCAGATCGCCGGCGTTTATGCGTCGGTGTAGCCCCCGGTGTGTTATCTGTGGAAGCCATTGCCGCTGCAGAATGGGGTTTGCGTTGTGAAGGCAGCGGCGATAAATTTCATGACTTGGCGCGACAGGTGAAGCAAGCAAAGGTTGGTTAAGGTCGAAAATAGTTGTGGGGTCGCGCGCGTGGGGTGGTCGCATGTCAACGGGCAATCGTACGGCGCTTGTCGATGGAACAGGACGGCTTGTTCAAAGATGAACTATACAAGACTTGCACTAATTAGAATGTTTTCTTTTAGTTGATAGTTTTCTCGGTTTAATACAGGTTCTATCATTGAAATGAGAGTCGTTGTCATAATAGAGAGCGCCGTTCGATCTAAGATGCTACCCTGTATAAAATATTGGATTAGATGAGGGGGCATAATATAGGGATAAGAATGTTATTAATTATATTTTAATGGCATTATAGAGCCCTTCTTTTCACAGAGTATGGTTTTTGTGCGTGAATCAGTCCTTCTCTAGTGGATCTAGTTGGCTTCTCATCTGTTTAGTATACTTCGTAATCATGATATTGGAGTTACAGATCGAGAAGAAAAAATTCATCAAAAATTACACGAATAAAATAGTATTAATTCAGTATCATCAGTTACATTTGTCATGTCCCATAGAGAACCAACCTAAAGAATGTTTCGACCGAGAGACATGGGCAAGGTCGAGTCGAACTCGAATTAGTGTAGTGTTAGATTCATCGGCTCTGACATCGACTTGGCAATGCATTGTATCGAAAACCAACCGACACTCCCAGTTTCTGGAATCCGACAGCCTCTATATGTAATACCACTTAAGTATTGCGCTTCCTCAGCTACGTTATACCGGCCATTGGCCATTGCCATCCAGCTAGTATATCGGGCGTCAACCATCTCAGTCGGACGTCATACACGACACCCTCACTTCAATAGCGCCATGCAGCAGATTTTTCTATATTACTCATTCTCACCTACAGAAAAGCGCCTACGCGAACCAGATTGCGGGTCGTCAAATACAGATCCAGCCATGGCAGCATGCCACGGATCACCAAACAATGCACAGTTGGGGCTTGCATGTAGGGTTGCTTCTGCCGCCACCAAGACGCTATTTCTGGCTACAGCGTGGCCCGATTCGGACGCACCAGGCTCCCGGTGGACCTCGTGGCGTGTGGTGCGCATATTGTGTGTCTTAGGTACTTTTCCTCCTAAGCTGGTGGTAGAAGCGAGCTCTGCTGTGACGTGAAGCATGGTTCCAAAATAAGAAACGCAGTTGGTGAACGCACTGCGCAAAACAGCCTGTTAGCCAACCATTGTCATCAAGACGGTGATGATAGCCCGGTCCATGCACAGCAAGACGCAACGGGCACCGTCGGTTAGATAATGTTTACTTGACTCGCATCCCTGGGAAGGTCTTCGAAAGCGACGAAATAGGCAGAAGCTGAGCCCAGCTTGCGTTTCAAGGCGACATCTCTGATCAGAATTTTTCTAGTCACAGCATATCGAAGAAACAGTTGGAGTGCAGCACTGTAGGCTGAGCAATGCCCACTATTCCAAACAGGTTTCTGCTGCCCATCTGGAACTCTCTGTATCTTTTGGCTTGGTGCGCTCGGTTCCTCATCGCCCACAAAGTAAGGCTACGCAGCGTCTTGGGTGGGCGGAGATGAAAGAGTGGCAACGGTGATGGTGGGGAGGGAGGTATCTGTCCCATTGGGCGGCGCGCATTGCTCTAGCTCCCTGGCCTGTTGTTTTGTAATTTGACGGACCCCTGACAAGTGTGCGCTGTGACGAGAACCGACGCTTGCGTGAGGGAAATTTGAACAAGGGCATTTTTACTTAAAATTTTGCTGCGTCCGTTGGAGCCGCCGGCAAAATGCCAGCCGGCCAAATCGCCCATCTGTCGTCGTCCGGTGCGCCAAACCATGTCTCTGATTTTTTCTTCCGTCGTGTCTCGCTGGGTTTCTGCGGCTGCGTTCCTGAAAATCTGCACCGGCCGACGGTGAGCCCCACTGAACCGCCAGTTCTTGCGAAGCCCAGCTCCCAGTGGTGCGTGCTACACAAGTGCAGTACAGGGCCCGTGGGGCGCCACTCCACTGGGGCTTGCCGCCTGTAATTATGTACTTTTTCCCCTGCATTTAGGTACATAGAGCCATCCACAACGGGGCGGCCCCGAAGCACCTTGGCGGGCGTGCTCCAGCTGTGGCGCCATGTCCGTCAGTCAGCGAGCGTGCTCAGCCTGGTTCGCGGATTGCGCTAGGCTGCCTGCGCCGTTGCCCACGTCGAATCCTTTTTTTCCTGCTCTTGTCTTTGCTTGGCCCATACCAGTTCACTCTCTTTGCCGGTAGCCATTGCTCGGACAATCCAGCTCCATCCCACCCACTCCTTTCGCTTTAAATATCCCACAGCCTTCCCTCACCTGCCTCCACCTGCTCCTCCGTCACCTTACTCTACCCAGCTACTACTACTACTACTACTACTACTACTCCATCTTCGTCTCACTACAAATACCCTCTCTAGACAACAATGAAGTTCTCTCTTGCTACCGTTCTGGCTTTCGCCGCTACCGTCGCCATGGGCGCAGAGATCCTGGACGATAAGTTTGACTCCGTCTCCAGCCCTCCCAAGGGCACTACCGTCAAGGGCGGCGATATCGTTGTCATCAGCTGGACCTTCTCCGATCCCAAGTATGCTAAGGGCAACGTCAAGATCGACGTGCTCGGCGGTGCTGACCAGGGCAGCCTTCAGAAGGTTGGAACCGTCGCTGGTAAGTATCAGTAAATGCAATCCATTTCAGCCATGACGATTACTAACTCTCGTCAACAGCCAGCGTTGCCAACAACGACAAGAAGCTCATCTGGAACGTTCCCGCTGACCTCGGCGCCGACGCCGTCTACGGCTTGAAGTTCACTTCCCTCGAATTCGACGATATTATCCAGTTCTCTCAGCCATTCCACATCACGGCTTCCGCCATCATCTCCCAGAGCGGCTCCTCCGCCAGCACCCTCTCTGCTACTGGCAGCAGCTCTGCCACCAAGAGCGACTCTTCTATGGTTAGCGCTGTCCCTAGCGCTACAACTACTCATTCCAAGTCCCACAACGCTACAACCTCTGCTCCTACTGGCATGACCACTCAGCCCTCTGGTACTTCTACCGACAAGACCACCAGCGCCAGCAAGTCCGCCCCCGCCTCCACCAGCTCCAGCGCCGCCGCCGCCATGGTTGGCAGCACTGTCGCTGCCGTCGGTGGCATCGTCGCTGCCCTCCTTGCCCTGTAAATTCAGCTGGCAGGCTAGACGACACCGTGGATACGCCAACCGTGGGTATATAATTGGCCAGTGTACGCATTTACAACATTGAAATTTGCTTTTGAAAACGCCGGCGCGCGCTTCTTCCGCTGCGACGGAATCGCAGAAGATACCAACGTCTAAAAATTTAGATCAGCCCCTTGTGTATTAATTGAAATAATATCTCTTTCATCTTTAATCCTGTATGTCTCTACCATCTCAGCCGATGTGACCATGATTAATCCTGTGCGCCGTTGCCCGATATCAGGGACTGATGGCAGCGTCGATCATGCCGATCCCATGATGGAATATAGGAATGGGCAACTTCTGTTACAGGGTCACCCAGGGCCCGCAGTGAGACACAGTTTTGGGTTTTAATGCGATTGTTCGTAGGGTGACGTAGAATACCGCTCGTTTTCTGTCGCACAATCTGCACCAAAGGCACAAGTTGATAACAGAACATCGATTACCTTGGAATCACAAGCATGGCGGACTACCAATCGCCGGCTAAACCGATTTCAGCTTCCAATTAGTATACTTTTGGCTTTCTCACCATTAGTACATATGAAAATTGTGCGCAGCTCATCTATGTGGCCGCAGTTCTAGGCAGTGTCTCAGATGGATGCCCTGTGAAGAAGTCCATCTTCACCGCGACTGGCGTGTGGGCCAGTCTCCTGGACAACACCAACAGCTCTACTAACGTATGGTGTTGACGAGGCAAGGCTCACATCTCTTAATTCTGCCATCTTATTTGACTGAGGCTAATTTTGTGATATTCAGCTACGCCAGTTTTGTACACCACATGCATTTTCCCTCGTATTGTGTAGGAAACGCCCTAAGAGGCGTATTTAGAGCTGAAGACAGCTGTGGCGACTGACAGCTCACGGACAGACAGACGAGCCAATGTGGCATTGCGCAACACCAAGCCTCCATTGACGATGGTTAAAAAAAGAAACTAAATTTGTCATGTGTTTTTTTTTTTCTTTTAATCTTGTAGCATTTTTTTTCTTACGCGCTTTGGGTGCTGCCGTCTCTAGCCAACTATACTCAAGCTGATGCACTGCACTGTACCTTGCAGAACAGAGCCTCCCACGATATGCCGTTGCGCTAAACCAGACTGGGCAGGAGGGGCAGCCCTGCAAGCGGTACGTACTCGTGTGCTACTGCGAGGCTTGCCGGGCGCGGTTTTTTTCCTGATGTCGTGACGGCAGAAAAAAAAAAGTTGCCCCTCCATTTCGACAACGCCTTGCTTCGCTTTCAGCCAACCAAGCACCTTCATCTGTTGATTTTGTCGCACACACAATCGTCACAATGGCTTCCGCTGCTCCCTCTGACGCCCCCAAGACCTGCAGGGTCATTACCGCAGACACCATTGCCAAGGGCTACCTCGCCGAAGTCAAGGAGACCCTTGCTGCCCTACAGGGCGAGAACCCCTCCGAGCCTACTCTGGCTGCATTTCTTGCCAACGACGACCCTGCGGCTGTCAAGTATGCTGAATGGTCCAAGAAGACCTGTGAAGAAAAGTAAGATTGGCCTTTACCTAACACCTGGTACGAGGCAGCCTGAAATGACTAACCGCTTGTCCAGTGGCTTCAAGTTTGATCTCCGCGTGGTCGACAAGGACGATCTTGAGGAGGAGATCATGAAGGCCAACGAAGACAAGGCTGTCGACGGCATGATTGTCTACTATCCCATCTTCCACAAGAACCCCACCCACGACAAGTACGTTCAGGAGACTGTTGCTCTGTCTAAAGATGTCGAGGGCCTCCGCCACCAGTACCTCCAGAACATGTACCACAACATTCGTTTCCTCGACGCCCCCGAAAACAAGCAAAAGTCCATCTTGCCTTGCACGCCCTTGGCTGTTGTCAAGATTCTCGAGCACCTCCAAATCTACAACAAGATTCTGGCCTCTGGTAACCGCCTCTTTGGCAAGACCATTACCGTCATCAACCGATCCGAGGTCAACGGCCGCCCGCTGGCCGCCCTTCTTGCCAATGATGGTGCCACTGTCTACTCTGTGGACATCACTGGCGTGCAAGTCTTTACTCGTGGCCAGGGTATCAAGAAGCAGCGCCACCAGGTCGAAGACAAGGAGGGCTGGGGTCTCGAGCAGTGCTTGCCCTTGAGTGACGTCGTCATTGGCGGTGTCCCCGTCGAGTCCTTCAAGGTCCCTACCGAGCTCCTCCGTGAAGGTGCTGTATGCATCAACTTTTCGTCTTACAAGAACTTTGACGGCCCTGCCATCAAGGAGAAGGCCGCCATCTACGTCCCTTCCGTTGGCAAGGTCACTATTGCCATCCTCTTGCGCAACTTGGTTGTAAGTATTGTCATGTATCACTTCTTAAAGAAAACAACAGCTAACCAAATTGTAGCGCCTGATTGGTAACCGTATGGCTACTGAGACCAAGAACTAGAACATTACCACGTGGAGCGACAAGCGAGAGTGCGAGAGAGCTAGAAGAAAAGATACACAACGAGCATTTGATACTTTAGAATATTTGGGATATATGAGCTAGAGAAGAAATCACGGCTTACACGGCGTTATATTTAAGATGGGTCCCGGGTGGCCTTTTTAACACTGAAATACAATCTATTATGGGAGCTCCCTTTGTTACTGTCGTCGTGTGTCGTCATCTCACTCGTATTTAGCAGCTGTTTTCACGCATATCCTCAGGTCATGGGATAAGAAGGGGCCATACAATGGAACCCATCTACCTATCAACGATTTACGTATGTGCATATATCTGCAAATTATGTTTGTCTGTAATTACAATTATACGCACTTTCGACTGAGTAGGTGACGAAACATTCGATACTGGGGACGAGATCACACCATGGTAGCACTTGCAGGCAATTCGGCCCGCTGACGTGACGCCCAGCGTAATCTTATCCTAGGCTAAAACTGATTAGAAACGATGGATTTCTATTTTCTGGGAAGAGACACCAATCTATCAAATATGTATTTGCAGAGAGATATGGGCAGCGTGAGCAGATACGAGAATCTAGAGTCCAGCCAGTAAGAGTTGTTCTATTTGCATTGGCCAAGTCGGTCGTCCACAGAACATTCCCCCTTTCTCTCTTTGCAATACCTTAATGCACTGCCTTTATTGTATCTGCTGCAGCATGTTGATCACTACTGTTACTGTTACGAGACTCAGCACTGCGTCCGGCCTGGCGTGCGGCGTGTCTGCCCCTGAAAAGAGTTTAGCTGGAAGAAGGGGGCCTAGTGGAGGTGTGTCCAGTGGTGATAATTAGAGCCTTGAAATTAGCAGTCCGATGGTCATTGGGACGCGATTGACTGATGTGTGCCATTGTGTACGGCATCATGCTAAAGAATAAAAAAAAGTCCAGAAATACCGTACATGTGATTGTTCAAGGACTAACGGCTAAATGGAAGACACTACGCAATGTATACTCGATGATTTGCTTAATGCGGCAGTCATCCCCGCGGCGCGCATCTTGCGTCCACCACTTTGGTACGCGGCAGCGCGTAAGACCCGGCTACAGCGCTCCGCCCAGCGCCAACAGGCCTCCACTTCCCCCATCTGTTACAGTGCCCTTCGCGCTATCGGCCCACCGCTCAGGCCTCCTTGTGGTACTGTAGCTGTACCTGCTGTCGACTTTTCCTGCTCGTGTTCCCGCCCCTGCAGCAGCACCGCAAAAGCAAAGCCCCCGATTCGTCCCATTGCTACTGCTGCGTCCGCGATCTCGCCTTTTTTTTCTTTTCTTCTTCTCCTGCTCTGCATCATCTGTGCGGCTTCACCGCGGTGCCCGTCCTTCATCCGCCGTGCTTCTTATTCCCAGCAAACACGCACAAACCCAAGTCACTCGCTATTTTACGCCATCCATCCTGCTTGCCCATTGCCAGCCCATTGTGGCGGCCCGCCTCGTGCTCCAGCATCGCTCATCATCTGACCTTCGATCGCAAAATTTACCAACCATCCATTGACCGCTAACTGGTACTTCCATCTGTTTGAATTCCATCTTTATAGGCCTAGATTTCGTCCCTTGATACATCAGCACATGAGAGGAAGCACATAAGCTGCGCGGGGCGGCTTGGAAGAGACTACCATCAGGGAGCCGACAGGCGTCCTGGACGACGATCAATTGCCCCGCGACCGAGACATCCTGAGGAGGTACAAAGAATCCTGAGGACACTCTACGATACACAACACATTACCTGGGGCCAGCACGCATCGCAGGTGCGACATTTGCTGCCCGACTACATAGCTGCCTCCCGTTGATTTCCTCCCGTCATGGCTGCAGAAACTGTCTCGGCAAGCCGCCGCCATGGGCGGACCGACTCGACGGGCACAACCGTACCCTATCGACCACAGCCATCGTCTCCAACGCTGACGAATCCCGATATGATCCTTCCCGACTACGACGAACCTGACTTGGGTGGCTCGCACACGCTATCTCCTGTTATGGCGTGGAACGGGTCTGCCGAAGACTTCCATATCAGCGATGTCTTGCAGTCAGGCGGTATTGAACTCAACACCCCTATCATCTACGGAAACGGCACCATGCTATCTGATATTGGTGAGGTGACTGAAGTGGAAAGCAATGTTGGTGGTCCCATCGGACGCATGGCGTCGCAGCGCTCTATTGGATCGAGGCTGAGTGATGGCACGCTGGGCACCTCGCCGCCGCTGGGGACGACACCGACATTTATAAGGAGACAAGAAAAAACTGTGCGACCTGTGTCTACCGAGCCGTTGGGCGTAGATAAACACCACGCATTCCCCGATTTCGACGATACCGTCAGCATCGATGACACCAACTTTCAGGGAGACGACGAGGAGAGTGTTGCTGGCTCGTTTATGGATGATCCATCAGCGAGCAACCTTTCTCTTAACATAATACCACAATCTGCTGATCAAATCACGGAGAACCGCTACTCTACTACATTCATCAGCAGACGAGCGGAGAAGATTCTTGCTAATGCTAAGCGACGATTAACTGTAAGTCTGCTACCGGTTCCGCCTTAGAGGGATGTGCGCTGATAGTGGCCATAGACAATGGAAGACAACCTTACGAGAGCGAGAACCTTGAGCTATTCGTCTGTTTCCGAAGAAGCCTTACAATCACCGCAAAACGGCCGACCAAGTGCCGTGCGACCTCCAACCTCTGGACTCAAGTCACCTAGCCATTCCCGAAACGTTAGCCAAGATAGCATCAACGGTACACCTCGCGCGATTAGTATGCCTCAGAGATCGGCCAGTGCCCTGGGAGCGGCGGGAGGATACAGACAACTGCCTACTTCAAGGAGCGATAATCTTATTGTGGTTAATGCTACCGATCACCTACAAAATGGCTTGTCGCAACATGCCCTGGACACGCCACTCGAGCCACTCAGCGAGGACGATGCCACATCTACAACAAGCAGTGTTCGCCATAGCTACGGAAGTCTTGCGCCCGTGGACCCTTCGACTATTGTTCGATCAGCATCGGTAGCGCAAGTACGCGATCTTCAGGATCAAATGAAGGGCCTGAAAGGAAAAATCCATTCATTGAGAGAACAGGCAGCGGCAGACAGCATGAAGCGACGAAGTTTACAAAGTCTACGTACCCCCAGCCCGTTTACGCATGCGCGATGGGATCCCGAGTTTACAGAGCCGAAGCCGTCTCCGGCACCAACTCCCGAACCTATTGGACCGACCTTGGGCAGCCCATTTCGACCTGAATTCGAGCCCATGGACAGGCCTCAGTCACAACAGTCCACATCAGATATTGACGCGAGCCCTCCATCTAATGGAAAAGAGCCCAGCGTGTACCGCCACAGCCCGGTCCAAAATCTACACCAAGCATATATCGAAGATGGCCAGCCTGGAAACGAAGGGGCCCGACAAGCACGCCGAAGATCGATAGACGATGCATCGGTTAGCGAAAGTGGCGAGTCTATTTATGAAGAGGCGCTGTCTACACCAGTCTCTCACGAAGACCGAGAAGATGCCTTTGATTACCAAAACTTCTTCCTTCACTCAGCTATGGGCACCATGAGCCGTCAGGGATATAATGAAGAAGACGGTTCAGTGGCCTCTGATGATTCCACAGAAACAACGCGAGCGCCTCCTATCCGTCTTGAACGTCGCGCTAGTGCTGATACGTTGACATCTACCGACAGTTTCGCGACGGCCACAGAAGGTCGTGAGAGCCGCTCTTCAGAATTGGAGGATGAGGAAGATCAGGAGAACACTGTCATTCTAAACCCAGATACACTACCGGAGATTGACCAGGCTCTTGCTAGGAACAGCGCAGTCTACGACATGGCAGCTGCTAACAGCAGCGCCGAAGACTCGTCCTCATCGCGTGATTCTCACCGAAGAACGCTCTCCTATAAGCGAATCGCTATGGTGACGCCCGTATCTCGCCACGGCCTGCATCGTCCTTCCACATCCTCGTTCGAATCAACAGGAACCAACAGAAGCTTTCCCTTGGTAAACAAGTCACGTCTAAGTGGTAGCGCTGGCAGCGGCTCACCGCTCCGAGACTCACCTGACGGCCCTTACAAAGTTTCCAAGGAGTCCTCGTTACGCAATAGTGCTCATGAAGACGAACTGCTCAATGGAGGCGCTTCACCAACAGTGGTGCCACTATCTACCGAAGATCAATATTCAGTAGACCGTCTCGTGTCGTGTTTTAACAAATGCGTGGAGGGGTTGACTGACTTTAAACAGACAACGGCCATGCGTGATACATACCGACGACGCTTGGAAGCAGCCCGTCGCATATTGGAAGGGGAAGATGCCCTGTACTAACAAAAGATTACCACTGCATTTCGAGGCAAACCAATGATGGAAAAACAAGGTGTATATCATGTACTTGACGAATGGAGTTGGGCACCTGTTCTTTTTTCTTTTTGGCGCCTGCTATACCCACTTTCCTTACTCTTATTTTTTGATTTCCTATCAGTTTCTATTACCGCTGGTTTGACGATGAAAAGGATAGAGGGCGACGAGAACGACGCAATCCATCGTGACAACAGCGACAAACACATTTTATTGATGGGCTTTTCATATAGTTTTTATTTTTATTTTGCAGCGCGTAATGCCCAACTGTGGGAGCACTGCTATTGTATAATGAACAAAATAATGTATATCTCTTTCTGTCGTTTGCCTACAAGGCTTGATTGACGTGCTTGACAGTGAACATCACGCGCCCATTTGCGCCATTAGGATGGATCTGTCACATGCCACGGCGCCGCCGTAGCGTCTTGGCTGGCACTGCCTTACTTGCCTTGTAAAATAATTTTGCTACCAAAAACGGAACTATCCATCTCGATACGATCGGTGGGTATGCTATAAACAATTTTTTTCGTAGACTGAAAGGAGTGTAGATTGCGGGCATGTGAAAGAAACACTGCACCAACTACAGTGAAGCAGCATTGTTTACCTCCGCAAACGTTTCAACGCGCCCACCCCTAAGATCCCACCGTTTTTGCACCCAAACCCATCATGGCCGCCCCCGGCCCCACTGCTCGGCCCGGCCGCCCAGCGCCTGTCGTCCACTGAAAAAGGCCCCCATTCAGGCGCTGTGCTGTGCACTACTACTGCCGTGGTGCTCTCGCGTTTTTTCTTCCTCTTCCTTTGGAGCGCAGCCAAGTTACGAAAGTACGTACAACCACCTGACATCCCAACACGTTACCACTTGCAAACACACGCGCAAAATCGCTAAGGCCTTGCCATTTTCCCGCCTTCATCGTCCACGCACTAGAGCAGGCTCGAACGCGCGACCGACCGCTACGATTACGATATAACCTTTTTTTTATTTGCCGCCACGGCGCGACCGTTGCAACCAACGACGCACCGCTACGATGGACGCTTCCACTCTGGTTAGGCTGCTGAGCATGCTGCTGCCCGCCAACGTCGTCGAATACGTCAACAAGCATGCGCTGCGCGCCGACGCGCCGCTGCAAATCTACATGACACAGGCCCGGTCGCAGGCCTCGCGCGCCGCCGAGCGAGCATACCCCTATGTCCAGCCGCGCGTGGAGCGTCTCGTGTCGGCCATGTCGTCGGCAGCCGAGAGCTCGCCGGCCGCAGGGGCCCTGGGCAGCTTGCTGGTGCCGCTGGCCATCTTGGCCGTGTCGGTGATTGTGATGAACTGGATCAGGAGGATGGTGGTGTGGTGGACAAAGCTGGCTTTTCGGGCCGTGTTCTGGGCGACTGTTTTTGCGCTGGCCGCATGGGTCTGGAACCGTGGTGTCGAGGAGAGTGTGAGAGATGTGGTTGTTCTCGGCGGCAAGGTTGCTGGTTATTTGGCGGTGGTGAAGGATATCTGGATCGAGGAATATAACAGATACGAGGGCCAGCAGAATGGCAGATTCGAGCCCCAGCGCGTCATGAGCAAGGGCAGAAGGTCGGGAAGATAGATGTATATCGAAATTCCTCTTTTATTATGGGGGCTCTGCGGAGCGAGGGCGGCGGGTGTATGTGAAATGAGATCTACGGTTATTTTTGTGTTATATATTACTTCTGGGTGCAGGTTTCGCGTGACGATGATGATGATGATAACGATGATGAGGAGAATGAGAGAGAGAGTTTAATTATAATGGCTTGAATTTTTATTTTGGGAGAACCATATATGTATATGGTGAATAGATATCATCCAAGAACGCCTACGCTATGCATGTAAAATAAGCAAAAGAAACATCATAAGAAGCAGTGCCCAAGGAGGGAGACGACGCCTTCTGTGGTTTAATCGTCGTCCTCTTCATCGAGCTCGTTCTCATCGTCGGGTTCTTTGGGATCCTGTGCCTCGTGGTATTGAATACAGTCGTCGATGTAGCTGAGAATGGCAGCGACACTGTCCTCGTTGGTCACGTCCAGCTTTAGGTAGTTTACCATGCTGAAGCTCTCAATCAAGCTAGCCACAGCGCGGTTCAAGCGTCGGAAGCTGGCGCCCTTCATGACTTGTTCGCGGTCGTCGGGTCGCTTCGACTCGTCGTCTTCCGGCACGTCTTCAGTGAGGCGCTTGCGCTCAAGCGGATCGTCTTCGAGGAGCGCGAGATCGGGTGTCAGGAAGTTCTTGAGGTCTTTGTTCTTCACTTGGCCCTTGACAAGGTCCATCTTGGAGAGCACGTTGATGTGCGGAACCTCAAGCATCAGCATGGCACTCATGGCGCTCAGTGTTCCAGAGAAGAACTTGGCACGGTCGACGACAAACGTCGCCTCGAGAAGGTAGACAGCTGCCATACGGATGTCCAATGCGCCGGATTGAGATAGGAACCTCATAAGTGTCGGCAGGATGGGAATGTGAGTGTACAGCTCGATCTGGCCAGGCATGTCGAAGATGATGAGGTACTCTTCTGTCAAAGAGTCCAGAGCTTCAGTCAACCAATCCAAGTTTTCCATAAGAAACTCGAAGCAGTAAATGAGACCGCCGTTGGGCCCGAGGCCGACCTCTTCCATGGCATCCTTAAGAGAGATGAGCTCCTTGATGTCCAGGTCGGGCGTGTGCTCAAACGACTCGGCAGCCGGGTCGAGGTTCACGTAAAAGGTAGACCGGCGGTTGAGCTGGAGATGAGTGATGAGGGCGGCACAAAAGGTCGACTGCAAAACATGGTTGAAGCTGTTAGCGGCGATCCCGATACAGTTAAAGCCATCGCGACACTTGACCGTGGATGGTTGAACGACACACTCACCTTGCCCGCCCCCGCAGGGCCCATGATCATGGCGCCAAACTTGCTCATGGTGGAGGATTTGGCAAGTTACAGGTGACGAGATGCAGAAGGAGCGTATGCGGCCGGAATGTCGACGAGCACGTGAATCAAGCCAGCGGTAACGTTGAGTCGCGGCAATGACGAGCAGCTTTCACGGCTCAAGCAAAAAAAGATTTCCACTAGGTGTTTTGGAGGTGGGGGCCCCGCGCCACTGTAGCACGGCATGCAATGGGATCAGCCTAATGGAGCAGGCGGTGAGGGCCACTATGGAGGGGCGGCGGCTTAGCGTAGTGGGCGATTGGCCGTATCAACAGCGCACGTTGGTGCTACCGGCGACGATGAGTGGCCGATGATGGCGGCATGGGACAATGCGCGGGGAGTGTTAACTTGGGCTATTTTGGAGGGGTTGTTGGTCTTGAGGAGCAATTGATCAAGTCAAGGCGGGGTTCATGCAAGCGGCAACGGCAGCAGCCAGCGAGAGCTCACTAGCTAACCCATGCTTTAAGCGGCATAGGGGGAATGGCTCGTTGCGTGTCCCATTGGCTGGCTGCAGCAGCACATGTCGCTGTTGAGCAGCACCTTGTTATATTGGCCTCAACGAATTGTGTAAATAGCGGGGAAGAGCGGTGGAAATTGCAGGTCAAGACGATTTGATGATGTGTCTTTTTCTGCTTTTAGTTGCCTTTACGGGTCGTCTTGGTGAACGCAGAGAAGGACACTCCCTGTAGCAAGAAAGAGTAGTTGTCCTGTAGTTGGCAAGCCGAATACGGTGTATTGTCTCTGGCGGCACACCGGTCAAGGGTCTAGCAGTAAGGCCAACAGGCATTCAAGATGAATGGAAGAGCTATGCAGGGTTTAAGAAAACCACTATACTCCTTAAAAAGAAACAATTGGACACAGAGAGTAGCACACCGGAGTTAGAGATACGCCGGAAGTAAAATAAGCATCCCATGTCGCGGTATTTTAGACATTCGGCGTGCGAATCGGGCTCTCAGCCTCACCCCCAACGCCGGCGCTTTTACAGAACTCGGTACCTGGACCATAGGTGCTGAGTAGGCCGAGGTGACAAGTATTACCGACCCCGAGTGATGTGCACCTAACTCCGAGTTGTGAATGGTTGCGTGACTGCTTTCCGCTGCCTCGTCTTGGTCATGGTAAGAAGATTACCGGCGTAATAATATAATGCGTGAGCGTATGCGCACGGCTTTCGAGAGACGGCGAGTAAAGCACTGGCGTGTTTGCTGGCTGCAATGACGAAGCGCTCGTAGTCGTATTACACCGCCTATGGCCCAAGGATGCAAGCCGCCTAGAGCCAGCCTAGAAGCCAGGCTAGGGGGGGCTTGCCAGCAAGTAGACGACTATAGTTTCAAAAAAACAAGTACCGAGTTGAGGGTTGGCAAGATGGGTTCTGTTTCGTTTGCCAATTGGGATTACAGTCTGCAAACAAAATGGGAAACCGATGCAGAAGAAATGCCCTGTTACACCATTCACCGAGTTACTCCGATTCGCTGCTGCGTTTCCCTTTTCCTACAGTACCCAACGGGCTATCATCAGCAGGTCCTGTAAGCAAGCCCAGCAAACTTACAGTAGCTGCATGCGCCGCCCAGAAATTACCCATGGGGACAACCCGAATGAGAGACCCCAGCACGCCGATTGCGCCATTCGCTGGCTGCGCCTAACTGACCCGATACAATCCACTGTGTACCTGTTTCCACTGCGGCAGCCGTCGCCCGCTAGGTACCACGCCCCCCGACCAACCGGCCCCCGACAGAAGGCCAGAGAAGAAAAAAACTCTACCGCCTGCCCGCCGCCCTCATTTTTTTTCTGCCGCTTTTCTGCCCATTTTCCTCATCTCCCCCCATCCCCGCCCTCCTCTCGACCTTTTTCTTGCCCGCTACTCTCGTCTTTCTTCCCTCTACACTTTTTCTTCTTTTTTACCAAAGAATCTTTCCCCCCCCTCTCCCCCCCTATAATCCTCTTCACACATCTCCATCACAATGACTGCCAACTCGCACAACGAGGGTACCTTCCTCTTCACTGTAAGCAAATTCCCTGCCCCGCCATCACTGCCGCAGTCTCTGCGTCTGTTATCGCGCGCTTTTCCCTCAACCCCGTCCATTCACCAGAAGCTAACCAATGCTGGTTTGTCTCATTAGTCCGAGTCCGTCGGTGAGGGTCACCCCGATAAGATTGCCGATCAGGTTTCCGATGCTATCCTCGACGCCTGCTTGGCTGAGGACCCCCTCTCCAAGGTTGCTTGTGAGACTGCCACCAAGACCGGCATGGTCATGGTTTTCGGTGAAATCACCACCAAGGCCAAGCTTGACTACCAGAAGGTCGTCCGTGACGCCATCCAGGACATTGGCTACGATGACTCCTCCAAGGGTTTCGACTACAAGACCCTGAACTTGCTCGTTGCCATTGAGCAGCAGTCCCCTGATATCGCTCAGGGTCTCCACTACGAGGAAGCTCTCGAGAAGCTTGGTGCTGGTGACCAGGGTATCATGTTCGGTTATGCCACCGACGAGACCCCCGAGCTCTTCCCCCTCACCCTCATGCTCGCCCACAAGCTCAACGCTGCCATGTCTGCTGCCCGCCGCGACGGCTCCCTCCCCTGGTTGCGCCCTGACACCAAGACTCAGGTTACTGTTGAGTACAAGCACGACAACGGTGCCGTTGTCCCCATTCGCGTCGACACTGTCGTCGTTTCCGCCCAGCACTCTCCCGATATCACCACCGAGGAGCTCCGCAAGGAGATCCTTGAGAAGATCATCAAGACCACCATCCCCGCTCAGTACCTTGATGACAAGACCGTCTACCACATCCAGCCCTCTGGTCTCTTCATCATTGGTGGTCCCCAGGGTGATGCCGGTCTCACTGGCCGCAAGATCATCGTCGACACCTACGGTGGCTGGGGTGCCCACGGTGGTGGTGCTTTCTCCGGCAAGGATTTCTCCAAGGTCGACCGTTCTGCTGCCTACGTCGGCCGCTGGATCGCCAAGTCCCTTGTCGCTGCTGGTCTCGCCCGCCGTGCCCTCGTCCAGCTCTCCTACGCCATTGGTGTTGCTGAGCCCCTCTCCATCTACGTCGACACCTACGGCACCTCCGAGAAGACCTCTGCCCAGCTCGTTGAGATCATCCGCAACAACTTTGATCTCCGCCCTGGTGTCATTGTTCGCGAGCTCAGCCTCGACCGCCCCATCTACCGCCAGACCGCCAAGAACGGTCACTTCGGTACCAACCAGAGCTTCACCTGGGAGCAGGTTAAGAAGCTCAACTTCTAAGCGCTGTGTGATGGCAGTACTTTGAAGGATGATGTGGAGAGCTTTCAACAGCGCTCTCTTTACGATTCATTATTAAAAAATCTGGAATGATAGACGTGTTTAATGTCCATTTTTGTCAGGAAACGACAGGCGGCGTACGGTTCTCAACGACCTCTTTTTTATTTGCTTTTACATATTACCCACAAGGATGTGGGCGAAGTAACGGGCGGTCTTTGGCATATTTTGATTTTGATTTTTCCTTTTTTTGTTCATAATTACTGAAGAAGCCGATAGGAAGAGCTTTCTTCTTTTTCTTTTTTTAACATATACCAGGCATATGGAGTGAGACGGCGTCTTTCAACAAAGACAACTCAACGCGGGCAATCGCGGTTTTGATTTTATTACGACTTCTCCATTGCGTGAGAGAAAAAGCGTGTTGGTTACACGCTCCAAACGATATTTGCATTAACAAGGGAACACTAGCCGCCGGGTGCGCGCCGACCTTTCGATCGAGAGCGAACGAGTGCCGGCGGCGACGTGTGTTTCGGCGTTTTACGGGGAACATGAAAGAAGTTCAACATTTTCTTTTGCTTTTCTCGGCATTCTCTGACCGAATACAAAACAAAGTCTTGGTTTTGGACGATGCAAAATCGGTGATCGGCAGGGTGGATAGAAAATGGGGAATACATAGTTAGCAAGGGCTTCTTGCCCGTCAGGAAGCTCTTTAATTCATTGATTTTAACCCCCAACACAGACGTCTTTGATTTTAGTGAATCTTATATGTACCATGACTTGATAGTCTTTACTTGGCCCGTCGTGCGTTGGTAGATGGGAGGTTGTGCGTGGCGTTGCGCCTACAATGTGTCTATTCAGTATGGATTCTCTTCTTATATGCTATTAAGAGCTGGCAGAAATCTATGGGCTATATTGAAACCAAAGTAAAGCAAAATCCGGCATATAGCAACAGTAGTTTAAATTTAATCATATAAACTAGCATCATTATCTTCTTCAGGCTTGAACGCTGGCCCCAAAGCATGGCGATATATCCCATCACCCAGTGTCAGCCTCCACAGTTGCGGCATCGTTTCCGCCCTCATCAACTGCATTGGCATAAAGTCGTCCCAAAATAGATTTCCCGGCACTCGCAGCCAACCTTGGTAAGGATGTGGCAGTACAGGAGGCTCCATTTGGCTCGCAAACCGCCGACCTTCTGCGCTACTTGTCGATTCGCCAAGGACGATGTGACGACTCTCATGTTTCGACGGGTCCAGGTATGAATTGATCACCACATGATTTGCAACAACAAAGGCATCCGTTTGGAACCCTACCATGGTCTTCTGTGACTCGCCAAAGTGACTGTGATGTTCGTTCTTGTTAGCTTAGAGCGACATTGAACACCCAGGTTACGTGTTTCATACCGTAGAATCGATAACAGCCCATCTGAAGCGCCTTCTTGTTCGGATACGATGTCCCTTGCGTCTATCCATTCGATTATGCACTTTTCCCGAATTTCATCGACTCCGACAAGCCCCGATTCCCAGCCTGACATATCTTCCTCAAGTTTCGCCTTGAACTTCTCCCACTCTTCATCATCGTGTTCTGGGCTAATCCGGTATCCTTTATATTTGACCTGGGGATTGTTCCTTTGCTTGGCGGCCGTCACCCAGAGCTCTTGTTCTGGGTCCTGCCTCTGCGGGCCACGAAGCTCATTTCGAGCTATTTCTTGTGCTTTTGCCTGGTCTAGAGCCTGTTCTTGTGCGCTCTTGCTTCCTGTTGCTTTTGGGTCAGGCTTGGTCTCAATTCGAAATATGTACTTGACGCGCGCAAAATAATCCGCTTCTCGAACTTTAGCATTGGCAGAGAATCGAATCGGCTCCATGCGATACTTGTTTTCTGTGTCTGGCTCTAAGTGATCCTGTGAGGGTAAAGTCTCGCCGTGGTACCCATCCATGGGGATGCAGATGTCGGTATCAGCTTGAGCAACACTCATTCCGAGATCATGGATCCTGTCAGCTAGCACAAAATCCAACACGGCGCGGGCTGTGGGGGCATATGTTAGGATTCTATCGCTTAACAGTGGTAGAACCAGGGCGCGCAGGCGCTCTATGTGTTCAATCACCCATCGATGGGCGCGTCGCGCGATGAATTCGTAGTAGTCCTTGATGTACTCGTGCCATAACCCTGCTAACGAAATATCCGAGCTGTAGATAGCCTTGCCTGCTGCCCGGAGAGCCTTGTCCAATGTGTCCATGGATTCCCAAACAAAGTTGAAGCTCTCACGCAAGATGCGTTTTACACCAGGGGTGTTCAAGTAGTGAAATACATCGATGACGCTACAAATGTATGAGCATGCTTCGTCGAATTTGTCCTGGCCATCTAGTCCAAGCTCAACCCAGCGTCTCTCCGAGATGGGCATGATGCCCGCCATGATTCTCCTCTTCATAGTGATTAGCTCTTGCGACGCAGTAATTTGCCTCTTTTTCCGCATGCCTTCCCTGATTTCAAGAAACGACACATTTGTATCTCGAAATGGCTCAGGAGCCCAGCTGAAAGTCGGGTTAAGAAAGTAGATCATCAAAGGATCCCAATCAGGCAGCGGCAGATCGGTTCGTCTTCCAGAGGGAAGTACACCGCTATACATGAAGGAATCACCGAAGCGGATAACGAGATTCTCTGGAAATACAATATCTGCCACCCAGTATCGGCGCTCCTTGTGGAAGTCGGGTGTCTCGCGGCCCAGGATATGCCATCTGGCTCCTTTTGGTATGTTCTGTCGCTGCACCAGCGCCTGTCGCATTTTGTAGCCATACGATGAGCTAACGAGGCCGAAGACGAGTTCAAGTGCTATGAGCGCCAGCACTTGATCTGGGGGGCGGGAGGCATCGTCCATCATCAGCCGATTATAATTTATAACGAGTAAAATAGAAGAGCGTTGAGGATGTATGCGACGCCGAGTCCCTGAACGCAGGCCATATATGGCGCTCCTTCGTTCACACTAACCATTGTAAGCTCGGACACGAGTTAGACCGCAGGCAACCACAGGCATTCAGACTAACACCTGTGCCTGCGCCACATGTGGCTAATGGACAGCATGTTACTACTTGTTACTGTATATCCGCAGTGTGCGGACATTCTTTCGGCCGATCCCGTATGACTAAGATGAGGTGAGTTAAAGTTTACCGTTTTTCTATTGATACCCTATCAAGAAGAGGAACGCTCGCCTTTGGGCAAACTTCGCAGTGTGGTCTTACGGCCGTTGGCTGTTGGCGGTTGGTGGCTGTTGGCGCTAGGCCACTTTTGGGGTTCAATAAGGCGGGCGCCCGAACAACAATGCTAAGCCGCCTGAGAGACAATACTAAGGATGGAAATCCGAAATGATCCATGTTATGCCAAAGGTTCTAAGTAAATGATTGTGACCTTGTTGGCTAGCTCGGTTAGCAGGTCTTGGCTAATAGAAGTAAGTTTACCAACCAGCCGTAACCTAGCACAGTCTCTTATATATGAGATAGAAACGGAGAGTATATGGTTAACAGGGGCACTACGTTTAAGGACAATTGATAAAGTACAGGGTTTCATATTTTTTATTTGGATAAAAAGGGCGGAAAGATCATTGTGAAACCGCAAGATTCCGGCAACTGTATGGTGTGCATGCCCAATCCATAGTGTTGGGTCCGTCTGTTCTGTTGGTGGCTTGCGATTCACGGCACACGCCCCTCCCACCCTGACAGGGCTCCTTGCATATTGAGAAGATTTTGAATATGTCTCAAATTATGGGAAAATGGAGAGACAGCTTGGATAAATGGTGATTTGAGCCTCTCTAACGTGACTATATGCAGGGTGTCGCCCCTCTTTGGTTCACATATTGTCAGATGTCACTTCCCTCTGCAAGGATACGAGTAGTAGCAGTAGTAGCCGCCCCTAATGAATGATGCATATGATGATCAATGACATCAGTTTGTCAATTGTTCACTCCTTTGCTTCGATAGAGACTGCGGCCGCTGGTGTTGGCCTCAGGGCGGCGATAATGGAGCCATTCGACCTTGACAATGGGATCAAGGTGTATTGAACAATGAATAACCTAGTCACATTAACACGGGGGCAACCTACTGGATACCAATTCTGTAGTGTATATAAACATCAAGGTCAACCAGCTGACTTTCCTTGGTGGAATGGTGGCACCAAGGTTCGTCTCTTGCAACCATCAGGCTGTGATTAGTTTTCCATTTTCGATTTTCTACCAACAATACTGGTCCAAATCTATTTATAAGCGGCGTTTACAGGGAAGTTGTAATTCTCGTCCGTCCGCCCTCCATCTTGCATTAGCGGCGCTTCTCAGCCCACACCTTGTCGCGCCTGGCCATCACCTTTGGTTCGGCGAACACTTCCCCGGACCCGGCACAGGCGATACGCCTCCAAGTCCTGACGGGATATACCGTGTTTGCTACACCCACAGACTGCTGGCTGCAGGTCACTCTGCATATACTGACCCGCAGAATACCGGCTGAACCGAGTGGTCGGTACAAGTTAGCCCAGGGCTGGCGGGTGGAAACCGGAGTCTTGGGTCCTGGGGATCAACACCCCCTTTGCCCGTCTCGTGTCTACATCCGCATTGGGTGGTTCAAGTGCAAAATCTACTCATGCAGACGGCTCGGTTTCGTTCTTGTGCGCCCCCTGTTGTTATAAAAGTCGACTTGGCGCCAGCTGCGGCTCTGGTTACACGGGGCTGACCCAGTGCTAGCCGTACTCTCTTATTTCCACGTTTTACTTCTTCCCAACGGACGTTACGTCTTTCACGTTTTATACCACCAACAAAATGGACAGTCACATGAATACAAGCGAGTGGCAGCATGAGGATATTGCTGGCAACGCTTTGCCGTTCTTTACTAAGCACATGACGTTGCAGCGAAACCTGCAAACCATTTCCAGTTTACATCCGTCGAGCATACCGACACCGATATCAGAGCCGCGACTTTTCGATGATGATATTGAAAGTGAGGAGAAGGTGCAATCACCAATCAATCTACGCATCAACGCATCACTCAAGGTGACCAACAGCAACAATGTCATTTGTCTCGCGGCCAGCCCTGCAGATGATGCCAATGCTATTGCACGAGCAGTCATCCGGGCTATGGAGGAACACAGCTCTGGACGTTGTGGCATTCCCATGATCGATGAGGACGGTGCCCCGCGACCTATCAATATTGAGATCGATGCTGGCATCACAGTCGAGGGTGAAGGGAATCTGATAACAGGGCGAGAAGTGGATGTGGTTCGGCATTTACAAGAGCAGATCTCGAAACGCGACGGCGTTGCCGTGAAGCGGGAAAAGAGCGATAGCCGGGAAAGCAGCCCTTGTCGAAAGAGACGGCAGAGTTGAGAGAGGTGTTGGTTGGTTGGCTTCGGGCGTTCTTCTGCATGAAAGAGAAGAATTGATGATAAAAATGAAGGAAGAAAGCGGTTGTTAGCTTGTATTCAATACAGAAAAAAAAGAAAACTCTCCAAAAAGCCGGGATAATTCTATCCATCACCACCTCAATCCATCACGACTGATGACCCTTATAAAATATAATCCACAGGAGTATCCATACAGTACTTACACAACCTTTTCCTTCTCTTTGCCGCTCCCTCCCACCCGCTGATCGTCTCATTCGCCGTGTTGTGCTGTATTCGGTTTAGTGTATCTTCTTCGTTTGCGGCTGGCTGTGTCCAGCTGTACAGGGCCTTGATGGGCACCACACCCGCTGTGCGCCCACCCACACTGCGCCACGCCCGCTAAACGTGAATCGACAGTTGGCAGCTCATTGGCTCCTCCGATCTGCTTCGCCCGTAAAAAAAAGCTTAAGCTAGGCTGCGTTGGCTTCTCTTTCGGAGCTTCCCCTCTTCCTTGGCCGAGCTCGGTTTTTTCTTTTCTTCCTCTTTCCTTTCCTTTGCTTCTTAATCAAAATTGTTGCACACCCATCCATTGACGTCTTTCTGGAACAAACTTACAAGATTCGCAACTAAAAATAAAATACCCCGTTAGTACTGAACCGTTTCCTTCTATCCCCCCTGCTTAGCTTGTTCCTAGCTTGCTGCTGTAACCCCTCACTGTGACGTGGGTGGTGCACAGCATACAAGGCATTGAATGACTGCTAAAGCTGCTGTAATTAATTTACCAGTCCAAGCCCTGGAAAAATTGCCATCTTCACAAAGAACTGCTTTGTACCACTGCTAACATGATGAATCTCTTCTGCTGTTGTAGTACCAATCGTACACAGAATAACGCCAAGATGCCCAATCTCAGCATTCGTAACTTGACCAACCGTCCCATTGAGCTCCAGTCCGTCGAGCGCTTTGAGGCCGAAAAGGTCTCTACGGGCAATCTACTCACCAACTTGATCAATTCCACTGCCAACACCGAATTTCACGCCAAGGGCGACTCCAGAAGCAGAGATGACGTCAATGTTAACATTGATCCCTTTGCCACGCAGCGCACTGAGATTGGCATCGCAGATAACAACGAGGAGATCCTCCGCCTGACCTTCAAGACCGAGGACCACCGCTACGAGACCGATATTCCCTGCCCTTCTCGTCGCTCCGCCACTATGAAGAAGCTCGACGATGGCCCCCACGAGCTTACTGTCGTCTATATTCCCCAGGACGCCTTCGTGGCCATCTACTCTAGCGCCCGTCTCAACTCTTGGATGGGTGAGCTCAACAATGACTGGCCCCTGCCTGTCCTCTCCATCCCTGGCACCCACAACTCGCCCACCTGCTACACTGCCCTGCCCTCGGTTAGATGCCAGGCTGTTGGTGTTCCCGAGCAGCTCGAGAACGGTATTAGATTCATGGATATCCGTGTATCTGCCAACCCCGATGACGACAAGCTCGCCCTTGTCCACAGCGCATTCCCCATCTCGCTGACCGGCACCAAGTACTTCTCCGACATGCTCGAGGAGGTCTACCAGTTTTTGGACAGAAACCCAAGCGAGACAGTCCTCATGAGCATTAAGCGTGAAGGTACCGGCAAGGGCAGCGACCAGGATGCCAGCCGTTACCTCAAGGGCATGGTTGACAGGCGCCAAGACCGCTGGTTCACCGAGCCCGTCATCCCTACTCTTGGTCAGACTCGCGGCCGTATTGTCCTCATCCGTCGTCTCAACATTGATGACTCTCTCCGTGGTGAGCACGACGGCCGCGGCTGGGGCATTGATGCCGCTGCTTGGCCTGATAACTGCGAGGATGGTGAGGTCGGCGGCGGCCAGTTCCGCGTCCAGGACTTCTATGAGGTTAGCGAGAGTCAAAACATTGAAAAGAAGGTCAACTTCAGCCACGGCCACCTTGAGCGTGCCGCCGAGAAGCGTTTCCTGCTTCCCGGTATGCCTGACTACCGCGACGAGGACAACAAGAACGTTCCCCCCTTCTTCGTCAACTTCCTGAGTGCTAGTAACTTCTTCAACGCTAGCTGCTGGCCCGAGCGAATTGCCGCCAAGGTCAACCCTTCCATTGTTCAGTACCTCTGCACTACGCACGGTGAAGCTGGCCGCGGCCCCTCTGGACTGCCTGTCGGTACTGCTGGTGCTGGTATCGTTGTTACTGACTGGGTTGGTCACGACGGCGATTGGGACTTGGTTCGTTGCATTGTCGGTATGAATGCTCGCTTGCTGCAGTAATAGTTCACACCTGCATACGACGTTCATGATCACGGGCTTAATGCACCGCTTCAAGACACAATGATTACAGTACATTGGGCACAGGATACTTGCGTATATTGTAGATTTTTTGTATTGATTTTCTTTTCTATTTTGGATAACGCTACTGATAGAGTATGTTAGCACGTAGTCTTTAGCTCAATTGTACGTGAATCGAAAGCATGGCAAGTGCAAGGATTTCAGTTCTCCAAGGTGAAACAAAAGTTTATTCATCACAGTGATTCAGCGATAGAACAAAATAGGATAGAAAGTCATCATGAAAGATGCGTGGGCAGTGACAGGATAAGATGATACGTACTGTGAGAGCCAAAGCTGGGGAAGCTGTCATGTCATACTACAATTCATCTGATGCATCGTGTTAGCGCTGAACAAAAGAAGTCCAAATCAAGCAACAAGTGCATAGGAAACGATCTGCAGATTTCGTTAGCAATTGGAATAGAGGTCGTGGACGAGTAAAGCACGTACTATCAGAAGGTGTTAACTCTGTTCATTTCCCGCAATACCACAAGGGCATGCAGATCAAACAGTGTGAATACAATTTTGGAAACATCTCATCAGGATCGTAGGTGCTTAGGGAAAAGAGAGAAATGTTTATCAGTACCTATCGACAGAGCATGTTAGCCGACATAATCATCCACTTGCAGCTGCAAAATCTAGCGAATGTAAAGGATAGCAACAGTCAGGTGACGAGATGTCATCCGGAGTTCTCGCCAGTCCCCCACCACAAGGTTTTGTACGACCTCGCTTTCTAGGGCGGGAGGTGACGAGGCTCAATATGTCCGCCCGTTCGTTCAAATCTTCATCATATGGTTGCATATAAGGATGGCTGGGATTCATGGGAAGTAGTATATTGAAATTTACCTAAATTGCCATCTATGTTAGCCATTGTGCCATACTCAAAGCATGAGAATTGAAATAGAAGCAAGATTGATCTCCAGTCAGACAAGGCTGAAACTTATAACAACGTTATCCACATTATGTATTAAGCATGAGGAATCCCTAAGGTGTCGGTTTGATCATCACTCGGAGAGGGGGTACATGGTGCAAAAGAAACAGAGGTTGACAAAAGCAGGCGATACTAACCTTTTACAAATTCGTTACGTCGTGACGGGTCATGATATTTTGGAGAGAAATACACATCTATTATTCTTTTTGTATGTTAGCAAGGATATCCTCAAAGGAAAGGCAGCAAACAATGATGAGGTGCTGTGTTTCGTGGCTCAGGGATGTTTTTCACCATGGGTTTGGTATGAATTGGATTGTTCGTTTGTTATGTTTTGATTCATCAATGCAGATGGTGTGGGAAAGGAGTGAATAACGCGAATGCTTACCTTACAAATTGGCCAGACTTAGGCAAGCCCTCAGCATCGCAGCAAAGTTGCCGTCGACTAGAGCTTGCCCAAGCTGTTGATGAGGAAGAAAATGTGAAAGAAAATTTCGTGTGCAGTGCTGGAATAAATTGGCCCATAGAAAGCGCGCTAGTCCAAATTAAGCTAACGTGGCTAGGGGTGGCTAGGGGTACTGTGGCGGTGTTTTCCGACCGGTTCATCCCGCAGTGGCAAATCGCGGGAGTCGTCACCTGCCTTAGCTGTCCCGCCCGTGAGGCCTCAGGTACGCAAGGGACCTTAGGCTTCTGCATCCCCCAACTTTTGGGATTTGGGAATCCAAATCAACGACTTTTTAATCATGGCGTCCGTGGGGGGAATATTGGTACCTGCTACCTTTCGTTTCCTCCGCGTAGCCGCTACGAAGGCAACTAATGCCCTTCGAAATCGACTTACAACCTTGGGGAAATACGAAGTCCAGTATATCCCAATCCGATCTGGCCGACAACCCGTTCACCCTGCCGCCTTGCTCCGACAGAGCAGATCCCAATCACGATGGTTCTCTGGTTCTGCTGCACAGACAGCTGAGCGAGCTCTTCGTCGACTGTTTACCACCGACGCTTCAGGCGCCAGCCGATTCAACCGCTTCGACTTCCCTGTCTCCAAAACATCACGCCGCGTTGCGCAGTTTTCTGGAAGAGCTCCCTTTGCAAACACCCTCCGTCCCAACTTGACTGGCGGCGCCATGCCCCGATCAGCTGGTGGCTATAGTCTGGGTGGTGGTGCCCGATACTTCTCTCACACACCCGCAGCTCCCGCCCAAGTGGTTCAGAACGTTTCTCAGGCGATGAGAGCATTCTTTCTATCAGGACAGCGTCTTCAGTATGATGGCGTTGGCCCTCGTGGACAGGCCAAGTATAGATCTATCTCCGTCTTGGAAGACAAGACTATTCGCAAAATGGCATCTGTTCCCCGCACCACGCCTGGTGCCTATGTCGACTTCCAGCTGAACCCAACCATCACCGCTCTCAGCCCTCTCGCAGCTGCCATCGCTTCTGCTTCTGAGGATGCTTTTAACGCCAAACCCGCCACCGGACTGGCTACCCTTAACACCGAAGGCCTTCTTGATGTTCTGTCTGCTGATTTTGGACGAGCATTGAAGGATTTGACCGCCACATACGCCGATCTAGGACGACTTTCAAGTCTAGGGGATCTTCCCATCACACTTGAACCAAATCATACCTTGCGTGTGCGATTCCCAGGTCTAGACAATGTTACACTGGAGCAGATCTGTGACGACATTGGCATTACCCGTGGCCGTGTTGGTCTTGATCCTGGCTTTGATGAAGCCATTGGTGTGCCCGTTGCGCTCAGGTTCCCATTTGCCCCAGAGTCTTCAAAAGAACTTTCATCTCCTGGAGGCTCCGCGCGTTCTTTAGGCAGCTATAACATTGACAACCAGTCCATGCTCTCAGATGATTCTTTCGTCCAAGAAGCGTTTGATGCACACCTAGCTGACAACCCTTGGCTCTCTGACCCTGAAGGATATGAGAGCATGTCGCCACCTCTGAGTTCAGGAGAACATTGTTCAGATGAGTTTGAAGGACTTGAAGGTATTTATCGCTTCATTGAAGAATGCGATAAAGGCCCAGGCCGCTTTCGTTAAGCGGCTCCATCTCGTGTTTTAGTGTTGATTCATGGCAGCTTGCCACTAGCGCATACCGTAAAACGTTCATTACCCGGCATACAAGTGATTAGCACTTGCTCAGGGCCACTATTATTTCCTAGCGTTCAATCTGTAACAAATGTAGCCAAATTGATTATTTTAGAGATCTTCCCTGTGTATTCTGCTTGTTATTAAACGACGATTGGTAATTCTTTCGCCGCAACGATGATTGGTTAGTATGGCTTTTCTTCGCATCGAGGTGTGTGGTCTCGTGCGATAGGTGCTGAAGAAATATGCCAAAAGAAATAAGGTTTGCACACTGTGCTTCGCAACTGGCAGGGTTTGATGCCATTTTCTGACTGCTTAGCTGTTGTCCGAAGCTGATCTGTGCCTGTGCATGATTTTCCAGGACCGGAGATTTGGGTGGCCATCAAAAATCCGGGGTTGGCGTGGTGGCGCCAATCGTTCCAAGCAGCAACCAGTAGGAGCTGTGGGGTTTCTACCTCGGCAGCCGGCCGGGTCCTGAGCTGTCGCAAAGTCCGATCACGCCAACCGCCGTCTTTTGTCCAGTTTGGAGTTCCCCTCTTTCACATCTCTTTCAACCTCTTTCAACCTCTTTCATCTCTATCCCATTCTATCAATATAACCCATCTTCTAGCAATCATGTCTGGTCCCGGCGTTGGCTTCGAATACCCTGTCCAGAAGGTGTCTTGGCTCAAGCGTGATGCTCTTCTCTTCGCCAACTCCATTGGAGCTACTGCTGATGAGCTTCACTTCCTCTACGTAAGGCAGATATAGTTGACGCAATTGAATTCGGCTGACGCAATCTCTATAGGAACTTCACCCAGACTTTGCAGTCTTCCCTACATACCCCATTATCCTCAGTAAGACCGATTTGGTACTTGCTTGCTGCTAATGCCATACTGACAGCATCACACAGCTTTCAAGGGCCAAAAGAATGAAGTAATCGACTTCTACGCCGCCCAAAAGGCCATCAAAATCCCCGGTGTTCCCGAATTCGATGCCCGCCGTGTTGTCGATGGCCAGCGCAAGATGGAGTTCTTCAAGCCCCTCCCTACAACCTCTGAAGGCAAGAACTTCGAAGTCCGCACAAAGGTTCTCGGTGTCTACGACAAGGGCCGCCCCGGCAGTGTTGTGGAGACACAGACTGATCTCGTCGAGACCACCAGCGGCGATATCTACAGCCGCATCGTTAGCAGCTCGTTTTACGTTGCTCAGGGTAACTGGCACGGTCCCAAGGGCCCTGCGACCGTTAACTTCCCTCCTCCCGAGAACAAGAAGCCCGATGTCGTCTTGGAGAACCAGACCACTGATGAGACTGCCTTGTTGTACCGCCTCAACGGCGACTACAACCCTCTCCACGCTACCCCAGAGCCTGGAAAGAAGATGGGCTTCGGCGGTGCCATCATTCACGGCCTCTACTCCTACAACTCGACCTGCCATGCTCTGCTTAAGGCCGTTGGTGGCAGCAACCCCGCCAACATTAAGGAGTACCAGGCAAGATTCGCCAGCCCCGTTCGCCCTGGCGATAAGCTCATTACCAGCATCTGGCGTACTGGCGATAAGCAGGGCGAGTGGGAGGATATCCGATTCTCTACCCAAATTGAGGGCGGCAAGGTCTGCCTCAGCAATGGTCGCGCTCTGATCAAGGTCCCTGGTGATGCTAAGAGCAAGCTGTAGGGCGGCGACTAGTAGCTGGAGATGGGAAGGATGTATTCAATGTATTTATGACAGAAGCGACTGATGTAAAAATGGGAAATAAATATAAGGTGATCTTTATCAAATAAATCAGATTTTGAGGAAATATTCTACGATCCTTAGCTCCTTTGGTCCTGTTTCTATAATTTGTATACTAGGCTTCTACGCCGAAAGCTCAACCCCACCACAGCTTCACCCACCGAAATTATGGCGCTGCTCAATATCGTCCTTCATCACCAACGGCATGTGGACGGTACTTTCTTCCAGGGCACCATCATCATAAAATTCACCAATACTAATGGCTACAACATACAGTATTGGACAGCGCATCTCATTTGACAGCGTATTATGTACAGTCAGATACATTGGAGAGGTGGCTGCTGCCAGCGGCTCCTGGCTCGGTGTTGAGTGGGATGATAGCACCCGTGGCAAACACGACGGATCGCATAAGGGGGTCCGTTACTTTACCTGTAAGTGTCATAATGGTAGAGTGATATGGATTCTCACTAACTCACTTGCCAAATAGGTCTCTCAGCATCATCAACAGCAGCCTCCTTTGTCCGCCCAACCCGCCCAGCAGATTCACCGCAGAGCTTTCTTGCTGCTTTAAAAGGCAAATATGTCGAACAAGTCAGTCCGGAGGATGATAAAACTACTAAAAAGCAAATTATTATCTCCGGCAAGGTAGCTGAGGAGATGGGCTTCGACAAGATCCGTAACCAGATTGCCCAACTTGGTGAACTAAAAATTGTCATCCTGGACGGTCTGCGTATAGCTTCCGCCACAAGCGGCCCGTCCGAATCTATAAATGCAACTTGTCCAAAGATTACGCAACTAGATATAAGCCGCAACCTCTTCACAACGATGCAACCTGTTGTCGACATTTGCAAGGACCTTCCAGTCCTCCACAAACTTGCTATCAAGTAAGGCTTAGCCTAGCTCACTCGCACCAGAAAACTGACAGATGGTCAATAGTGGAAACCGATTCAGCAATGTTCTTGGTGATTCGGCCTTAAGGGACAGCCAATCCACATTCTCAAACGTTGTCGATCTGGGCATTGGCGACACACTGCTGACTTGGCCAGAAATTTGCCATGTGGCAAACGGCTTCCCACAGCTGAGCATTCTAGCGGCTGGAGCAAATCATTTATCCGTTTTCCCAGATGTGGAATTTGGCGCGCTGGCAACCACTCTAACAACTCTCAATCTTGAATTCAATGACGTATCATCGATTGACGAGCTCGCCAGCTTAACTCAGCTGAACGCACTGCGGAACCTTCACTTGAAAGGAAACAACATATCGACACTCTCATCGTCGGGAAAGAGCGCGCCTATTTTTACAAAAGGCCTCAAATATTTAGACGTCTCATACAACAATATCACCGATTGGGACTTCGTGGACAAAGTTACCACGTCCTTCCCTGGATTGAACGGCCTTCGCATCTCTCACAATCCGATATACACAGCACAAACCAATGATACACAGGGAACAACGTCAGAAGAGGCCTATATGTTCATCGTGGCTCGAATCGGTCAACTATCAGCGCTAAACTTCTCCCCAATCACAGCGACGGACAGGAATAACGCCGAAATGTTTTATTTGTCTCGTATTGGAAAGCAAATAGCAAACGTGCCTGAAGGCGCAAAACAGCAAGTAATCGATCTACATCCACGGTATGCCGAATTATGCGAGGAGTATGGGGAGCCAGATATTATTCGACACGAGGAAGTCAATCCAGCTTTCCTAGAAGCACGTCTGATGAGCGTGAGTTTTCAATACGAGGATAAAGGAGAAGCCACAAAGATACCAAAGTCTTTCGATATCTATGCGGTGAAGAGCATTGCTGGGAAACTTTTTAACATATCACCGTTAAAATTATCACTGGTATGGGAGACTGGGGAGTGGGATCCGGTAGCGGGATTCTACGAGGATGATGGCGATAGCAGTGACGACGACGTCGACGAGAACGCTGACAAAGATGGCGCACCCTCTAAACCTGAAGAGCAGAATACAACCCAGACTGGGCGCTGGCTCAAAAGAGAAGTTGAACTGAGAGATGGCCCGCGACAACTCGGATATTGCGTCGAAGGCAGCGACGCCCGAATCCGAGTTGAGCTGATGGCTTAAATATCAGGCTTTATAAAATCTTCCTCGTTTAACATTTTACATACAATCAACGGCTGGAGCGGGCGCTCTTAATAATCGCAGCCTTTTCTTGCCTTTCGTCTGTTTAAATACGTTATTGGCTCGCCGACTTACAGAGCGTTGCAACGACTCGTGGCGGCACGATCCCAACCCTGTTGGTTAAGCGATGTGGGGTCCGACATTGGACGGAATAAGAGACACCAAGGACGCGTTATCTCCGGTCCGCCATTTGAACCCATAAACCCGACTGCGGATTTTACAGTTTCTTACAAAGCTCCGCTAAATCGTTCAGTTATAAATAAGAAAGCCATCGGTTACCTCAAATCAACCAGACGTGGCCTAGTCCTCATCCTATCCTAGCCAACACTCTGCAACATCAGCTACAGTCAACCAAGATAGCTACCCCGCAATCCACCAAACTAAAGAGACTCCAATTGACCACAATGACGGAAATCCTCGGCAAGAAAGTCGGCGCCACTGGCTACGGCCTTATGGGTATGGTGAATTGGAGCGGATTGGCTGGTACTGGTGCTAACACGGTAGAATAGGCTTCACTTGGCGACCTAACCCCATCCCTACGGAAGATGCCATTGTTGCCATGAAGGCTGCTCTCGAGAGCGGCTGCAACCTCTGGAGTGGTGCTGAATTTTACGGAACACCGGAGTACAACTCCATGACCTTGCTCAATGCCTACTTTACTAAGTATCCTGAGGATGCTGATAGAGTTGTCCTCAGTATGAAGGGCTGCATGGATCTCGCAACACATGCTCTCGACGGATCGCCCGAAGGTGTCCGCCGATCCATGGACAATATTCTGAAGCAGCTCGATGGCAAGAAGAAGGTCGATTTGTTCAGCTGCTCGCGCAGAGACGCCAAGACGCCTCTTGAGGTCACTATTGGCGTATTGCAGAAGGAGTACATCGATACTGGCAAGCTCGGCGGCTTTGCCCTCTCTGAATGCTCGGCCGCGACGGTTCGAGAGGCTGCGAAGCTCACCAAAGTGCACATTGCTGAGGTTGAACTGAGCATGTTCTCCCCTGACATTCTCAACAACGATATCGCAGAGGCGTGCGGTGAGAACAACATTCCCATCGAGGCATACTCTCCCATCGGCCGAGGCGTACGTTTCCGTTCACTTTGAAACATGATGACAATTTGCTAATGATTCCCAGATTCTGACAGGCCGCTTCAAAGAGGCAACTGACTTCAAGAACAACGGCATTGTTTCCATCTTTCCTAGGTTCCAAGAGGATTCTTTTGCGGACAACTTGAAGCTTACTCAGAGAGTCGAGGAGATTGCAAAGAACAAGGGGTGCACATCAGCACAGCTTGCTCTAGCCTGGGTGCGGGCCCAGAGCCGTCGCAACGGTCTCCCAGACGTTGTCCCTCTGCCTGGAGCTACAACAGTTTCACGTGTCCAGGAGAATGCTACTGCTATTTCACTCACCAATGAGGAACTTGCTGTGCTGGATGACATCGTCGCCAGCTTCAAGCCCGTTGGCGACCGTTACCCTAGCTTCGTTCCTACCAACACCTAAATTCCGAATCGAGCCGCGGGGATATACCTATAGAACGAGATCATTGGTTAGAAATTTCATCTCAATATAATGTTTATAATGATTGGAAAGAAGAGATTGCTCGTGAGATCAGCTAGAAGTTATCCGCATTGAGCCAGGAACAGAGTTCCCGGCTCTCAGAATTGCAGAATTCAAAGTAAATTGAATCCATCATATTGAGCACGATTGGGTAGGAAAGGGGAAATATGCATACGTACCAGTCAAAATTTGCTTTCAAAGAGGCAATTAACAACCCAGATAACAATCACATTTTGCGATATAGCCCAATTGTATTTGAAGCGGATGGAGGTAGCTGGGAAGGGGAGACGTGAAAACCGTCGGCGCAAAATAAATGTTTCAGGTCAACCACCGCCACGTGATTCAGCGGGCCCAGTACTGGACGACTTGCCTGACCATATGCAAAATAATACGTACAGGTCATGGGAATTTTTCTTAATTAATGTATATCTATGTCCAAATATTAATTACATGGCGATTGGGGTATACGTTTTTTCAAAGTAAAACAATGTCGCCTGGTGCTTGCAAACCACCAGTCTTGCGTTGTAGACGCTTATACTACGACAGCTCCATTTACACCAACAGCCTCTACGCGGTTGACAAGCTTCTTCATGTTTGTCCACTCTTCGTTCTTTAGTCCTTCTTTTCCACCGAGTCCCTGGGAGACCTCAAAGACCGTCAGAGCACCATCAATACCACCAGTTGCGATTCTCTTGCCATCATTGGGCTCCCAAGCAACCTTGTTCAAGCTCTTTGAAAGCATAGCGCGGCCATCCTGTCGCTGGCTTGGGGTGATTCTTGAAATAGGCTCCTCCGTCTCGACAGCAATGTCCCACAGCTCGAGCCAACCAGCTCCATCAACCAGCGCAAACACACTAGGCTTAACGGGAGACCATTTGGCATCGTAGACGACGTCTTCTCTGACAAAGTCGATCAAAGGGGAGATGTTGCCATCGCCGGCTCCGATAGTTGATGTTGCGGCAGGGGCACGAACCTTCCAAAGTTTGACACTCCAGTCCAAGGATGACGAGATGACAAGATCACCAAGATCAACAGGCCCTCGCGATGGGTGGAAGTCAACAGACATTACCGGTGCAGTGTGACCCTTGTAGCAGATTTTCTTGTCGACACCAGCCTTGGCGCCGGCACGGTCATATCTGTGGCATGGGAATATAGTGCCCTCTTCACTGCCAACTAGGAAAAATGTGGGATCCGTCTGTGGGAACGACATGCAGGTAGGGCTGACGTCTTCAACCGCAACCTTAGCCTGTGCTGGGTTCTTGAGTTCCAGAAGCTCCTGTGGTTGAGCGAAAACATCCATACTCCAGCCACATACGACACCATCCGTTGAGCAGGAGATAATGTTGTTGGCATTCTGTGTACCGACAATGTCAACAGCATAGATGGGATGCGCATGGCCAAATCCAGTTAGTGGCGTCTTCTGAACTGGTGCTGCTTTTGCTCTCGTATCCCACAGTAGCACTTGGCCACCGTAGGAACCGCCGACAATCAGGTTCGGGTGGTACGGCGAGAATTTTGCTGCCAAAATGTCTGATTGTGCTGTAAAGACGTATTCTGGACGGTCGTGCATATGCGTATTCCATACTTGGACGATTCCATCGGGTTCGTGGGGTGCCGTTGGGTTTTTTGTGTAGGATGCTAAGAGTAGTTCGCTAAATTTGGGCGAAAAGTCGATTCCGCTAATCATACGTTTCTTTGACCACCGGTCATCGTAGAACTGAGCCACTTCCTTAATCCTGTATTGACCTCGGCCTCCAGTATTTCCTGTTTCATCGTCTTCCTCGTCCAAGTCCTTTCCGTGCAGGGCGTAGTCAGTCAAAATATCATAGGTTTCTTGGTCGATAGCTCTTTCGATAACTTTGGTAGACTGTTCTAGGAAGTCAACAAAGTCGTCTGAGCGAGTAACAGCCTCTAATTCTTCCGACGTTAACTCTCGAACAGGATAATTTGTAGATGTAGTGGCTTGGGCGGCGTCGCCTCCTTCGTCTGCCAATCTGTCGCGAGCAGCTCGAAGCTCTTCTTCAACCTCTTCTCTGATTTTCTGTCGCAACTCTTCTTCCTTGTCTCGTTCGCGTCGGCTAAGCTTTTTACTAGGAGTTACCACCGGCCCGAGAGCATCCTCTTGGTCTGATGGAACAGAATGTGCTCGCTGGCGAGTTGGCGAAGTGAAAGAATCGGTCGTTTGTACTCCTTTGCTGTAGGAGTAAACTTCTTTGACTGGAGATGGCGGGCATGCGTAGACGGTGGTTAATGGCACAGTAGACAATACTAAAGGTGCGGGCGGAACAGAGTGGCTGCTGGGAGGTGGTGCGAGCTCTGATGTTTCGTTGCTAACCTCTCCAGCGCTGAGAACACTGTTTGGTCGACTGCTACGATGGGCTGGCGAGCCTGCTCCTGGGGTCGAGCCAGGTCTGCTTTCTCCAACTAGACTGTTTATAAGAGTTTCGATTTCGCGACGGCTGTCTGCTCGACCGGACGGCGGGGTATGAAGCTGTTGTTCCAGAAGTTAGACATGCAATCGGGAGAGGCACACGAGATATACTTACATCACCGGCACCCCCTAAGCTTGATCGTCCAGCTGAAGCTTGGCTAGCTCTGAGTTCTCTCTGCTTCTTCAGCTCTGCGAGCTTGGCTTTCTTTGCTAAGATTTCATCTCGACGTTGTTGCATCTTGACCTCTCAGCTGGGACTGCCCATGAACTTGGCTCTTTGCGGTGTCTGTATACGAAACAGGCTGGGCCAAATGTATTTTTGACAAAACACAATGCGATCGTCTGCTGGTATGTACAGTATTCTGTCTCGTTTGGTGGCAAAATAATTGCTGCAAAGGGACGCTATTTGGTCACGCCTGAGAGCTTCCGCCGTTGTTTTATTATACAGGCGCGTCACCTAACTGTTAGCTCTAGAGCACTGATTAACTAATCGCCCCTGGATTCGTTGCGTGGGTCGCTGCGCTGGAGCGCGCAACCAATTGCACGTGACGTGATTGTGCCTTGCTGGGCCTTGCGGAGGCGCTGGACAGCTTGGCGCAAGGTCGCTGGGGCCGTTTTCTCATGAGGTTGGAAAAACTGCGACTTTTCCCGAGGCCATAATAAATCTTGAATCGCCGACCGCCAAACAACATCATCCGCAGCAGCTCGAAACGATCCAATTGGCATCTGCTGCACAGTTAATACATATATAATCCTTTAACGAATAATACTTTCCGCCTTCCCGCATCCTCCAACACCCCAGCACAATGGCTTCGACAGGAGTTAACGTAAGTTACATTTCCACAACCACGAAGCAGCCGACGCCAATTCGACAACAACTTGAACATATGTCCCATTCGATGGCTTGATAATTGTTTCGTGGAAGTCTGTGCAGGAAATTGACAAGGAAATAGGTCCTCCGATGGTCCGCCCTCGCCGTCGGTGTCTTCTACGGTTTCTCTCACCAGCGCGGCATCACCGCCACCCAGCGCGCCAACCACGAGCACCACGAGTACGAGAAGAAGCAGAAGCTGATAGATCAGGCCAAGTTGGAATATGCCAAGCAGAAGAACCCTGCTCCCGCTTCCAAGGATGATGGTATGTTGCGGCATTACTTTACCCCTGCTTGCCAATTGCAAGACGTCGGCCATACTGGATAGAATTTACAGTTCTAACGATATACTACAGTTATTACCGACGCCTCGGACCCCAAGTTTGACCTTGAGAAGCTGTTGTTGAAGGTTGCGAAGGAGAACCCTTAAATCGAAAGGCTGGGTAGGCGATATGGGTGGAGGATAGACGACCAGAAAAGGCGACGGTTGTCTCTGCATATCTTGGGGAGTTCAGACCAAACGAGAGCTTTCTCATTCCCCCCAAAGATCAAAACGGTCGGTGTATGATTGTGGTTGCACGTGGCGATGCTGCATAGAGGTTTCCTTGGGTCCGCGTTTACTTCAACGTACAGATGTACAAATATGCTTCGTTAGATGGCACTGCAGGAACGAATTCAAAAGTTTCTATTCCCTTTAATCTTTCAATAAAGAACATCCAATTTCGATAATGGTGCTGTTGCTCGTGATCGCTCTCTGCCTTCTGCCACGGTTGCGTGCTATTGCGTGCAACTCTGTTGGTGGCGCGACGCAACTCGTAGAAATTCCTAACTCTTTGGATACAATCAATTGTAAAATAAATACTATGAATTGTTTATTTACTGGTTTCTTTTTTCAATTTACCTGGTGTCTGATCGATCTTCATGCTAGGCCATGTAGCGGAAAAATCCCGGCTCAATCAGACCCACTACTCCTTGCTCTCCCGGCCCGCACTACGCAAGTGGCCTAAAGCTCCAAGCTGTCCTCAATCGTGACAGCACGTACTACCCTCTCATCCACGGTTATCACAGCCAATTCATTGATAACCATGGCTGCCAAAACCCAAAGCCCTGTGATGGGCGTTGCTACGGCCCAGAGTACAAGAACTCTTTTGCGAGTTGTCATTCTTTCTCTCATTGCCGGCGCTGCGATTGCCAGTCGCCTTTTCTCCGTCATTCGTAAGTCAACCCCATGATCCACGATCGCAATCAAGGCATTGCGAACTGCCATTGAGCTTTGCTCCCATTTGAATTATGACTAATATATCTTAGGATTCGAAAGTATTATTCACGAATGTGAGTTGTTTGGATTTAATACGACGATTGACGGCACTGCGAATAATCTACTAACGCCTCGTAGTCGACCCCTGGTTCAACTTCCGAGCCACCAAGTATCTCGTCGCGAACGGCTTTTACAAATTCTGGGACTGGTTTGATGACAGAACATGGCATCCCCTTGGTCGTGTCACCGGTGGCACGCTCTATCCTGGACTGATGGTTACCAGCGGTGCCATCTATCACTTCCTCAAGGCCCTTACCATCCCCGTCGATATTCGAAACATTTGCGTCCTTCTCGCCCCTGCCTGCTCTGGATTGACTGCTATCGCCGCCTATCTTCTTACTAATGAGATGACGACCTCGCCCTCCGCCGGTCTGCTCGCTGCCATTTTCATGGGCATCGCCCCCGGCTACATCTCTCGTTCCGTCGCCGGTAGTTACGACAATGAAGCTATCGCTATTTTCCTTCTTGTTTTCACCTTCTACCTTTGGATCAAGGCATTGAAGCTTGGATCTATGCTCTGGGGTGCCCTCTGTGCGCTGTTCTACGGCTACATGGTGTCTTCTTGGGGTGGTTATGCCTTCATTACCTGTCTTCTTCCTCTGCACGCCTTCGTGCTCATCTGCATGGGCCGCTACAGCACCAGACTCTATGTCAGCTACACGACCTGGTACGCTCTTGGAACGTTGGCTAGTATGCAGATCCCTTTCGTCGGTTTCTTGCCGGTCAAGACCAGCGAACACATGCCTGCTCTCGGTATTTTCGGTTTCCTTCAGCTCATTGGTTTCATCCAGTATGTGCGCTCTGCCATTTCAGGACGCCAGTTCCAAACGTTCCTTGTCACTGTCCTCATCGCTACTTTCGGACTTGGTGTTGTCGCTCTCGTTGGACTGACTTCCATGGGCGTCATTGCTCCCTGGAACGGTCGCTTTTACTCACTGTGGGATACTAGCTACGCCAAGATTCACATCCCCATTATTGCCTCCGTATCTGAGCATCAGCCCACAGCCTGGCCCGCTTTCTTCTTCGATTTGAGCATGCTCATCTGGTTGTTCCCTGCCGGTGTTTACCTCTGCTTCAGCGACTTGCGCGATGAGCACGTTTTCGTCGTTGTCTATTCCATTTTCGGCAGTTACTTTGCAGGTGTCATGGTTCGTCTCATGCTCACTCTCACCCCCATTGTCTGTGTGGCCGCCGCTATGGCTGCATCACACATCTTGGATGCTTATCTTCTTGTTGACTGCCCTGCTGAGGGTGCTCAGCCTGAAGCTACCGAGAAGGATTCGAACAAGGCCAAGGACGGTGGTCTCCGCAGCGAATCCAAGCCATACATTGGTATCTTTAGCAATGTCTCCAAGATGACTGTCGTCACTTCCATGACTGTCTATCTCATGATGTTCGTCACACACTGTACTTGGGTCACCTCCAACGCCTACTCCTCCCCCTCCGTCGTGCTGGCTAGCCGAATGCCCGATGGTAGCCAGCACATCATCGATGATTACCGTGAGGCCTATCAGTGGCTCCGCCAGAACACCAAGGAGGACGCCAAGATCATGTCGTGGTGGGATTACGGTTATCAAATCGGAGGTATGGCTGACCGCCCTACACTGGTTGATAACAACACTTGGAACAACACTCACATTGCCACTGTTGGCAAGGCCATGAGCTCTAACGAGGAAGTCAGCTATGAGATCATGAGACAGCACGAAGTAGACTACGTTCTTGTTGTTTTCGGAGGTCTTCTTGGATACTCTGGTGACGATATCAACAAGTTCTTGTGGATGGTCCGTATTGCTGAAGGCATCTGGCCCGATGAGGTCAAGGAGCGTGACTTCTTTACCGCCCGTGGCGAGTACCGTGTTGACGGCGAAGCTACCGACACCATGAAGAACAGTTTGATGTAAGTTTTCCCAAAATTGCATTGTTGTAAGCAAAGCTAATACGCGACTACAGGTACAAGATGTCATACTACAACTACCACACTCTCTTCCCTCCTGGTCAGGTTGTCGACCGCGTTCGCGGCTCCAGATTACCTGATACCGGCCCTGTTCTCAACACAGTTGAGGAAGCCTTTACCAGTGAGAACTGGATCATCCGTATTTACAAGGTCAAGGATCTTGACAACATTGGCCGTGACCACACGTCTGCCGCTGCATTCGAGCGTGGCCAGAAGAAGAAGAAGGCTGCCAAGAAGGCTGGTCCCCGCGTTTTGCGCGTTGACTAATTGGTGCAAGGAAAGAGTTAAAAAAAAGTTCATGGGGATAGACCCCTTTAAAATGTAGTTTTTCTGTTTACTTGCCAGGTAGCTGCAATGTATATCACTGTATTGTTATTTTTTATGTTCGTTCCTGTGACCGCCCTCCGGGATCCAAGGACGCTGACGTACGGTTTGCCCTGTCGACAGTCACTGCTGCCAGCTGGCAGCTGCCACGCAGTCAAGTCGTGTTCACTTTTCTTCCAAAACAAATGCAGACTCGTCGCTAAAAAAAAAAATTTCTTCAATCCATCAACCTCTCAACTTCCCGTATTAGTTTTTGGTTTGCTGTCTGTGTGCTTTCTTCTACTGTTGATGGTGTAGCATGGTGTAAGTCCGCCCTTTTTGCTGTTGTATGTGCTAGCCAAACGATTGTCAATAACACTACACTCTGTCATTCACGGCATACAATGGTGTTTGAAGCAAACTGATCGATCATGAATGTACGGGCATCACGCAGGCATTCATCGGCGGGTGTTGAGCATTGTGTGCGGGTTGCTACATGGGACGCCAAGGGCAGACGGCGAGAGCACGAAGTTCATCTGTCGCCAACATCATCAAAACGAGAAAAAAGACATGGGAAGAAAAGAGAATCAAGAACAAGGTCCTCGCAGTTGAGTTTAAACAGCATCTTTGTTGGAGAACTCAAGTCAAAGACGGCAAAATTGCTACGAAGTCCGTTTACGAGAACTAAGAAGAGCGGAAAGAAAACACAGAAACGTGAGAGACCTCACACAAAAATACAACGCCAACCATCTTCAAGAGACACTATGTCTCTAGATCATCAACAATACCGGGAAAGAGAATATCAAGAAACATCTGTGACAGCTGAGGCACCTTTGCTCTTCAACCCGGCCATCACAGATAGCCAGAGCCGCAAGATTTCTTGCCCTGCACCTCTTCTCAATTTGACAACGCCTCTACCTACCCCTCAACTTAAGTCAGGTAATGAGAATTCAAACTCGGTTCACGTCCCTGGACATGCGCCAGTCGCTCGGAAATTATACGAGCTCCATCAAGTCATTTCTCGAAAAGAGCTTCAACTAGCAAATGGCAATATGGACCAGCGTATCAAGGATGAGATAGTTGAGCTACGAGCACAACTCAACGGCATCTTAAACACATTTGCAAATCAACAGTCGCACAAAGCCCAACCTCCTATCTTGAGACCAACAACAAACACCAGGGTTAAAAGTGGTAGCTACGAGTCTCCGCTCGGAAGTCCCAAGCCTACGAACACTGACTTTGAGACACTTGGTCCGTCATCTAGGCGGAAATGTGATGAACAGTTGGATCACGTCGAGATTAATCACCATCTCTGCTCTGATTGTGGAAAAGTGCGTGGTCTCGATTTTCATGCTTCTTATCCAAAGCTACAAACGAGTCCAAATGTGCAAAATCTCTGTGGTGTTTGCAGACAAAAGCCAATTGCAGTTGCCAACCTTTCAGATCGTCACTTCTGTACTGGATGTGGAATAGTTCGGTCAAAGGCCTACCAAAAAGAACACCCAAAGATGGCTGATGAGGCTTCTCAGCCGAATTATTGCAGACATTGCCAGAGACTGGCTGCTAAAGCTGCTGATATATACGAACAATCTGTTATCAGCTCGGTAAGTAGTCTGATTCGAATAGGCATGAGATGTACTAACCTTACATAGCTGCCAAACAAGATGGCGAAAACAACTCTTGAGGATCCTTCTCGACTCACAAGGGAAGAAGCTGAATATCGCCGCCCCTATGTTGAAGATTCCAAATCTGCCTCGTCCTCTGTCGCCGCCAGCGTCACAGCTGAGCAACATGGAGTAGATGTACACCCAGAAGCTCCGATCGATGACAACCCGAGTCCTGCCCCAAAGAACACATCATCTGGCTTCTGGAACGGTGCCTATGGTAGGCCAGGCCCGTCCTTCCGAGGTGCCTTTAGCAATGCATCGTTTGCTTCTAGTACCAAGAGTATTCCTCTAGAAAATCGGGAACCTGAGCCTCTGCGATCTGATCCTTGGTCTGCAGACCGAGTCGGCAGTCGCTAGAGAAGATCTGCTACCAACAGTGCTCAAACCGAAGATACGAAACCAAAGAGAAAAACTGGTATATTTTCCTCTCCCCATTGGATGCCTTCAGGCCAAGAATACTACAGCAATCCCTCCAGCCCAACTGGCGAAACATGGGCAACAGAGAACTCTTACAAAACTTACAGCCACAGAGACAGCTGGCGTAACACTTGCAAATCGCCCAGAGGTGCTTGGAACTTCGCCAATTCTACTCGTTCCAACTCGCCTGATAGAGACAGCCAACCAATCCCCATCATTGAAGAGCCACCTTCGCCGATTCTCTCAGCTATTCAGAGCCCTCTTCTTCTTGGTAAGCTCAAGTCAACGCGTTCTTATATCATCAACTAATTAGAGCTATGTAGAATTTAGCACTTTATACAGTACCTCGGCGACAGATGCTGACTCTCTTGCAGAGTCTCTGTCCGATAACACTGAATCTTCAAGTTTGGCGTCTTTTTGTTCACAATCAAAGTAACGGAAACATCTACACCTGTCGAATACAACAAGCAGAAAAAGAAAAAGAAAAAACCAAAAAAGAAGGGAAACGGAAAAGAGATGCACATCATCACGCTTTGCTGAGTTAACATTATCAACACAACGAAGCCCAACTGTCGGTCCTATCATTACTTTTAGGTCGGACTTTTTGATGACCTTTTGCATTTCGGCATGATTGTAGAGCACATTCTTACCCGCCCCGTGGCAAATCATGTAACTTAGCATTCCTAACCTGAACAGAACAACAAGATTGCTTGTTGAAGTTGCACTTTACACTACTGTCGGCTATACAAAGGGGCTCGATCTTACAGTACAAGGATGAAAAGAAGAATGGACGACACGATCACAGACTATGTAGCTCAGATATGGTTTAAGGTGGTTTGTTTTGTGCAATGATTGATTCTATTTTATTTATATGCAATATGCTTCGTAAGAATGGGCAGAACAGCCTTGTGACTAGCAGCACCAGGTGTAAACATAACCAACCATGCGCTTACAAATCCAATAAACAACAGCCATAACTATATGTTTGCTGTAATAAAAACAAAATGCATAGAAAGCAGCTTTTGGGGATTCGGGTATCAACGACATCTCATCTGTCTACAAGATGTATAGCACTAGGCAATCAGAAGTCTCAGTGGCGATACTGAGTCGGCGGTTCACTAACAGTCAACCGTCTCCCTGTCGATGATTTCCTGGTTGCAAGTGGCTGTCTTTCGTTAAGAAACTTGATAGCCTCCAGGCGCTTCTTTTGAAAGGCGTCACTGCGCGCTCTTTCGATGTGGGCAATGCTTTGGCGAAGGGTGGTGTCCACCTCGGCCTCTCGTTCTCTCTGGAGCTTCTTTTCCTGTTGCGCTCTGCGTTCTGCTATGTTTATGCAGCACATGTCCAGATTCTTGGCCTCTTCAGCCGTCGCTAGCTGGAGACTGGTGCGGTCTAATCCCGGTACTTCGGAGCGAGAGCGACTTGAGCCTCCCCATGTGCACTTAAAGATGGCACGGTTCTGGAGAGGGTCACTAGGTCTGCCAGAAATGCAGATGACATCGTTGTTGTAAATCTTGGTCCAATAGCGAGAGGAGCTTCCGGGGCTGGTGCTATTATAAGACGGCAGGTTGGCGCCGTTAATCATAATGCCTCTGGTGGCCTTTGTTGAGATCCAGAAGTGGTAGGACTCGGCGTCAATAGGGCCTTCTGTTTGCCATGGTCCTGGCGTCTTGCTGAAGTTTGCTGCTGGGTTGAAACCTTCCTTCCACAGCATAATCTTGAATGCATACTTGGGGACCTGCGCTTCCATCTTATTATGATATTTGCACGTATTTTCGGGCCCACGGCCAAAGGAGATAAAGGAATCTGTGATGGTCATGGTAACGTCCTTGATGGACGACCCATCATTGGACTCGATTACTGCAAGCTCACGTTTGCCTTGGGTCTCATGTGTAAGAATAGGGAGACCTCTTGGCTCTTGGATGGGTATAGAAAATGCGCTTCCTGCAGTTGATGTCGGTTCGGTCTTGATAGGTCGAGATGAGCTAACGACAGGCACGACACGTCCAGGGGAGCGAGCAAGCTCCTGTTTTTGAGCCACAGTAGTAGGAGGGAAGTACTTCATGGCCAGCCCCCACAGAGGTGAGTTTGTGTTTTCAAACTCTTCGCCTCTGTCTTGTGCTGCCTGTTTAAAAACGTTGTACTGCAAAAGAGTAAATTCCGGGTAGTCGAGGTGCCATGTAGAACTGTCGCCAGTCCAGAATTGGGTCTTCTTGAGCGGTGCATCCATCTGACGGCCTGTAGACAGGCGTCTGATTTCAGGAACGGTGCTCATAAGCTTATACTCCTCAATCATCTCATCCGATACTGTTCCCTCCATGTTGGTTTCGGACTTGAGCCTTTTGATCATTGGGTTTCCTGGTGGTGTGTTTTCGTCCCACTCCTCACTATTATCTTGCGAGGGCGGTTTGCGCTTGCTAGTATTAGGGTCAAGCGAGAAAATCGATGCCATGGAAGCACTAGGGTCAACCAGCTCCGGCTTAGGGGCTGCCCCATTGCCTAGACTCTGTGAAGCAACTTCTTCTACCAGGCTTGCCAGCTGATCCATAGATTGGCGTTGATACATGGAGGGCTCTTGCTGATTCAAAAAGTGACGGGGAGGCCGCGATACTTCGGCCGAATCAGAGGAGTTGTAAGCCTCATCTTCCATCACTTCATCCAGAATCTCCGTTTCGCCCATGCTGGGATCGTCAATAGGAAGGTTCAGATAGGAGGAGGGTATGGCACCAGAGCTTCCGATGGCTGACGAGCCTACTTCTCCAAATAGGCGAGGCTTGGGAGCCACAGCCCTGGTCATTGTGTTGTTTTCATGATCTGAGTCTTCCCCCAAGGATTCGCTGACATGGTCGCCGAACTCATCGTCCTGCAATGCAGAATTCGGATACTCCTCGTCATCCGTCAGCTGTTCGTAAGACTGCGACATCTGAACCTCCTCTTCAAACTCCTTAAGCCACACATGCTCCTGGAGATTTAATACTGTAGCACGATATTCCGGTCGCCGCTGCAGCATTCGGGTGATAAAGTCTACACCTCGCGCAGTGATATTCTTATTTTCCAGCGGCAGGATGTTGAGCGGCGTGGTCATGACGCGATGCAGCAACGCAGAGTAGCTGACCGCACCAGTAACAGGATATGGCGGTGCGCCAGTCATGCAGTAGAAAAGGACTCCTCCTAGTGACCAGATATCAACGGCATGGCTATAGCGCTGGCCAACCTGCTTCCTAACTTGTTTTCCTCGCGTGCGGTAGCCATTGTCGTCATATTCGGTAAACTCGTTGTACACTTCCGGAGCACAGTACAACAGGGTGCCGCAAAAGGTTCGGAGAAAGGTTTGCTCACTATCAATAACCTTGGACAAACCGAAATCCGTTAGTTTGAATTCATATGGGTTAGAATTACTGATGAGTATGTTGTCTGGCTTGACATCACGATGAGTGATGTTGTTGGAGTGAAGATATCCAAGCGCGCTGAGAAGCTGCACCGAGAAGATTTTGGCATCCTGTTCGCTCAGTGGACCGGTATCATGGATGAGCTTTCCCAGGTCGCCCCCAGGGATGTATTCCATAATAATAATAAACAATCGATCGTCCCACTCGAAATTTTCCATATATTTGACGATATTGGGCTATTCCATTGGAGTCAGTCAACAAGAAGGAAGCGGTCAGCTTGGTAAACAGCACTTACATGATTGATTCGCTGCATAATCTTCATTTCATTTTCCACCTTTTGGTCCAAGACTCCGTTCTTGATGAGCCGGCGCTTCTCGAGCTCCTTTGCGGCGTAGGGTCTTCCGTCATACTTTGAAGTCACCTTGTACACCACCGCAAATGCACCCTTGCCGATGGCCCGGATCTTGTTGTACTTGCCGGAGCCTGTCCACTCGCGTGACACAATGCTTGTGTTTTCCCGGCGCGGAGCAGCAGCTCTATTTTGCACGTCGCCGGGGTGGGCAAAGCCGCCGTTCTTAGCAGGCGTTGTTTGCCCATTGGGGCGCCCACCAAAGAGATCTGGATGCGCAGCCGTTGCGCCGTCTTCTCTGGGGATGTTGTGCCGTGTGAAGAAGTCCATGACTTTAGCAAGGTGGGCAGCTTCGTAGCGTTCGTCGCGCATGGGAATTCGCACTCGAAAGGTAATGTCGTACTCTACCTCATGAAGACACAGTCTGATCTTGGTACCCGACGACAAAACCCGCCTCTGCTCAACGGTGGGCTTGCCCCGGGATGCCAGTAGGGTGTCGTCGACAAAGGTGCCATTTGTCGATTGGTCCTGTATCATGACGGTTCCATACTCGTTGACGTAGATGCGGAAGTGTACATTACTAACTCTATGCATCGGGTCGTTGCCAAAGACTACATCGCATCTGGCTACATTACGGCCAAAGGAGAAGCCAGCGGCAGGGTTTTTGAGGTCGCTCGATAGCCGTAGCATCAAGGCGTAGTTGCCTTGAGGCATGCTGAGGGATTCGAATCGGCTGGCATCGTCTTCGGTCTTGTAGTTGGGTTCCAACGTGTCGGCCTCGTCTCTACCGATGACGTACGGTGAGTTGGAAAACGCCATACGCTGGACCTCTTGCCTTGCAGACTTAGAATGAGGGTAGAGGACGCATATTATGTCGGAGACGTCCTCATCGCGAAAACCTGTGTTCTGCTGGCCTAGACGGCGGGGGTCGACAGCATTTTGCGTTGCTGGTTAGTCCTGGCGGTTAGCAAGCGGCCTCCCTGAGGTAGCCCACAAGGGCGGCTCGGAAAGACGACTTACGCTGTGTCAACTGCTCAGTATCCATTGGAAAGGGGCCGGACAGAGCGCTGTCCCTGGATTGTAACGACAGACAAGGCGAAGCTAGCTGGTTGCAAGATTATGTAAAGCTGGGACAGAGAGCCGTGAGGTGCGGATTGGGAGGGGGAGGGGAACCCCTCGCCTAGATTGTAGAGGCCGTCGTGGTTGGGGGAGCGCAAGAGTATGGGATAATCGTACGGATTTATGCTTCACCAAGTAGAGGCGTAGTCGCAGTAAGCTTAGGATATCGGTATTTATGTCGTGGGAGGAAAGGAAGAGTGAATTGCGTTTCGGCGGTCGTTGCGGTGGTGGTGAAGATGATTAAGGAAGACAAACGCCACTGTTGCAAGCACCGCTGTGCATTTGGCAGGACGACGGGCCGAAGCGCTGGGCTGTGTTGTGTTGGAGAAGGAAGATTAGCGCCGCCGCCGGAAATGGCAAAAAGTTCACAAGGAGGGAAGCAGGCTGCAGTAACGTGCAAGTCGCTCGAATTAGGAAAAAAAAAGCAAGTAAAGAATGCTGGATGGTTCTCAAGGCAGAGAGACACCGCATACACCAGGGCCAGGCAGCAGCGGGTGCAGTGAAGAACGGGTGCGTTTACAGCATGCGCAGCCAGTAAAACAGGGTGCTGAGACAGCAAAAAAAGAGAAAAAGAAAAAAAAAAAAAAAGGCGGAGGCCCGTTCCGCAACAGGTGGTGTGTTTCAGCGGGGTACAGTGCTGTAAGCGAATGCTGCTGCCGTATGCCAACCAGAGAAGTGCAACAAGCAGACTCAAAATACAAGAATGACAGGACAAGAAAAAATAAACTCGAAAGAAATCGCGAAAATCAAACGTCATTCCCATTACTGTGACGAAATTGAAAATCACGCACAAGAACGCGCGCCGCTCCCACCAGCCCAGGTCACCAGGAACAATTGGCCATGAGGCCCCCAACCAAGAAACCCACTGGGCGGCCACCGTGATGCGACAGCCAACCATTTCCCACTAACGTTGCAGTTCCCAGCTGACTGAGTCGCCAGCCTTCTCACCCCCCAGGCGCCGTGTGCTTTCTGTTCTTGTAATGTTCGTATTTTAATTTTTTATCTTGTGCTTTTTAATCAGAGATACCAAATCCCTTGTTTTCTTAACGTCATCGAATCTTATTTACACATTTTGCCCCCCCTACTCAGCTCGTCCACAAAGTCACGCTACCAACAGCATCCCCGTATCCAACATGGGTTCACGTATGCGGCGTCGTCATTCGTGAAGCTGCTACTTCGCCTCGATGGCGGCCTCTCCCGAACCCCGGATCCTAGCTTCCTATTCCCCGTCGACGATCAACTCGGGCCAGGCACCAGCCAGCCATCCCAACCCATCATCACCCACATACGGAACCAACCAACCTACCTACCTACTTGCTTTCACGCACACAGTTAAGCATCCAGGAGCATTCATGAAAATCGAGACGTGTAAAGCATGTAAACAGATTCTATTGTAAATAAAGGGTCTACCTACAGCAGACGAAACGAGAAACCGCGGCTAGAGGAAGAGGAACAAACAACAACAAAAGGCATACTTAGTTCCGTCTTGGAGCCTCCTCTCCTGCATGCTGCTTCCCCAAAACAAACCCAGCTAGTAAACTAAGCCCCCACGCCTCCAAACGCCAAGCTGTATGTGTATTATGTGTGCGCACGTCGTTTAGTAGTGTGTTTTGCAGTTGCAAATAAAAAAGAAACAAAAAAGAAAAAGCGTTATATGTGCATCGGCCATGGGTCACTCCATGTACCACTCCGAATATTTCCATCATCTTGCCATATCAGGCTGCTTGGCTTGCACCAAATCACCAACTCTAGTAGGCTTGCCCTTGGTACGGAGCGTGAGGGCTGCCTCCGTACTGGCCTTGAGGAGGGGGGGCTGCACCTCGGTGCGCTCCTCCTGGTCCTTGACCTTGTCTCGGCACCATTTGGCGCGGATCTTGCTGCATTCCCGGACCAGGCATCGGCTTGCGAACAACCTCATCAGAGCTATATTGTCTGCCAGGTGGTCCTTGACCACCCATACCTGGGCGTCCGCCTGTTGGTGTGTACGGGCGCTGGCCAGGAGGCCCAGGAGGACCCGGTGGGGGATGAGGTCTACCATGAGGAGGAGGCATCGGGCCACGGCCAGGAGGAGGACCGCCAGCATCCGAGTACGAATCAATAATGTCATCAGCGGATGGGGGAGGTCCACGCATGGGAATTGCTCGGCGATATTGGTCGTTGCCTGGGCCTGGACGTCCCTGTGGTCCGGGACCTCCGGGGCCTCCTGGACCTAGTGGAGGTCCACGACGATAACCGTCAGGGCCGGGTCCGTGGCCCGGAGGAGGTGGAGGTCGCTGTCCGGGGCCGCCAGGAGGTCCTTGGGGTCCAGGTCCTCCGGGATATGGGCGGCCGCCGTCTTGAGGAGGGCGAGATGGTGAGCCTTGCATGCCAGCGTTGGGCGAGTTGAATCCACCAGGTGGCATAGGAGAACGGGGGCCTTGGCTAGGGCCGGGAGATGGTTGCTGGTTGCCAGGCATACGATTTGGCCCGGGGCCGTTTAGACCTGGACGAGGTCCATTCGTGTTAGCGTACGAATCAGACAGAGCAGCATTTGAATGTACCGAAGGACCAGACCCTGCCATCACCTCTCCGGGTCGGCCTTGGGTAGCGGTTGGGTCGTTTTGCTGAGAAAAGTTGTTGAGTCCGTTGGCGCTGGCACCCGCCATTTGTGCCAGTGTGTTTTGCGACAGGCGGCTGTTAGCGCGGCGGAGCTCTGGCGAATGGTAGGCCTTGTTTGCGCGATCACCAGGGGCAAAGCGAGATGTGCTGTCAGGTCCGGGGCCAGCGAGGGGCGAAGGTCCACGAAGAGGCGGCTGGCCGGCAGCGGCTAGGTTGGGATCCGAAGCGTTGCGGCCGGCGCCACCCATGACGGGGGATTGCCAGTTGCCAGTGTTGGGTGGTGCAGAGTCGGTTCTGGCGGGTTGGTCGTCAGCAAAGCCAACCTTGCTTCGGGCAGGAGGCGAAGCCGGGCCATGGCCGCTGGTGCGGCTCGCAGATCGCGATTGAGGGCGGCTTCCGTCTTCAATGGCATTCATTCTCACGCCAGTGGAGTCCTTGAGCTTCTTTCGCCAGTCTCGCTCTGACCAGGCTGGGCTCATCTTGTCGTTGATAAGCTCAGTGACATCTGACATGTCGAGATAGCCATAGCGCTTGTGCTTGGGCATGGCAAACATGAGAGAACGCTGGTCGAGAGTGCTAGCTACCAGCTTGCCGGGTCGTCCGTAGAGCGCAAATGTGTCCCATGTAGGGAACAAGAAGCGGAGGAGCATCTCGAAACCTGTAACCATGGGGTGGGTTTCGGGCATGATAAAAACGAAGCCTTCCGAGGATGATGGGGGATCTGTGTGAATTCCAACGTTGCCCTCGACCTTGATAAGCGTAGAAGCGTCAACAAGCGCCTTGGCCTCGGGGTAGACTGCATAGGCAGCAAAGGCATCGGTAATGGTGGCAATGGGTTGCATTTTCTTCTGCTTCTTGCCCTCCACCTTTGTGTCGTAAAACTTGATGTCACCCTTAAGATTGGGGACAGCAGAACGGTCATACGCGGATCTCTTCTTGAGATCCTTCTGCTGCTTGGCATACTCCTTCTCGTCAGGTGGGGAAATGACACACCAGCATCGTCTCCAGGGGACGCCAGCGCCGAAGCGGACTCTAACCCAAGCTTCGGTCTTGAATCGGGCTCTCTCCATGATGACATTGATGTTGTTAAGCGTCTTACCCTTACCGGCGATAAGAGAGCCAGTGTAGGCTTCCTGCAGGATCGAGTGTTCGTACATGGCAAGGCGGATGCCAGCAGTCCACTGGACGAGGGAGTGATGGGAGTTGAAGTGGAGGAGGTAGCGGTTCTTTCCAGCCGTCGAAATGCTCAGAATATTTTGCAACGGTTGCTCTCCCTGTGCGCGGGTAGGAAGCGACTCAATCTGCAGCTAGGTGTAAGCATGTGCCCTCCCTGTGTTGTGAGTGCGGCAATGAATGACGTACCATTTTGATAGAGGCATCTGTGAGGTTAATGAACTTGGGCAAGACTTCGCCGTCCTCGCCGGCAGCATCAAGCTCGGCAGCATCCCAAAGGGACAAGACGGTACCAACAAGCTGGGCAAAGCATTCGGTCCATGTTCTATCGGCGTTGGGGCGGCCCTCTATAATTTGGGAAGCGCATGGGTTAGCGAGAGGTGGGGCAAGCGGTGACGACGATGCTTTGACATACGAGTGTTTTGATCTTCCAGCTTGAGGAAGTAGCCCTCTTGGTAGAGCTTATTGGCATGGCTGTTGAGAAAGGAGAAGATGGGAAGCAGCTCGGGGACGACGTCCTCGGTGGTGGTGGGCTCCATGAGGGGCGGTTGACGCTCGTCGGTGGGCGAGAAGGATCGAGAAGAAGAGCTGCGGTGGTGTCGGTGAGTGCTTGATCGGGGCGAGCTATTTACTGAGCTGCCATAATATTCTGCCTGCTTGGGAGGTAAAGGGGTCTGCTGGTGCGAGATCTCGTGGTCTGGGAAAGGATCCGAGGGCGTTCGCTTGTGGGTGGTGACAGGTGACTCTGGAGGTGAGGACGCGGCAGTCGACGGAGATCGTGAGCGCGCAGAAAATAGAGACGTAAACGAAAAAACTTTTAGGTACGCGTTGTCAGCAACTAGGATCTGTGGTTGTAGAAAACAAGAGAATGGCCGGGCAAACAAAAACGAGCGAGAGTCGAGGCGTGATGAGGGAAGGCGGAGATGGTGATGACAGGTGACGGCGGGCTGTGTGTATTAAAGGGCATGTGGGTGTGGCCGCCTTGATTTGGATTTTTTTCTACCACTTTTGGTAGCGGGGGGGTGCGGCGGAGCACTGCTGTGCCGTGTGCTGTGCTTCGCTGCGGCGAGTGGTGGGTGCTGTGGTGCTTGCTGCGACTGCTATTGCTGCTCGCTGGGGCACTGCGGCGCAGAGTGGAACACGGAATGGGGAGGGGAAAAGAGGCCTTTCTGGGGTGGAAAGAAGACGAAAGGTGTTCTAAACGGTAGCGTCGGCGCGAGGGTGGGCGCTGTATGGCTGCGTGCTGCAGAATAGCGACTTTTTTGACCTCAGCGCGGTGCAGCGCAGATGGGGGAGATGGGGGCCGCCTGTGCCAGGCTGGAAAGAGGCTTGGCGCTGGCCCCAATAGCGCTAGTAGCGCTGGGGAGGGGTGTGTAGACAGCGGGACGATACGCTCGACCGCCCTCTGCACTTCTCTGCTAAACTGACTTTTGTTTCCTTTGCTTTCAGGCGAACCTTTTTTTTTTTTTGCTGGAAAAACTTGTCACATAGCAAGCGTGTCTATAGATTCCCTCCAGAGCACAAGACAGGACTTCAGAGCAGCTGCAGGCACCAAAATGTGCAATCCCGGCGCGTCCGACTGGGGGAGGGTCAGGCCATAAAGAGCCACGGCGCTCATATGACGACAGAATAGCATTCACTGGAATGCAGCATAAATGGACAGGGGCAAAGCGGGCAGACAAAAGACAAAAAGTATAAAAATACACACCTCTGTTTCGACCCATGGCAGCGTTGGGGTATGCGTCGAAGAGTCCTACCGTGTTTAGGCAAGACAAGAATGCGCCGGGGAGCGTGTCTTGTGAGGCGTATGCGATGAGATTGCTTCTGGAATGGAAGCAAACGGGGTTCCTTGACGCTTTTTCTTTCCCTCCGAGGGTATGTATGTTTCTTTTTCCTTTTTTTCCTTTTTAGCTGCAGTCTCTGCTTGCCTAGATAGACTCAGTCAGCAATCTAATTTTGTCTTTGAAATCTCGCGCACGGCGCCGCAAGTACCGCCAGCCGGGCCCGGATACGATGTGAGGGCCCTTGTAAGCCCAGCTAGCGCACCCCGGTGGCCGCCGTATCCGTTCCCACAGTGGACGCGCAATGGGAATCAAATGGCTGGGGACAGGGCCGCTTGGCACCCGTTTAGACGAACAAGCCAGTCAGACGCCGCTTCTCGTACATTGGGCTGCCAAAATTAAAACCTCGTGAAATAGACGGCCGAAGCCAAATCATTTCCAAAGCAAAATTTCGGTGTCCCTCTATACACAATGCGTCTGTCTTGCTGGCTGTCTGTGCTCTGCCGGGCCGGCCGTCACAGCGCCGCCGTAAACGCTAACGCGCAAGAGTAAGCATACGGTAGCGCATGCGGCGCAGGCAAACGCAAAACCAAGGCCAACCAAACCTCAGGCCACTGGGGCTTGGCATCCACTAACCAAGGCTCTGGCCGCGCATTTGACTTTCTTGCTTTTGCCGGCCTGGCAGAAGACGGCTGGCAAATTGCGCTTCCAACTAGAAAACAAGTTTCTTGGAAAATGAAGGCAATTTGATTCCAGGGAGAGTTTTGTAGCCATCGCCAGGGCAGATGTTCGAATGGACAAGAGTTGCGGGGGAGGGACATAACGTACTGTGCTGTGGTTAGGCGGAGTCTGGGCTCTTCGCTTCGCTTCGCAGTAGGTTGATCAAGGTTGTATATCGGCACAAAGTCGTTTGCTGCGAGGTAGCGGAAAAGGTGAGAATTTGTAGATTCGCAGAGAAACAAGCGTTCGTCGGGGATAAATACAATTCTTCCTAGATTTTAAGTTTGTTGATCGTGCCGCTAAGGTCTTGCGCGGATGAGTATTGTTACTCTAAACGATGGCCGGGAACAGCGTTTCTGTTTGCGGAGCCTCGGGCGTCGCAAAGGCAGAGTCGGGCTGAAGAGCAGAGAAAAGATAGAGTTTTGTTCAATTGGATAACCAAGTGGCACGATTGGCGAGCGTGGCCAAAATAAAAGTAAAGGTAACGACAGGTATGGTGTGTCTCTTCACTTCAACAAGATACGGGGAACTTAGTATTTAGATATACCAGTGGGCTACGGGCACGTTGTCTGTTAGTACAGCCATGGGCATCCCGGAAGCGCCAGCCTCTTGAAATTCACCCCAGCAGGCTCTTGGTACACTTGGCCTGTTTTGTCATGTCACAATCATTAATCTGACATTCTCCAGAGCGCAGTCCAGCCCGAACCTGCCGGCGATTCGCTACTCCATGGGCATTATGCAAACGCCCTGGGAGGGGCGCCAACACATCGCTGTGGAGAGGCGTGCAGTGAATGCGCTAGCGACTGGACACTATCGACCCAAGCCAGATGTCACCTTACTCGTATGGCCTTCTGGAACCGGCGCTAGCTGCGAGACGAGGACGACGTCATGCAAGAGTCGTTGGTCAGCGTGGTTAAACGGAGAACTGGGCTTGGGCATTACTGTACTAGGCGAGAAACGCCCAATGGATGTTCCCAGACAGACAAAGCAGACATAGCCTCCTCGCAAGCGCCGCCAGTTGCTGCTGTGAAACTTGGCTTTTCTCCATCGCCCTGCGTTGAGAAACCTGGTCCCGTTTCATCGGCGGTAGATCTAGCCCAATCGATTGTCGTGTCCAGCACGGTCTTTGCTGGTCAGCGGCTCCTCAAAGCATGGCAGCGTCCCGCAAGCAACATTGCAAGCTTGCGACGGCGGGGCCGCTAGCCGCTGGATGCTGGGCTTCTCTACTCATGGCTCGCTCCCAGAGCGGAGCGTATTTCCTAATCTTGGCCTCTGAGCCAAGAGTTCCGAGATACGGGCAATAAAAATCAGGCTACAACGACCTTGGCCGCTGCTCGTGTGGCTTGGCTGTTGGGTTCGGCGTAAGCGCACAAGCCACGGCCACTTTCTCGGGCAGCGTTGCGCGTATTTTAACCAGCTCGCTCTTTTTTGCCTATATCCGCTGAGGCATACGGTGTCTCGCGTCTTGCCGTAGCTTCCGCCCGCATCGCTCAATTAAGGCCTCTAATAATGCCAGAACCCGAGATGCCGTTGTTAGCGCCGCCAGAGTCTTGGCGACGTTTCTGACGGGCAAAGGATCCTCGAGAATGCGTGGCCTATGGCTCACGAAGTTCGTTTTCTGTATGCAGCCTCCTGCGCCCTCTCCGCTTGGCACTTGCTGGTCGTCTTCCTCATCGTTACAAGAATTGGGCCTTCCAAAAACGTGTTAGACTTGGAGCACCGTCAATATTGTCCACTGCAGCCGTTGTGGCGCTGGGAATCCATGACGAACAGTTGCAGAAGTGGCTTTTCACAGGCTCTAAACCCTCAAATTCTGGACCGCGGTTCCTTTCTGCAGACAATGGGACTTTTGATGGCTGGTAAAATAATAGCCATCCATTCTAGACTTGCATATCCCCGCGGCATCTCCCATCTGATTCCATGCCCACTTCCAGCTCCTCCACAATCTGATTATCTACGTACACTACACACCTTTCCCATCTAGTGAGGCAGGGTTCGCTCTAAAGAGTGAGACGCTAAGGCTTAACATGTACCAGCAAATTCTCCTTCCGTAATAAAGGTCCCGCTAAGACTAGTAAATCGCTTCTTCCATTTATAATTAGACTCTTTCGTATCCTTGTTACAGGTATAGTCATCCTGTGGGTGTCTAGGGTAGCCTCTGGCTGAACGCGACGAGCATGAGTCCTACAGTTGGCAAGATGGGTATTAGTAGAAGCAATCCTGTTAATGATAGTCTTCTTAATTGACAATTATCCTGGTGCCTTGGTATATCGTTGCACAGGGTTATTAAGATCTTGTTTGTAGGTCAGCTAGCCTACAGATGCGTTATGGGTAACAACTACTAAGATCCACCATCTTTTCATACGTAGTAATGTTTAGAAAGCTGTGTCGTGATTCACTAATTAGAAAATTTGTGCATCTTTAACAACACGTAAACATTATAATTATAATTATCCCATAAAACCAAAATTACAGATTTTTTTATGAGCTAATGGTGTCGTCTGCGCCTAGACTTGTGATCTGTTGCCTCTTTCAACTAGGGCCAACGTCCAGGAGAAATGTTGCTGCCTTACTGCCTGAAAATCATCGGACGCGGCTGGTCCTCGAGCTCCAACCTCCAACACATTAGCACAACTGTATTTCCAGAGCTAATCAACGACATCGCATCGCACGCTCAACAAAGCGGCACTAATTTCGACTCTTGGAGTGCATCTGGAAGCAGTATTAAAACGATATTATCAGGCGCTCGCCCAACGCTCTTCATCTTCTCGCCCAACAGGCTACCAGTTAGGCGCCGGCGCTCCATGAGCTCGACCAATTGAATTTTGGCGTGCTGTAATGGGCCCAAATGCTGGGAATGGTATGGGAGGCATGGACCCGGGCGGTATGATGCAGGGCAATGTCTCCAATGTTCCTCCTGCGACTGAATACACTCTCCAAGGTGTGATGCGATTCCTGCAAACCGAATGGCATCGCTACGAACGAGAACGCAATGCGTGGGAGATTGAGAACCAAGAAATGAGAGGAAGAATAGCGCAGCTTGAAGGGCAAGCACGACGAGCAGATGCGACGCAAAAAGCATTGAGAAAATATGTGTCTATTTTGGAACGAAAAGTCAAGCAGCAAGCCACAATCATCAGGGGCGAGGCTGCAGAGCCTGACGCTACCAAGACCGCCGCCGCGGATCGTGATGCTAAAATCCAAGAAAAGCTTCAAGGTAAGTTGGAAGAGATGACTGTGTGATATTGAGCTCTGCTAACCCGGCATGTCTAGCGGCGACGGAAAAGTATACAGTGCCTGGTGTCGAAGGCATCGAAGTCGAGCGATCCGATGACGAAACACAAAGACAAGAACTAAAGCTATTTCTTGACCAATGCCAATCGGAATTCATGTATCTCATGATTGCACCGGCAAACCCACAACCCCCTCGCGATTCACCACCTTTGCCGGTAATCGAGGATTTACGCGAGGTTGATGCATACGGTGTCCCGATTCAGCATCAATTCGAGCGTCAATTCCAACTGCCTCAACGACCCGGTATTTCACAAGCACAGGAAATCAACCAAAGACAACACCCAGGTGCTATTGCTGGCATGCCACCATCACAGCAGAACGCAGGTTACGAAACGAACAAGATGCCAGAATTGCAACCCCAGGCCATGGCACGGTCGGTAAACGAAGCTCAACAAGGGTCATACTCTAATGCGAGCGATTGGTCTCTCCCAACATCGGTCAACTCCGCGCCGGCAGAGGATAATGTGACCGACGATAGCCAACGCTCTGGAGACCTCAACAGTGGTGAAACTGACCCGACACAACGTGACCAATCTAATGCAACCCCCGTACAAGATGGCTGGGATTTCCCAGACAGTGCCCTTGCTGAGAGTGGTCCTATGCAGCACCCAAATCTTTCATCCAACAGACCTGACACTGACATGTTCCCAAATGCAGAGTACATGCCCAAGTCACCAGGACGCCTGCCGGGTGGCCGACGCAAGGGATCAATGTCAAGGCGACGAAGCGGTGAACACGATCTCGGGCTTGCAGCATCACCGAAGATTGATGATGGAAACTTCAAATTGCGATTTGGATTACGGGGACACCTCGATACAATTCGCACTGTCATCTTCTCTGGTGGTGGCAGCCCTGCCGAACCAGAGATTTGCACTGCTGGCGACGACGGTATGATCAAGCGTTTCCATATTCCCCGAGTTGATGGCCATGGTCTCCCCCATGGAGCTTCCGATTTGGATGTTATTGCGAACTTTACTCATCGCGGACACCGTGGCGCCGTACTTGCGCTCACTTCATGGATGCCATCACGAAACTTTGCTACTGGCGGTCGTGCCCAAGGTGATGGCTGGATCTTCTCTGGTGGTCAGGATTCGACAATCCGTGTTTGGGAACGAGGCAGAATCGATCCTAAGGCGACCCTTGATGGCCACACCGATGCTGTATGGGCCTTGTGTGTTTTGCCGACAACTCTAGGTGCTATTTTTGGCTCATCCAGCCAGTATGGTACCTCCGACCGTATCCTGCTAGCGTCTGGTGCGGCTGACGGAACTGTTCGACTATGGTCTGTGAGCGCACCGCCGCAGTTGAGCTCCCCACAGCCTGGATCCCACAGGGGCATGCGAGGTGGCCGCGTTCGAGGTAACTCGATGAGCTCCGGCAGCGGCTTCTCCAACTCTCCTCAGCCAAACGTTGCCTCAAACTCTCCTTTCCACTACACTCTTATCCACGTCATTAACAGATCAGACGAGTCGACTGCCAGCCCAACATGTATTACACCCCTTGACCCATCTGGAGAAACATTTGTGGTCTCGTATGCGGATGCTGCCGTCATTGTATTTGACACGAAGACTGGTGAGCAGGTCGGATCCATGGATAGCCTAGAAACCTATGACGGCTCTCTCAAGACCAGTGTCAACGCAGTTGCTGCCACAACCGCAGGGCTTGATCAGGGAGCGCACCATGGTAATGCAATGGGCGAAGAAGACACAAGCGCCCCAACCGGAGGTCGTTCTATGGCTGGATCTGGAGTGGAGGGAACTATTATCACTGGCCACGAAGATCGTTTTGTACGATTCTTCGACGCTAACAGCGGTATGTGTCTATATTAGCGAAAGTGTTTATGCCAAGTTACTAACTATTCTTTGTAGGCCAATGTACATACAACATGGTTGCCCACCCAGATGCCATCTCTAGCTTGTCGTTGAGCCCTGACGGCCGTGAGCTTGTTAGTGCCGGTCATGATGCCTCACTCAGGTTCTGGAGTCTGGAGAAGCGCGCATGCGTACAAGAAATCACTAGCCATCGCGTCATGCGCGGTGAAGGTATCTGCGCTTGCGTCTGGAGCCAGGACGGCAAGTGGGTGGTGAGCGGTGGCGGCGACGGCGTCGTCAAAGTGTTTGCGCGATGAAGTGATTTTGACTAAGCGACGAGCGGTTCATATCAGCAATGACGTTTTCTGCTGCCGAATTTGATGAAGGACATATTGTTACAGCATGGGACCGGAGAATGTTGTGTTTACATAAGGCTTTTCTTTTTTGAGCGGGACGAGTCGGCGGTTGCGAGAATGGCTAAAACCCAGCATTTTGGTAGGCCCGGCGAGGGATAGGGCCACATGGCACGGTAATGTCTTGCATTACTACTCCTGAAGAGGGTATGCCTTTTGTATCATCACATTGAGAGAGAATATATATTTTTTTCAGTCTATAAGCCGTGGCACTCGTTGTTTTCGTACCAAAAATCAACACACAATGGATGTTGCAGTTAAATTTTAGGTGGAGACATGTGGATTTAGCTTTATAAGGGCCAATAAGACCACGCACTTCAACCAAATCCGCTACAACAGGTGCTCAACACCTGCCATCTTCCGTAGTATAGTGGTCAGTATGCGAGCTTGTCACGCTCGAGACCCGGGTTCAATTCCCGGCGGGAGAGATCCGCCACCACTCTAAAGAGTGGTTGTCTTTTTTTGATTCTTTTTTTTATTTTGCTAAATAATATTTGCATTGTCTATACATGATTTTTTATTGGCCTACACATAAAAATCAAACCATTTCTAACACTTGAAACTTGCGTCGTAAGTTTAGTCTCACATCCTAGGCGGCGACTAACACCTCGCTTCGCGCACCGGTCTCAGACTTACTCCCATCGTCGTCTTGTTGACTGGTGGTGGCTGCCACTGGACTAAGAGGCTTGATTCTATACTTTTCCTCATCAATCTTGGCTAACTGAGATGTTCCCAGTTTACCAGATTTTATGCCGTAAAGCTCCTGAAACGACATGATCATCGGCTTCCACTTGTCAGGGTCAATGCGGTTCGCGTAGCCTGCCATGCGAAGGGTGTTGTGCACATGGACCTGGCGCACTCTGAGCTCGACAATGATGAGATTTCCCGCCATAGTAGGTTCGTCTTTCATCAAAGCATGACTGTCTGCAAACTCGCATTCCATCTGTACCGGGCACTCCAGCACTCGAGGGGGTCGGACTGAGATAGATTGCTGTTGTGTAAGTGCGGCGACCGACCACTTGTCTTTGACGAAACGGTAACCTCTATTGAGCTTTGAGGCGGACGGTGAGGGTGTCCCAGTAGTTGTGGCCAATGCATTTATACACGCAGTCATGGATTCGTCAGGCAAATTGACGGTGCACTGGCCTGTTCGACGAATGTTGTGAATAGTGTGGCCGCTGGCACCGAAGCCAAGGATGCAACGATCACCGAGCCAAAATGCAGAGGATATGGCGCAGAGGTTGTGTGAGCCGTCCTCATTTTCGGAGGCGATAAGAGCTACTGGCGTGCCCCAGTAGAGAATAGCAGGAGAAATGGTAGTGTGAGCCATTGTAAAGGTGAGATGTCGAGGTGCGATAGTGACTCTACGAAGCAGGTGGTGAAGCGCTTGCTTATATACCCATAATGATGCTCGAGGGGAATTGCACGATTACAAATGAAATTAAAACGAAACTGTGAATATAATTCATGTTGCTCTTGAAGTTGTTTGCGATGCTGTTGAGCTGAGGTGTTGCACGCCCGTCGCGGATTGGCCAGTTTGGCAGCAACAGCGTTTGTGTAAGTGCGCTTACTCGGTGCTCGTTTGCACCACACAACTGCCACGAGTCAGTAGTTTAGCAGCCGCCACCTTTCGGCACCTGGCAGGCAACCGTGCTTTTCCACGACCAAAAATTGCAAAGGCTCATTTTCATCATCTTTGCATCTATTCATTTGTTCATGCTTTTAGAAGATGCAATGAATTTAGACATGTGCCATCTCGGCTGATCGTCGCTCCCCCGCCAAACGCCGGCTCGGCACCCATTGGGGCGAGATTCCGAACGGCACCATACCCAAAGAGTGACAAGCTAAGTTAGCATGACCTTAGCGCTCTACAAAACTTGCGGGTTAATTTTCCTACCAAAGATGCCTGTTTATGGGGAACGTTGCATTGTATTGCGTCCTCCCCGTCATTGTGCATATCCCTGTTGATAGCGAAAGCACAGCTCGGTAGTCTTTGCGACGAAGCATTCTGGATTTAAAGTTGTCTCACTTCCCCAGGGTTTGACGACTCAGCGACAAGCGACAAGCGACAAGTATAGATAAGAGACAAGACAATTGCGCTACATAATGACGAGCCTACGAAACGCTGTGTTCTTCGCCATGGCGGGTGGTGCCTTGGCGATGCCTCGCGGCACTGATGCTTCCAATCCAAGCTGGTACAAGTACGTAAGGTCTCCAGCCTCGAGCACCGTTGTTCCGGCGAGAATTGTTGCTGGCCAGACAAAGGGCAATGTGGCCAACGCCGACGGTCTTATTACGGGCAAAGGACCTACGGTGCTGAACCGGCCTTCGAAGAGCGATCCTGCGCCGTCAATTGTGGTGGACTTTGGCCAAAATGTGGTTGGATTGCTTGGTATTTCTTTTGCAGGTTCTAAGAACGGAACGGATGCCCTTCCTGGATTGAAGCTGGCATTTTCAGAATCCATGCAGTTTCTGGGCGACTCGAGTGACTTTACCAGGTCCTATAATGCCGGCGGTGTAAGTGAAAATGGCTGTTAGCTACGATTGATGATTGTAATACTGACTGTGTTTTATTATAGGACCAGAAAATCACCGACGGTACCGATCATATCGCTGTTGCTAATGCACCGTATCAGTGGAGGGACCATTTTGGATGCGCCCATGACGGAAAGGTCTGCTCAGATGGACTTCATGGTTTTCGCTACGTCCGCATCACGCTCGATGCAATTGACAAGGACGCGCCGTATACATCCGCAGCTGGCTCTGTATCTATTGCATCTGTGGATCTAGAATGGTCAGGATACCTGGGAACGCCGGACACTTTTACTGGCTGGTTCGAATGCTCTGATAAAGACCTTACCCAGTGGTGGTATGATGGTGTCTATACCGTCGATATGGGAACCGATTTGTTCCTCGCCAATGAGACGGAGCCCCGAGGAGCATCCAGTCCGACACTGGAAGGCAAACAGGTCCTATTTGATGGTGCTAAAAGAGACCGTGATCCATATGTTGGTGACCTTGCTGTTGCATCACTAACTTCGTACTTATCTCACGCCTTTTCCGAGTCGACTCGCAACGTGCTGGAAGATTTGGCGTTGCACCAACGCAGTGATGGCTGGATCCCACCCGCTAGCATGTAAGTGATATTAGCACTCTGTTTTGTGATTTATTTCTCGACCACTAATGAGACAATAGCAATTCTTATACTCTGCCACTTTTTGACTACCCTCTTTGGTGGGTAGTTTGCAGCGTCGACTACGTTCTTTATACCGGCGACAAGGATTACGCTGCAAAGCATTGGGGTGTGCTAACCAAGGCTCTTGATGGCTACTACACCCAATACATCAGCAAGGATACTGGACTGCTCGTAAAAGCAGGCTCCATGGGCTATGGTGACTATGCTTTCCTTCCCAGGTCCGGCCCTATTACCTACTACAATGCTCTGTACATCCACGCATTGAGATATGCTGCCGACCTCTCAAAGTCTCTCAACATGGATGCATCAATATCTGAAAAGTGGCAAGCCCGTGCTCAGTCATTATCTGACGCTCTCCAGAAACACAATCTCGACTCTTCCGTCGGTGCCTTCTACGATGGCGGCCCTTGCCCTGGTCAGCCAGAGGGAACGTACTGCAACGTACATGCTCAGGATGGCAATTCGATTGCAATTCTAGCCGGTGTCACCAATGCAGCGGCGTCACAGAAAATCCTCGACTACTGGAACAAGGCGGCCAAGCAACCGTACGGCAACGCCTTTTACGACAGCACGGTGCTGAGCCCCGGCGACCACTTCTCGGAGCGTGTGTATGCGTTCATCTCCTATTTTGAGCTGGCAGCACGCATGTCGACCAAGGATCGTGCCGAGTCTGGCTTTGAAGAGCTGCGTAGGCTGTACGGCTGGATGGCGTCTCACGACCCCCAGATTACCATGTGGGAGGGCATTGGACCAGGAGGCAGTCTCTACGAGGGAGGGTTCACTTCGCTCGCCCACGGCTGGTCCACCGGCGTTGTCCCCATCCTCAGCAACTTCGTCCTCGGTGTCAAGCCTCTGGCTCCTGGATTTAGCGAGTGGCAAGTCTGCCCGATAGTCGATGCAGGCGGCTTGACTTGGGCCAAGGGGCGCGTACCAACTCCCAACGGCGGCATTGATGTGTCATGGAATAAGAATAGCAGCAGATCTGCCATTGCCTTTACCATGACCATTACGGCACCCAAGGGAACCAAGGGCAAAGTGTGCGTGCCGACCTTTGGCAAGAAGCAGTCGGACGTACGCGTCAACGGCAAGAAGATTGAGGGCTCTGGAATCGTAGCTGTTATCTTGGATGGAGGATCTCCACATGTGATTTCTGTTGCTTCCTCTTGAACACACAGATCTTTTAACAACACTATTCTAGTAGCTATAAGCCGGCTCAGTTCCCATTCTGTATCCATTGTTGCAAACAGTACATACATGTAAATAGCAGGCAACCTCTTCAGATTCTCACAATTAACGAAATTTTAATTAAAATAAAGATATAAATAAATCTTTCACCTCGATTTCGCCATGTAGCACTTTTCACCCGACAAATATGGCCAATCCGCCGCTAGCGCTCAATAAAGATTAGTTTTGTTTGTTCCGGCGCCGGCGAACTCCACCCCTCTTCCCTAACCTTTACGAGGTGAGATCTCACCAACTGCAACAACAACAATAAAAAAACAGCACCGGCTGTTCACCCAGGACCGCTCCTTAGCATTGCTTTGCTCTGCTTCCAATCGCAGATTTTACTCTGCCCATAATGGACCACGATCCCGAAAAAGGCTCCCCCGGCGCCATCGCCGAGAAGCCCCGGTCCGGCGGCGCCGAAGACTCATCGTCCAACGACGACCGCGATGCGCCCAGACAATCAACTGGCATCCTCGCGCAGATGCGCAACTTCGAAGCGCGCATGGACCGCAAACTCGGCGTCGAGTCTGAGGCCATTGTGCGCAAGCGCGCCGAGGACAAGAAGCCCGTGCCGTGGACGGAGGAACTCAACATGGCGCTCCTCTGGGCATCGGGCACCATGAACACGTCGTGCTTTGCGACGGGCTTCTTGGGATGGCAGTTTGGCCTCAGCCTGAAGCAGTCTATCCTAATCACTATCTTCATGTCTATCCTCGGCGGCGCAACGACCGGCTATTGCGCTACGTTTGGCGCCGCGACGGGGTTGCGCCAGATCAGCGCTGGCCGATTCAGCTTTGGTTGGTGGCCTAGCGGTATGATTGCCCTGCTCAACTGCATTCAGCAGATGGGATGGTCGGCTGTGTCGTGCATTACGGGCGGGTTGGCGCTGACGGCGGTGTCGGATGGGCGGGTGTCGCTGATTCTGGGTATTGTCATTCTGGCGGTAGTCGCGCTGATCATCTCGCTGATTGGTTTGAATGCGATTCTTGTGTATGAGCGTTTTGCGTGGGTTATTTTCCTAGTGATTTTCCTCATCATTTTTGGAGAGACGGGCGGATATGCAAACACTGCGGATCCAGTGAAGCCGCTTGAGGGGGCGGATCTTGCTGGTGCTGTGCTCAGCTTCATGGCGATCGTGTACGGCTCGAGCGCGTCGTGGGCGGTCATTGCGAGTGACTACTACGTCCATTATCCGGCCAATGTCAGCAGAGTCAAGGTGTTCCTCATGACTACTTTTGGCATTGCTATCCCCACTGCAATCGGCATGGTTGCTGGCTGCGTCGTGGCATCGACGCTCGACAAGCAGCCGGATTGGAGTGCGGCCTATGATCGTGGCCTAGGCTATGCAATTGATGCGGTGCTGTACCCGGACGGCTTTGCCAAGTTTTTGCTGGCGGTGCTTGTTTTGTCCGGCATCAACACTAATGTGTTGAGCATCTACAGTGCCGCGCTCTCGTTCCAACAACTGGCTAAGCCGCTTGCCCAGGTCCCGCGCTTTATCTGGACGCTGGTGTCCTTTGTTTGCATCTTGGCTCTGGCTGTCGGCGGGCGTGAAGAACTCAATGCGTATCTGCAAAACTTTTTGAGTCTCTTGGGATACTGGTGCACCAGCTACGCCGTCATCTTGTTTGAGGAACACTTCATCTTCCGCAAGGGCAGCTTTGACAATTATGATTTGGACGGCTGGAATGATCCCAAGAGACTCCCACATGGCATTGGAGCGGCTGTCGCCTTTCTCCTCGGCGTTGTTGCTTGGGTGATGGGCATGAAGCAGACTTGGTTCACGGGTCCTTTGGCTGCGGTGATTGGAAGTTCTGGAGGCGATGTTGCAAATGAGCTTACATTTGTGGTAACGGCTATGGCATATATTCCTGCCCGTTACTTGGAGCTGCTATATTTCAAGCGTTGATATTGGAGCGAGCCTTGCTTTTATGTTTTGATTTTATTATACCTAGCATGAAATCTTTCACAAAAGATGCGTCTTGTAAATTTGAATACTATTTTGTACATTTCAATCTTGTTACTCATAAGTGTAAAACATGCCGACGCCGTGCTCCCATGAAAATAAAAATGATACTCCTGAGCAGATGGACAAAGAGAGAGAGGGCTAGAATTTTTACGCCACCTCTGATGGCTCAACGTCGTACTCAATGTCCGTTCGGATGATATACTTGGCTCCCTTGGTAACGCTTGTTCCTTCGTGCAGTAGAGCACCTTTGCTCTCACCGTGAGGAAAGACTGCAATGGCTCCCATGACAGGACGGACGGGATATGCGTTTAATGTGCCTTCACGAGCGGCAGGGAGGAAGAATGTAGTTTCGCCGCCTTCGAATTCGTCGTTGAGGTAGAGCAAAAACGTAAATAGTGAACTCTGCTTCTTGTCGACAGGCGAGTCATCATACACATATGTGTCGTCGGGGCGAATGCCGGATGGCGGCCAAGCTCCGTCAATGTGGCATCTGTATTCGGCACCAGGGACGTAGCGATACACTCGGAAGCGTCTGTTGATACCGCGGGCTAAACGCCCATTGACAGAGGCGGGTACAAATGGCGCCATACGAGCCCACAGAAGGTCGTGGAGTTGGGTGTCGACGATCCAGTAGAAGTTGTGTGCCAGGACGCTGTTGTCACCACCCTCACGAATCGGCGTGTCGGGAATGAAGCCGACACTTTCGCCGGCCGCAATGATGGATCGGCATTCATCAACAGAGAGGGCATTCATGGCAATGCCAAGGTTGGGAACGTGAGGGTGTTTATGGAAAGTAATATCGCGCTTTTCGGGTGAGAGAGCGACGGCGTTGGGGGATGTTGTGTATAGAATGGCGGGGTGCTCATTTGGCGGTTTTCTTTGAAGGCCGGGAATTGTCTCGAGGATGCGCAGGGCTGTTTCGGGGTTCTTTGGCGCATATGAGAGAATAGACTTGTCCTTGACAGACTCCCAGATTTGGAGAGGTTCTGATGATGGCCGCATGTTCCAAGTCTCTTGATAGGCAAAGTGGCGCGGTGCACCAATGCCAGGGCCAATGTTGGCATCTACCGGGCAGCTAACTCTGAGGACCGCATCCAGAACGTTGACGAGTTCCTGTTCCTTGATGCTGCGCTCTTCGTCGTCAAAGTTGGTTCCATTTGGTCTGGTGACAACATCGAGGTCGCGCACCCAGCGGCAGAGGGCACCGAGTTTGGGTTCCTCGCCACGGAGGCGCATTTCGGCAAGGAGGATTTTGGCATCGAGGTATTTTTCATCGGTAATGGCTGCAGTAACACGGGCGGTCAAGTTTGCACCTTCTGCGGATCGTTAGCATTGGTAATGATATATGCAACCATATCTAGTATAGCAACCTACCAGCTGCGGCGAGACCTGTAGTGCACGACTGACGAAAGTCATATACGGCTGCTCGGAGATCTTTGCAGAGTTTTGATTTGGTAAGGTTGGGATATTGTGCGAGTGTCTGTAGCGTCTCTACTGTGATTTCTAATTCCTCATCAGAGATGACGGTCTGCAGGGATTTTGGCTCGAAGGTAGGCGTCGAGGCGCCGTTGGAGGGCGGTGAGGGCAGGGCATTGGCGGCGGTTTTATTGGATTTGTTTGGCTGATTCTGCTGCGCCTGAGCGTTCCTCTTGCGTTTGGCCGACTTGGATTGCGCCATGCTGGGCGAATGTGATGACGGAATGGAATTGTTGGTGATGGTGACGATTTACTAATGGCAGGCAAAAAAGTTTTGTTCTACAGTGCGGGGTGTCCCTGTGGCAGTGGGGTTGAGTGGCGGGAGTCGGTGCGGCATAGTGGGCATTGCACTGTGCCAACTTGGCTTGCACGGGGTATGTCACTACCAGCGTCACTGTCTACACAGTTAAAGCCAACGGTGTGAGTAAGTATTTTGGGCTGTTAGATACATGAAAAGGAGCTGTAAGAGGGAAATACTAAGGAAACAGGAGGAGACAACTGTAGCTGAAAACGAGAGCCGGGGTGGCCTTGTGGCACACAATTCAAGGCACCAGATATGCCGAGGAGGCATTAACTAACCACCAGTATCCTCAAGTCTATGGAAAACTTTGCAAACCTTTTCTAATTCACACGTGTGCAGCAAAGTACGACGTCGATCGTTTTAAGCAATACGAGGCGCAGTAAAAGCTTATAAGCCGAGATATATGGGCGCCGGGCGGGCCGAATCGGAATCATGGCCCTGCGCTTTTGCTCGCAAGATTGTACAATTTTGGAAATAGAGTGGCTCCCAGGGAAACCTTGAGTGCAACTCTGCGATCCTTGCGTTGTCGCTTCTAACATTAGTTTCAAGCTCTGCACCAACGAGCGCCTCTCGATTTCGGAGGTAGATCCACCTGCAAGTTAGTGGACCAGGGCAGTGGATCGGCCACTAAAGACTTCGCCGTCAGCGCGTGTCAGTGGTAGAGTAAAGACGCAATCCCGACGAATGTACAGCCAAAATTAGAGAAAGGAGAGACTAAAGATGAAAAGAAACAAAGAGAGGAGAAGGCAGTAGCAGTATAATAGAAGAAGTATGCCCTTCCCTGTTGTTCTGTGTTGCAGTTCTGCATCTCGTCTCCGTGTTTATAGCAGCTGTCTACAATGTCATCGTCCTTTTTCCACTGCCAAACGCACAAAGTGCCTGGCCAGCACATCCGCCACTACGCCCACAGCACTGCCCACGATCAACATGCCACCTTTTACATCCACGTTAAGCAATACACGCCTTTGGACAACTTGAAGCCCGAAGCTGGCGATGTTACCATCATTGCTACACACGCCAGCGGCGTCCCTAAAGAGGCCTACGAGCCGGTCTGGGATGAACTGCTGGCTAGCTCGCGCCGCTGTGGTAAGTACAAGATACGCAATATCTTTATTGTCGACTCCCACAACCAGGGTGCCAGTGGTCGTTTGAACAAGGATATCATGGGGAACGACCGTAAGAAGAGATTCCCCCCCAAGCTACTGCTACTGTATGATGATGGCCGTACTAACTTTCTCTGAAAATAGCTTCCTGGTTTGACAGCGCTCGAGACTTGCTCGCCGTTGTCAACCACCTTCGTGATGACATGGTGCAACCAATCTTTGGTAAGTATACAATAGTTTGTTGGAATTTACTTAGTTGCTCTCGAACCTTGCATGCTAATCTCCTTCTCTCTCGCGGTCTAGGCTTCGGTCATAGCTTTGGCGGCAACGTTCTTGTTCAAACAGCCCTCCTCCATCCTCGACTCTTTAGCGCCCTAGCTCTCGCAGACCCTACACTCATATACGATCCCGCTCAATCCGACTTTTCTCCTGTAACCTACATTGCCCAGCGAAGGGAAACCTGGCCGTCTCGAGATGCAGCTCGCGCGTCTTTCTCCAAGAAGAGCATATATGCACTATGGGATCCTCGCGCTTTTGAGAACTGGATCACTTACGGCCTCATCGAGAACGACGATGGGAGTGTTAGTCTCGCTACATCAGCATCTCAAGAAGTTCTGATGTATGGTAGAGCCAGTCACCCAGCGGCTGGAGAACCTCTATCATCATTTTGCGCGGCGTCTGGTCGACATTCAGAAATGAAGCCAGAACTAGAAGGCAAGTTGCCGTTTTACAGACCGGAGGGGTACCTGGTCTTTAATAATCTCCCGCACCTGCAACCGGGTGTCAATTACATATACCCGCTGAAAAAGACGACCGTTGTATGTAAGCCAGAGCACCAGATTATCCGCCACAAGATTACAGGAACTGGACTTGGTGGTAGTGGCGGCTTAAATGCCGGCAGGGTCGACTTCCACAACGTTGATGGCGGCCACTTCTTCCCGCTTGAGAAGCCAGCTGAAACCGCAGAGATTGTCAACGAGTACTACGCCGCTGAGGTGTCGAACTTTAAGAGGCTGCAAATGGAGAACGAACGACTGTGGAAAAATCGCCCCGTCGAGCAACGGTCAACGATTGATAACGACTATGTGTACTTTGCGAAAAACTACAAGCAGTACAAGCCTGGCCAACGAGTCCAGGCTAAGATTTGAGCAATGGACCAACTCAAGTCGTTTGTTTGATACTGGAAGTGAGTATATTCTACAGAGTGCATATTCTGCACGGAACGATATTAGAAATTAACAGCACGAACTGGCTGTCGAAATGCAGTCGTATATATGATTAGATGATAATGTGAATATGAAGAAATTTTGATATATGCCGGGAAGCTCACGGTACCATGGCTTTTTCTTTTCAATACTAAGTTAGTCTATATTTGGAATACGGGAAAGAAAACGCCGCAATTGGTCTAGATCCTCCACAACTATGGATGCTGCGCTGCACCATCTAATACAATGGCAATCAACCGTCTCAGCCGCATGTATAAACAGATGACTGCATTACAGCCCTGGGTTTTCATCTCCAGCCATTGGTCGACATCTCAGCTGAAGCGACACAGATTGAATTCCCCGACCAACCAAGACCCTTGATTATACACGATGCCGCTGTGCATCGGCCCCACTGGAGTTGCACCATTCGCGTAGTCGTCCCAGTTGAGTTAGTATTGCTGAGATGCATGTAACGTCAAGTTTTTATATAAACATCGTCAGCTCATCCCATCCTCCCTTCAGCGCCGCTATCCACACAACCTCTTGTTTTTATACAACATACGTACGTTTCATCCTTTACCGAATTGGCAATCGCAATGCTTTTTTCTACTTTTGTTTGGGGAGCCACCGCCCTCGTCAGCACTGCGGCGGCTGAAGCAGCGACCAAGCCAAAGCTGTCGACATCGACGGGTTTCTACATCCGCGTTCACGTCAACCAGAAAATCACTGATGGCGACCCTTATGATGTGGACAAGTCATATGTGTCACTTTTCAGACAGCCGTCCGACTTCGATCGCCAGATGGCCCAGTGCAGCGTGCAAGATGACACAGACGCCGCAATCTTCTACTTGAACGGCACGGCGGCCGAGGTCAAGGCGAACAAGGCAACGCTGGTGACGGACTTCAAGCACAATCAGCCCAACGGTGCCGGTACTATCCAAGAGCCGTTCTCACTTAACTGGTATAATGAGTCGACGACCACGTCGGAAGCCAGAGTCTACTTCACCTATCAGTATAAGTACGGCGTCCCGGGCTATGCTACCATCTCGGCGGTGCGTCCTGGCGTAGTGGTGATTGGCCCGCAGCGCTTCTACCAGACCTTTTGGAGCCATGCACACCATGCCACAGCAGTTCTTGGCCGCATTGATGTCAAGGATGGAAAGGCCGACGACGAGCAATACAAGGTCGTCTTGATTCCCGAGTGCGCCGACCTGCCTCCGCCCAAGGCGCCTACGGGGTCGAGCCACAAATATGCCGTCGAGGTACAATGCTATGAGGATCTCGACAAGGGAGACTGGAGTATTTTTAATATCTGAAGGCAGCATCGCATGATGAAACGATGTATCGATTGGCCGCAGGGCGTGTGTTTTATATAGTTGGTGGTGCAACATGTAAATAACCGGCGCCTTTGCCGTATACAGAGAACGGGAATGCCATGACAGACTCCGACTCCTGTGTGAAACTGCCTCGGTCAGTTGCCAAGCACGAGGCCATGAAAATAAGAAAGCATAGTTGTTTTTTTGTCCCCTTTGATGGACCATCATCACTGAGCATCCTTTGCTGTGAGCCAAGAAAATAGTGTACCCACAAACCAAGATGCTTAAAAATAAGGCTTTAATGCATGGCCCAGGTTCGCCGAAAGGGAACATAGGTCGTGTGTCAGAGCCCTTCTCTTGCGTCTGCAAATACGAGCCGCGTCCGCTTTGTGCCTGATGTCTGTCAAACAAGCATCCTACTAAGCCCCCAAGCAGCCATTTCACATACTAAATAGCCTTGAAAGAGACGAGGCTAACATGGAAGATGGTGTTCGCGTTCGCTGACGAGGCTGGAGGGGGGCTTTATAACCAGATGGTCCGATGGAGAAAGATTGGTTCGGGCCAATCTATTTTATCCCACACACCAGACCAATCATCGACCGAGCACCGTCTTCTCGAAACAAGGAGCTTTGGCTAAAACGCGGGCCTCAGGTCATGGCAAGCACCGTGGCCCAGATGAAGCGGTTGTGGAAGAATTGCTGGCAAAAGGGCAACGTCAGCGTTTTTCTGTATTTACCCGCCCGCACTTTTGCTTTGCCTGCCCCAGGCGTTGGCATTTTTGGCGGGGCGTCCTGTTGCAGCACCACTGGCCAGCAGAGCGCTCATTTGGTGGCGCCAGGCTAGCGTTTCCAGCGTTCCAGCAGAGCAACTCGTCTGTCGTTTTTGCGAGTTAGCGCCCAGCTGGGGTTTCCTTTTGGGGGGCTGTCGCGTGCTATCAGTGGCCTGTGAGAGGGGGCGTGGGGGAGAAGCCTGTAGCGCTGGCCATTTATGGGGGTGTGTCGTGTAGTGCGGGTATCCGGCACGCGACACCGTTATTTTGGGCAGCTCGGCCGAACACACACAGCGCCAGCCAGCACCTCGCACACCGGGTGAAATGGGCAACGGGCATTATCCAGGGGCGACGCTCAGCATCACGAGAAACCTGCAAGGCTAAACTCGCGAGACGAATATAGATTATGCCACCCGGATACAATGCTCAGGAGGCGGGTGCCGGCCATCCGAGTTGCGTGGCCGATGGCCCTACTCGACCTTATATCTACCTTGCTGCGTCCACGAGCCTGTTTCTTCGCAGCAAATCTCTATCGGACGGAAGATCGACGTCTTTCTTTTAAGCAAAACACGTCAATCTTTGCTGTTTGTCGAACACATCCCCATCTCCACTTAAACGATCCCGAACACACGCTTCCTTGGAACAAACGGTCCACCACGCAGGCCAACCACACCAAATCCTGCTGCTCATCTTGTGCCCGGCGTTTAATACTTTGGATTCCTTTCAGCAGCGTTCTTGGCGTCATACGTATTAGACTGCCTCCCCCTAAGCCTTGACAGGTTCTTGGCAAAAACGCCTTCTTTTTCGCTCCTCGGATAGTCGCCGCCTCTCCACTGTTATTTCCGTCTACTCCTCCCCAACGGGTAAAAAGGCACACGACTAAACAAAAATACCGCCTATTCCATCCGTTTTTGTTTACTTCTTGTCTTGTTCAATATCGGCAGTCTTTCTCTGTTTACACAGAATTCGCTCTCTATCGCCCATATTTGAGAAAAAGAGCAACATGAGACTACAGTGGACAGCCCTTGCCGCTCTCCTCCCTACTCTAGCCTTTGGTGTCCCCCACGAGCGCCGTGGTGAGCCTAGTAGAAAGCATTTCGAAGAGGCTGGAGGGTCCCTCGAACTGCTGCACTACGATGTTCGCTTCTTCAAAAACGAGATCGGATACCAAGAGCACCGCTACGTCCTGCGAGATGCCATCCGCTCATACCTCGAAGTCCTCAACTCCCACAACGTCGAGACCTGGCTGGCCCATGGTACTCTGCTCGGATGGTGGTGGAACGGCCAGATTATGCCCTGGGATTACGATCTCGATGTCCAGCTTTCACATACAGCCATGCAGTGGCTTGCTGATAACCTCAATAACACGAAGCATGACTACAACGGCACCGCCATGAACGGCGACCCAGTGAATAGAACATATCTGCTCGACATAAACCCTCACCACTCGGATATGACAGTTGGCGACGGCCAAAATATTATTGACGCCCGTTGGATAGACACCTCCAACGGCATGTTCATCGACCTCACAGTCGTCCGAGAGCGCGACACCAACAGGCCAGGCGTCTGGAGCTGCAAGAATTACCATTATTACAACACCGAGGATCTCTGGCCCATGCGCCTTACGGACTTCGAAGGTGTTACTGTCAAGATTCCCTACAATTTTGAGAAAATTCTCATTGACGAGTACTCTACCGGAGCACTTACCAATGAAGACTATCACGAGTAAGTCGCTGGTCCAGCTACCACCTAATCTACTAAGTACTTGTGCTAACGTTTTCTCTTTTTACAGACACAAATGGGATAAAGACATCAAAGAATGGGTCAAGTCTAGCCCAGACGACCAGGATGCCAAGGACCAGCGCCAGGCTGCGCTCCAACGAAAGAAAACACAACTCAAGGCCCAGGGCCGCCTCTAAGATACCCCCTTCCTCTCGAATTAAGCGCTGCTGCCACCTTTTTCGCACGTTACGTCATTCAACGGCCGTTTCTTTATCATTGTATCAATGAATTGTATATTTACCAACTGCACTATCGGGCGTTTTATCTCTACATGGTCTTTCTATTGCGACCGCTCGGCCTATGCTTCTGTATTTAGCTGGGGAGCGCTTACACACCGGCGTTTGAGCTTCAATGGGTACCAAAATCCCGTTTTGATTATTAGATTTATATAAATGCACATAGAATCCAATATTATTCTATAAAAAAAGAACCCAGTATACAAAATATTCTATTTTGTTAGCCAACGTTTCCACGCCTCTATGTGACTGCTCTCATTCTCGGAGAGTAATGTTCGTCTGCCTAGGGTTTGGCGCCGGCCCAGATCTAACAGAGGGGCCATACTTGGCCTTCCATGAGCGCATTGGAATGGGAAAGCACATTTGGCTAGCCTCTGGATCAAATCACAGCATTCGTCATGAGTCAGCACGTCGTTGAACATGATTGCGCCTATTGATGTTAGTTTCATGTTCTCGGCGAGATTCGAACGCGATACCTACTACGACAAGATCTGGATTGCAATAGCTCAAGAATCCCGCGTGGGCAGGCTTGGAAGTTTGGCAAATGTCCATTCATCGGTTCCCCCATACACTGACTAGACGATGGTGGTGCCGTGCTGCCTTCTTTCCATGCTTCGCTGCGGAGGATTCCAACGAGCAAATTGGCTTCCGACCTACAGCGTGCGAGGATGGCTGGCGAGATTGCTGTGACTCTGATAATAGTGGATTTTGGGGATTCGGTATTTGTGCTTGTATCCATAATGTCTTCCGTATCTACGTTGTCAATTTCAAACGATATACCCCAAGACGCGAGATAGTGCTGTCGCCGAGCCAGAAGTCTCGCCTCGCTTGCGGATATCTCGATAGTTATTGGAGTCTCCAGCTTTTCTAATATTGCGGTTATGGGTTCTCCGTCAGATGACGAAAAGTATGAAGCCATAAGGTCTTCGAGACGAAACCGCTCGTCCGCTGCATGTTGATCAACAAGGACCAGTGTCGACGCTCCGGATCTTATCGCACCAAAACCATCGACCTCTAACGGCAGCTTCACAAGGATAAACTTTTCATCGACTTGAGCTATAACGGTTGCTGTTGCCAATGCCGACTTCGATAGTTGTCCGTTCAAGCCCAGAGCTCCAATGTCATGGTCAAACCCACAAGCATCTTTCCCATCAGACCGAACCAGCCCTCTTGCAGTCTCAGTTGCTGGAATTTGTAATCCCGTCAAGTCAAAAATTGGGTTCTTCCAGGTATCCAACGCCCGCTGTATCCACGAACCGGGTTGGCTGGTTGGCATTTCACTGGAAGAAAGCGCCGCTTCAGAGCTTCCGGCTAAAGAAACGTCAAAGGGGAGTCTTAGCAATCGCCCGTCAGTGTCAACAAGCTTCTCTGAAGACTTATTACTGTCATAATGTTTCTCGTTTTTCCCGACGGGTACTGTTGAAGTAGCGTTTCCCACTATCCAATGACTCCAACGAGACAATGAAGGCTCTTTTGTACTCTCAAGCTGCTTCGCCTCAGCCAGTCGCACAGATCTGCGAGGGTTTTCCTGCTCCAAGAGTCTTTTGATCGGTTTCCGAGGAGCTTTCGGTCGAAAGTGGTGCTTTTTTAAGAACCCGTAGCACATAGCTCGTAAAAGCTGCAACAATGAACCAAGTCTCCAGTCGCCTTCAATTAAACTGTCACAGCTGTTCCCTAACCTTGGGTTGGTGAATGTGACTTGCAAAAAGAACACTGGCCACTTGTCCAAGCTCTTCCTGTTTGTGACCTTTTCCAACCCATCTGTTCCGGCGTCATTCTTATTCATGCCAAAATCAGAGCTGGCAAAGGCCTTGTTGATTTCTTCGAATAGGACATTGTAGCCATATTCGTTGATAACGGGCAATATTCCCACAGTTATGATCTGGAAGAGTCGGCTGGCACTTGGTTCCAGGGATATACAACCGGAAATAGCGATGCCATCTGATTGAGCTCGCGTAGGGACCATGGTAGTAGAATTAATATATGATGGAAGTCCAATCTGGGGAAGAAGGCTTGCTAACCGCCTCTCAAGAGAAATATTCGTAGTCGACCTTAGTCGGAAATCTTTCTCATGCCGTAAATCTCGGAGTGTTACGTCGACAGACATCGGTAAAGCGAGAAGGGTTGCAATAAGTCTGTACGCAAGGCGTCGGATTTCTTTTTCAACGTCTGCTTTAGCAGAGAGCATTACAGCTCGATGCTTCGCTCTCACGGGCATCGACCCAAACAAATCACTAACTGCGACTCGGGTGCCATGATCGTGTGCGGAAGACGTTTGCCCAGGATGTGCTGGGACGTGTCTCGCAAGAAGTTCTCCATTGCGAACGATGAGAGAACAGTGAGAAGTAGCGTTCTTTGGCTTCGATGTAATTTCTAAAAGGGATAACGCAGCAACGGAATATAGAAACATGCCCATTTTGCCGTAAATCTGCGGATCTGGAGGATAGCGTGATGTATCTACAGGAGAACAGTCAACCACGTTGTATTCTCATTGTCTTCAAGAAGGATACCTACGGTGCGGTTTCAGGAGCTTTCCCGTCTCCTCAAACTCCCCACGCTCGATGCCATGGCCATCATCTTCAACTGTGGCGTTCCCACGAACATAATCAAGCTGAATCACGATTCTAGACGCCCTTGCATCCAGTGCGTTCCAGACCAGCCCGATGATGGCATCGTTGAGACACGAGATTGTAGCTGAGGATTGGATCTTATCGACAGCTTCATCTGGCAGGCGCCTGATAGACATGGCGCCAAGCTGACATACTGCTCTGGTGCTGTTGTCCTACAGGCGTCGGGTTGTGCAGCGTTTGATGGCGATGTTTCCGCGACTAAATTCCTGCGGGTGACGTTTAGCGGTCCTAGTAGCACTGTAATCGTGCTATCAAGCCTGGGGTCCAGTCACGTGGGGGTGATGGACAGTCCGCTGTGGGACCCTGAGCGACCCCTGTAGTATGCTGTATGTAATTGCCAGTGCTGCGAATGGCGAGCAGGAGCCCCAAGCTGCGGATTGACAGCTGCAACTCTACAACATTGTCTTGACACCTTCATCAACACGTCTAAAAAAGCGCCCTAATAGCCCTCGCCCTGCCCGGATTTCCTTTTTCCTCAACAAACGCCCGAATACGCAACGCTCTCAGCGATACAAACGTGTTCCTCTCCACACCCGATAGCAGCCTCCAGCTCCGACTGCCGAACACATCCGATCGACGTCTTTGCCCATGGCTACGACAGACTTTATAACCGAAAATCACGGTATATTTCGCCTAAAGTCCAGTTTCATGCTGCTTTATGCTGCTTGGGCTATCCATTCGCGACAAATGGCAAGCTAACAATCAACTAGACGATCGCGCCCATAGACGAAGACCGTTTTCCACTTGGGTCAAGAAGCTGACAAGCTTCAAAAACTCCTCAGATAACGACCGAACAAAACGATACAATAAAGTTAAGCGTGGCCAGAAACTCAACAACCCATATCCAGAATCCGGCGTTGTTAGCAGGAATCATGGCCAGCATCTCGCACACAGTGTAACGTCATTTGGTACCCAGCAAACCGGCTTCCAGTCTGTTGGCCAGTCCACACGATACTCGGTCGAGGATCTTGTGCCTCCTACTACCGGAGGCCGGAGTATAGCTGGAACTTTTTCATCAGAGGGCGAGCGGCCCGTATCTCTTACCGCACCAAGTCATGGTGCCAGCTCGCTGACAGGCACAGCGCGGACCGTCGGGGGAGGTTTGGACTCGCGGCATGGAGGCGACAGCACATTTTCCAGCCCGGCGCCTTCGGTTCGATCCTTGGCCACGACTTTGACAACCATTCAGTCCATTGCGCCCAACGGGCCACCAGCTGCGTCTTCGCATAACACACATTCCGTCCAGTTCAGTCAGCCGTTTCCAACCACATCACCTGCTTCGGCCGTCCCTCCCCACCTGGTTCCTACCACGCATCCAACCACATACAACAGCGCTACAGCAAACAATCTCCTGACTGATAATGCGTCCATATTGACCCTGGCCTCGTCGAGCAAGAGACGTCGACGTCGGTCAATGGATACGGACGCCTCGGTTCGAGCTTTAGCCCCATCATCACTGTGGGGAGGTAGCCGAGAGAGTCTGCCACTCAGTGTTCTAAGTTCCAACATTGAAGCGACTACCCCAGGCATTCAGTCCAATGCCAGCAGATTAGGAATGGAGAGAAGCAGCATATACTCTACAACGGGAGTCACACCAGCCCTACCGAGTGAGCGCAACAGCTTATATACGAAACAAGTCCAAGGCGATGGTGCCAGCGTTAGAAGTGGTTTCCATGGTCATGGGCGGCCAGGGAGCATCAGTGGAAGTCTTGCGGGCGTGACTGGTACGCTAGCAAGCCCTCGTGAAGCCCATGACGAGAAACAGTTGGGAGAATCCAGCCAGGGCGACAACCTCTAGAGCAGGAGAACTTGCATGAGCCTATGGATTTAGATGAAGAAAGGGGTTATTCCGGTTATTATAATCAACATTGGAGACGGTTTTTTTTAATATTGATAAACATCGCCATGGTCATTATTCGGCGACTTGACATTTGGCCTCATGGCTCTTTTTTTTAGTACGGTACAGGGCTATTTCTACTTGCTTGCGTTATTTTCTGATTTTTATATTCCCATTACACATTATTTGCATACCCAGGTACAATTGCCATCAATGAGGAATACAATATTATATTACTACAATATCATGTCTGGAATATAGGCTGGCACACTGCGTATAACGACAACCCACTCGTTATAAACGTGTGCGTGCGAGCTACATTGGAACCGGTCCCTCAGATAACTGGGGTTCTGAACACCTATATAAAATAGAAGATTTTATTCTTTATCAATTCTCAACCGTGAATTCTAGTCGTCAATACCAGGCTCCAAAGTCGGTTGCGGTGTGAATCAGACCCACCAGTGAAAGGCCTGGCAGCCTAGTCACAAAACTAGTATTTAAGATGAACAGCATAGCCTTATACGAAATAGCAAGACTGTATCTTACGCAACTTTAACGAAAATAGTGTGGCATCCAACGCACACGCTGCTAGCTAATATGTCTGCACCATACTCTGCGGAGAAATTGGTGGAAATCATCACCGACTTCTTTAAGTTCTTGGCAACTCTACATCTTGATCCAGCAGAGCTCGAGTATCCCCCGCCTGGTGGTTGGCCAAACGTTATTAATAACAATGGCGGCCGCTGGAAACACAAAGATGTTATCTATATTATGAGCCACATTCCTTGCTTCACCGGGCCCGAGGCCACAGTTCACTACAAGAGCAAGCTCGTCGACTATTCGACTGTCGATATAGATGAATTGAAAGAAGACATGGCATCGTCGGCCGAGAGCACTGCCTTTGAATCATCTGAAGGCGAAGAACGTTCCCCCCGCTACTTCTTTTACATCGCCCTGGGCAGAGAATCCGGAGGTTGCCAAATGCTCGTGAACATCAAGGATGGCGAAGTGATTGAGGAAGCGCTGGCATATGGTGACGAAGGGCCGGTGGATATCCAGGACTATTTCGAGGATCTCAAACTTAAATATCGGGACATGCACCTCATCTCCTGCCGCGGGTACATCACCCTTGAACCAAAGGACGTGGATGAGCGGGAAGACACAATCGACGAGGACGAGGTACTGAGCCAGACCGAGAATTGGGGCACTGATTTGGATATTCAGTATATACGCCAAATTTACCGCGAGCATGGCTGGCCTGATAAGTTCCGTCGTTCCGACGCAGAAGCAACCGTGAATTGTCACATGGAGAGATGCCAGGAGCGCCGTGGTGAAACGTGGGAACACAATGATGATACAACCGTGTGGGACTAAGTAACGGAACTCATGGGGTTATATAGCGAATATGTTCATCATCTGGTACATACGACCATAGGTGGTAGAGAACTCCGGGTCCCGTTTGCTCCCCTGTAGATAAGCTACCAACCGGCAGATTAGTAGTTGGGTCGGTGACGACCAGCGAATACCGGCTGTTGTATGTTTTTTTTGTTTCTTATCTTCAATTTTTGTTGATTTAAACGTCTGGCTTTCTTCGTGTTGTGCTTGAGGGAAAGTGGTTGAGTTTTGAGCCCCAGCTTATTCCAGCGTGGTTTAGTCGTCATAGACCTCCCACAGTCCATCAATTCCTCACTCATACATCCTTGGCAAAAAGAAACCCCTCCGTGTCCGTATGAGTTCGGAATTCATACAGATAATTGAATTATGTTAATACTAGCCAAGACGTAAATCACTCCTAGCGTAGTGCGTAAATGGAACCATGATATCACGATTTCACAATTAGCGCCAGTTCGAGTCAAGATTCGCTAGCAATAACAGTATAAGTCTCCGATCCATCTATTGGCTACACATTCCACTGTGGACAATATACCGAGAAAATAGGTAATTATATTGGCGGGTCTATGTATTTTTGAGAAGCCAGTCTGAAGCTCTGAAGTGGTGTCCTAAAGTATAAAATCCCACGTCTACCGTTCTACTCTTTCCGTGATATCATGATTCTTCCATCAATCAATTCAAAATTCAGATTTTCAACCAAGCCATATCCTTGCTTTAATTAGCTCCGTCGCCGGCAAGACCATTCAAGTCGCCGTTACGGGTTACTACAATGGCATTGATACCATTGGCGGTTCTGGTATGTCGTGACCAAATCTCCATCTTCAAAGTTCATGCCATGATAATACTACTAAAGAAACTACCCCAAGGTTCAGCTGCTCATTTCCAGGGTGTTAAAGCCAATTGTGTTGGGGGTGACAAGAAAATGCTCTGTGAAGACAAGAGTGGCGATGGCATCAGCTGCAAAGGAGACAAGGAGGTCTTCCTGGCTTGCAACGGCCTTCCCATGTGGTACAAGTCAAAACTGAACTGCGTCAAGGAAAAGCTTGAAAAATGCCATGCCAGAGCCACGGAGGGCTTTGGAAAAACCATGAAAGATGATGAGCTCAAGGGCGGTTACAGCAACATTGGCATCGGTTCTTCCGAGGTTTCCCAGTGTGTTTCTGTCCTCGAGTTTGAAATTGATGATAGTGCCGAGTCCCCTTGTTAAATTACAGCATCTAAGACCAATAAAATTCAATCTTGTTATTTCTAGTAACTGTAAGTGTATGAATCAGAGGAGCTGAACACAGACAGAAGCGCTAGCGTTCCGTGAATTTTAAGATGTAATATTAAATTTTATGTTTATACGAAGTTTTTGCATAATGAAATAGGAGAACTATGGCGAAACTTGAAATTATGTGACAATTATGATGTTATGTTGGAAGTCAAATTATGGGAGCAGTCTCTAGGGTAGGTCGGCACCGGAGCTGGGCAAAGCTTCCCCGGCTTTAGTCGCGGCCCACCGTCGTCATCACCGACCAGCCTCAACCTCCACCAGACATCATCTTGAACAGCTCAACTGCGGATGCTACGCCATGGCTCTGTCTGTAAGTATCGCGTTCGAAGATAATGAAAGTGTCTATTGTATGGGATACAAGCTAATGAGAATGTTTGCGACAGTGGAAGTCATTCGACTTCTTCGAAGCGTCTCAGGTTAACCTACCCGAAGGCGACAGCAAGCAGCTATTCGACCATAACGAAGTATCGGCTGTTTGCTCTGGTTCCGACAACCTGTTCCTAGGCTCGAGCGATGGCCTTGTTCGGATAATCGGAAAGAGCTGGAATGTCGTCAACACGTTTCAAGCTCACGAGTCGGGCGCGATCACGCAGATTCGACAGGTTGAAGGAACGAGCTTGCTTGTGACGGTCGCGGTATGTTTATACCTACCAATAGCATCCCCCAACGTTGTTATATCGGCTAATAAATTTTGCAGGAGGACCTGAGCAGCGAACCTGTGCTCAAAGCTTGGGCGTTGGACAAGCTGGTAAAGAAGACGAACATGCCGACATGCCTCAGCACAGTTACCATTAACAACGGTCGACGACAATTCCCGGTAAGCATTTCAAGCGACATTCTTGTAATGTATATGCCCTGTAGTGTTAACCTGTTGACTAGATTTCCGCTTTCACGACTGCTGACGACCTCTCACAAATTGCTGTGGGCTTCGCCAACGGCTCCGTTACGGTCCTCCGGGGCGATCTTATCCACGACCTCGGCACGAGACAACGAATCGTGTACGAATCAGAAGAACCGGTGACTGGCCTGGAGCTCATGATAGATGAAAAACTCACGACCCTCTTTGTATCAACAACGTCACGGATACTCAAACTTGGCTTGTCAAAGAAGGGGCAAGGCATGCCTCCCAAGACTGTTGAAGATACTGGCTGTGACGTCGACTGCATGACGCTTGATCCACGGACAGGAGATGTGGTTGTTGCGCGCCGAGATGCCATCTATACATACAGGATCGACGGCCGTGGTCCACCAAGAGCATATGAGTCACCAAAGAAGAAGCTTGCAATGTATCAGGATTACATGGCTCTAGCCTGTCCACCGTCAGCAGCGAATGGTAACGACCCAGAAGAATTACGACGCCGCTTCGGCAGTAGCACCGACGGTCTTTTTGTAGCGTCGACGTTTGTGCTGCTTCAAGCGGATCTTCGCGTCATTGCGCATACAGAGACTTTGCTCTCTCCAGTGAAGTTCATTTTTGAGGCGTGGGGGGATCTTCTCACGGTAACTGAGGATGGAAAGGTAAGAAGACTACCACAGACTAAAATTGACCGTTGCTAACGGTGAATTCTAGATCTATCGATACCACGAGCGAGGTTTGCAACAACGCCTGGAGATGCTCTATCAGAGAAACATGTTCACTCTGGCACTCGAGCTAGGACGCAACGCTGGCCTTGACAGCAAAGAACAGAGTGTAATATATCGCAAATTTGGTGACCATTTATATCAAAAAGGCGACTTTGATGGCGCCATGGTGCAGTACATACGTGCCATTGATACGACAGAGCCGTCTCAAGTTATTCGAAAGGTAATATATGTCGTGATTTCTTGCAATGACCTAAGCTTACAATTTGTAGTTCCTCGACACACAACAAATCCAAAACCTGATCCAATACCTCGAACGGCTTCACGAGCACAGAAAGGCGACATCTGATCACACAACGCTGCTGTTGAACTGCTACGCCAAGCTTAAAGACAAAAAGAAGCTCGAAAAATTCATCGAATCACAAGAGGATCTCAAATTCGATCTGGACACAGCTATCTCAATGTGTAGACAAGGCGGCTATTACGAACAAGCAGCGTATCTTGCTAAACAGCATGGCGAGACCGAGCTTGTTGTTGACATTCTAATTGAAGACTCAAAAAGCTATGCCGCTGCTTTGGAATACATCTGGCATCAAGATCCATCAATTGTACGTCCTTAATGAACGAAATCTGCAGGCAACTCTCCTAACATTGTACAAGGCTTATCCCTGTTTGAACAAATACGCTAGAGTCTTGATCGAACATTGCCCAGCAGAGACGACAAAGCTTTTCATCGATTATTATACCGGAAAATACCGTCCCAAGCGAACTCCAATGCTGGCAGTGGCATCCGAAGGTAATAACTCGAATTCATTTGCGTCCGGAGCAGCCAGTGCGGTTCAAAATCTCTCCAGTCTCTTCGCCCTCCCTTACATGAGCCCAGCATCAGCAATAACGCCAACAGGCATTAGCAGTCGAGGCGAGGCTGGCGAGAATGTTCTTCCTGTACATGAGGACGACATCCCCGCACCCAAATATACACCACCGGCTCCCAAAACTGCCTTTTCATCCTTCATCGACCACCCAAACGAGTTTATTGTGTTCCTGGAGACATGTTTGGAGGAGCCAGATGTCAGCGACTCTGATAAGACAGATCTTTACACAACACTCTTCGAAATGTACTTGTACAAGTCGACTGAGAAGAAGAACCAGGATCATCGTGATGAATGGGAGGCAAAAGCCAAGAAGCTCATCGAAGGTGAACACGTGCCGATGGAAAGCTCAAACGTGCTACTTCTCTCCGACTTATCCAACTTTAAGGACGGCAGTACGCTTGTTAAAGAACAGGCTGGCCTGCTCTCTGACATCTTTCGGTCGTACACATCGGCAAAAGATACGCAAGGAGCTCTCAAAGCTCTACGGAAATACGGGCCTGACGAACCACAGCTGTACCCTGCAGCACTATCGTATCTCACATCGGATCCCAAGATTTTAGACGAAGCTGGGCACGATGAATTGTCATCTATTCTTACCAAGATTGACAAGAATAACCTGATGGCACCGCTCCAAGTTATACAAACCCTTGTCGGCCAGTCATCCGGGGGCGGTGTTGCTACCATGGGTATGATCAAGCCGTATTTGCAGGAGACAATTGCCAGAGAACGCCGCGAAATCGCCGCCAATAGAGCTAGCATTGCCAACCTTCGGACGAATACGGACAAGCGACGTGAGGAATTGGAAGAGCTTGGATCTAAGCCTGCTGTTTTCCAATCATCTCGTTGCGAAGACTGCAACCAGACGTTAGATCTACCCACGGTACACTTTTTGTGTAAGCATAGCTTCCACCAGCGGTGCCTGCGAAGTACGAGTGACGAAGCGGCTGAATGTCCCAAGTGTGCTGGTGAGAATGATATGATACGCAAGTTGCGCCAAGGACAGCGTGAAAGAGCCGAGAAGCATGATTTGTTCAAGACTGATTTGGCAGCGAGCGATAACAAGTTTGGCACTATTGCCGAATGGCTTAGCAGAGGAGTTATGGAGGCGTCGAAGAGTGTAGACCATTCGCTGTAGACTTTTGGGTGGGGTGACGATGATTCATAAAAATATTGTATAGAAATAGCCGGCGAAATATACTCGTGTAATGTTTTATGATTGTATTTGCTACTTTAGTTCTTAAACTGCTTTGTGTCTGACGCTAGTACTTCTATGGCGAATGCAAATTACGAAAAGGAGGCTACAATCGTCTCTTAGAGCGTCGAACACGGCTACTTAAACCCATGTACGCGTAAATCATGCAAGCTGCAATGTCGAGACAAACTTTACCCGGGGTCTTTCAGCATGTGTGAGGTTGTGTCGGATCGCGCGCTACTTTTACGTGGATCTCTTTGTTTGGTTGGTGCAGAGGGAATTTATCTAGCGGGCATGCTTCTGCACTTTGCATAGACAGCCCAAGCAAGCACCAATGAAACACAATCCGAAAATAGTGGCGGACTTTTTCAGCAACAGCCTGGAATCCTTCCTTGCTTCCAGAGACGCATTCCGCATTCTCTGCACGCTACCGCATGGGGATCCAGTGCTGGTGCCGCGGGCACCCGTGCGCCCAGTACACCAGCTCATTGTGCTCGACTCGAGCTTTAACCCGCCGACTAAAGCCCATGCGCAAATGGCCCGGTCGGCCATATTAAACGCCAATACAGAGATTGCCAATACGAGATTACTGCTGCTGCTGGCGGTCAATAACGCGGACAAGGCGCCCACACCGGCCAGCATCCCCTCGCGCTTAAACATGATGGATGGGTTTGGCCGGGGATTGCTGGAGCAATTTGGACCGCATGGATTGGAGATTGATGTAGCGGTCACAACGATGCCGTACTTTCACACAAAGTCCCGGCTGATTTCACAGTCGTTCGCGCAGCAGATAAACACGGAACAGGTCTTTCTGACGGGCTTTGACACCGTCATCCGCGTCTTCAACCCAAAGTACTATGGCGATGGATACTCTACGGTCTCGACGTCAACAGGCATGACGCCCATGCAAGTGGCTCTGGGCCCGTTGTTTAATCGAGCGCGGCTACGGGTCACTATGCGGCCAGACGACGGCTGGGGCTCGGCGGAGGACCAGCGCGAGTATATTGGGAGACTTGGCCGAGGCGAGCTTGATCATTTAGGTGTGGACAGGGGCTGGATAAGCAGGATTGAGCTTGTCGATGGAGCCAATGGTGCCGGGATAAGCAGCTCCAAGGTCCGTGAAGCTGTGTTGAATGGAAATGCTGCCGTCGTGGATTACAGCGTTGACCCAGAGGTGAGAGAGTGGATTGGTCTAGAAGGATTGTATCGGCAATAACCCTAGCTGAGCTATTATGAATACGAATGAAACAAACCTTGTCATGATGAACCAAAGAGAAAATTTTTCTCCTTGTTGACTAGGTGAATGTCATGGATATGGGCTTTTGGATGCAAAGTGAAGGCAGGGTGAGAGTTGCAGGGTTTTTGGTTTTACAGTGGACGTCCAGCGTATAATGGCACAGTGGACAATGGCCTTGACAGCTGTATCTTTCACAGCAAAACACACCGCCTGGTGAGCCAATATGAAATGACTCGCAACATTAGATTACGGAGCAGAAAATATTATGAAAAAATCCAGACAAACACGCTCAACCATGCCCAATTCCAGCATTTTGATTCATCTTTTCCCATGGCCCATGCATTTGACACCACAGGGGTCCCGGAGCGCTAAGCGGGTCGCCGCAGGCAAAGAAAAGAAAAAATTCTGCCGCCAAAACTTTTAGGCGGTGACGAGCACTGATTGCACGCCCCACCCAACCTGTATAAAATCCTGCGGCTCCCGCCTCCATTTCCTCTTCTTTTTCTTTCTTCTTTAGTCGACAATACTTCAGTACGTGGCCACCCCTAGCTTTGGAGCCTCTGAATAGTCCCCTCGTGGCTATTTGGAGCATCAGCTTCAAGCGAACATGCCCCTTTTTGCATAACACGCGTTGCTAACAACCTTTTGCAGGAGAATCATTTCTATAGTTAATCGACCTCTCTTGGTTCCTTAAAAGAGCCAGTTGACCTACCCTGGTTGATGATGGTATATCCTCGGCACCCCAGAGTGAAAATCTGCTTTCTGGTCCTCTCGAACTGTCCGCAAGGATGGCGGCACTGGCTCTCGGGCCTTTGCTGTATAGAGAGTTGCTTGAGATGGAGTTGCCTCACGGCGACGGCGATGTCTCTATTCACTTGATGATCTCGACCCTTTCCGCGGTCTGCCTTCGGGCGCGCAGTTGGGGTGGGTGCCGATGGACGTCTGACAGGTTTCCTTTTCTTTTTTCATTGCTGTCTTAAGGCTTGACCTTGGACGTGAGGAAGAAAAATCTTTCCCACTTCGGTGTTTCACTTCGGACACTGTACCAACTACACATAATTGATTGAGCGTAGAGTTCTTGTAGAAATTGACAAACTTTTTCCATTGAATTCTAAATATGAGAGGCTGTCACGCTATGAAGCCTAACCTACGGAACAGCAAACTAGCACCGCTAAACACTGCTGTAATACCAGTGAAGACAATCAGTGTGCCATAACCAGACCCGTACCCAGCCATTGCGCCCTTCCAGACTGATCCTTGAACAAGGACTTCGCTCAGAGGGCCTGAAACGACGTTGCCCACGCCACGGCCCGTCGCTAGAAAGCTGCACACCATGGTCGGATCAAAGCTGCGGCCACCACTTTTATCAGGAAGCATTGAGATTTGTCGCATAATGCCAGGCCAAGCAGAGGTGTACGATCCCGCAAAGAATCCGTAGACGATGCAAAAGAAGTACAGCGTCACCAAATTCTGCCCAAGACCCCAGAGTAGAAATGTGCCAATTGCCGTGCCGACTGCTGATAGCGCAAGACAACTTGTAACGTGCATTCTATCCGTCAGCCAGCCCATGGCTACGCATCCTATGACAGAGCCAATATTGACAACAAGTAGTGTCAGCGCAGACGGAAATGGACCTGCACCCAGCGTCTCACGAGCATACGAGGGTAGGTAAATGCCAGGCAGGAAGTATCCCAGCGCCTCAACAATGTTGGTGATCTGATAGAGCATGAATGTCTTGGAGAAGACAAATCCCAGGTTCAGCGACTTGTAAGCACCCGCACCGGCTGGCAGACGGGGTTTTAAGAAATACACCAACGGCATGGTGGCGGCAAACAAAACGGCAGCCCAGATGCGCAGCGTCGTTCGAAAGCCATACTTGCCGAGAAAAAACTCGAGAAGGAGAGGCAGCGTCACGCCGCCTAGCCCAGTGCCAGACCACATGATACCATATGCAAGACCCTTACGCTTAACAAACCACTCGTCGAGGTAGAGCAGCGTAGGACCGTACGAGATTGATCCGCCAATGGCGTAGAAGATTCCTTGGGTGATGATGAGGTGCACTGTGTTTTGTGAAAAGGATGACAATGCGAGCGACACGCACATGAGGAGAATGCCAAATGCCGGTGCATATCTCCCTTGTTTAGGATATAGTCGTAGAAGACCTGTGATAAGCGGAAGATCCAAGTACATGATTCCCTGACGCAGTGTTAGCAGCTATGCAAGATACGCATAAAAAAGCTAGTGGGTTTGCTTACCATGGCACATGTTCCAATGACAGCAATTTGCGAAGAGCCCGCGAATGGCTCGTGAGTGCTGTAGTAATTCTGAAAAACACCAAAGGCAAAAGGAAAGCCTACGTAAATGGCATTAGCATATGCAATGCGGAGAGAAAACTTGTTGTTCGACGTACCCCAAACTAGAGCCTCGAGCGTGAAGCACGCAGCTAAGAACAGCCATGCATCTTTTCCTCGATCTGTAGGTGGCAGAGAAAACTCATGCTCTGTTATATGGTCATCATCGATTTGCATTTCTTCAACTGGCCGATCTACATCGGCCGTGGCTTGCTGAGATAAAGCATGCAGTGCTGTGGTGCTGTCGAATGGTGTGCGCGGAGGCGGCGATGCCGTTGCAGGCGTCTGCAACTCAGTTGCCAATTCGCTCATGATCCCAAAGATGTATTAAACTGCTCTTGCGGACTTATCAATAGATCACAGTTGTATTTCCGGAAATGTAGGAATACCATCGTCTTATGTAGCCAGAAGTTTACGGCCGTAGTCGGCGTAGTGGGCGTAGCAGTGGAGCCCGCCACCGCATCTTAGCGTACGCCTTTGCATGACATGCATGGGTCGATGGGGGCGCCGCCCTTTAAGGCGCGGATCTCGACTACGGTCAGACGACGGCACATGAAATACGAGAACTGACGGGGGAGGATGAACAAGCGTAAAGATCAAATAAAATATACTGTTAATTAGGAGAGATAGCAACGGTGCCAACGCTAGAACCAGCTACCAAGAAAAAAAGTGAAGGAAAAGGAAAAAAGACGAGAAATGTAAGAAAGTGAAAGGAAAAGAGAGTCGAACCAGTGAAGAAACAAAAAACACAACCTAACAATGCAATGCCCAAAACAAAAAAACACCGCCCACCACCTTTTCCGTCTCCCCTAGAACCTGGATGTCCGCCTCATTCTCAAACGTTTGCTCATGCTTGGTATGCCCTGCCTTTGACGGAGCGGCCAATGGTCTTGAACTTCTGATATGTACCGTCAGAGCCCATGACATCGAACCTTTCCATGCCCATAGCATCGGCCGTGTAGCCGCTAAAGTAGTAGCCAATCACAACAACAAGATACGTGAGCACAAGGATGCTACCCTTAAAATAGTTGCTCTTTCCTTCGCCGTAGACGTAGCTCAGGAGGAACACGCACAGAATCACCGTCACCATGTCCCACTGAGGGAAAAGCAGTGAGAATGTGTACATGGCAACGTCGCCAGGGTTGGTGTTGGGCGGGATTTGCGGGTAGATGGCCGAGTAGAGCACGAGAGCGGGGATCTGCAACAGACACACTTGAAGAGCGTAAGCGGAACCGATTTCCATGGACAAGGCAATGTTGCCGTTCATGGCGAAGGAGATGGCGTTCTGTGTGTACATGGTTAGAATGGGCGGATCTATAGGATACACAGCCGGCAGAGTGAGAAGAGACAAAAGACTTACCAGGAATTCAGTGGTGTTGGGTACCAGTGCAAAGAGCGTGATGCCCAGGAACTTTTGGTCAATAGCAAAGCTTTCAAGGACAACATCGACAGTGTCGACTAGGATTTCAGCAATAATGGCATAGAGGAGTGTGGCGCCGAGCAAGATGACGGAACTCTTGGTACGGCTCCAGTTTGGTGCATCATGGCCCCCTCCACCGTGCGCCGTGGTGTTTTCAGCAGCGGTAACATCGTCCTCGGCCTCAGGAAAGCTTCGAGAGTGAGATTGTTGAGACTTGGAGACGATTGCGCTTGACTTTCGTGAGTGGTGTCTGTCTCGGGAGGCAATCGTTGCTGCTGCGGCCGCAATCTCGGCCACTTCGCGCACAAGACTGTTGTTCTCTGCCTGGCTCAATCCGGGTACGCCTCTCAGATTACCACGGGAGCCATCACTGCCACCAGCCTTGGGTGGGACAACATGAGGCGTAGTAGGGCTCTCTTGAGAGGACGAGCCTTGTCTCGACACATCTGGGGGAAGCCCGACCTGCTTAAGCGACTGTCCGAGTACGCGTTTGTACATGTGAGTGTCTCGAATATCAGTGGAACTGGTATCAGCAACAGACGGCTGAGAAGCGCGCATGGGCGCTGAAACATGATCATCATGGCGCTTTTCTTCTACCTCTGCGTTCCAGATGACGGCAGCGTGGGTGCGAAGAGTAAACCACAAACCAATGAGGTAGGACAAGAAAAGCATAGCTGCAGCCATGTAGCAGTATGGGCGAACGGCTTCCAAGTAAAATCGGTCGTCCAATGCTGGCGCCTGGGAGAAATAGCAACGTCGGCAGTCGCGGCCCTCTGTTGCGCCATATTCGTCGCAGTCAAGGCAGTTCAACTCGTGAGTACCGTAGATTTGATAAAAGAGTGTTGGTCCAAAGGCACCGACCACGGCAAAGAGTAGCATGGTCGAGGTAACACCAGCAGACTTGGCGTTGAAGCGTTGGGTTTTGCGCTTAAGAGCACCAAAGCACATGGAAATGCCTGGAAGGAAGAGAATACCAGCAAAAATACTACCGACAATGCTGCCTTCGACAAGCTGGCCTTTGCCTTCGTTGAGAGCAACACAGTAGAGGAAAACTTCCACTACCGTTGCGAAGAAGGCGTTAATAGCGGCACCCAAGCCCATTGATGACTGTGCTGAGATGGAGGCAACGGCTTGTCCGATGAAGTACGCCAGCGGAATGATCGACACAAGACTTGCTCCGAACAAGAAGGCAGGAGACGCAATAAACGAGTCGGGTCCTAAAACGTGGTCCAACAGGAGCCAGTCCGCAATAACAAAGAAGACGACAGCCATTAGATTGATGAGGAAAATGTTGGTACCGTCAATCGTGTACTTCCAGTACTTTGAACCGACAGCACGGTATGTACACAAAAGAATGGAAGAGTCCGGGCCGTCATCATTTCGAGCGTAGCCAACGTGGGACTCAAAAGATAGGGCCAAAGGATGACGGCGCAAGTGGTCAAAGAGCAGCATCGTCACTTTACCCATGGGAATCCAGAAGACCAAGAACCAGCAGATGAGCGAGACCACAATAAGCGACGGGGAGATGAGACAGTAGAAGAATACAAAGAAGATAACTCGTCCAATGTTCCACTCACCACGGCCGAATAGACGGCGCTTCAATCGTTGCTGGGCCTCGTTTTCTCCGCGTCGATGGCGGCCAAGGAGACTTTCCGTTTCGCTACGCTCAGAGTCAATGCTGCGTCGGGAGCGGCCGACAATGGATCGATTGCCATCGGGTCCAAAGAAGAGGCGACCGTACTCTAGATCGCCATTCTGCCACTGCTCGTATTCTGAGATACTGCGACCTTCGTTACCGTCTTCATGCAAGTACTGCTCGTCCTTTTCCAAGCGGACAAATTTGCCAAACGGGTAGAATAAGTAGCCTGACAGGCCCCATAGGACTCTACCGTACTCTCGGCCACTTGGTGCGGCTGCGAAGAGCAAGCAGATGATGGCACCAAAGGCAGCAAAGAGTGCCATCCACCATCCAAAACAGACAGTCCAAACGACGTTGAAGAGCAATAGCCATGGGCTAACACTACGCCCTGGACTGGAGTGAATATCTCCCTCTGCAAACTTTTGAATAGAACGGTCCTTCTTGTACAAGGCGGGCTTCCAGACTCGAATACCGAAAGGATGGGTTTGGTTGATGGCCTGTTGGCGGTCTTTGAGAGTGAAGCTCTCTGCATCGCTGATTTCACCGTCCGTGTCACAATCAACGTGTTCCTCCAGAGGAAGCTCATCGCTCTCCTCCTCTTCTCGCTCGCTCTCGATTCCGTCTTCTTCGCGTATCGAGCTAGCGCGGGTGTCTGGCTCGTCGGCGTCTCGTACTCGTGAGCGTGAAACGCTGCCTAGAGGACCTTGGCGCCGACGTGGGGTGTAGGCCCTTCCGACGGCATCAGCTTCTACTTCGTGTGTATCATCGTCGGCGGAAAATACGCTTCCACGATGCGGGGTGGTGGACGATGTGCGCCGGGAGATTGGCGGCTTTCTGTTGCGAGGGATCGACTTTGTTCGGGTGTCAGCAGATGTTCGCTGGGGGGTTCGGATTGGTTGTATTTCGGGGAGAACATCGGGGGCAATGCCTTCTGGAGGGGTGTTTTGAATCGTTCCTAAAGATGGTGAGCATGGTTGGCGACTCGAGGCGGGAAAAGTATTACAAACCGTAGGATACGTTCTCAGGTCGACGTCTGATGGTGTCGGTAGATTGGAAGCTCTCCGACAGGCCTTGATCTGGACGGTTATCAGTGTGTCTGCCAGTGAAACCACGATCAGTCGTTGGTGAGGCCATGGCGGATGATTGACTCGATCGTTGGCCTGACTGAGGTTGGCCCGTTCGATCCGAGGGATCCATGGCGAAGGGACCACGAGGGATGGGATTGAGGGACGTGACGCTCCTTAGGCGGCCATAGAGCGTGTAGCGAGAGACTGTAGGCTATGCAGAATGAATCGAAAATCACCAGAAGAACAAGGACAGGCACACAATGCGATGGCGAAGCTGTGTTAGGATGGCGCTGTGTCGAGAATGCAAAAGCAAAAGGAATAGCAATCTAGGTGAACCTTGACGTCGAGAGTTGACGTGATGGCCCGACGCTAGCAGCCTGGTGGGTGGAGTTGGGAAAAAGAGGCTGGGCGTAGTAGTGGTGCTGGGGGCAGGGTGACGGTAACTACAGCAAGCAGAGCAAGCCCAGAGTATCCCTGGCGATGGGCGACGGACAAACAACAGACAATCTCAGACAACGGCTCTGCAGGGATAAATTTGGCACCGGGGGAAAGTCGTGCACTAGACGGGGATTTCTTTGTTCACAGGGAATTTGGACAAAATGTCTCTGAAAGAATGAACAGAAAAGACGGGCGACGGGTGCTGGATAGTTCGTACGGCGCTAGCTAAACAGAGCGTCAGTTCGTGGTGCCACGCGGCGATGCTAGTGGCTGGCGTCAGTGGGTGTGGCAGATGCTGCAGGTAGCGTACGATGGCATACAGCACTGCAGACAGCGATATATCAGAGCAGCTTGGCGGGCTCACCAGGCCGAAATACGTGCAACGCAAGATATTCAAAAGGAGAACGAAAAGTGTTTCTGGGCAGAAATTAGCCCGACAGCGGGTGCTTCCAATATTAGGCCGCCGTTGCAACTCTGCAGCTTGACGACTGTGGTCACTTGGCGGGCATGTCATCTGGTCCATGCCCCGTTGCACTGTACGTCGCATGTACGTCCATTGTGGTGTGGGTGCGCGCCGATTACATAGCTTGCTTGTTGCTGTGTCGACTAATCGAATTTATATGGGTGCTAACGGTGGTTGGGAGCAGTGTAAAGATGGTGCGGCGCAGGAAAATTGGCAAAAATTATTCGCTATATAAATAAAATATAATTGATAATAGGCAGGCAATCCTTTTGAATAATTTAATAATATATTTACTGACTGTGCTCGCTTCCCTTTGCTATTCCATTCACACCAGCACCCACTACTAAGACCAACAGCGCCCGGAGTCCGGCAGAACGCATCTTCCGCGCATGTGGGGTGCCTCTCAGCTTCCCTAGCTGCTCCCACCAAAGGGAGCCCAGACGGACTGGCCACGCAGGCTTACGAGCGTAGCTGTAGCCTTGTGCTCACCAAAAAGACGTACCGCCACCACCACCACCACTACACACGTCGCCGCACCAGGCACGAGCGCTTTCATCATCATCTCCGCCAGCGTCTTACATCACCCTCACCATCGCGACCCGAATCCCACGCGCGCATCCGTGGCGAACAAACCCATCAATCCACGATTGCGTATTTTGATCCGTTGAATTAATCCTCCGCCCTTGCCCGCATTGCCTGCATTGCCCGCATCGGAGCACCACCGTCCACCACCATGGCGCTCGACGAATACTACCACAACAAGATCGAGGCGATGAAGCTCGAGATCCTCAAGGGTCAAGCAGCTCTTCGCCGCCTCGAGGCACAAAGAAACGATTACAATTCTCGCGTACGATTGCTGCGCGAGGAACTCGGTCTCCTGCAGCAGCCGGGCTCCTACGTCGGCGAGGTCGTCAAGGTCATGGGCACCAAGAAGGTCCTTGTCAAGGTCCATCCCGAGGGCAAATACGGTGCGTCACTTTGCTCTATACACTTACTGTCTTTCCGTTTGATTTGCTAACTAATTTTCTGCAGTCGTCGATATTGCCGACAGCGTCGATGTTTCAAAGCTCACCGCCGGCAAGCGCGTAACCCTCCTCTCCGACAGCTACAAGCTTGAAAAGATGCTCCCTTCTTCTGTCGACCCCCTCGTTTCTCTCATGATGGTCGAAAAGGTCCCCGACAGCACATACGACATGATTGGTGGTCTGGATCAGCAGATCAAGGAAATCAAGGAAGTCATCGAACTAGGTCTCAAGCACCCCGAACTCTTCGAATCGCTCGGTATTGCTCAGCCAAAGGGTGTATTGCTCTACGGCCCTCCCGGTACCGGAAAGACGCTGCTTGCGCGAGCCGTCGCCCATCACACAGCCTGTAAATTCATCAGGGTGTCGGGTTCTGAACTGGTCCAAAAATACATTGGTGAGGGAAGCCGAATGGTTCGTGAGCTCTTCATCATGGCCCGAGAACACGCCCCGTCAATTATATTCATGGATGAAATCGACAGCATTGGTTCTTCGCGTGTCGAAGGCTCGTCAGGCGGCGACTCTGAAGTCCAGCGTACCATGTTGGAGCTGCTGAACCAGCTCGACGGCTTTGAGCCCACAAAGAACATCAAGATTATTATGGCGACCAACCGTCTCGACATTCTCGACCCTGCCTTGTTGCGACCTGGACGTATCGACCGCAAAATCGAATTCCCTCCCCCAAGTGTCGAAGCCCGAGCCGATATCTTGCGCATTCACAGCCGCAAGATGAACCTGACAAGAGGAATCAACCTGACCAAGATTGCTGAGAAGATGAACGGATGCTCTGGTGCCGAACTCAAGGGTGTCTGCACGGAAGCTGGTATGTATGCTTTGCGTGAGCGCCGTGTCCATGTCACACAAGAAGACTTTGAGCTTGCGACGGCAAAGATTCTCAACAAGCATGACGACAAAGAAGTGTCGCTGGGCAAGTTGTGGAAGTAAAATAGAAATATGTTGCAAAGAATAAGGATGGAAAGCATAGGATACGATGGCGGCGTCAGCGTCGTGAAAATAGAAATTGTATCAATATTGATATCCGTGACTCCCCCATTTTCTAAAGACTTCATTAATCTACGTGATATTTTCTGACGAGTAAGACATCAGCCAGCGCTCGTATAAACCGCATTCATCTTTCAGTGTGTTATTTACGTTGGTCAGGTTCGCCGACTGGGGAAAAGACGCCATGCATGCCACGGTATGGCGCTGGCTTTGCTGGAGACCAGCCTACGTTGTTCAGAATACTTTCATCAGCAAGACGATATACTTGCACATGCAGAGGACGGCAGCATTTAATCATCTCCTCGGCACTGTCGCTACCGAAACCCCACTTGGAGAGATCTCCTCCTGGGCAAGTACCTGCACACAAAGAATAAAATGTTAGTCTAGGCCACATAGATGGGGTGTTTCAGGAAACCTACTTAGAGCCATCAAAAGGTCTTGCTCCGCTAGGAACTCAAGCGATTCGCCTTTGGCAGCAGGTGACGGATTCATGAAATATCTGCCCTGGTCGTCTAGACCCGTCACCTGGAAGATGTTGATGACGTCGTGGACATCGCTCTCGTGAAAGCCAAAAGGTGCAACCGCACGCACCAAGTTTGAGTGACAGTGGAAATCGTACTGCGCTCCATCGTCGAGAACAGCATTGATGTACGGGTCGCATCGAGTACCTAACAGATCGTGAGCGCGGCCACCGTGCTCGTCTTTGCCGTACCAGGCCAGGCTATCGTGGATGATGGTGGCCAGTGGGCGCATGTACGGTAGGCAGGACCATAGTCTATCATGTGTAGACAAGTGGGTAGCGTGTAGCTGGCGGGTACGGGATGCCCAAAAGCGCTCGCGAGGATTGTGTCTGTTCCAGAGGTTGAGATCACCTGTGGTTTATATGTGTTAACGCGGGGACAACATGCAACTAAACGGATGATAAACATACCGACTTGAGGACCGTCGGGAGTCGTGATGCGTACAATACTTCCAGCAGGGGCCTCCCATGCTTTGCCAGATCGAATTGGGATGGTGAATTCCTCTATCAAGATGCGGGGAGCAGACTGGATAGTGCTGTATGCCGTCTGGTCCACGGTCAGTGGCGAACCAGCCTTGGGGAGGTAAGCGGGGAATGGCTTTGGGATGGGTTGCCTTGCCCGCAGGCGCTCCTCAGGAGTAGCTTCAATACCGGGCGAATCCATTGCTGATGACGTCTAACCGCTAGATAGATAGATGCGATGTAGTTCTGTTTTCGGGCGTCAGGCTTTTTTGATAGGTGGGGTTCGAAGCTTTTGGTGGACAGGGCGTCGATGACAATGAGGAGCACAGCGTCGATGCCAACTATTGATCCTTGATTTAGGTAATTGTGCTTCTCAATTAATGCTACCAATCACTTGGCCTATAATTTGCTCATAGGATATGAATGGATATACATTTGGTTTCTGGTGGAGGTGCAACGGACTTTGGTCTCCGCGATGGCGTCTGAAAGCCCTAGCAAGTTCGGCAGCTTCCGTCGCCGTTGTCGGCGCCGATTCATTATTACCGAGAATGTAAATGCCGTGTATATCCAGAGAAGAGCAGGCCACCCGAAGCGTTTTACGGTTCAGCTACAGAACCGTGTAAAGACAATCGGTAGTGTAGTACACACTACAGGCTGACGATACCTAACGTTAGTGGCACATAGTCGGCGCAGGAGGCGATGGACGCTAATGATAGGCTAAGGTATAAGACTTGGAGTCGATATTCGCCAACTCCAGGTCCGGACCAAATAGACCGGTGCTGCCAATGCTGGTAGTGACAGCTCATCAATTACACAAAAAATTACTGGAAACGAGGGTGGCAATGCGCACGGCCGAGTCCCCTACGGATTTTGTCCGCATCAGGCGATGTGACACCACCACCAGAGACGAATCCTCCAGTGGACTCTCTGTTGCCAAGTTGCCCAGTTAGGGAATGGGGGCACTTGTCGAGAACATGAAACAGGGAATGGAGCTTCAGAATGGTACTCAAATCTTGTATGCCTTCATTCTACCGCCCGGACTGTGAGTAGATCGGCGCCAGTGCAAGTAAGCCCAGCCTTGTTTAGCTGCCAAGTTTTTGTTTTCTGGCGGCAAGATAGTGTGCAAGGCCAATTATCTGCCATATAGCTTGGCTTGAGCAGCTAGGACAAGGACACAAATATTGTTGGTCAGTCTTTACGGGGAATTTGGTCCGTCTTAAGCGGGTAGCTGGAAATAACTCTTCTGAGGTGGTCAAAACCGAGGAGCATCGCGTGCCGTCGCTGTTACTGGTGGCTTTCAGTGAACATCAACCCCAGCCTTGCTGCTCCAGAGCGCTATTCCCGCTATTTCTTATTTCTTACTACCGGAAGCAAGCAGCATCCGAGGGTCTCCGGCGGTCTAGACTCTGAGCCAAGTGGAAATAGGGGTCCCAGTGACGTCCATGGCCGCTAAAACAAGACGCTTTGTCGGGTCCACAGGGCGCTGGCCACTGACGTTTGGTGGGCAGCTTTGGGGGGGAACAGGGCCAAAAGGTACATGGATGTACTTACATTGCTTCATGCCTGCAAAGCGGACAACTCCTCCCCCAAAATAACGGGGGTGGTTCTTCCCAGGCACCGTTTAGGGGCCAGGCCCCCCTTGGACCTGCAATGGGATCTGATATATAGCGTTAGGGCCAAGTTTGGTTATGCAAAAGGGCGCTTGGTTCATTTACAGAGAACAATGGCAATTTGCTTCAATTTATCATACCGCATGAGAGGCGCTCTCTGCATCACGCAAATCAGACCGCTCCTTGCGCGTGAGCAACAAAAACATCCCCTTCACGTGAATCCGGTCGACATGCCGGGGCTGGTGGCAGAACCACCAGCGCAACGTTAAAGGTGTCGTCTGTGACGGTGTCTGCAGCAGACGAAGAACACGGCCGCTATTTCGCTAGACGTTCCAAACGGTCTGGACCGCAAATCTTTGCCCCATTGCTTCAACCTCACCGCAAAAAGCGGAGGGGGCTGCATGGTCGATGTGTAGCGTTGTGGCCCCGATTGTGTCATAGGCACCTTCAGCCCTCTCTCAGGTGGCCGTATTGAACGGGCGCCCTATAGCACTGCCGCAGGACTCTGTGTGTGCCCTGAGTTGCCGTCAAGCGTAGAGAACCACCATAATTAAACAGAAATTAGTGTAAATGAACCCGTAAATCCATTCATGCCTGAAAATTAATCATCTTATTTTTTGTATCTTTAGCAAGGAATTTTCTTCACTGTTTATCCTGACTCAAAAACTACCAGCACTAGAATTTTAAGGTAAGCCGACCATGACGTACAGTGGGGTACTTAGAGGTACTTGCATCCTTTCTGCCCGAAAAAGGATGAGAAAACCTGTTGCACCAGCGTAACCGTTCCCGAGCAAACCCACCTGGCTCCTCCCCCAAATCAGGGCCAGTGCAAGCATGCAACAGGTTGCTACTTGGCGATTAAACAGGCGCAGCGACAATGGATTTATTTACTTGATTGTGTAGTTCTTTTAATGCCTTGTTGTAGTTGTTCATCGTTTTGGTTTTATTATTTCTTGGTCCATCTTGGCGCATCTCTTTTTCTCCATTTTCTCTATCGTGTGCTAGTTATCAGCACCAGCAGCCCACCCCCTCTGACGTCGTTCCCTCTGACGTCTGTTTTCCCCTCGCTGTAAGTAAACCTGCCACGCCCCCCAACCCGGTCTCGTGCCCACCCACACACGATCTCTCCCTGCCTTCCATCGACGTCTAGACCTTTTTGTTCTCGCGCCTCCTGCACTTCCCACCTCTTCTTCATTCTCCAGCCTGCGTCTTGATTGTTGCTTCCAGAACCGTTTTCATCCCTGCTCAGCCAATCTTTCGTTTATTGCATCTAGTTCCTCAATCTTGCCCGGACTGGTTCCCACTGACATCACTTCGTCCCAACCAGCGCTCTTTCTTGAATCTCGCCTCGTGTTCACTGTTTGCCACTGGGCTCCGGACTTGCAAACTTACCGCGCACCGAGACCGCCAACTTCGCCTCCGGTATATAAGCCACGCCTTTGTCGATCGAAACGCTCTTGGTTCTTATAATTCATACCCTAATACTCTACCTTGCTACGTAATTCGATCTCTGCATACTAGCAACTGCGCATTCGACTTTGCGCACCTTTGTTATACGTCGTCGAATCGAATCTCCGCAGAACGGCAAACGATCGATTGTGCAGAAGAGACAGAGTTATAGACTTTGACTACTTGCGTCTTCGACTACCGAGCAATACACTGTCAACCTAAAGTAGGCAGCATCACATCAAATCTCACAAACTCTAGGACCATGTGTTTGTAGCTGAACTGCGAATACTCGATATCCTGTTTTCGTCCTTTGGCTTGATTTGATTGCAGACTTTCTAGGTTTCAGCCAAGGATAGTGTGCAATCGCTTCAAGCACCATGACGGCGCAGACAGCCCGAACGCCGGGCCCGCAAAGCCCATATCATATTTCCATGCCTCATACGATAGTGAACTTGTCGAGTACCCCAACTACCTCGCCGCAAGGGCCATTCTCTGTTGGCCAAAATTATCCACCTAGGGTTTCGTCTCCGAACCGAGTGCCAAATGCTCGCGCTCCGAGTCCCAACTACTTTGGGTTGGTCATTGATGGCGCTAATGAATCCCAGGACTCGACGTTGCCTGTCAACCACAACTGGAGTCCAGCTTCGTCTTCGATAAAGTCGTTTACGGCAGCCTTACCAAAGCCCATCTCATTAGATGGCCGCCCTGAGCTCGAGGCTTTCAGACGTCAAGCTGATAGAAATCGAGGCGGTGGCCCAGCCGCTCTGCCAACTGTCGCCAACATGCAGCCCTCATCTTCAGTAGCGCCAGTACGCCCGAGACCAACAAGATGGCACACTCATCATCATGATCGGTCCGCTCCACAGGCTTCACCAACCTCACAAACCTCATCCTTCCAACTAGCACTCAACAAAACCCGAGCCCTTCTCAAGGCTGAACAGGAGCAAACTGGCGAACAAATGGCTGCCAACATTGCGCCGCCACCTATATCCAAGAGCACAAAGCGAAACTCGGATTCTTTACTTATCCCTGGACAGCTTACCGCTCTGGCTCCTATGGGCTCACCATTGCCCATTGATGAAGAAGCACCACCAGCTGTGCCGCCTGTTACAAACACCCCCGACCCTCGACTTACTCTAATGGAACGCCGACTAGCCATGCCACTCTCGTTGAGCAGTGCGGCCGCCAGAGCCACTACACTACCACCCAAATTAGACCACAATCAAATAAATATGCTGAATACCGATGAATTCAAGCTACTGTTGGACAGCATAGACTCCGACAAGCTCCTGCTGCTGGATATCCGATCAGCTCAAAATTACTCCGAGTCTCGAATCACAGGGGCTCTCAACCTGTGTATCCCAACGACATTGCTTAAGCGAGCCACATTCAACATTGAGAAATTGCAACAAACCTTCCAAGGCAACAAAGCTTCGGGAAAATTCTCACGTTGGCAGGAAATGGAATGGATTATCGTTTACGATTCCCGCGCGAATGACAGCCGTGACGCAGTTACAGCGCAAAACATGGTCAAAAAGTTCACATCTGCAGGCTTTTCAGGTAATACAGCAATTCTTCGAGGAGGATTTACCCTGTTCCGCGACTCCTTTCCGAACTACGTGGATTGTGAATCCACCACCTCACAAGCACAGCAGTCTGCTTCAACTAGTAACGGTATTGGAAATGGCGGCCTGGCACCAGTGATTGGCGGCGTACAGCTTCCAAGCGGCAAGAATGATCACAATCCATTCTTCTCCAACATTCGGCAGAATATGGATCTGGCAGATGGCGTAGGACAGTATGAAGCCACAAGGCCAGAAGGACTGCTCTCAACTTCATTACCGGCGTGGCTGCAACGGGCAACTTCGCCCGAGAATCACGGAAAGGAGATGGCACAAAAGTTTCTCAAGATTGAATTGGAGGAGCAATCTCGAATGCGCGGAGCCTACGCAGCTTTTAACCCGCAACATGATAAGAGTGGTACCAAGGTGCAGCTCTGTGGTGTGGAGAAGGGAGTGAAGAATCGCTACAAGGATATTTTGCCCTTTGAACATGCACGAGTTCGACTAGAGGGTCGCTCCGGAAGTACTTGTGACTACATCAACGCAAGTCACTTGCGTGCCTCGGGGAGTAATAAGAAGTATATTGCCACGCAAGGACCTCTCCCTGCAACATTTGAGGACTTTTGGTCTGTCGTCTGGGAGCAGGATGTGCGCGTCATTGTCATGCTAACGGCCATGTCTGAGGGCGGGCAGTTGAAATGCCATCCTTACTGGGAGAGCAAAGAGTTTGGTCCGCTGCGATTACGACTACTATCAGAGAGGAAGGCATCCTTGGATATGGATCGCCAACGATCTGACTCGCATGGCGCACCAGAGACACAAACTGGATCCGAACAAAAGCGCAGACGTGCCAACACCACCACAACATTCGAAACTCGAAGCCAGGCTGCTGCCGCGACGGATTCCAACTATGTCATTGTACGCAAATTTGCGCTCTCGCACACGGCTCACCCATTTGCACCCATCCGTGAGATTACACATTTGTACTTCCCTGGATGGCCCGACTTTGGTACGCCAGCACAGCCCTCCCACCTGCTGGCACTTGTGGAACTTGCCAACGTCATGCAGCGCGCCGCTTTACCGGTGGAAACGAATGCAATTGTCGAAGCACACAAATCCAACGGAGAATCACTGCCTAGCGCGTGGTTTGAAGAGCCTGATAACGACGCCAATTCGCGCCCCATGTTGGTGCACTGCTCCGCTGGCTGTGGTCGAACTGGTTCATTTTGCACTGTCGACACTGTCATTGACATGATGAAGCGACAGAAACATGCTGAATACGCGGCTTCTCGCGCAACGGACTGTGAAGGAGACATCAATATGGATGCAGGCGCCGATGGCAACTCAACTTCTACCGCAACAGCGGGTGAATCATACTTTATGCAGAGTGCGCAATCTCTAGACAGCGTTGTCAAATTGCAGAGCCAGCAGCAGGGCTCTAATCTCGATCTCTCATGGATCGATGATGGCGATGCCGATTTGATTCAGCGAACAGTCCATGACTTTCGCGAGCAGCGGCTTAGCATGGTGCAGAGCCTTCGCCAGTATGTGCTCTGCTATGAGTCGATGTTGGAATGGATCCATCGATCGGAGGAAAGGCACCGCGCGTTGCCTGCTACGAGGACGAGGAAGCGAAGTGGGAGCTCGAGTCAATGAGGATATCATATAAATGGCGCCCGGACATGATGGGATAAAAGTCTTGTTCCCTTGCTTTTTTGGAATATTTGGCCTTGAGACATGGATGTCTCTGCTGAATATATGGCGTTTATTGAGTTTTAGCGTCTGCATACACCCGGTTAGATGATGGTCGTCTATATCTGGCACTCTTAGAAACGTATAGTTTCTAAAGTCATCGGTATTATGCCGACTGCATCAAGGAGCTGAGGTTACAGCAGCAAAGGGCCTGCGTTTATAGCGGCATGTACATTAGTTTTTAATGAAGAAGCCATAACGGTTATTAATGTGTTTGATACTTGATGGCTTTCTGTTTCCAGTAAAGGCAACAAGGGTTGCCTCAGTCAACGCCTTGCAATTTGTAAGGCGATCCAGTTCATCTACAACGCAGGGCCAGCCAGCCAGTGACGTGCTTCCGCTGGTGGTGGCGCCAGGCGTTTGGCCACAGTGGACCTCAGCACTGCTTGCGGGGGAAGTTAATTGGGAGACCCACCACACCGAAACTGCAAAGGCCCGCTGGAAGCTTCGAGGCGTTCTGCACGCATCCAGCCGCTAAAGCCTGGGCATACAGTGGTCCAATTCGCCCCTTTGGCGCCTAAAGCCGGTGTGATGAGCGCTGGAAGCTCACTACCAGTAGCCCTGTTTTGTCAGCCCGCAACCAAAAAAAAACAACCCGACCCAAGGAAACCTTCTTTTTGCCGCGCAGCCCTGCCTCACTCCTTCCTTCTTCCGCAAGCAAGCAAAAGCCCACCCATCGCCGGAGGCTAAGCTCGTTGGCTTCAACTCTAACTTGTCCATATTCCTTCTCTAATCTTTCTCTTCTTTCGGCCTACCGTCTGTCTCTTTTTTACATTCGTTTTCGGGAGACATATCTCTTTCTTACTTGGCCTCTTCTTTCTACTACCACCAAATCCGTGCCATCCGCTCCCCTCCTCAAGATCGCCTGAGTCATTGCTTTTTCTACCAGCTTGAACGGAATCTAGAAACATCACGAGACCGACATAAACCTTGCGATTCACTACGTCTTCCTGTATACAATTATTGCATAGGCCTTTTCAGAGCATTGCTCCGCCATAGACACGACCCAACCAGCATTATATTTAGACAAACGCGCGCCCGCCCTATACGTTCACAACGCCGACTTCTCTTCGATCGCAACTCTGAGCACGACATCCTGACTGGAGACAGGTCATACCTCGATCTACACTATAGAAGCTTACGGCCCTGTATGCCGGTGCCTCGAACAGACGTTGGCAACATGCGTCGTCCATCAGCAGACTTGAGCGAGCCTTCTCGCAACCTTGAGGAGTCCAACGCGAAGCCCTCTGACGGTGACATGGACGTTGAAATAGATCTTACCATGCCTCCGAACGAAGAAGACATGTTAGAACAGGAAACCCGAATCTACACGCCGCCTCCTCGCATCGCCGCTCGCTTTTATCGCCCAACGCAAGCGCGACGACGCGATTCTGCAGCCTCGTCTCGTCGCAACTCCATGTCCTCCATCCACTCCATTCATTCGCGATGCTCATCTGTCCATGATGAAGACCAGAGCAAGCATGGTGCACACCACCTTCGCCGGAAGTCATTTCTTGAGGACAGGCGCGCCAGACTCGCCGACCGCGCTGCCCATGCTGAAAAGGTGCGCGTGAGAGCCGCGCTAGCCAAGGCTGCGCCTCGTGGCCAGCAGTCAGAGGAGAGAGCTCTCGCTGCACACCAAGCTCGCGAGCGGAATTTGGCTGAGATTGTAGCAAACTGCGCTGAAGAGGTGCGCAAGGCAAAGCAGGTTGCGGAGCAAACCAAGGAGAAACGGGAGCAAGAGGTAGCAAGGATGAAGGCCAAGTTGGAGGAACGCATGGCGGCCGCTCAGAAGCGTAGAGAAGAATTACTATCCAAGAGTGTCTCAAGGCGCTCTCGCGGTAGCAGCGGCTCTTTGCGCAAACCCTTGGATCTCGTCAGCGAGCAGGAGCGGGCTCCTCTTACTGAAGACCAAGCCGCAAAGATTATCCAGTCTGGTGTCCGCAAGCTTCTAGGACGCAGACGCAAGGAAGTCATTATTGACTTCAACACGTTTGGTTTGAATGTTGACATGGTCAAGTCTTCGCCTTTTGACTATCTTGTGATGCTCTTCCGCCACGAGAAACTTCTCGAGGCAACGGCAAAGGTCTTGCGCATTTGTGGACTTCAGGAAGGAGAGGAGGGTTCTGTTACCGAAATGGCAGCAGTGCGCACGTTCCTGAGCGCCTACATGATTCTCGGTCATCCTCATCAAGTCTTGAGCAGCAAGACTGACGATGAACTGGTTGCAGACGACGACAGCACAACTCCTGGGGCACAGCGTTTGCCATCTCTGGACCTAAGCAATCCGCAGATACAGGAACTAATCACCAAGGCTACTGAAGTTGTACGCAACTTTGAGACAGCCATTGCAAGTTTGGAGGATAGTCAGCCTTGCACCGTTGCACAGAGCAAGAAACGAGCTGTGTCGGAATCATACGCCGCATTCTTCAACGCTTTCATTGCATGGAAATCGCGGGATTCAAACGCACTCATTGAAGTCATGCTCATGCAGTTTGTGGAGCTGGATGCTATCTATCAAACCGTCAAAGATAGCACCGATGATGCGGCTGCTGCATTGTACAAGCAGAGCATCCAAGACAGCCAGCTGATGCTGATTGTACGCATCAAGAAGTTGGCCGGGCAGGAGAAGGGCAAAAAGATGATTTTCAAGGCTGTTAGCGAAGCAAGAAAGGCTCGCAAAGCTGTTAAGCAAACTGGTGATCCTCGGCCCCGAGTCGCGGAAAACACACCGGATGATACAGCCGCAGCATCCAGCCTCGTTTCCTCCGAGTCTCACACGCTTACACCCCCAGCAACACCGCTTAATCGCACTGAGAGCAAACCTGTCGTCTATAAGTCTGGGCTCAACGGATTGCTTCCCGATAATCGCGTGGTTGTTCATGAGCTTGCACTGAACAAGGAATATCAAATTCCGGCCTCCGAGTATGTTGAACAGCAATCGCTGCTCTCTGCTCCCTTGTATGCTCAAATGAGAGCTGCTCTGGAGAGCGATGATGAGGAAGCTAGATTCCGTTTCTTCTTAATTATGGCAGCAAATATCAAGGAGAAGCTACAGAGGCTAGTTACCAAAGGTAACTCACTGTATAACTTTATTGGCGAAGTTCTGGATTCGGAACTCGCTGAACGCCAGTTCATCCTCGGCAACTTTTCGTATGAGAAGTTTTTCGCCGCAATGGCATCCCTTCTTCCTAAGCTGTGTGCTCCCATGCGTGACGATGAGGTCAAGAATCTTGTCGAGACACGATTTGCCAATGGGACCCTTGTTGACCGAGTTCAAGCCTTGAATGAATTTATTGATACGATGCTCTGCGATTACATCAATTACCTATTGAGGACAGCCGCTCCCAAGCTGATTGAGTCAGCTGCTCAGTACGAAGCAAAACGATTCACTCAGGATGTTGAACAGTTGGGCATGAAGCTTACAGCCGCAGAAGCGGCGTGGAAAGCTGCTGTGGCCAAGGTTACCGCGGAGGTTCAGAAACGCGATCCTGAGGGTATTAACCATCCCAAGGCGCAACCAACCGCTTCCAGATTCTACGCACAGCTGCTTGTTGATGTATTTACTCAGCCGACGCCTATTGATGTCGAGACTATACCCGAGATGCTGAGACTAGATGTGAGTCGCGCCCAGCAAGTCTCGGTTATGATCCAGCGGATTATCACTGCTGGCGCAGTGCTGCTCCAGTGCAAGAACCTATTGAAGCGAGATGTGCGATCCCAATGGAAAACGGAAGCGTCTCGGATCATGCAGGTGCTTGAAGCAAACCACGCCTCTATTGATACTACCATTTCCGGTACTATGGCTGCTCTTGAGGCCGGTCGTGCTATGCCCACAGCTACCAAGACTCATTTAAAGGCGCTTGTGAGCAAGGTTTTGCATGCCAGCGTTGACATGGCCAAGCAGGGCACTGAGCCACGTGAGCCTGTTCTCCGGCTGCTTCTGACCCGACTACGAGGCAACATCTTGGTTCGACTGGCTCCTGGCTCGGCCAGTGACAAAGTCAAGGCAGCCAACAACGCCGGTGAGAAGCTTGCTGCGCTTGGTCTTTCCGAATTTGTGGACAGGGTACGCCAGATATCAGACTTGTTGGACAAGATTGGTGGTGTTGACAGGGCTGCCCACAGCGAATGGTGGGACGCTGTAGCCACCAACGTTCAACAAGACTCCATGGAGGTGGCATGAAATTGTCCCTCTTTCTTTTTATAACTATTGTTTGTTTTATATTTTTACGAGGATGAGACTTATTCTGATGGGCTGGGAAATCGGCGTTTTTGTTTATAACAAGATTGTTCACGTAACGAGATGTGGGAATATGAGATTATCAGAGATAATGGCGTTTGGATACGGGTAGCTTTGGGTCTGTATTTTGTTTTCTCTTTAACTGATGACTAGCAATTATGTTCATCAAATGCATATTCTTCAACTTTGATTGACTCTGCTTTTCCTCTTTGCCCTTTTTCTCTGACTTATGAAAGCGTCTATGAACCAATACGAGGGCTGTTGTTTTATTATTTTTCGGTTGAGCGCATTAGTGCAAGCGGTCCTCGCCTAGGAAATACGCAAGATGTTCATAGTCCCAGACAGCATCGTGGAGACGACTATGCTTGCTGCAAATTGACATGCCCACATGTGCGCGGCCATAGATCTTTTTCTGCTTTGACATCTCAACCCATCCTGGGCGGAACTCACCACAGCGCATGTCCAGCCAGTGGAATTCTGCCCACTGGAACTCTGGTTTACTGCACACGCGCAGCTCTTTGGAGTAATTGCACACATAGGCAGCTGCCGTTCCGTGCTTGGACACGGTGATGTGGCGCGTGCGCGCGGGAACAAGAAACTTGTCGCAGTATTCATACATGTAGTGGCGCGCCTGGTTCCAATCGTCTCGATTCATCGGTCGCATGTTATAGTTACAGTCATGATCGGAGACGGTCAATGGATACTCCTTGGTTCTTTCTTCGTGGCTTGCGTGGGTATAGAGATACATGAGATCATCCCGTAGAGGAGGCTTTAGCCGGCTCAGGTCTGCGTCAGACGGGGTTTGGAATTCCTTGGGAACCTGGTTGTGCGGAGGGATTCTTCCTGGTACGCGACGAACAATGGGATTTTTGAAATCGAGAGCAGAGTTGTTGGATGAGTCGATGGGGAAGTGGACGTTGTATGTGCCGTCTGGGAGGTGGGCTGGGATGGTGTAGACGGCGAGGGCAGGGCCAGCGCAGAGGAGCGCAGTGGAGATGAGATTGGTGAGAAACATTTCTAGTCTTAATTTGTATGGATAACACTGTGATGTGAAAGAGTGTAGTGTATTGGGTTTAGAGAGGGAAGTGCTGTGGTGGGCGGATGGTTTTATACAGGGAAGTTGCAATAGAGTTGGTTGAGTGGCAGAAAAGTCTAACCATGGCCTTAACAGTACAAGGATAACTTTATTTTTACAGTATTCACACGTTTTAAAGTAGAATTTTAACAAAAAAAGCAGAGAGAGTACAAAACTATAACACTGTAAACTCTAAGCATATGCGTTGTAGTGGTGGTATATGAGTTGATGGAAATTCCCAATTAGGAAATGTTGAGAGAGCCGGTGCTGGCCGAACATCCGTTGCGGCTTTCGGATATTAACAGCGCCCCGAAGAAAAAAAAAGGACAATATCGCTTATAGCATTGCCCACTGCGCCGTTTAGTGGTGCAACTTTTACAAGAACTTTTGTACAGACGGCGCACCACCTGAGCACCAAAATCTTTTCCTTAGTGCCAGCTGGCTTACCCCGCCCCCACCACTGGTACCTGTAGGTGCCCCGCCAACATTGTCTCGTCTTGTCTGCTTCTTCGTTCGTCATCTTCCATCTTTTTTTTGTTTGGTCTGTAACAAGTTTCAGCATCCATCATGGAAGACCGCGATATCCTCCCCGATAACTTCAAGCCCGTCCACTATTCCCTGTCCGTCAAGGACTTGGATCTGACCAACTGGACTTTTGGTGGCGTTGTAGCGTAAGAATTCTGTCCTTTGATCTGGCTGTCACCGTCTTGCTAACAGTATTTCCCATGTGCAGAATCGATTGCAAGATTGTCAAGCCCACCAAGCAGATTGTCATCAACACTCTGTTCCTCAAGCTCACCAACGCCAAGGTCACCTTTGACCAGACCAAGTCGAGCCAAACTTTCGAGTCCACCACCTTCTCCTACGATGACGTCGCCCAGCGCTGCACCATTGACTTTGACCAGGAGTTCCCTGTCACAGACAAGGCCTGCATTACCATTGAGTACACTGGCGAGATCAACAACGACATGGCCGGCTTCTACCGCAGCAAATATCTCCCCGCCGTCCCCGCCGTCGCTTCTACCCCACGCGATGCAGAGTACCACTACATGCTGAGCACACAATTCGAGGCCTGCGATGCCCGCCGAGCCTTCCCTTGCTTCGACGAGCCTAACCTCAAGGCCACCTTTGACTTTGAGATCGAAGTTCCCACCGACCTTGTCGCTCTCAGCAACATGCCCGTCAAGAGCACGACTCCTTCCAAGGAAGGATGGCACGTGGTCGCCTTTGACCGCACGCCTGTCATGTCTACTTACATTCTTGCCTGGGCCCTTGGTGACTTTACTTATATCGAAGCCTTCACTGACCGCCTCTACAACGGCAAGCGCCTCCCTGTCCGCGTCTACACCACCCGCGGCCTCGAGGAGCAGGGTCGCTGGGCCTTGGAGCACGCCCCCAAGACTATCGACTACTTTTCCGAAATCTTCGACATTGACTACCCCCTGCCCAAGTCCGACTTGCTCTGCGCTCACGAGTTCACCCACGGTGCCATGGAGAACTGGGGTCTTGTTACCTACAGAACCACCCGCATTCTGTACGACGAGAAGACCTCTTCTCCCAAGCTCAAGAACGATATCGCCTACGTTGTTGCCCACGAGCTTGCTCACCAGTGGTTCGGTAACCTGGTCACCATGGACTGGTGGGATGAGCTCTGGCTCAACGAGGGTTTCGCCACTTGGGTTGGTTGGATTGCCGTCGACCACTTCCACCCCGACTGGAACGTCTGGGTTCAGTACATTCTCGAGGGCATGGAGCAGGCTTTTACCCTCGATGGCCTTCGCAACAGTCACCCCATTCACGTCCCTGTTCGTGATGCCCTTGACGTGAACCAGGTCTTCGATTACATCAGCTACCACAAGGGATGCTCTTCTATTCGCATGTTGGCTAACCACCTCGGCGTCGAGACCTTCCTCAAGGGTGTTTCCAACTACCTCAAGGCGCACGCCTATGGAAACGCCAAGACCAAGGCTCTTTGGGATGCTATTAGCGAAGCCTCTGGTCAGAACGTCAATGCTCTTATGGAGCCTTGGATCTCCAAGATTGGCCACCCGGTCCTCAAGGTTGAAGAAGAGGGTGATAAGCTGGCTCTTCAGCAATCGCGCTTCCTGTCCTCTGGCGATGTTAAGGCCGAGGAAGACAACACCACTTGGTGGCTTCCTCTGCGTCTTGAAGGCAAGACGGATCAGCCTGGCGTTGCGACCATTTCGCTCAACGAGAGACAGAGCAACGTTGACGGCGTCAGCCTCGAATTCTACAAGGTCAACTCCGGAGCGTCCGGCTTCTACCGCCTCAACTACCCCGAGTCGCGCCTTGATAAGCTGAGCAAGCAGCTTGACAAACTTTCTTTCGAAGAGAAGGTTTACACCATCAGCTCTGCGTCTGCCCTGGCCTTCTCTGGCCACTCCTCTCCCGCTGCCCTCCTTACCTTCCTGCAGGGTTTCGAGGACGAGGAGCACCCTCTTGTCCTGGAGAGAATCCTTGTTTCCATTGATACTCTCAAGAGCGTGTTTGGCAATGACACCGCCATTGAGGCCAGCTTGGCCAAGTTCACCAACAAGCTGCTTGCAAAGCAGGTTGCCAGACTCGGCTGGGCTTCCACTCCCAACGAGCACTACCAAACCACCATTGTCCGCGGTCTTATTCTCCGAAGCGCCGTTGCCGACAACGCCCCTGGGTAAGTTTAACACAATACACTCGTTGGATTTACATGTACTAATCACATTGCATAGTGCCCGCGACGAGGCCGTGAAGCGCTTCAACGCTTGGGTCGAGAACCCTGTGGCCAATGCCATTGAGCCTTCTCTTCGCAGCGCAGTTTGGCTTGCCGGTATCCTTGAGAACCCTACCCACGCTGTCACCATCTTGAAGAAGGAATGGTACGAGAGCAGAAGCGTTGACACTAAGCAGGAGGTGCTTGAGGCCCTTGGTCGTGTGCAAGACCTTGAGGTCATCAAGAGCTCCATCTTGACCTTCTTGTTCAATACTACACCCCCTACCGATGCTGTTGCATCTGCAGACGTGCACATCATGTCTGTCGTCATGGGTGACAACACGGCAGTTCGCGATCATCTGTGGGATCATGTCAAGAACAACTGGGATATTGTCAACACCAAGTTAGGCAACCCCATCGTCATGGACCGCTTCGTTGGCCGTACCTTCCAGTACTTTGTCGACACGGCCAAGATTGATGAGATTGCGGCCTTCTTCAGCGACAAGGATACCAAGGCTTACAACCGCTCGCTTAACACTGTGTTAGATCACATTGCTGCCCGTGCTGCATACCGCCAGCGCGGAAGCGCTGCTCTCCAGGAGTGGCTTACCGGCAACGGATATTAAAAAAAAAGTGGACGATAAAAAAGGGAAAAATACAGGGGATGCCATACAGAACCGGGGAATAGTCATGAGAAAACGAAAGACGAAGATGTTGAGCATGGCATTAGGCTTAAAAAATAAAAAAATAAAAAATAGACTTAGTACAGAAGTCGTCGTATAGCTATCCATAACACAGAAATACACCATGTAACAAATGCTAACGGTGCACCACAGTAAGCCGTCAGACATGCTGGACTGGTCTTCGTCCGATCCACATGTGACGACGAACGATGTTACGCTGCTGGCGAGCCCCTGAAGCCGCTATAGACAAAACAACAACCCTGCTAAAGAGCCGCCAAGGGGCACTAACGATGCGCTAAAGAAGGGCGGATCCCTCCTGTATCCACAGACCGAACCACTGAACGGACGACCGCTAACCGTCTTTGAAAAAAACGTGGCAAGGGTCCCGCGGAAATCTCTCCCCCACCGGCTTCGCCTTCTCGAACTTCTAAAATCTTCCGTTGCCCGTCCTATTTTTACCGCCTCTTTGCCAGCTTCATCTTCCTTCTTACTCGCCTTCCCCGCGTTCAATTGCTTATCCCTGCCTCTTCCCCATACTCCTCCGAGTCATAACTTTTTAATTTTTTTCAGATTCAATGTCGACCTTCATCACCGTCACGCCTGCTACGCCAAACGAGGGCCCTCTGCTGGCCCAGCTCATGCACGACAGCTTCACAGAACCCTTCTACGCCAACATCTTCCCCACGGAAAATGGTACCGATGTCAAGTACTACACCCGCGCCTGGACGGGATTCTGCTCCCAGACGGAGCTTGGCAATCCTGTCCCCGAGGGTGTCCCTACCAGCATGATTTCGCAGCTCGGCCTTCGCTCCGTCATCGCTACCATTCGTCACGAGGGCAAGATTGTCTCGGGTGGTCTCTTCTGGATCATTCCCGCCGGCAAGTCGGTTTCCCAGGAGCCTCCTGCTAAGCGCTGGGGTGCTGCCTTGGAGGGTATGAGTGATGAGGTTATCGAGAGTTTCTTCAATGGCATGAGCATCCAGCACTCTGCCACCATGGGCACGGAGCCACACGTCTGTAAGTAGTAGAGAAAAGAGGAGAATAAGGCGAAGTTGTGCATATACTAACACGAGGGTCTTACACAGTCGTCGAGGTCATGATGACACACCCTGACCACCGTGGCAAGGGATATGCCTCGGCCCTCTTAAACCACGCCTCCTCCCTCGCCGACAAGGACGACATTGCCTGCTACCTCGACGCCGATCCTGCTGCTGTTCAGCTCTACAAGAAGCATTTTTACGAGATCCCTAGCGTCTCTCTTGAGAACAGCGAGATGACGCCTATGCGACGACCAACCAAGTCTCAGCGATCTGCTGCTACTGTTGCCCAATAAATTTCCATGTTGATCGGTTGATTGTTAGGACGAACAGAAAAAGGAGAACGAGGTTTGGATATAGATGTACAGGTGTAAAAACAGGATTAGATGGCATGGTCCAAGTCACGGGTTTAGAAGTTGAAAGTGACGCGGCGTATGAGCTATGAACAATGATTTTATTTTCATCAAGTTTGGCAAAGGCTTAACTATATATAGAATGAAGCATATATACATTTCTTGTGAGGTTGGTTTGTACATGTGCCACTATGGCGTTGCACCCCTCGTTCAAGTGCAAAAGTGAATTGAAAAAACAGAAAGACAAGAAAGAGACCTCTCATGACGGCATGACTTCGTTAAATGGCAATGTCCTCGCGGTACTTGTAGATAACATCCTCTGCATCCTTGCGGAAGTCATCCTTGAGCAGCGAGTTGCTAAAGGCCGACTTGAACCACATGAGTGTGCGTGACGGTCCCCACTCAGGCCAGTTATCTACAGGATAGCCCTTGTTGGGATCCAGGTTGTAGACAAAGTTGAAGTAGTAAGCGCGGATGCTTCTGCTGGCGTTGTTGGGCAGGACACCGTAGAAGGCCTGCAGGATGTCGGAAGCGTGGAATGTGCCCAGGATTGGCGTTCCGTAGTCGTATGACGACAGGTACGACCAGGCCTTGAAGGTTGGGTCAATCTCGTGAACGAGTCTCAAAGTCACGCGGCGAGTGATGGTAAAAGTTATGTCGCCGAGCAGGGCGGCAAGACGCTTGAAGCCGGGGTACAGCTCGTTGAAGATGCCCGTTCTAAACGGACTGCCGGCACTGATGTCTTCGGGATACACGTTAACGATCTCGCGGAGGATGCTCACGTCAGTCCTCGGGAAGAACAAGTCCTTCAAGTAGCTGACGATGTCGTTGGTCGTTGTGACGTTGTTCTGGAACAGCGAGAACAGCGTTCCCTCGTCCTCTTGGTCTCCGATAATCACGGGGACCTTTTTGAACTTTCCAGACTTGGCTGCCACAAGCGGGTTGGCGGGAAGAGTCTTGCCATCAGGGCGCGGGAGGTAGGAGAGGGCCACAGAGTTGTAAGACAGAGCGCCTGGCACGGAGGTGGCGGCCTTGTAGAAGACGTCGTACGGAGCCTTGCGGAGACAGGCCAGAGTGTCGGAGCTACCTGCACAACCACTCCTTGCGACAACGGTGTCGTAGATGGCTTGGGGTTTGCTGGAGTCGACAGGTTCGGCTGGAACAGCACTTCCGGAGTCCATGATGCCAGCTCGGAAAAGGTCCTTGCCCTTGTATGTAGCATTGCCACCATAGAGCATAAACTGGTCAAAGATGGAGATGGCGCCGGCCGATTCGCCCCATAGAGTGACCTTGGATGGGTCGCCGCCAAAGGCATCGATGTTGTCTGCTACCCATTCCATAGCCATGCGCTGGTCCAGCAGACCCAGATTGGCAGCACCATCTTTGAGGATCTCCTTGCCTCCAAGGAATCCGAAGCCACCTACACGATAGTTAATGGCCACAAAGACAAAGGGTTGGTTGTTGCCAACAGCTTCCGTCAGAAGGCTTGTAGCATCGTATGTGTTGGAGCCTCCCAAGTGGAAGGCGCCTCCGAAGATCCAAAAGACAACTGGAAGCTTGTCGCCAGCCTTGGTGCCAGCTGGGCGCTGAATATCAAGCGTCAGGCAGTCTTCCTGGCCATTGAGCTTGTCGAGCAAAGGCAGGGAGAGGACGCCAGTCAAAAGCTTGCTAAGAATGTCGTGACTCTCGTTCGAGACGTACATCTGTGGGCACGCGGGTGCAACAAGCTTGGTGCCGTCGACATTTTCAGCCTTGCCGCTAAGACGCTGGGGAGGGCGAAGGCGCAGGTCACCAACTGGTGGCTTTGCAAAGGGGATTCCCTTGAAAGAGTCTGCGATCAAGCCGGCATTGCCAATGACACTTCCCTCGGGGTAGGAAACCTTAACTTGCGAGAAGCGCTTCTCTGGGGTATCGGCGGCTGGGGCACCAAAAACAGTGGTGCTCAAGCACAGGGCCGACGCGACAGCCTGGGCGGAGAATTTCATAGTGCGTAGGGTCCTAACAGTAGAGCGTGGCGGCACGTATAATCGCAGCCTTGGGACAGATATCGTAAGCCACCTCGTTTTGCACCCCAGCCAAGATGGAGGCAGTCCTTCGGTCTTATAATCCGTTAAGCTAAACGAGTCCGCATGGCCATAATGACTTGGTTCAATACAGCGACCCTTGTGCGCGTATGCCCCGCCGCTTAGCGCTTGTTGACTTAACCATTTTGGAGCATCCACTGTCGGAATGGAGCGCGAGCGGCGTCGGCATCTAGGGCATCGGCCGCAGGATTGCTACTAAGGAACGGAGTAATTAGCTTGGCAATGAGGCAGGATGCGCTAGTCTATGCGGCTGCAAGGCATATGTGTAGTCAAATATAGCGGTGCTGACCTCTTTCTGTCCGGATAAGGCAGTTTCCCCCGGTGCATGTTGCATAATGGCGGGGAGCAGAAAGATTTCTTGCTTGGGTTCGCATGGGGCTGTACCCCGGACACTAGCCCGCTTTGTGGGTTGGGGGGAAGAATATGAAGGTTAGATTATGCCGGGTGCCGTTTTGTATTTTATTTCACCGCCGTTCTTACTGGCCAGGCTGGAAAACAGCGACTCTAGTCAAACAGCATCTCCTTTTCCAGAGAACGAACAGCGCCTTGAGCTGGCGATGTCAAGCGAACTCATCTAACGCGTTCTATCAAAAGTCGCGATGTCACAAGGGGAAATCCATCGGGCGGATGAGACAGTGCCGAGGTAGTGTGCGATCGAGGAAACACTTAGGCGATGTAGGCTCGTGGCGGCCCTGGGTTCGGAGAGTTGTTTGACCGCGGGGTGGCCACGAGTACTGTAGATGCAAGCCGCACTGCGGCCGCTGAACGTTATGTGGCGTCGTATGCGGGGGATCTAGGAGTGGCGTGCATCCTTTGACATACGTACGATGCTGGATAAGGAAGCACGGTCCGTGTAAAGTAGCAAAAAGAGCCAATATAGAGAGTTGGGTATTTGGAATGGTGAAAGAAAGCCACACAATATACTTTACATGCTTTGGCTCCTTCGCACACCACTGCGCCAGCTGTCGGCATATGTGCCGGATGTGCCAGCTGCGACGGCCGCTACACCTGGCGCAGCTGGCTGGTTGGTGTAACGACAACACCTGGCGGGCGAGACAAATGGCGCGACTATAACAAAAAGTCTAAAACTATATCATTTACATCTCAATGTCCGTTCCATAAATGAAAAAGTCCGTTCAAACGGAAGGATAGCCTTGCTCGCCCAGTTCCATCATGCCAAAGCCAGAAATACGGTCTCTCCCAGGTGGCCCTCTACACAGTTCATGTTGCCAAGGGCAATGGGCGATCCAGGAGTCTCTACGATTTATGGTCAGTTACAAGTTAACCCTGGTACCTATTTTAATGTCGTATGTCATCTCTAGCTCGCATCACAGTCCCGATCACAGACGCCGCGAGATACGATCCACTGCCGTGGCCCTTGTTCGATTACCGCTTCTGGCCATCTAGTGCGAGGTTGGCCGATGACCTCGCAGAGAGCAAGGCGCAGCAGCACGGCTTTGATATTCCGAGAAAGCGATTTCTCCAAAATTTGCTGGCAAAATATAACGTAGTGTAGAAAGATAAATCCCTGATTTTCTCGCTCTTTGCGTAATATATAAAGTTAAGGGCACATTGCCTTACGTCTCTTTTCCTCACAACCACAGAAAGTGTATTCTATTCACCTACTATTACGAACATCGTCATGATGCATTTGTTTACTTCAACGGCATTCAAAGCCATCACTGTACTGGCTTCGGCGTCCTCCATTGTTGCCGCTCCCACAAACAACACTGCCCCTAGCAGCACAAATGTCGCTGTCCACAACAACTTCAACTGCAAAAGCATACAACACCCCAATCCTGTCGTTCTTCTACACGGCATGGGGGGTAACTACACCAGTGGTCTAGAAAAGCTTGAGCTATTCCTCCAACAGCAAAATTATTGCACATACTCCCTCACATATGGCGCCCATCCTGACAAACCTGAGGCTGGCGGTATCCTGCCTATCGACATTTCTGCGTTTCAAATCGCCAGCTTCATTGAAGAAGTCAAACTCAGAACAGGAGCCAACAAGATAGACCTTGTTGGCCACTCAGAAGGGGCCTTCATGTCTCTCTACGTGCCCAAAACGACTGGGGTCTCCTACCTTATTGATAATATCGTCGCCACGGCTCCTCCGACACATGGAACAGACCTTGATGGCAAATTCTCAAAAGCCTTCTTCTGGGGACAATTCAGTCGTGACATTGTCGGTCTCATATTGGATCTTAAGGGCTGTCCGGTTTGTAACGAGCTTGGAGTTGGCGGGCCCGGCGTCCGTCGACTGGATCGCGGCAACATTGTCCAGCCAGGCAACACTGTTACCATTCTTCAATCCCTCACAGATGGTGTTGTCACACCAACAAACACCTCGTTTGTGTACGAAGCAGGTGTGACCAATTACTACGTCCAAGACTTCTGCCCCGATGACAAAGTGACGCATCTGCAGGAGGCTTACGATAAAAACATGTGGAATTTGCTCATTAATGCACTGGAAAAGAAGAACGGCCGCTCGTTTGCCTGCGATTCGGCCTTCAATTGAGCTTCCAAGTTAGCTTCAATTTTTACTCTCATCTCTCGACCGACATACTTCCCTTCCTATCACAAAGCACGTGCAAACTGTCTTACTCTATCACAAAAGGTTGTGCTCCCGTCAGCTGGTTTCAGCAAAAAATTAATTTGTGATCTCAGTCATTTATTATTCATATCTCATTAAACAAGCCCATCGTTCCTCAGTAGTTATTCAGCATAGCAAAGCCATACAACAGTTGCAATTCTCCTCTATATATTTCATCAAACGCTCATTCTCATTCCATGTCACTCGTTGCCAAGTAAAGTCTAACAGAAAGCAAGGGTGTATAACACCCGAGGGTATCAGTGGGTATCTCTCACCCAACGCCGTAAAATGCAATGATAGTCTGGGATGTCTTTAGGCGACTACTCCCAGAAGCGGCCCTTCCTGTAGGCGCTGTCGTTTGTTGTTCGCCGTTTGAGATGAGCTAACTTCCTGTTCCGAGTCGAAGCTTCCATTAAGCACTTCAGACAAGGCTTCTCGTTTGCGCTTGTTCTTGCTGCTAGAGCAAGGAATCTCTGTCTCCTCCTCATTCCAGGTTTCCATGACAGTAGGGTCAAATGGGCCAACCACATCCTCGCCAAAGGCTCGACCAAGTCTCTCTCTTAGCCCAAGTATGGGCCAGATAGGGACTCGTGTGTAGTCAATCTCGAGGCCATCTATCTCGCCAATCTGGTTCTTGGGTGCCTTGTGGGGATAATGGAATCGTTCCAGAAACTTGGCGCTAACGTGGCCAGTATACACAATAAACTCTGATGTCTCGCTGTCGTGTGTCAAGATCCGCAGCGTCAAGTCAGTGAACTTGGGGCAAGGCTTTGGTTTTTGAAAGACAGAGCTGTAAATGTCTCTGCGTAGCTTCGATGTCATGGTACTGTAGAAGTGCTTCTGTGCCATACCAAGGAAGATACCCGCCAGGTGAATATCTTCGTCCGGGTTCGCGGGGCATAGAGCTTTGGAACGGAGTTGCTGGAGCCGGTATACTGGCTCGTTCAATGTTTTACCTGGGCCGTGAGCCACACGAAACATGTTGCGCCGAATAGATGCCATTTGAGCTTTGCTCATGTAACACATCATAGGCAGATTGACTGGATTGTGCGGCTGCGTGTCCTGGGACATGTAGTCATGAGAGCTAGCAACATTGGTTGAAGCTGTAACAAAGGAGCACTGAGACGTGGCGATGGTGTCTGGGTAATTCCACAGCAGCTGAGCACGGACAGCATCGCGGTAGACCTTGTCGCCGTAAAATAGATGCATCTCGGGCAGAAGCTTTGGTTTGCGGAAGGCGTCAGGCCACAGGGTGCCGAGCACAGTTCGGATTGCGCTGGTTACCATGACGGGGTGACCCGAGGATGGCGAAAGCAGCTCGGAGAGGGCAGTGCTCAACTCGCTAATGGTAGGAGAAGGGTGAAGGTGCCCTTTGGATGGAGGCGTTCCAGGCTCATTCAGTGGGAGTGGTTCCGTGCAGGGCGGAAGTTCTGTGAATTTGACGCTTAGTGCCTTTGCGTGTACCTCAGACCAGCAAATAGGGCGGACAAACAGCGACGCGCCAGAGTTGCACTTCATAATGTCAACCAGAGAGCCCCTTTGGGAAGTAGCACGTCTCTTCTTTTTCGTTTCTGGTTGTGATGGAGGATGAGATGACGGCTGTGATGAGAGAGACACCTGAGAGGCTGCCATGTCTGGTGAGGATTGCAGGATCATCGGTGAAGCTGGGCTTGATACCACCATCTTGACGATCCCGTTGCGACGCGTTAGCCGCGAGTTCGGTTCTGTGAGTGGGAGTGTTGTTTTGGCACAAGAGGCTCAGTCCGATGGCGTGAAGGTGCAGCAGCGGAGGCTAAATAAAGAAAGCTATCGCGTGGCGAGCAGGGTGGTCGACTGCCTAAGAGGCAAAACTGGTGGCTTTGTTCAGGGCCGTGACAGCCTTCTTTATTCTGCTAGTGCTTGTGGGTACGCCTCAAGTGGCCAGCTGAAGGGCTGTGCCTATGACGCGCGTGGAAGGGACAGGGATAGATTTGGGGTAAGGTAATCTTGCGTTGGATATCAAAAGCAACAAGGGGAGAGGGGAAGCGGCGCGTGTTTGTTGTGTGCTGAGATGCAGAGTGAGCAGCCCTGGTGTCGGCGGCGCACGCTGGTTCTTGTGTGTTTGAACGGGGGGGACAAGCTTCAGTCGGTAACTTTGTGTGTATGAGGCTTCCGGAGGGACCGCAGTTTGCGCAAACGAAATGGGTCAAAGCTAAGACCAGATGCGGCCGTGACAAAGAGGGAGGGGTGCGAGATACGCCACCCTTGCGGCGCGTTTGCGGTGGGCGACTGGTGCGCGAGGGGGATGCGTGGTCACGTGAACCAGTTCTGACTAGGCAGCCACAATTTCCAGGCTCCACTGCTTTTTGGGTGGCGGTCATGCGCTGTATTTAACCTCTCTGGTGCAGTAACCTTGGGCAGGATGAGCGCTGTAGCTGAACAAGACGTAAAGAGAGCTAAAGAGTCATCACCGTACACATTTTTGGGTTTACGAAAATGTTTTTGATTTGCTTGATGATTCACGCAGTTGAGCTTAAAAATTCAAATTAGTCATTATAGATTTAATTTTATTTCTAGGGCCTTTTCTTTTAGGACATGTCCAGCTGCCAACAAGATCTCACTCAGTGCCATCAGCATCTTTCTCGTGGTGGAAAGAGCTACGGAGGATGCTGTAAGCCAGTGCTGAGCCAACACTCACCATGGCCCAGTAGGTACCAGTAGTCGGCGAATGCACGCTACCACAGCCAATATACGCTGGGCCGCCGTGCAGCTACAACTGGACTTCCACAGCAGCCGATTCCAACCACAACGCTCCAACAGTTGTCCCAAAACAGCGCCCATTCAATTAGCAGTGTCCGTCACATTACGATTGGGATAGACTAGCCGACTTGCAAACGACGCTGTCGCTTTCGCCCTCATTATTGTATTGTCCTAACAGATTGTAAAGGCGCCGCCTGTGTATCCCAAGAAACAGCTCATTTCTTTGAGATATCTCACCTATAATAAGCCCATCATTATCAGCATTATAGTTTCAAAGGTTCCAAAAACTGACCAACAAGATGCCGAGCGAATACGCAACGAGGGGCTTGCCGCCCGCACCAGCAGTGTCTATGCACACTATGCACATGGTGGGCTTCCTCGTCGACGTGTACGGCCTAGACGAGCTCCCCGCTTCTGGTCCAGTGACCTGCTTATGGCTACTCCATCCTAGAACAAGAGATCGTTCCATCATGAAGGACATTGCCAGCCGTGCGGTGGCTGCTTGGAACGCGAGCCCAGGAGGCCAGAGACGGCAGCGCGGACTAGTTGCTTTGGCGGCTGATATGCCCAATCACGGCACCAGGCTCGTTCAGGACATGGCAAACCAGGACTGGCTTAAGGGTAACAAAACCCACGCCATTGATATGGTAGGTATTGTCCAGGGAGGCGTCACCAATACGGCGTCACTCATGGACCTGGTCTCGGGATACTTGCAACGCCAGGTCGATGCACATATTAGTCTAGGCTGGAGTCTTGGTGGCCACATGGCTTGGCAGCAATGGATCGGCGAAGACCGCATAGATGCTTCGGTATCCATTGTAGGATGTCCAGATATGATGGGTAAGCGCTGAAGTTCTGCCAGCTAAAACCGGATGCGTAATGTACTAATGTGCCACCACGCAGGTCTGCTGAGCAGCCGGGCTGCATACAGCAACATGAATTACGACCCAAAAACGTTTTTGGGAGGCACACACTTTCCTAACGATGTTGTCAACAACTGTTTGGCGCATGACCCCAAAGGTATTCTCTTCGGTGTCCAAGCTGTTCCACAGGCGCCATTGTCAAAGCAGGATCAGGACCGCCTGCGACCTATCTTGGAATCAAGAGTCCAGGGTAAGCGCTTGCTTCTTTGCTTTGGTTCGGAAGACAAACTCGTACCGCCTGCAAACAGCATGCCGTTGCTTGCTGTGCTGAAGGACGCCGCTACAGGTTGGTACGACGGTGGCAAGGGCGGTATCACTGTGATCGATAAAGTATATGAGGGCGTCGGCCATGCCTTTAGCAAGGATATGGTCACGGACTCTGTTGAATTTATCGTGGATGCCGTTGCGCGGGGGCCACGAACAACGCAGCACAAGGCCAGGTTTTAAAGAGTAAAAAATACATTTAGAATAGCCCTTACATCCAAGGACGGGGCGCATCCTCGTCAAGCGTTTCTCCCCCATTCAAATGACGAATCATTAAACCACAGTTATCATTTAGTTCGCTTTCTTGTGGGAAAACACCCTGGGACACATGCCATGGATTCCTGCGTTCTCGTTTACAAGCCAAACTTGCATCCCTGCCATGAGGATCAAGTGTCCATTCATCCTTTGCTTGCTCAACGCCTGCAACGGAGAAATTCGAAGCATCTTCCATTCCAGGAGGATCGATTCCAACGTAGTGAATGCGGTCTAGGGGATATCCAATAGCAACGCAGTGTCCATGAAGCACCCGTAGCCGCTTGAAGCCGTGACTAACGATTGTGATGCGTTGCGGCCAGACTGAAAAGCGGCTATAAAACAGAGTTATGCTGAATAGAATGTTATGGTACGAGTCCAGCGCGCGATCTTCTATCAAAATATTTGGCGGTACTTCTTCTGCCAGACCCCAATATTGGTTGGCGTGGGCGAGATTGGCATAACTCTGTGCTTCCGACAGCTTCGTCTCCTTTCTTGTCGCCGCTCTGCAATAGAGTTAGATTCATTTTTCTGCTCCAAATATACTCAATCGACTCACCCTGAAAATGCCAGCGCCGAGTCAGGTTCTCGGACCAGGCACTCTATTCCCGCGCGGGCGTGAGCGGCAAATGTGTCCGTCTCGCCTTTTTGAAAGTCAGCGATTAGCCATTCGTGTTCGCCTTTGCCCTTGGACGGACCACCGGTCCAAATTCCATGGCAACATACGATGATCAGACTGGTTGGCACTGACATGACCAAAATGAACGTGCTGTGGTGAATGCCAACGTCTACGTTGTCTGGCTGATGGTGGAGAAATTGGATACGAAGCCAGTGTCGGTGCGAGTGGTATTAAAATGACGAAAGCAACACCAAAGCCGAGATTGTTTATATCAGCAATATTATTATAGTACAAATGATGATACATGGCGCATATTGCTTATATCTACATTACGGTCCCCTTTACCGTCTTTATTTATCTTTTGGTCCGCCGCTCGACGATTCAGATGCGGGAGCGGACGTTGTCTTCTCCAAGCTTGGGCTGCGCACCACAGTCTTTTTCGATGCCTTGTTCTTGGGCGTTATACCGAAGATTTGTTTATAAGACATATACTTCTTATTCGGGTCTGCTGCACGTCCTCGGACTTTGGTCATGGCAGCGTGGGCTTGCGCTTCGTGATACTTTCGACGCTTCTGGAGCTCCTCGATACCCGTTTCGGTACCGGTCACTCGGTTGGGCTGCATCAAATCGTTCTTCATGCTGTTAATTCCTTTCGCATACCCCTCAGCCTGGTTTCGGTGATAGCTCGCTTCGGCCTGCAAGGCCTTCAGATCTTGGCTTGGCGTGGTAGATGTCCTATCTTTGTCGTCTTCAATTTCTCGGAGCTTGGCCTGTCGCGATGGGTTCTGGTGCCAGTGGCGACGAGCTTGCTTAAATTCTCGCTCTTCTTCGGGTGTCAAGGTTCGCTCCTGGGCTAGCCTTGTATAGTACCAAAGTTGTGACAACCCCGGTCTGTGTGTCTTCATTTTGCGGTGCCGCTCAACACCATCCAGACTGTAAAACTGGCGAATAAGATATAAACTTCCAGTAACGATAATGGGTCCACCAGCAGCCTTTTGGCTGGCCCACTGCATGGAAGATGTGATACTTGGGGCTCCTTCGTAAACCTGATCGTCCTTGGCTACAATAGCACGACCGATATCTCGGCCCAACTCAGCGGGTACCGCCTCAGGGTCGTTTGGGCCGCGGATGTACTCAACAAAAGCAAAGTTATCTTGAGGTCGTATCAGAGTCTCCAACAGTTGAGCAAACGGTTTGGACTTGCTAGCGGAGAGTCCCATAATCCAAGTGACTGGTGCGTCTCCTTCGCGAAGCTTCGAATCAACAAAGTTGGCCAGGTTGGTTACCCCAAGCATATTGTGAGCACCATCCACAAATACAGGCTCTTCACGGACACCGTGTGTCAAATCTGTAACGTGAACTAGCTCCTTTCTGCCTGGCAAATATGGCTTCGTAGCAAGTAGACGGTTGACGTCGATAGTAAGATCTGGGAAGAGGGACTTGAACGCCAACGACGCACAAAGAAGGTTCTGTCGCTCATACTGTTCCAGCTGAAATCGGTCGGTATCAATGGAGGAGAGAACTAGCTCAGCCTTCCGTGACAAGGTAACTTGTGTGCCGACTTCGTCTGCATGCTTTCGCAGAATATCCAGAACAGATACTTCATTAGTATAGTCCACTACGCAAGGGACTCCCGGACGCATAATACCAGCTTTAACTTTGGCAATTTCCTCCACCGTGTTGCCCAGATACTCCTGATGATCCAGGCCAATCTTGGAGATGACGGTAACACCCTTTTGTCGCATAACATTGGTGGCATCAGTAGCGCCACCCATTCCAACTTCGACGATGCCATAATCGACATGCATTTTGTCAAAAACACGGAAAGCTGTAGCTGTTTCAACTTCAAAGGGGGTCAATTCACCGGGGTCCTCTCCGGTTTGAAAGGTCCATCTAGTTGAGAGCTTGCTATATGCTTGCTGCACATGCTTCAGTTCCATTTCGTACATTCTCTTATTGACATACAGGCCATTGATGGTGATACCGTGATGTCGCTCAGGAATAGCAGGAGATGTATATGTTCCATGGCTAATTCCAGCCTGCTTGAACATGGCAGCCAGCAGAGCACAGATGGACCCCTTGCCATTGGTTCCGCCAACATGAATTCCTTTCCATGGTTGCGATTTGGGAACTATGCGTTCTATGCGTTCTAGCCCCAAGCGGATGTTTCTATGGTCCGCGGCAAGCTTCTTTTGGGCCGGGATTGCGGCATTGATGCGGGCCAGGGCACGCTTGATATCCCTTGCGGCCGGCATGGCGATAGAGTGGCCCTGCTTCCCCAGGTGCCGCCAATGTGGGAGCACAGGTGGTGAAATGGGGCGAATTGACGACTAAAAATGCCTCAAGTTGCCATGCGAATTGGCCCCGGGGTTCGGACGATGAAGCAGCGCGTGGTGGTAGCGGAGTCTTAAAATGACGATGCACCTATGCCGTGCTAAAATTCACGGTTACACCAGCCACAACCTGCGCCACAGCAACGCTCAGGGATTTTTTCAGCCACACGGGGTTGCCGCTTTCCAGGTTTTTGTCGTTGGCTGCTCCTTCCCACCCCCATTTTCGGCTCCGTTTTTACACTTTCTCTCCACCATAGTCGCCCGACAACCGCGACGAAGCGCTATTCCAGATCGCGGAATCCATCTCGATTCATCGCATTGTCGCGTTTGGTTATCGATTCCAGCAATTATACTAGCGCTACAAGATTATCGCGAGGATTGTTTCTGATCTTATCGCGACCTCTGCGCCTGTCGATTAGCCTGTTCTGCGACCACTGGACATCATCATGGGTCTTCCGTGAGTACTGCCGCCCCAGAGTTTATCCCCATGCAGCAGTGATTTTTGCATGCAGATGTTCGTCGCGCATATACTGCAGCCATCGGTTATGCTTTCAGATGGCCCCAACTGGCCCCAGAACCGCGAACTCTGCTGCACCGACGATTGCCGAGCTAGAGACATACTTTAAGCCTGTGCGCTAACCCGGTGCTTCTTTCAGTTTGTTCGGCGTAAAGACCGAGACGGAGCAGTCTCGCAAATTCCCTGCCAAAACCTCGTCAACGTTAAACTCAGGCATCCGAAGAGCCTACCGAGACGACTCACAGGAAAGACGCCATTCCCTTCGACGCGCTGCCTCCCGACTCTATGGCGCTGGAGCCCGCGAAGGACATCCGACGATACCAGATACGCCAACACGATGGCTAGAACAGGCTGCTGCAGGGCTGTCTAATTCTACTGGATCATCGCGTCGGCCGATGCGCGAAGCGTTGCGCGAGTTTGGAAGATACGAAACCGGCCGCGGAGAGAGTACTCGCCGACCCAACATCCCCGATCAACTGGGTGAGATTTTCGGGCCGCCCACATGGCCTGAAGCCACGCACTCTCGGCAGACGCCACACGATGATAGCTATGAAACAGATTTGGGTTGGTGGTCTATCGAGTCTGGAAATGCAGCGCGCAATGCGCGAATGGTAAGCCTCGGTCTTTGTCATTGCGTGAGAGCTCTTGCTAACTTGCTCCGCTAGCTATCGTCCAACTTTTCCCCGCAGCCACGAATTGCAGACGCTGTGAGCCAAAGACGAAGCCGACCCGGCGCACCCACGTCAGACGTAGAAGCTGCACGCCTCAGAGCAATTGCTGATGTTGGTGCATCACAACGCCGTACTGGTGCCTCGTCAGCGTCCCGTTCTAGAGAGTCTCGCACACGTGGTTTTGATGGCCTCGGCGACAGAGAACGTAGTCTCAGCCCAGAAGGCTGGGATACACTGCTGTCCACTCTCACACCAGACCCTCAAGCTCCTAGCGCCAATTCCTCGTTTGCTTCCGGAGCACAGACACAAGGCGCGAGCCAAGGCAACGGAGCCGTCTCGGAACCCGCTGCCGGTGCGGCTGGGCTCAGAGGAGACTCGTTGCTTGATGGACCCTGCGACTATGAGAATTCCGATGGAGAGAGAATTGAGTACGAGCATCCAGACTACGCAAGAATCCGTCGTCGCCGTGAGGAACGACGACTAAACCGCTCGCGTGTGCCCGACTTCAATCTAGATGGGCCTGGCGATCGGGACATTGGCTTCGGTCTCCGCGTCTTAGGAGGCGTTGACAATCGACGGGGCACCGTCAATGCTAGGCTTACTGGTCGGTCACGCCAGGATACCGACGAGATCCCCGGACCGCAAGTCACCAACAACAGTAGCTCTGACGACGCCAGCACGTTACGAAACGGTTGGGTTGGTCGCTTCTTGATTGGTGTTGCGGAGGAACGTGAACCCGAGCCATCGTCGGTGCCTCAACCAGAGGGCAACGAGGCCCCTAGCTCTAATGCGCGGTCTGACGAGGATTGGGTCGGCATGCAACGAATCGTCCGCCGTCTTGCTCACCGTCAGGACATTCCTGATGAGTGGTGGGCAGAGGTCGGATTAAGCCGCAACGTCGTGAACTACGAGCCCTCTCAAGCCAGCTAGCCATGACGCCTCGAAGCAAGATGTCATTTCTCAGGTGTTTCTTCTCTTTTTTTGGATCCTTTCGGCCCCGGAGGTCTTTTGGTAGCGATGTGCCATTTGCTATGATTCGGCGTATTTGTAGCATATATGTGGTTTTTTTTATGATTTGGGTGCATTGGAATTTCAGCACAATCGGCGTTTGAGCGGCTGGTTTGTCATTGTCCATTTTTTTTTGGTTTCTGAATTATATGTTTCAAAAAGTCTTACACTTTACGAATAATTAACAACAGCCCATGATGGCTGGCCCTTTTTATCGTTTTCTCCAACTCTGTACGCTTCTCTATGATGTGACACATGGCAGCCAGCGCATAAACTTCCACCACCAAGAATAAAAAAAAACATGCCATGCCTAGCCTATGGGAATTTAAGCAGCTGGTTTGTAAAATCCCTATTTGGCCCAGTGTCTCAAATCTCACACCACTGAGACGCGGGGGAACCAAGCACGGCTCTATTGGCTGTCGTCCTCCCTCGAGGTTGCAAGAAAAAGCCACTAATTTACAGCGGCTCCACTGCCGCTCAGCGAGTCCAATGCAGGGCTACAGCGCTCTGGGGCTTGCACGCGGCCACTGTGGGTGGCCCATTTGCACACTAAGCCTGCCAGGGAGGAGGAGAGAGTTGGCCCATTGTTTATGCGCCGGTGCACTGAGCCGGCCGTCTTCACCTTGATGCGTGTTGTTGTCTTTGATCATCTTCCCTTTTTTGGTTGCTCATCGTCTTGCTTGCTTGTGTGCGTGCATCAGGCTGCTGCTTCTACGCCAAGCTCACCACCGTTCATTGCATCTCGACATTTCGCATCCTTTGCTACAGAATGACGCGGTAGCTTAGCTCTCGACACTTCCACATCCCGCTCAACCCCTCCGACAAACAATCTCGCCGCTGCTTCCATCACCCCTATCACAACACCTGCCGTCATCCTGCCAGCGAAGTCACGATACCTATGTTTATGGGAATGCCGCTCCCCTTCATCTGCCGTCTTACCCAACATTTCCCTGTGCCCAACCCGCCCCAGACTTGGACGTGCCTCGCACAGGTCGACTGACCACGGAAATCTTCCCCGATCGACCCTCGACTCTCTCCGAATTACATGATATAGACTCTCTACACAATATTCAGCAGGCTCTGTGCCTTTTCTCTCTTATTCCAGCATGCCGACGGAAAGGCATCCGCCTAGCGAGGCCGGTCGTCCGGCTGCCCTTGTTGCAGCTCGTGAACGAGGCGGTACAGCACCTGGTACACCCTCACGGCGCGACAGAGTACGCGAGAGCTCTGCTGTGCAGGATCCCGGACTCAAGGATTATGTGCGTAGTTGATTTTACCAGCAATTGGTCACAGAACCACTGAATCTAGCTAACACGATGCTTCTACAGCGACTTGGCGAATGCCTGGGTAAAGGTGCCTTTGGGTCTGTATATAAAGCCTTCAACTGGAATACAGGAGAAGCTGTTGCTGTCAAACAAATTAAGCTCTCCGATCTACCAAAGAGCGAGCTACGTATGATTGAGGTACGCAGTGTCGCATCACTTGACAAACAGCAAAACGCAGCGCTAACGGCTTCCTATAGAGCGAAATCGATCTCCTTAAAAACCTTCGACATGATAATATTGTCAAGTATGTCGGGTTTGTCAAGTCCAAGGACTGCCTGAACATCATTCTAGAGTAAGAAGCCTTAAACATTTGAGCACCGGATATGAGACTAACGCTGGACTAGATACTGCGAGAATGGCTCTTTACACTCTATTTGCAAAGCATACGGAAAATTCCCCGAAAATCTCGTCGGAGTATACATGACGCAGGTGCTTCAGGGTCTACAGTATCTTCATGACCAAGGTGTCATTCATAGAGATATTAAAGGCGCCAATATTCTCACAACCAAGGACGGCACCGTCAAACTCGCAGACTTTGGCGTTTCTACGAGTACATTGGCCAACGGCCAAGACAAAGAGGCACAAGTCGTGGGTACACCATACTGGATGGCCCCTGAAATCATTCAATTGTCCGGAGCCAACTCTTCTTCGGATATCTGGAGCGTTGGTTGCACAGTCATTGAATTGCTACAGGGAAAGCCACCATACCACAACCTGGCCGCGATGCCGGCATTATTTGCGATTGTAAATGACGACCATCCCCCTCTTCCAGAAGGGATATCTGCGGTATGTGGCAAATACAGCTTAGCTAACACCGGACTGGAAACTAACTGGAGTAGGCCGCGCGTGACTTTCTTATGCAATGTTTCCAAAAGGATCCCAACCTAAGAGTTTCGGCAAAGAAACTTCTGAAACATGCGTGGATAGTAAGCTGCAGAAGAGCGGCCGATGCTCCTGTAGCCAAAGCCCCCGCCAACTTCAGCCAAGCTGTTGAAGAGGTCAAGCAATGGAACAAGGCCCTTAACTCATCCGATCCCCATGTTCGAATGTCTTCTGGGTCCGATATGCACCCTTCCGCTCGAGTTCCAAGTGGAACGCCAGCGAAAGGCCCTCTCAGTCTCAAACCGCGGGCTGCTGTTGAGGCTTTCACCGCTGCAGAACTCGATGACGACAACTGGGATAATGACTTCGCAACAGCAATTTCGCCTAATGCTTTACAGTTGCCCCATTTACGTCCGCAAGACAACTTCGGAGGCCTACTGTCTGGCGATCGCTTGAAGGCGTTTGCATCAAATAACGACCACAAGACCGATAAATTGTCATACGATGATGACTTTGAAGGCGAATTACTAACCATCAAGGGTCACAACCATAATCAAACCCACGACGATGTTCAAGACCGAACTATACGTCCAATTACAAGAAAGCCACCGAAACTCCCGGAACAACAGCACCGAGGCCACCAACGTGCGAAATCAATCCCAAATAAAATTAATACCAACGTCGGCCAATCGTATACACAATCTCCTGCTAAGCCAGCGCTTGGAAACAAGTTTGAACTGCCAATCTCCAACAATGTTATCCATAGAGAGCGGAGTATTGAAGACTACTCGGACCTCTTTGTTGATAACGAGAATGTCTTTAACCAAAAGTTTGGTCAGGTATGCAATCGTTATAACCCCAACATCTTTGCTACAAACTAACATAGCAATAGGATACTCGTGGTTTAGACTCACCGCAATTATTCCATCCTTCTGACCTGACGAGCTTGCCAAGATCTATGCAAACCAGCGACGGCGGAAGCATGCGAAAGCGGCCACCATCTCGTCCCTCTGTCCTGCCTGACCGCCCCATGCGTAGGACGCGGTCGTCAGTTGAAATTCAGAAATTTGCTGAAAATGACGACGAAGACTTTTCCGATGTATTCGGCGTTGAGGGCTCGCACGCCTCCAAGGTTGAAAGTGATCGTGGATCTGAAGATGGTGCTCTTATGCTCATGTCTAAAATGTCCAGCAACTCATGGCTTGCAGATGAGGAAGACGAGGACGACCCATTTGCAGCTATGGATCAAGGCTGGGACGAGATGGATCTTGAAGCAAATATTGCCCGAGACAGGCACGCTAGACTCGCTGAGAAGGTTGAGGAACTAGTAGTCTGTCTCAAATCCGAAGAAGGCGAGGCGATTCTCACCGAAGTAGCAGAAGACCTCGTAAGTGAACATGGCATCATTTTCGGACAACGTACTAATTTGTCTTGCTTAGCTGGCCATGCTCTGGGAGAATCCCGAAACGAAGAACCTAATCATCGCGTCCCATGGGTTGCTCCCAATTCTTGAAATTTTAGAGCCATGTACGGTTAAAAGCAGACAATACATGATCCTGCAGCTGCTCAAAGTTGTCAATGCGGTATGTGACACGCCTTTCTATTGTCGGTTAAAACTGAAATGCTAATCAAACTTTTAGATTATCCTGGACGATGTCGAGATTCAAGAAAACTTGTGTTTCGTGGGTGGTATACCAATTATTACAAAGTTCGCGGCTCGTCAATACTCTGATGAAATCCGACTGGAAGCTGCTGCATTTGTGCGACAAATGTACCAAACTTCGACTCTCACACTCCAAATGTTCGTCTCAGCAGGCGGTCTCAACGTCTTGGTCGAGTTTCTGGACGAAGACTACGACAACGCTAGGGACCTGGTTCTCATCGGCGTCAACGGCATCTGGAATGTCTTTGAACTACAAGGGCCAACACCCAAGAACGACTTTTGCCGTATCTTCTCTCGAAGCAAGATTCTCTACCCCCTTGCCCTTGTTCTCCATCGAGTCTTGGACGAAGAAGGGGAAGATAACCTTGGTGAGCTGATTGAAGGGCGTATCGTCAACATCTTTTATCTCTTCAGCCAAGCCGAGAATTACGTCAAGGAAATGGTGGCTGATCGACTTGTCCTTAAGAGCGTGTTGAAGGACTTGCGTCGCATGACTGCTGTCCATCAGATTACAATGCTCAAGTTTATCAAAAACTTGTCCATGTTATCCACCACCATTGAGACTCTCCATTCCGCTGACGCCATCGAAGTTCTCATCGATCTTCTCAGCTACGGCATGAAGAGGAATCAGCCCCAATTCCGCGAAATGTCGAACCAAGTATTAAACACGTTATTTAACCTTTGTCGACTAAGCAAAGAACGACAAGAGGACGCGGCTGTCGGTGGCATTATCCCGTTGCTTTTACGCATCATGCGCACCGATCGCCCTCCAAAGGAGTTTGTGCTCCCCATTCTTTGCGACATGGCTCACTCTGGATCCAAAGGACGTCGATATCTGTGGCAAAATCGAGGTCTTGAGTTTTACGTCTCGCTTCTTACGGACCAATACTGGCAGGTTACTGCATTGGACGCCATCTTGATTTGGCTGCAAGAGGAAACTGCCAATGTTGAAAACCACCTGATTGACGGGAGCTTTACGCGGGCCATTATCAGCGGCTTTAACACGAACAAGCTCAATTCGTTTGACTCCAACTTGCTTGAGCCCCTTCTCAAGCTTCTCCGTCTCAGCCCAGGAGTAGCTGCATCCCTCGCCAAGCCTGAGATGTTTGCTGGCATTGCTCAGCGTCTTGGCCACAAAAAGGCCGTTGTTCGCCTCAACTTGCTGAGACTGGTGAGGGCCATTACTGATGCTTCAGACCCTGACCTAGGGTCTGGTGACGGAACAAGCACTGTCAACAGTGCTCAGGTCCGATCTCTTATGGAAGCTATCCAAACGCTGGCGGAGATGGACTCGGCACTTCTTGTTCGCAATCTTGCCTCTGAGCTCGTGCGCTCTCATACCGAAGGAAGACCGTCCCCTGCTGCGGTGATGCTGATGCGCCACGACTCCGTAGCGGCACTCTCGTCACAGCCAGGCTCGGCGTCTTCGCAACGTCGCTCAGGCACCCGCCGCAACACGAGTTTCACTCCCCCCAATCTCCCCGGATCCATGTCGTTCCCACAAACCCCGACACACCGCAGCCGCGCCAGCTTAGCAGGCAACACGCTCATCGAGATTGCTGCTAGCCCGCGTCGAGGCCCCCCAGCTGACCGAATCGCCCAAGAAGCCATGTACCGCCCACGAAGCCGGGACGGGCCATCATTGATAACCAACATCCCGCGCCGCGTCAGCGGTGATGCCAGCTCCATCAGTAGCGCCACCAGCAGCGTCTCGTCCAACGCAAGCTCGATGCTTCCGCCGTCGTCAAAGAGCCGTCTCCCGCGGACCTCGCTTGCGAACCTAACAACATCCCGCGGCGCCGGTGCCATTGGCGTTCGATCCGAGCTCGCTCCGCCCATGGTTGTGCGGACAGAAAGCAACACGCCAAGTAACAGAGACGTCACAACACCAAACTCTAGTCGTCTCCCACACTGGGCATCTGCCTTCTCGCGCGAGAGTAGCGTCGGCAGCAGTACGCCGGGCAGCGCAAATAGCTCACGAGATGGCCCTGGACGAAGACGGGCCCGAGGGGCATCTACGGATATTCGGTGGTAGCTGCGTCAACAGGACAGAATAGGCCGAAAAGACTTTTAATGTACATAATAGAGGAGCAGCAATAGCAGCAGCGTACTCTGAAAAAAGCATATTAGCAAAGACAATACACTCATCATATGTATACTTCCCCATCTTTTGTACCGTGATAATACATCGACAGTATGTCAGGCTCCTGTTTACGTAGTAGTTGATTAAACATTGTCACTGATAATGAAAAGAGCCAGTTTTTGAAACGAAGTTTTGTTGTTTACTATATATTGCGGTGTTGGCAAGGCGGCTTGGGCCAGAAGCCAAAGGCGCGCCAGAATCAAACAAGAATGCCAGTACAAATAAATCGATACAAAAACCAATCATCATAATGGAGGCTAGCCTCGCATTTGTTGCTAAAAAAGCTTGCATAAAAATTATTATCTTGATAAAGGAGTGACGTTGAAGTGAATTAAAAGACTCGATTCGTAAACAGCGTTCGTCTTGGCCGCATCCATCCGGGGAGTGAAATCAACAATGGCCAGAGCAGACAACAGACTGCAAGTAATAAACGCGCTGAGTCGAAGAGTTCCATGTAAAAGTTGTGGTCAAATGGGGAAAGATGCAATCCGGCAATCCAAGCAATCGTATCACAAGTATCCGGGCGTAAAGTCGTAAAGGTGAAACATGTAAAAAATAAAACAGGGTGAAGTGAAAAAAGTTTGTCCCTCAGGCAAATGGTGATCTAAGCAGCATTGGCCTTGCGCTTGTCGGCGCTGGTAAGGACAAGGCGAGCAGCCTTGCGGTTATCCAAAGCCTCCTGCTCCTTGGCGGCTCGCAGAGCACTGTTCTTGAAAACGTTGGCGAAGGAGCTATTGTCAGCTTCGAGCACCGGGGAGGCATCACCACCAGAGGCAGTCTTCTGAGCAGAGCTGGGACGGTCAGAGCCAATAGCACCCCAGCTGCCACTGGCAGATGTGCGAGAGCTGCCGCACTCCAAATCACCAATGAGGCTGCCCGAGCCGCTGCGGCCAGAGTCAGATTCGTTGTCAGTGATGGGGGAAGCAGAATCCTCGGCAGTTTCGGAGACGGGGCTCATGCTACCTGCGGAGCTGCCAGTGCCCTTTCTGCGGACCAAGCCAGCTCTCACGAGGTTGTGAACGGCAGAGCGACGTGTGCGTGTAGCAAAGTTCTTGCTTCCCTCGTGCTTGGCAGTGGGCTTAGACTTGAGCTCATCAAGAGAAGGAGGGCCACGGGGCTGACGAATGGGGTGTTCACCAGCGCGAGCTTGGCCAGGTCCATAGCCTCCAGTCATGGGAGTCAACGGGAAAGTCGCAGTCTTGGGACCGGCGGACTTGGGGCCGTCGCAGGACATTGCAGAAGCCAAGATGCTGTTAACGGGAGCAAGAGACGAGGCTTTCTTATGGCCGCGTCGGAAGGCGTTGGCAGATGGAGGGGGCAGAGGCGCAGCGTCCTGGGGAGAGTCAAATCTCTTGGGAGGAGAGATGCTGCGAAGACCGTTCTGGGCTAAGTGCTCAGGAGGGGGAGACACTTGGAGACGAGGTCCAGCACCGCCTTGCTGATAAGCGTCAAAGCTGGGGGGCATGGGCTGCTCAGCATAACCAGCAGGAGAAGCAGAAGCGGCGTTGTCAACATAGTACTGGCCAGTGACAGGGCTGTAGTACACTTGTTGGCCTTGGCTGATGGCAGCCTGGATACTGCGTTGCTGGAGCTGACGCTGCTGCTGTTCGTAAAGGGCTGCTTGCTGCTGCTGATGGGAGAGCTGAGGGCTGTTGATGTTCATCTGCTGAAACTGCTGGGCGGCGGCCTGCACACTGCGGAGCTGCTGCTGAAGTTGCTGCTGCTGCTGAGCAAGATACATGTTGGTTGCCACTAGCTGAGCATACAGGTTGGGGTCCATCTGATCGCGGTACTGATCATCCATAGCCAGCTCAGGAGGAGCAAGAACTTGGTCGACGGTATATTGCTGCTGCTGTTGTTGATGCTGGTGCTGTTGCTGTTGCTGAGGCTGGTTCATCATGGAAGCAAAGCTGTTCTGCTGGTTGCCATAGTGAGGGAGAGCAGTCTTGGGCGGGTTGTAAAGGCTGTCCTGGGCGTGGCCATGCAGACTGGCAGCCATGCTGTTTCTAGCATAGTGCTGCTGCACAGTAGGCGAGGTTGGGCCAAATGAAGCCGCAGTTGCCGACTTGGGGGCAGTCCTTAAGCCAGCAAGAAGGTGGGAGCGGCTAGTTCTGGGGGTGGGAGCACCAGTGTCTCTAGCAGCGTTGCCACGGTTAATGGCATCAAAAGAAAGAGGCTTGATGTTCTGACCACCTCTGCGGGAGGAGAGGCCACCAGACGGCGTGGGTAAGCCGTTGGAGTGAGAAAAGTTGGAAGACATTTGAGCAAGACCACCAGTGTCCATGGCTCAAAATTCAAACAATGATGATGTTGTGAAATGCAGGTCTATAATGCAAGAATAAAACGAAACGGGGTGAGCGGCTGGCGCAGGAGAGCGAGGCCGTGCAAGAGGATTAAAAGAAGTAAAATCCGGAACAGTGCTTGTCTGAGGCAGGTGAGGATGCTGGTAGACGCTAAATATGGGTGATGGATGATAGAAAACTGTGGTTCAAAGAAGAAGAAAGATGCGTCGATAGAATGCACTGGGCAAAACCAAGGTCGAGCGCGGGTTCTCAAATCCAAGAAAGGCAAAAGATGGGAGTTTGAGAGGTGTCTTGCGGAAACGTGTGTCTGTCAAGGATACCACACAACTGATTCTCCTGGGAAACCAAAACACAGGCCTGGTGGTGATGGGCAGGAGCGAGTTTGACGAGATGAGTCGCTGTGGTTGCTGTGACGGATGAATTAAAAAGATGACTGGGGTTGTGATGCTGTAGCTGAACTTGATGCTGTCGACAAGTAGGTATCGTTGAAAAGGAGTATAAAGTACAGATGATTAGGATATGGTGCTAATCGCGGATGAAAGACGGTTCCAAACGGGAGCAGAGGCGATATCGAAGAGTAGGCAGTGGTGCAAACGAAGGAGTTTGCGTTGTCGGTTCTGGGGAGTTACGCGGAAAAGGGTAGCCGAGATGAACGTCTTGACAAAAGTTTTCGTAACTAGCACCACTGTCCTTTTTTTGGTATTTTTCAAAACAAAAGTTGCTTGTTTTTTTTATCGGGTTGAGTCGATCCTAGTTGGGTCACGATGGTGATTTGCGAGCGTCGGAAAAACGGGTGACAGGCGGCGGACGATGCAGTGCAAAGAAAACAGAGGCGAGCGAGAAAATTGCAGCAGCTGGAAGAGATGGAACCGGAAGAGTCGAACGAAAACGCGTCGAGACCAAAGGAGGAGGAGTTGGAGGAGGGAGGTGGGAGGGAGATGCGAAGAGAGAGAGGAAGATGAGGGTGGTGATGATTTGGGGGAAGAGAGAGAAAGAGAGAGGAGAAGAGCGGGCAGACCAAATGAGGTGAGCGCGCGCTGTAGCAGCAAAAACTGGGGGCGGAGGGCCAGCGGAAAAGGAGACGAGCGGGCACCAGACCACCAAACAGCAGTAGAGCCAGTGGGCACCAGCAGGCACACACGCTGAGAGGGGGGGCGGCGCTGCGCTGAGGTCCACTAAAAGCGAATGAAAAGAAGACCCCTGGAAGAGCGGGCTTGTGGTTCGCTGGCGGGTTGACTTGTGGGGGGGCAGGGACGAAATACCCGCTGAGGAGAAAAAACGCCGCTATTTTTTTCCTTTAATTACAGGGCCGAGGCGGCAAAGCAGAACAAAGGAATAGGCGACCACGGTAGACGAAGGAGAAAAGAAGACGAATGGAGAAATTTCAAGCAAGTGTAAATGTAACAAACTATCATTTCTATATTTTCCAAAGAGTTTTCGCGAGGTATATACACCTGGCAACTCTCTAAACCGCGCACCAACCCAAAACCAGAGTCACGGGCAGCCACCCAATCACAGCCAAGGCAGTTTCTAGCGTCCATTTCCCTCATTTTATTTACAGGTGAGATGGGGACCGGTGCAGCCAATGATGCGCCGAGACGTCCCTGCAGCATGGCTCCCCTGTCATCAGCGCCAGCGGCACTAGCCAGCAACCAGCTGCAACTATTACTCGTCTTTTTTAGTGTGTGGAGGGGCCGCCTGCTGCCGCCAATGCTGTGTTACACTGTATTTAGCACGCTAGGGACCGCCAGGGGGGGAACCATGGAAAAAGGAAACAAAAAACGCATGGAAAAAGAAAAACGAAAAAACAAACTTCGAAAAAAAGAACAATAGATACATGCAAACTGTGAAGAGACGACTAGTCAATACATCTAATAATAATAAACCCACCGTATATTGGACGCCCAAAAAATACAAATGCCCAATACGATAATTTCAAACATGCCCTGCCCAGGCACTGCTCCGTAGGTACCTAAGCTACCGTACTGTACCTACTTTGTGCAGAGAACCATAATTTCCATACGGCGACAGGTGACTGGGCGGCTGCTGGCGTTTTTTCAGGGGGTGGCTCGGTTGCCGCACAGGGTACCTTATCTGCCCACCAAAACCCCATACATATCGCAGGTACCATCTGCACCTCCCATGCACCTCCAAATGTTACAGCTGCAGCCACTCAACAGCACCCCTCTCTCTTTTGTTTTTCCCACTGTACTGGAAGCAGGGTTCCCATACTTTGTATGTAAGAAAACGATGCAGGAGGGCACTGCGCTGTGGCTGTTCGTTCATACTGTGCTGTGCTGTGCTGTGCTGTGCAGGTTTTGGATTTTCGCCCCGCAGCTCGTGCGGCAACAGCGCCTTATTGTCTGCCTGCACACAAGCACGCGATGCCTCCGTAGAAAAACCTTGGAATCGATATTGCCACCCGAACACTACGAACAAAGGATATCAGTTTGGCAGTCATACGGGCCAAAAAAATATTCATCCCCAGTTTTCTAGCTCGTACCCGAATCAACACGAAAATTAAAATAATAATAAAAGAAATACGAAGAGACCAACAGGCAGTCAACCGCCACCATCCATTCCAACGTTACCATTCTTCCTCGCTCCTCACCACACGTCTCAGTCCCACGCTCGCTTCCCCTCTCGTCGCTTTGGGCCGTCCCGAGTGATGTGACTGGTCAGCCTCGATCCCACGGCGCTGTCTGACACCTTTCTTGGTTGCTGCACGCGGAGATGGAGGGGGGCAGAGACGTCTTGGAGGGGGCTAATTGGATGCCATTATGCATAGCTGCGACACCACCCACCATGCCTTGTCTGTTACTGGCTGTTCTTGCTGTCTGTATGCATGCATGCTTTGCCATTTCCCGCATATCGAACACGCGCTGAACCCCCTGGCTGAATCACACTGGATGTCCGCCGAAACCACGCACGGCATCAAAAGAAGACGCCCGCCGATCCCGGCATGTGCCAAAGCGTAAAAATAGAACGTGTGCTCTCCCCTTACTAACCTTGATCGCATACATGGGCCCTTTATTTTATACATGTGGCAGTTTTATGTAGTGATGTGTGCTGTATAACTTGGCACGTTGTTGCACTGTACGTACTGACCCAGCAAACGATCTGCTCTTCGGGTCTCAAGTCTTTGCAGCACTTCGCATAAACTTGGCATGCTCGGCCCTTCTTCACCTTTCATCTTTTTGTCTTTTGTTACGCCGTGGCGCTGCAGGACAGTAAGCCGGGCTCGACCACCCGCTTCTTTAGGCTCGCGCGCGAGCAAGGCATTCCTCGCTCAGCCTGTCTTAGCACACCGGGTCTTAAGCGCATGGCCATCACGCCCAATCACGCTTGGCCAATGCCTCCAACTGCGTGCACCAAAGACAAAGGACACTTTATACCAGTTCGTTCGGCGGCGTCCAATAACGCGCCTGCCCGCTCCCCAGTGTCGATCCACCAACGCAACCACTTGCAACGAATCGCTGCGTCTGAAGCCCCCCGGGCAGTGGGATTGCCCAGCATCGCCGGGCGCTTAGCGTGCATGCGCCCAGTAGCCAATCACGATGCAAGACGCCGTGTCGCTACTTTGGACGGTATTAGTTCCCTCCACCTGATGCCTGCCCCTAGTGCTGTTTCCCAAGCGGCCGTTGCCTAGCGTGATCCTGCCGGTTGAACGAAAAAAACGGGCTGCTTTTTACTATATTTACTCTTTGGGCACTAAATCGCATCTGGCATCTACCGCCGAAAAACCCTGTCCGGGGTCGAGTTCGCCAACGTACACTGTGTTGCTGCTCGTCCACCCCGCATGCATATACATACATCCAGCCTCGGCGCTTGCAGCTGCATGCAACTCCTTTTTTACACTTTTGTATAATTGACATACTGGCTGACCAGGCATATTGCCTGTCAGCCTAAGCAGAATGCCTGTAAATGGCGCAGCCAATCGATCAGCCTATCCGCAGCATCGGGCGGGTACTACTACGGTAGTACCCTGCATTGGAATCACTCTACACTAAACCCATGGACTTAGGTGGCCAGCCAAGGGCGGGAATCGATTTGCAAATACAATGTAGAGCGATATATTTTCGCTGAGTACGTAATTCTGTAACTGAGGTCAGTATGGCTCACCCAGTGTTGCATGCCTCGCCGTTTGATGTGCTGTGGCGTCGCACTCTACATTGTTCTAGCTACCCTCCAATGGTTAATGTTGACTAACAAGCTGCCGACGTTTATCTAGAGAAAACCACACATTCGCGGGTACGGCTACCACTACGACATACAAATCAAAAGCAAGGCTAAGCAAGGCCCCAGCCAACTAACCCCCATTCGTTTAGTCGCTTCATCACACACGCTCCAGAAAGCCTGGCCGCGTCGTGACGTGGTCCCTCCCCCCAACATCATGCAACATGCCAAGCAGGAGATATATGCCCAATTATCCAGCTTCTTCGGCGAGCCTTCTAATCGGGCTCCTGATAGCCCCGAGCCATCCGAGCACTAACTATGGGCCGAGGAACCCCCCCGAGAGCAAGTACTAAAAAACACTTCCACTTTGGGACCGCAGCCGAACGCTGCGGCAGCATCAGCACCAACCACCTACGGACAAAGGTAAAAGATGAAACGCCAGGCTCGGCCCTACTTGCGAGACAGCTGCCTGCCCTCATCGGGTGGCTGGCAGCAAAAAAGCTTACTAGCTTTCGATTTTCGTTCGGCGAGCCTATTCCAAAACAGACGTAGGGCCGGCTCGGGCGATGACGACTTGAGAAACCCACCTGGAGGGCGGCGTCATCTTGAGCCAGCCAGCCTCACAGGGCTGAAAAGAAGGAGTCGGACGTTTTGCCTCTCGGGAACTTACGTCAGATGCCTCCTCTTTCTTCTGAAAGTTCTCGCGAACGTGTTTTTCAGGAAAATGAAGTCTGGTCCGCGTGGTTTGCTATTGGTCCCATCCGACGGCAGCAACAACAGTGGCCAGCCAGCCAGCCAGCCAGCCAGCCCTTTTTTTTTTCGGGCGATTTTGTGCAACATACTTCTTTCCATGTAATTCGCTGCTCGTAGGGCGGCTGAAGTCAACTGGGGTGTGCTGCTGCTGTTTGGCGTTTCAGGGTTGCAGCCGCTCCAGAGCCTGATGATGAATGATTTCCAAAAGAGCCGTTGTCAATTTCTCCCTCGGCAGTTGAGTAAGACGACCAAACTCTGTGTGGCTTTTGTTGTCTCGTCGTAAACGAGGCGAATACTCCCGAGCGTCGGCTTTTTTTTCCCCTACTGTTCGTAAACTGACTGATGTTGAACGAGAAACATACACACATAGAGGGGGTCAAAAGTAAAGGGAAGATCTTTCCTGTTTTTTCTAAAGGATACCGCGTATTAGACTAAAGATCATGAGAGAGAAAAAAAACACACGCATTGCCTCCCGTCATTTCCTTTTGTGCTCTTGCAACAAAAAAAAACATGGTATGCCAGCACAGAATGAGGCTGCTGCTGCCCATAAGTCGTCATTAGTCGTGAGAAGGAAAGGGAAAAAACAAAGACCGAGAAAATAGTGTTCCAAACGGGTAAATCCGACCAAGCCAATAAAAGCAGCCCAATTCTATTTACAGATTTTCATGGCCCAAGGTGGGCAATGTGACCGGCTATCAAACAGTCTAGAAGGGAAAAGACGACACGCCCATTTCCAAGAATGGAAAGCCGTGTAAGATGTACGCTGGGGAAACCCAAAAAAAAAAGAGAACCTGGCTCACCAGCCCGGAAACCGCTGAAAGACACAACAAAAATGCGACAAAATGCGAGAAATTTTGAAAAGAAAACAACGTATTTGACGAAAAATATGTCGATTCATCAGGGGGGGTGTTTTGTCCATGTCGTTTCATTGCTGCGTCTGACATGGAACGTGCGTTCATTCATTCAGCCTTGGTGTAGTATACGGCGTCGTCGGGCAATCGAGCTAGGCAGCCGATACTGTAGAACAGTCCTGGTGGACAGTGGCAAAGTGGAAACAGAACCAAGGTTTCTTTTTTTTTTCAGCGGCGCATCTCCTCTGGTCGCACATTGGCGCCGTAGAATCCGCCGTGGCCGTGCTGTGCGCCCGACGACTGACAGGCTAAGCATACTCCGCCACCATAGACCCGCGTATGGCGAGTCCACCCTGCTCCTTGGCCGTCGACGGCGGAAATAATCTCGCCCTTGATGTCGATGTTTCGGCGAGGTGAGGCATCATGACCAGGAGTGCTAGGCGCAGCGCCGGGGGGAGCTGGTGGCAAGACGGGGCTCCTGGGCGGATACGAGCTGGGCGAGAAGGCCGTGGCGGCGGCGCCCTCGTTGCTGATGAAGAGCTGCTCGGCGTCGGGGGCCGTGGACATGGTCGATGTCTGCGGCGTAGGGATGCTGATGGGCAGCGTTTTTGTGTAAGAGCGGCGCGTGGGCTGCGACATCACCAGGGAATCGGACTCGGCCGTCTCGGCCATGTAGTCGGGATTGGGCTGGTGCATGAAGCTCTCGAGGTTCTGGCGGCGGTCTTCACTGGTGAAGATGGTCGAGCTCAGCTCCGGAGGCGTCAGAGGCGGCGCCGGGGGAAGGCGTGTGATGAAGTGCCGTTGGATGATGTCGCTGTCTGTCTGGAGCGAGAGGGCAGGCTGCTGTTGTTGGTGCTGCTGCTTGCTGCTTCGCAGCGACTCGGTCGACTTGGTAGCCGGTGATGAGGAAGTAGAACCAGGGCCTTGAAGGCCGAGTTGGCTGTGCATTGTGAATGCTGTGTAAGAGCGAAAGGAGATGGGAGAAGAAGAAGAGAGAGAGGGAGCCTTTTCGTCAACCTGGCAGCCAGAGGCATCCAACGACCACGATGAGAGCGGTGAAGCGCGGCGACGACGATGGTTATGAATGGAGCAGTAGCGGCTCGAGAGATATTTGAGTACGCCGCGGGTGCTGATGAGTGTGTATTGAAGAAAGACGAGGAAGCCAAGCAGCGCAAAAGCCGTATGGACAATGGCGACGGCGGGATGCTGAGTATTGAAGTACTTGGCCGGGGCCCATGCGTGGCCGTCGGTGCTTGGACGGCGGTCAGCCATTGGTGCGTATCGAGATGCGTAGGGTGTGCCAGCCAATGTCGCGATTCAAACACCCGGGTTCGGGTTCAGCCTTCTTTTTTTTGGTGCTGGTGCCCTTGTATGTTAGTCTGGGCCGGCGGCGTATGGGTATGGTTGGTTGGCTGTGGATCGCAGTGGTGTAGTAGTCGGGCCTTAAAAGCGTCTAAAAATGGACATAATCCGCGGGGGCGCGGCGGCCTTTCTCACGCGACGTAGAGCGAGCGTCAAGTGGGATGGGATGGAATTTGTTCAGCCGAGGGACGAGAGCCGGATAATGCGAATGGCGTTGTCGTGGGCTTGGGCTGGGCTGTGTAAGGTTGCCGTAGGGCAGAGGTGAATGTGTCGGGATGTTCTTTGTTCACAGCGATGATCTAAGATTTGTTGCATATAGGATATCGTGGCTTTTCCTATAAGGTCGCTTTCTCTGTTGCAGATTCTCTTGCTGCAAGCAGGTAGTGAAAGAAAAAAACTAATGTTTGCTGCAATGTTGGGCGAATCGGGCAAGCAAGCAAAGTACCAAGAAAATTAATAGTATTATTCGCGATGGGCTCCGTAAAATGCTTCGTTTAACACTCGTGTGTATCGCCGCTCCCCCCCAAAAAAATGAGTAAGTTGACAATGAAACAAGAGTCAGTCGAGGCTGAATGGGCCGATGGCGCCAGCCGTGGACTGATGATGGATGGAGGAGCGAGAGGGCGACGTGTGTAAGGCGATTTTTGCGCTAGGATGTTGATTTGGCTGGTGTGACTGGCTGAAGGAGCGAGGAAACCGAGGACGATAGCGGCGGAAGGAATACGGCGGAGTGGATGTACGCGCGCTGTTTGGTGGTACTTGCAGTGGTGACTATAGCGGCAGCTGTAGCTGTAAGGCGCTGTAACGGCGTGGCAGGTGCTGGGTACTGTACGGGGAAGTCAAAGCCAAAAACACAAGAGGGGATGGCAGTGGTGGTGGTGCGGCAGCTGGACGTATATGAAGAAAAGGGAAGCACCCGGAAAAGGAAAGCAAATAAAACGAGGATATGCAAAGCAAGCGCAAAACAACACACTAGCAAAAGACACAAAAGACCGGTGTGTGATTAAATTTCTTAAGCAGAAACGTGCTGTGCTCACTACGGACAAGACACCTAAAAGACCCGGTGGTGGTGAAGCCGGATTCATCTCGCGTCATGCACCCAAGCCAACCACTAAAGGACCCCACGCAACGGGCCCAACCCATGCTGGAAGCTCAGCTGTGAAGTGCAAAGCTAGCGCAGTTTTTTTGGTTTTTCGGAGGGGCGTGGGCCAGCGCACGGCAGAGGCTCAGCGCTGCTGGGCTGCCGTGTGGAGCCTTGCTCCGATCTGACAATGGGCGTTGCGCTCTGGAACGGGGGGTGAGTGGGCAGCAAAGCAGTACCAACTGTAAGCAGTAGACATCGAAAGTAATCACAGCGAGGAGAACCAGATTTCCGGAATCAGACCTTTCCGTTTTCTATTGCCCACGATCCCTGTAGCACTAGCAGCAGCCGCTGTAAATTGCTTTTTCTGAGGCTCGTCTCCTTTCGATCTGGCACCGTGTCTCGCTTCTTTCTCTGCACTTCGCATTACTTGGCTCGGGTGGGTAATATGTCATGTTCAACTGACAGGTGAGCATGGCGCAGGTCGTGCGATGCTTTGGACTAGCCTGACGGAAGGATGGCACTAAAAAAAATACTAGATAATAAAAAGTCAACAGACATATAATCCGTCGAATCCTTCTTATCACAACCGCCAGCCCAGCCAGTCGCAAACACCGCCCCTGTGGGCATTCATCCCCCCCGTCATCGGCGATGCTGTAGCAGCAGCAGCGGCGCAGGGCGGGTGACGCGCCGAGGCGGCTGCTTCAGAGCCTGTTCTGTGGGCGAGCCAAAGGGTTTCAGCTGATGTCTGCTGCTTGACGCAGCGCTAACGAACGGGCCCGTAGAAACTCTATTGGCTGGGGTGGTTGCGTGATGCGGCCGATCGCACCACGACCACCCGGCACCGCAGCCTATAATTCATTTTTATTTTGTTTTTGTTGTCGTCTTGTGTCTCTCTTTGTATTATAGACGTCTTTTTTCATGTTTCTGCGCCAGCTGCTGCTGCATGCATACCACCACCCGCAACAAGGAGGCGAGCCCAGTCCCTACGTACAGTACCAGTACCTACAGTACATGCTGCTCTAGCAAAAACGTACATGCCAAACCCCACCACTTGACTCAACCAAGCTTTTGCTGCGCTGAGCCTGCAGGGGGGGCGCGAGTTCTAGCCTAGCCACAGGCAGGGTTTCCACTAAAAAACTTCCCGATTAGGCCGCCCTGGGTTGCTTTTCAGCTGCGATGCCCCTCCACGCGTCCCAGGGGGTGTTCCAGGAGGCACACCACACGGCTCCAAGCATTTTACCAGCAAGCAAGCAGCGCTGTTTAATACTGCTTTTCTACTAGTACGTACTCTATACTAGACTACCAGCCGGCCAAGGTTGGGCAGCACCAATTCCTGGAAATAAACAGAAAAAAAAAACACGGCATCGACCCTGCATCGCATCGCAAGCGTCAATGTTGATCCCGACTTGCATTTAAATTAGCACGGCTCGGGACGGGAGCGAAGATGCAAAAGTCACTACTGCCTTGCTTCGCTTTGCCTTGAACGCCACCACCGCCTTGATTGCGCCGTTGTTGGACTGTGCTGTAGATAATGCCACCTAGTATTCACGGCGGTGATGGACCCGCGCCATCGTTTACCGGGGGGCTTCCTTTTGAGTGTGTTCCAGTGACAGCCAGGTGCTGCACGATGTGCAAGATGCTGCTGCTGCTCTGTAATTTAGAGGGCGCCCCGCCGAGATGTGTGCAGCAAGCCAGCCAGCCAGCCAGCCCAGCGTTGTTACCGTCTTTTCACGCACACACAATGTCGCCGGAATCCAATGGATCCCGAAAACTCAAAGCCAGCCTCCTAGCATCACGCGAGCGAAGATTCACTCGTACAATACGGCGTGTCCTTTTGCTTGCATTCATTTTCAGCAGTGCTGGTTGCAGGCTGGCGTCCAACCAAGCTGAGCACACGGCGTCTTGCGGGCGGCCCTCGTAGTCGGCCGAGACAGGGCCCTGTAGCGACTGTACGGGGTGCGCGCAATACCCAGTAAAAATCCTTCTAGAAGCGTTCCTGGCAGGCGATGCCCAGCTGAACGTGGAGATGGGCGCCTGCACTGACCAAGACGGCAAGCAGAATTGCCTGACTGGATGCATGAAAAACGGTCCCATTTTGGGCGTAAAAGGTGTCAAATGCCTGAATAATACGACGGACGGCCTGAAAGGAAAAAATACAATAGAATGTAACATGCCACCAGCTGCCGGTTTGTGCGCACGACCGTTTTCAATCCGTCCAGTTTTGCGCAATCCGTGTTCAACTTACTCGTACTGATGCGACGGGCGTCTCCGAAGCAGAAGACAAGGAAAGAATTTTAGCAAAATGACAACTTTATAAATTTATGCGCTGGAATAAGGGTAAATTAACAAAAGTTAATGCCCAATCTGCGCATCGCAAATCGGGAAAACAATGGTATTGTGTTGACAAATACACCCTACCAGGTCGGTCACACCTTAATTTCGCCCCCAAAAAAAGGTAAAATTACCTGCTGTAACCCGTTCTCACGCTGCCCAAAAAACCATGCCAGCTGAGCCTGCGTGCGCCGACTGCCTATTCTGGACTACGGCTCGTCGGCTGCATGCATGGCGTTGCATTAGTTAGACGGCGACATGCAGCACCAGGCAGGGCAAGGCCAAGCGCCGATATACACACCCCGCAGCCTCTAGGAATATCACATCATGAGTGAGCATTGCACAATACATAAATGTGCACAAATGGCTTTTTTATGGTAGTGCTGCCCATGCACGCATATGCAGGTATTGCACAGTATAATAAACATTGTATACATAACTTATACTCTCTCTCTTTGTAAATAGACTTGGCGCTGTGGTTGAATGAAACGCAAGACAACAACACTTTCGAGCTATCCCATTCATACTCCCAACAGTAAAATAAAATAAAAGGCACAGGTTCCCGAAACGCCGCCCAACAATTTTTCAAGCTTTGTAAAGAACACGAGGAAAAAGAAACAGTATGTGACGGTTGGTCAAGCGTGGGAGAGGACGAAGGAGGGGGAGTGGACGCGAACCAAACTAGTGCCATCTACATGCCGGCGGTAATGTCCATGGGATCGGCGCTGACGGGAACCGAGCCGTCCATATCCCGTGGATCCCGCTCCTCCTCCATCATCTCAATCACACTGTCCAGGTTGCTGTCCAGGCTCTCGCCGTCCTTAGGGTCGAGGCACCGCTTCAGCAGCTTGCGGTACTTTTCAATGTTGTCGCCGACCCCCATCATGCTCAGTGCGTCCACATACTCATTCTCCGCCTGACGCTGCTCCGCAAGTATCTGGCTCAGCTGCCGTGCTAGCTGTACCCGCTCCTCGTACGTTTCGTTCTGCCCGCTAACGTCGCCGTTCATCCGCGCCAGCTCGCCGTCCACTTCTTGGTGGACGTGCAGCCTGTTTTGGTGTGTCACAAGTGACAGCACTTGGTGCTTGGCTAGGTTGGCTTCGTTCATGATTTGGTTAGCCACTTCTTCCGGCTCCAGCTGGGCCTCAAGCTCGGCAATCTGTTGGTGTGCAAGGGTAAGCTCAGATTGCGTAGTGCCTAGTATACGGCGAGCTTCCGTCTCCGCCACATCCTTCTCAAGCCACTCCTCGTCGTAGCTCTTTGCCAAATCCTGAAACTTTTCCAAAATAAGCGGCGAGATACGAGACTGCACTGTCGTGGCAGCCGCCGATTGGAATGATGGGCCTGCCTTTCGCGATGACTTGTCTGCAAACGCATCCCGGAACGATGCATGTTTTTGTGAGTCTGGCGCAAATGGTGACGACGAACGTTGGGGCCCCCTCTCCTTCTTAGAGGCGTTGAGCTCCATAATCAGATCCTCGGCGCGAACTCCCTCGTGGTTGGGGATGTCAGTGGCAGCGTTTCTACCAAGCAGAGCGCGAACGCATTTCCTAGCGCTACGCTGTGCCGCAAGATGAAGTGCTGTGTTTCCTTCGCTATCTTGCAAATCTAGCAGCTGTTGGAACGCCGCAGGCTCAAGCACTTCTTGAAGCCTGTTTAGGATGTTGTCTAGATAGTAACGCGAACAGGATGAGCTAAACACTCTACCGTTTTTCATCACCGCAGCGTGGTGGATAACTGTGCATCCCATATTGTCGCGGGCTTCAACCGTCTCAAACAGCTCCTTCATGACAGCAGGGAACGTTTGCTTCTCGTAACAATTGGTAAAGTTGACAGAGCGCATGAAGGGGGTTTCGCCACGCACGTTCTTAACAGCAATAGCGGCATTGAATCTCTTGAGCTGTCTGATCACATCAACATCGCCCATAGCCGAGGCCCAATGCAAAGCAGTGTGGTTCTCAGCATCAATGAGCCAGTTTGGCTGGAAGTTGGGAGGGGGATCGGGCTTAACAGTGGGCTGCTCGTTCCTAGAGAGGAGGAAATAGTCCAAAAGCTCGTCACCATAGACAGAGTGTTGCTGCTCAGTAAGATCCTGCATTTGCTCTTCTCGCTTCCGCTTGCGATGACCTGTCGACATGTGGCCCAGGTCAAATCGGTCGTCTTCCGCCATATACGATGCCGAGGCAATGGTCAGATTGTCTGGTGTGTCATCCTCGCCCATCATGGTATCGCCGTGATCGAAATCATCGTGCATGGGTGCGGGATTGGCGTTCCAGCGAGGTGGCGGAGGCTTAGCCTTGGGGGCCTTGGGCTTGCTGGCATGTCTGGGAGCCGGGGGAGGGCTTTCGTTGCCAGCAACATATTCAAAGATTGGGGCGAGGCGGTCGTACACGCTGTGTCGTTTTGCCAGGGCTTCACCTGCTTCTAACGGAATCCAAGTACCTGGCGCAAGTTAGCTACATATTGAGGTGTAGAGAAATGGGGTATCAAACCTTGGTATTTTCCGTAACCTCCCTGGATCTTTTCATGGACGTCTTTTTGGACATCTCGCTCCAGAATTCGGGTTCGGGCCGGCTTGTCGAAAGCTGCAGCTTTTAAGATATGTGTAGCGTTGATCCAGTCATCGTGTCGTCGTCTCATAACATGTTCTTTTAGGTCGGCTCCGAATTGATATTCGTAGACGGGAATCTGTGTGAGAGTATGCGTTAGCTAGCAAGCTCAATGACCACGGCACTAGATTCCATCGCTTCCATATCTCGCATCCAGTCACACCAAACACAGCGCAAGAAGCATAAATCAGAACACAAAGAAGGAATTCTTACACCACTGTACGTGGCACTGTAGATGCCGGGCCCAGTAGGCGCGGGCGCGGTCGCCTTAACCATTTTGTGGGCTCAAGATGTTCAATGCCCGAGGATAAAAAGCATTAGCCAAGAAAAGATGATAGAGTCGATTATCTCCCCGACAAGATAAAATGCCAATCGGTAGAGCTTTATAACGTTGAATGTCGCGGCGACGAGTCGAGAATTGGGAAATATGCCAACCAGCGGCGTGCACTTGCTTCGTCTTTGCAGGGTTCAAGATTGGTCGTGGAAATGGCGGGCAGACGCGAAGCGACGCGCCTGGTACGCGCAGCACTTTAAGAAAAGTGGCTCCCTAGCTAAGTGCTGCTTTTGCTGGGGAGTGACCGCTTCACGTGATGTGGCTGCTTGGTTGGCCCATGGCCTCCTGAATCACAGCGGGTCGCTGGTTGGCGGACAACGCGTGTTACGGTAAACCAAGGGAGCTCCCTTTGAACGATATCACACGCAACCAATTCCTATCCTGTCGCAAGGGCAGATCGCCGATTTCCCCGACTCTGCTGTCCACGAGCTATACGCAAGCTTGTAGAGCATACCGCCGTTGCTACAGCTGCTTCCGTCCTTCGCATGCTGTAAGCTCCTAAGAGCTTGGGCAAGCCGGTTTGAAGGTTGGAGGAGAACATCTTCAGCAGCATAGCGTTCTGTTGCATAATAACTACGACCATTTCCACCTTTTTTACACGCGCCATCACATTAACAACCTGAGAAAATGACGGAAAATCTTCATAATGCCCCCATTGTCCTTGACAATGGCTCAGGCACCATTCGCGCTGGCTTTGCTGGTGAAGATCTTCCCAAGTGCTTCTTTCCGTCGTGGGTTGGACGTCCAAAGCACATGAGAGTTCTAGCTGGTGCTCTAGAGGGAGATGTGTTTATTGGTCAAAAGGCTGCTGAGCTGAGAGGTCTCTTAAAGATTCATTATCCGCTTGAGCATGGCATTGTCACGGACTGGGACGACATGGAGCGAATCTGGGAATACGTCTATGGAGAAGGCTTAAAAACGCTGAGCGAAGAGGTAATTCCATGTGACGAGAGCATTTCTTCAGCAGCCAAACTAACTGCGAGGTAGCATCCAGTATTGTTGACCGAGCCGCCTTTGAACCCCCGAAGCAACCGCGACACGGCTGCACAGATCCTCTTCGAAACCTTCAACGTCCCCGCCCTTCACACATCGATACAAGCAGTCTTGTCGTTATATGCCAGTGGCCGAACGACCGGTATCGTCCTCGATTCCGGTGACGGCGTGTCGCACGCAGTCCCAGTTTATGAAGGCTTCGCCATGCCCAGCAGCATCCGGCGCATTGACGTCGCTGGCCGCGATGTCACCGAATACTTGCAGACGCTGCTACGAAAGAGCGGCTATGTGTTTCACACGAGCGCAGAAAAGGAGGTCGTCCGACTCATCAAGGAAAGCGTTTCGTACGTTGCGCACGACCCGAGAAAAGAAGAGCGTGACTGGCTCGGCGTCAAGACCAATGATGCCAAATATGCCGAATATGTCCTTCCGGATGGACACAAGCTCAAGGTATGTCGAAGAACACATATAACTTGCTTTGCCTGTCTGCTAACAAACATCAATAGGTTGGCGCTGAGCGATTCCGTGCCCCCGAAATCCTCTTTGATCCCGAAATTATTGGCCTGGAATATCCTGGCGTACACCAAATTGTCGTGGATGCTATTAACCGCACAGATCTTGACCTGCGCAAGTCTCTATACAGTAACATTGTGCTGTCTGGTGGCAGCACACTGACCAAGGGCTTTGGTGACCGACTCCTGACTGAGCTCCAGAAGCTAGCTGTCAAGGACATGAGAATCAAGATTTTTGCGCCTCCCGAGCGTAAATACTCTACATGGATCGGTGGCAGTATTCTTGCTGGTCTAAGCACCTTCCGCAAGGTATGTAATTGGCTGCATGGTGGGATTGCGAACTTGGGCTAACTGGTGATGTGATAGATGTGGGTCAGCATTGACGACTGGCACGAGAATCCCGATATTATTCACACGAAATTCACATAAAAAACGGACTCGGCTCTGCATAGCGATGGTCGAGGGAGACTTAAGCTTGACGTATTTTCTTCGTTGGGGCTATGGGTTTTGTTCCTTCAATACCATGTGTTACATATGGCATACAATACTACATATGGGCTTATAGTAATTAAAAGAGGCCAGGAGGAAGAGATTGGTTTGACATGTACGATGGCGGAAACTGGGCAGTGGATGAGAATTAAGGAGCGAGCATGAAGGATCTTGTCTTGTAGAGCAAGCCTAATGATACCCTAATGATTGAACTGGTAGCGTGCTGCATGAACCAAGTCGTGATCAAAACGTGCTCGGTGGGACCGTACCGGTTCGACATCACGCCCCCAAATGAAGCGATATACACTCACGAGGCATCAAAATTTTGGATACAGGCTATTAGAAAGAAGAGTAATATATGTGATTCATTATCGTTCAATACGGTGATGCCGCCCCCCCTGTAGAGAGGTCAGTCATCAAGATAGTGCTCTACCAGATGGTAGTCCAGTCAGAGTCGTAGTACAATTAGTATCCCAGTTAAGAATAACACAAAACTTTTTTTGGATTTTCCATCCCAAACGCCGTAAAAAGAAGAAGAAAGTAGAGTCGCTCAAGTGAATGCCGGTTAATGCAAAGGTTTTTGTCGTCGAAGAAGCACGTCATCGGCCGCGGGCTCCCGCTGGGTAGCTGGTGAAGGCTTATGATCGACCAAAGGCAGACGATGCCCACGCCTTTGCCTTGGAGCTCATGGAAGACGAGCTGCTCGCAGCACTGTAGACGCTAGAGCCAGCAGACGATGTCGAGGACTGTCGAGAGCGGTAGACGTTGCCAGCGCCGCCGCGGCCAGTGTACGCAGCAGGCGCCGGGCGGGACGCAGCCTCAGCAGCAGTGCGCATGTCGTTCTGTGCGGCAGCATGGGCAGCAGCAGACGAGGAGACGTGGATGTTTCCAGCGCCGCCAATGCCGCTGGACATGTAGCGTGGTGTTGTTGAGTATGAAGTAGCAGAGGGCTGCTTAGCGGGAGCTGCGGTGGTCTGCGAAGTGCGGGCGTTGCCAGCGCCGCCACGGCCGGTGAGGATGTAAGAGGGCATTATGTATTATAGGTGATGGTAGGATTTGAAGATGTATAGGAAGCAAGAACAAGGTTTTGTTCTTGTTTTCAACGGTTTGTCGGTATAGAAGCTCGCACAGTGTAAGTGGTTGGAGTAGCAGAGATGCTAGCTCGATCTTCGCAATGTAGCCGATTCGTGTTCAAAGCTGGTGTAAAAATATTCGATTCTGTTAAACAGGGCTTAAAAGCAATCGATTGGGCCGTGTAGAGTAATAGCTTGTATGAATGGACAGCTTTCTTGGAGGTGGTGGTGGAGGGCAGCAGACACCTTCTTATTCCCCCAACCAAGGCAAAACGTAACATGGCGGCGTCCTGCGGCGCCAAGAGGGCCGAGTTTGTAGGCGGCGGGGTCCGAAGGGGTGCCTGCGACCAGCAAATTTTTCTGGGCTACAGCGTGCTGTTAGGCGCTGGAAAGAATTTTTTAACTAGGTGACTGGAGTGGAGCACGGCAGACAGAGGGGGAGGGGCCAGAAAATACAGAAGGGTCAGCTGGACACGTTGGCTGGGCTGGGCTAGTCAGAAACCAGAACAGGCATGGCGTGGCTTTTCCTGTGGTTTGCGTGAGAGAGATGAGCCTGTAAATTGCTAGCAGCATGGCTTGGGGAGATGTAACGTCTACTGGCTGGTGTTCAAAACAGAACATCAGCAGGGGCATACATAGTGTAATGCAGTACTGTGTGGCTGGTCATGCTGTTGGTGATGACAAAGATGAAAGAAGAAGACGACGATGATGAATTAGAAGAAATATAAACAATACCACCAGGGAAGCAAAAACAATGTCGTCTTTGCCGCCAAATCTCCTCTTCGCTGCTCACCCACGATCTCCCATAACCCATCAAAAAAAAACTTCTCCTCCCCCGCAAAAACGCCTTCGCCTGGGTGTCCCACTCAACGTCACGCGGGCCACTTTGCCCATGCCACCGCATTGCTCCCCTCACCCAAGATGAGGCGTTGCGCAGGACGCTAGCCCCGATCCAGAGCCCCTTTCTCCCGTGGACGGTACTTTGGGATGGCGCTGGTTTCAGGCGCGTCTTACGTCCTCCTCAAGCTGACACTACGTGTTTGCTGCTCAAGAGGAATTGGAAGAGACGGAATGAATTTGGTAGATAGACTGGATTGAATGCACTGAATTGAGTGTACACATAGAATTTCTCACTCTAAAATACAGGGGATCCGACGAGCGTCCAAAGCGATAAATATCCATGCTAGACATAAGATCCGTACAAGTAATAACCCGTATAAACAACCAGGGGAAATAAAGTAAAAACGACAAAAAGCAATTCCTGCTCCAAACTCCTGTCCCCGGGACTACAACCCAGATATGCAAGCAAACCCACGCCAAGACACTAGAAACCAAAGCTCATCCAGCCGAAAACACCGCCCGCTATAGCAATTAGCAGGAAGGTGACAATGCCAGCACCAGCCTTGTCCGCTGTTGTAATGGGCTTGGGCTTCCTCTCGAAACTGTTAGGATCCTGTCCGGCATTAGGGTCGCCCTCTGAGATGCCGCCAGTCTTGGCTGTGACTGGTCCGTCGACCTGTGTAACTAGCAACGAAGACGTGGCGCCGAGCACGTTCATCTGCTGTCCGCATCCAGTGCCAACAGATTTGCCGCCAGCCCAATTGAATCCGCACTGTCGGCCATAATCAACCAGATTGCATGTCGCAATGGCGGCTCTGGCTGACGACTGGAGAAGCGGCAGGACCTTGGGGGCGATGTACGGAGCCACCTGGGCGGCTTGAGCATACCACCGGTGAACATATCCTTTGAACGAAAGCATGTCTGTTGTACAAGTGCCGGCGCCCTCACACGCTGGTTCGTAGGCGACTCCGTTTTTGAAGAACATCTTCATACCATGGTCAAGCAGACCGTCGATCCTTGCCTTCCATTGGGCTTGCACGTCGGGTTGGCCTTCGGTCTTCAGATACTGGTTAGCTATCCCATATCGGTCTACCGCGAGAGAAATCAAGACTCACAAAATTGTACATGAATGCGGCGCCTTGCAGATAGATGGCATTGTTGAATGAAAATTCGGCCTTGTTAATCTCCTTGCACCCAGTATCAACAGTAGCACCGTCGTAAACAGCATATGTGTTGTGGTCCATGAAGCCAATTTTCCAGATCCAGTCGAATGTTTGATTCGCTACATCGGCGTAGGTCTGGTTACCAGTGTATCTCGCAAGCCGGGCACCCAGGTTGAATAAACAGCCGTTGGCAATAGCTGCATAAAATGTTAGCTGTTATGTACGCGATACCTAGTCCATCTCACATACAGTTCTTGTAACCGTAGCCGGCGTTAGCAAAGGGAATCTGCCAACGAATACCTCCACCACATGTACCATCATGTCTGTCAGGGCTAGCTTGTGTATTGAAAACTGCTTGCGCCAGCGCGAGCCATTGAGGTTTATCCTTGGGTGGGTTGGGGAACTTGGTTTCGGCTGCGAGCATAGCGGACATGCCCCAGAATCCCTGGTCATCATTGCCGAGGGACTTTGTTTCGTTGGCAGGCATGTAATTGTTGTCATCGCCAGTCTGGAAGAGCATCGATGCCATAATCTCGGAATTGTAGGAGGCATCACCCGTGAAGTGCCAGTAATCGATCAGTGTCCCCCACATGGCACCGGCCTCCCACCAGTAGTAGTCACCCACAGGGGGAGGCCCTGGCAGCATACCCAGAATTTGGCCAGTCTGGTTTCCTCGATAGTATATTTTCAGCATGTCCCATGCCACTTGGGCACTAGTCTTCTTGATGGCATCTGTAGAGAAGTCAATAGCATGGTCTAGCGGCACGTGGAGGTTAACGCTAACCTGGCGTGTCGATGGAATATGGCGACACCTGAGCGTTGGCAACACTGGCAACAGCCAAAACTGCACCGACAGCTTGAGCTGCTGTCAATGACGGCTTCATGATGTGTGGAATGAAAAATATGTGATTTTGGGGGGGTTTATTCCCGTATCGGTTCGATCGAGTGTCGTGTGTTTACTACAATAGGCACACTGTTGTTGTAGCAGTAGCTGTTGGCTATATTCAGCTACAGCCAGTTGTATTCAAAGATGATATAGTGCGGTTGATTGTAGAAAAGATCGATACCAGATCGACGATTCTAAAGAATGAATGTGATGAAAGAACGAGGGAGCGAACAAAAAGTTTGTGTAAAGAGCAAAGAAGTGAACCAGCCAGACACCCAAGGAGCAAGCTACCTTTCAGAAACATGGGACCAAGTACGGTGGCTTGCGGTACCTGAGCGTCTCTGGTAAAAAGAAAAATGGTTTTGGTGGCGATCCATACTGTACCCTACTGTACACGAACATCTTGGTACGTGTCGAGCAGGAATGAAGGGCGGATGAGACGGTGCAGCAAGCACTACAGTGGCGTGTCCCACCTTTGAAAGCTGGGGCCGCCAGCGCCGATTATCCGTTATAGCCAGTATCAGCCTGCGGCGGCGTGTCGTTTTTCTATAATGATTGGCAGAAGGATAAACCGGTGATGCAAGATTCAGGTGGAAGGGGAAGCTACTTTGTGTAGTTTTAACAACACTTTTCGCAGCTGTCACGCCCGACAGCTGCCCTATTATTGACAGTGCACGTCCGAGACGCCCCTGGTACACACTCGCCAAGAGATGCTGCACGCCTACAACGCGTTGCATCCGATTCCCGAACAGATGCCCTGCGCTACACTATAACCACCTGCCACAGGTGCATGCAGCATGCCCTTTCAGCGGGCTTCCCTCGCTGAAGTTGGCAGTGGGGGCGGGCGCTGGGGACTGCTGAGTGGCCTGTAAATTGCCGAAAAAGGGGGCGTGCCTGGTTGGGGCTTAGCGTTCAGTGGCTCCGATCCCATTCAGGGGCACGACAGCTGTTCTCCACAGTTTTCCAGGTTTGTCCGCCCTCGTTTAGAAACCTGGAACAGACACAATATGGGGAACCCAGGGAAATGATTTATATCCGTAGTATGTAGCAATGTGCTCTCACACGTGTGAATGATTGGGTTTAAGGCAAACAATACGTTCAAGTTTGATGCCAGTATACAGTTGTGGTTCATGGTCCGCCGTCCATGCGTGTGCATACAAACGCCAGCCTCATACAACGCCATGTTTCAACGTCACTAAACACATGGATCAAAATGTAGTAAACAAGAAAAATATGTCATGTAAATTTCATCCCAAAACTCCTAGGTACCTAAACAGATGCTAAAAACTTTGAATGCACTGGCATCATCATCGCCCACATCCCCTTTGCCTGTCCACACGCCTTCAAATGCAATCGTAAATCACAGAAGCACTTTGTACTACTACTTTTCTTTGTGTTTTTTTTTCGATTTTACGCCATGTAGGCACCCTTGGTGCCAAGCATTCCCTCACTGCCAGTATGGCTTCGTGATTTCTTGCCTCTGACCTCATTAGACCATTCAAATAGCGTGAATCCCCAGTGTCCGGCAACGAGAACACCACTGACAACGTTGATAAGCTTCAGCAGGAAGACGATAAATGTGTCGCGACTCTCGCGGACGCGCAGCAAAATCGGCTCAATGTCGTACTTGACAAAAATGCCGGGGATACCGGTGTGAGGGCTGATAGCTTTGCTCTGCTCGGTAACCGCGTACTGGTTGGTCATAATGGTGCTGCTACCAACAGTGTACACAGTTGGTACAACAGACAAGTAGTACTGGAATCTGTGGAAGTTGTCGTCGGCCAAGTTCACTGTCTGATCGAGCGGGTTGATGAGCGATGGGTAGAAAGAGCCAAAGGACAGCTCCGAAACAATGTGTGAAAAGTTAAACTCTGTGAAAAATGGGTTAGTACTAGGAACAGGACGCACAGATCATATATGACATACGAGAGTGGTCGAGATGCTCGCCGCTCATTTCTAGATAACCATGGCCACGAGCGGTAATGTGGAAATCGCCCTGGACCTTGTTCAGATCAAGGCTGCCGTAGATGCGGCAGCTGTCTGGTGTGCCTCGGAGGCGAGGGGTGCGGCTCCATTTGGCGCGCTTCTTTCCAAGAGCAACAATGTCGTGAACGTGCTCCTCTCCAAAGCCTTCCTCGGTGGCTTCGGCATTGAGCCAACCAGCTCCAGTGTCGATTCGGCCGTTCTTATCGTGGTTGAGCTTATGGACACCTTTAGCGTCTGCCCAATGTTGCCAAATCGTGGGGTCGTGCTTCAGAGTCTGGCCAGCGAGAATACGGTCGCCAGAAGAATCTTGGACATTGATATGAAGGTCGTCGCACTGCATCTTTACCACGGCATCGAGGTTAATCTGCATCGTGTGCGAGACACCCTTCTCAACAGCAAACGTGTGCTCTTCGCTGCCACGCCACCAGCGAGCTGTCTCGCTCCAGAGAAGAAAGAAGGATACGACGAACACCACTACCGTCCATTTTCCACCACCCTCGGTCCTTGTTACGAATTCGGGTTTTGATTTGGCTGTGAAAAGCTTCCTGTTAGTATACTCTCCTTGTCAGTCCCATTCGGCCGCCCATGTGCGCTTACGGAAAGCATCAAATGCTTGTACGACGTTGCCCTTGGCCCCGAAATCGTCTTCGTTGAAGCCATGTTTCTCGAATGAGTTCATCTTCGCAACGTATGGCTCTGCGGGCCAGTTCGTGGAATTTGGTGTGCTGTCGACGGGCAATTGCACGGAGCAGGAATAGGACAAGATTGCTTCGATAAATGGCTTAGAGCATGCCCAAATTATATTCACGCTTCCGAACTTGTTGTTACTTCTGGTGGATTGCCGCCCGTATACCCAATTGTCGGGTGCGAAGCGATTGGGTCGTTGCGAAGCGGACAAATGATAATCTGTCCTGGCGTCTGTCGCAAAGAGGACAGCTTGACTCCAATTGCGGTCCCTGCGCCCTTGCCTGTCTGGGCTGGTCTGGCCACTCTTGGCGCGCGGGCGGCCGGGCCAGAGTTGTTCCGCTCCGTTAACCTGGAGAGTGCTCTGTAAATAGGCTATTGTGTAGTACTGTGGGTAATATGATCTATATAATTATTATAATGTTTTTTTTAGTCGTAAGATTCCATATAAGTTTGTGTGTAGTTGAACTTGTTGTCGAATTTATAAAAAAAAAAAAGGTGTAAAGAAGGATTTGAAGTATGCGTGTATCCGGATCTAGGTAGCCATACAGTATTGTACGATATCCGTGATAGAGCTCCACTTGAACCCCCCCCAAAATACAAGGACAGCGAGATCAGTTAAACTAAGATTGTCACAAAGACGAAAAAAGAAGCAGTGAATCAATAAATGTATTGAATACGTCATCGGCCGTCCATACGTTTAAGCACGCGTCGCGTGGTGGCGGATCTCAACGGGCGATCCTATAGTGACGGTTGCCACTCACTGGGTCCTACGAGATTCAACTGCCGGTTCCTCGTAGCCGGGTTGAAAATAAAAAATAAATAAAAAGAAATTGCCAAATGGCAGTCTGCAAGGCATCTTTCCGCATCAAGGCTATGCAGCCATCAGACGGAGTCGAGTCAACAATCCTACGCAGTCTCCCTTGCTACTCAATGCCGCCTGCGCGTGGCGTCACAGCACCACCACGGTGCACTCCACGCAGCAATTCAAGTTGGCCGTGTCAACGCGCAGCAGCCCTGTACAAACTACTGCACCGCTGAATAGAACTGCACTACAGCTCGCAGCGCGATGATATCATGCTGTTTGACAGGCTGGTTTCTCTACGCCTATCTCACGCGGGACAGCTTATCGCTGGCGAGGCTGGTGGGCTGACCTACTCGGATGAAACCTGGCGGGTGTTGCTATGTGCTGCTGGGAGTCCACGTTGAAGCTCATTGGCTTGTGAGAAGTCGCCGTGACCTACTGAAAAGTGTCAGCGTGACGAGGCAGAAAAAAAAAAGAGGCTCGCGGGCAATGATGAGGAGGGGTGGCTGAGGAGCGAGATGGGCACAGCCGGGCGGGGCCCACTTGTTCTTTCGCAGCTCTGGCAGTGCTTGCCATCTGGCTGTAGGCGTCCACCAGCTGCCCGCCAGCTGCCCACTCTAGCCCAGCCACTCCCATTGTTCGCCCCCCGCTTTGCCGTATACTTTCCCACTAGCTGCCCTAGCGGTGGCCCGCTGAGGCGCGGCCCTGTCCGCCCGCATGGTGCTGCCTTTTCCAGTCGTCATCCAGCTGCCTCATCGTCATCTGCCCCCTCCAAGGCTTCAGCTTTTATTACCTCTTTCCAAGTTGGCACGCCAAGATTTCAAGTGAAAGACGACCGAAGCAGAGGTGACTGCCATATTTCCAGACTGGTATTCAGCCTCGATCCTTTTCTTCAACCCACATAGCCCACCTCGACTTATACACCCCGCACTACGTCTACCTGGCGTTTTAGCAACCATGGGCGACGGATACCGGTCTACCCGGGTTTACCGTGATGAGGACGACGACGGTGGTTATCGAAGCACTACAGTAACTCGCTACAAAGTCGGCCCAGGACGCGATGACCGCTATGTTGAAGTAGAGGAAGACCGCCGCTCCCGTTACTCTCGGCGCACTTCAAATGATCTCCTGGACGCTGATAGACGCTGGCCCGGGGACCGCCCTCGCTCAGCATTTGAACCGGGAACAGAACGATCTCGAACCTACATTTACGAGCGCGATATTGAGCGCGACCAACGCCAAACTCCAGATCGCACTCGATTTGTGACCCAAGAGTCTCGCGAGAGCGACAACTGGGATAAACGCTCACGCAATGAGGAGCAAGTCAAAGTCGAACGCAAAGTGGAAGAGACTGTCGAGGACTCACGAGGCAACGAGATAGACCGTGTGCGCAAGGAGACAGAATACTACACCCAAGCAGACCCAAATCCTGCTCCGTTGGTAGTCCGCCAACGAGCGCCCGAATCTCAGAAAATCATTGTTTCGGAAGCTCCTTCTCAAGCGTCATATGGAAACTACCGCCAAGATCCCGGAGTGGTTGTTTTGCGTGAGCGTGAAATGGATAGAGAGGTTGTGCGCAGCAGGGACCCTTACGAAGATGACTACTATTACCGAAATGACCGGCGCGATCTTGGCCCATACAGAGGCGAGAGAGACTATGCCATGGCCCGCTACGATCCCCGCCGTGATAGGGAACAGTGGTATTACAGCGATGAGGACGATTACTACCATCATCGCCGACATCGTCGCCGAAGTCGAAGCCGCAGCCGCAGCCGCTCCAGCAGTGGCGGACGCCATCACAAGCTGCATCTAGCTGAAGGAGCCCTTGCTGGTGCTGGTGTGACTGCTCTCATGCAAAGCAAGCGCAATGAATATGGCGAACTCCCCGAAAACCGAGGCCGTAAGATCATTGCCGGTGCTGCACTTGGCGCTCTTGGAACAGAAGTCCTGAAACGGGCTCACAGCGCCTACGAGGAACGATGGGGTGACGGGCGCGAGTCACCCGACGCACACTCGAGGCTGAAGACGGGTTTCGGTATCGCCGCCGTTGCTTTAGCAGCAGCTGGTGCCGCCAAATACCTTCAGTCAGACAAGATTGAAAAGGAAGAGGCTCATCGTGGCCGAAGCCGCACGCGCGGTCACTACTCCGGTGATGAAGGCTCTCGTTCTCGCTCGCGAGCCAAGAGTGGCAAACGAAGCCTCTCAACCGCAGCCAAGGCTGCTCTGGGTACTGCAGCCACCGCTGGAATCATTCGTCATTTCAGCAAATCCCGATCCAGAAAGGGCTCTCGCAGCAAGTCCAAGCTGCGCCGTGGTGCTGAAATTGCTGGTGCCGCTGCCGCCGCTGGAATCGCTGGAAAGATGTGGAAGAACCACCAAGAAAAGAAGGAGCGCTCTCGTTCACAGTCCAGAGCTGCTAGTAGAGATGTCGATGACCGGGACCACTACGGGCGGCGAGACTATAGCAGAAGCCGCAGCCGCAGCAGGTCGATTGCCCGATCCCACCAATCTGATCGCGACGCTGATCGTGAGCTAGGCTTAGTTGAATATGGAGATGCGCCTCTTTCTCCGGATCGCGAACGAGAGGACCGACGACGCCGACGCCGAGACCGAGACCGATCGGCGTCACGATCAGACTCTGATGAGGGCAGGGACCGTAGCAGAAGCAGAAGTAGGCTTAGAAACATGGCTGCTGCCGGCGCAGCTGCCGGCGCTGCCGCGATGGGGATCAAAGAGTATAAGAACAGGAAGGATAGAAAGAAGAGAGACGAAGACAGACACTCGCGGGAAAGAAGCCAAGAGAGTAGGTCACCGTAACTTTGTGCTGCAATGAGGTCTCATCTAACATTGAACAGGATATGAGGATGAAAGACGCCATGAAAGACGATATGATGAGCACGATGAGCGTCCGCAATCACCACCAACTGCATCAGGTGGCGCATACTATCCCCCATACCCGCCAACACCTGGAGCGCCATATGGCAGTCCTTCTGCAGCCCAGTCTTACGATAACCAACAATACTACGTTCCTCAAGATATGGGATATGCGCCACCTCCACCACCTGGTCCCCCTCCTGCTCCCAATACGGGACCTGCCAACTATGGTCCTCCACCCCCTCCAGGTCCTCCTCCTGGGCCACCACCTGGTTCTAACCAAGCTCCTGAACATGTAAGTCCAGCTGCCCGCCGTGATCTTTACCAATCACAGCATGCGGATGGTGCGTCAGCCGTCTCCTCATGAAGCATAGAAGACCATTAGGAAATTGTCTTGCTGACTGTTCGATTTAAGTAGGGTCTGTAAATAATGTCAGTCGTGGACAAGGGGTACAAGGCAATCCCAGCGGCTCTAAATCTGTCACTTTCATCCCCATGTCGCCCAAGAGTACGAAAACGATGGAGCGACATAAACGCGGACAAGAAGCAGCGCAGAGCCGCGCTGAAAACGAAGAGATTGAGTCATCCGATGAAGACGACGGTCGGTTTGAACATGACCCAAGATCGTTTGGTGGTCCTTCTCATCATCGCTCGCTGTCTGATTCTGATTCTGATGATGTTGAGGAACTACCCAGACGGTTCAACCGACAAGGGGAGTCACTTGATGGCCAACAAGTCAAGCAAAAGCGGTGGACTAGCCGATCTGGCAATTCGAACGGCAACCAACAAAGCCAGGTGACTGGAGCATGAAGGGGGCATGGCATATTGGAGGCACCAACGAAGCAGCTGTTGAAAAGCTGACAAAGGACTTTACGGATGCCTTGGATGGACGAAAGAGCTGGATGAACGTCGTTGGCGAAGTCTTGAATGGCTCCCTCGGAGCGCCTGAAAGCTCGCAGCGAATTGGCAACGGAGAAGAGGACAGACCGGCTGATGAGAATAGCGGCTCGCGAAGGAAGCGGAGATCGCGTCTGGAAGATTGATATGTTTTTGCTGCTTTATGAGAAACTTTTATGGATTTATGAGAAACGCTGTCTACGGATAGATATGTTTTGTTTTATGATTTTGAGTTATGTCTGCTTCTCTTATGAACGTGGAATATGTTTGCAATAAATAATATGACGATTTGTGCTTTCACCATGAGTAACACGGAGGTTGACTTGAAAAGTATTTGTTGTGAAAATGATGTTACATGTGCTATCTGCAAGCACTGCTTGTGTAAATCTATCATTTATATATACCCTACGCCATTCTAATGCGTCAATACATGCGCCCCCTTACACCGCCAAAAAGTAATTCATGCTTTTCTGTTTTGTTCACAAACGCTACTCACAGCTCGTCTCTTATCGGCCGGCCGCTGTCCTTTTGCAAATCAACGCCCTTCTTGAGGCGCCACTTCTCCCAAAGCTCCCAGAACTCCTTCTCCATGCCCTTTTCCATTTGGTCGGGCAGGATGACTTCATAGGTAACATAGAGATTGCCAAATTCGTGCTTGTGGTAGACGCTGTCGCCGTCCTCGTGCCACTTGGGCATACCTTCGCCAGGTACCGTCTCGATGTGTCCGCTTTGAATAACCTGCCCTCTTTCGCGTCCAAGGCGGACGACGTGGGCATCCAAATGTGTCAGGTTTCTGGTCCAGCCTCCCATCCAGGCCTCTCGGAGGGACAGGACTTCGGTCCAGTAGAGGTCATCGCCCTTGCGGCGGAAGAATGCGCCGTCAACGCCGTCGGGGTTGTTGTCTCGGGAAGGAGCTTGTTCAGCAAGGGTTACAAGGAGGTCACCGGCAACCCAGTCGGGGCTTTCGTCGGCTTCGTTTTCGTACGTCACGCGCGAGTCGCGGCCAGCGCCACGGTCAATCTTGAGAGTCACAGCTGTCGGCTTCTTCTCAACACGGGCGCCGCCACAGGTTGTGCAGAGCTTCTGAATAGTCTTGCCGCGGCCACCACAGGCATCGCAGCGCATCTGCATCTGCTGGAACATGCCTGGAGCGAGCTGCTGCTTAACGATGCGAACACCGTGACCACCGCAAGTCTTGCAGTGATCAACCTTTTTATCGGCGCTGCCTGTACCTTCACAAGCCTCGCAGATGTGCTGCCTGTTCCAGTGGAATTCAGTAGTGGCGCCGTTATAGAAATCGCGGAGAGAAATTTCGACCTTGACCTCCACGTTGTGACCACGAGGCTCGCGAGACGAGTGGCCAAAGTGGCCGTGACCACCAAAGAATCGGCTAAACATATCAAAGGGATCGTGGCCACCGTTTCCACCACCATTGCGGCTGTTCTGTACTCCCTCGTGGCCGTATCGATCGTAGATCTGTCGTGTTTCGGAGTTGCTTAGAACATCGTATGCTTCGGAGACGGCGACAAACTTTTCGTGAGCTGATTCGTCTCCTCTATAGATATTGGTTAGTGGAATGTACTAATACAACTAAGAGTGCCGATAGGCTAGGCTGGAGGACAACTCACGGGTTCTTGTCGGGGTGGAATTTCTTGGAAAGCTGTCGGTATGCTGTCTTGAGTTGCTTGTCGGTAGCAGCCTTGTCTACACCAAGGACCTGGGCGATGATACGTTAGCATATTGCTAATGCATAGCGATGAGAATGACAGGGCATACCTTGTAATAATCTTCAGCGCAAAGCGCCAACTGCGCAAAGGCGACAAACACCAGCAGCAACAGAGACTGAAGCAACATGGTGATGACTTTGGACACAGAGCCCGGATTTGCCGAGTCAGGAGAAAACACAAAATTCTAAACGGGTATCTAGATATCTAGATGCTCGAAAAGGAAACGAAGACCAATACGCGATGCAGATACTATCTCATGATCCTGCGGAGAGAAGCGAATGACGACAGATTGGCAGAGGCGAGTTGCCGCTTTGATGCAAAGTTACAGCGTGTTCTCAACTTTTAGCGGGGCGGCGATTTCCCCTTGCAGAGCCTGTAGCGTAGCGCTCAGCAGCCTGGTCTTAGCGTCCATTTTTAGCGCTCTGGGGTCGTGTCAACGCCTGTAATTTTTGCTGCGCTGTGATTGGCTGGCGCGCCAGATGCTACTTCAAGGCAGCCACTGGCAGAAAATCGACGAAACATCACGAGCTCGGTTTTCTTTGCCGACGCAGCGTCTTTATTTTCGTCCGACGGGTTATATTGGAGAATTTGAGGGAATTGGAATTAGCGGTCGACATGAGTTCCAAGAAATACGCCTTCCTTCCTATGGAAGACAGCGAGGTCGGCCCTCAAAAGGTTTCCAAAGACAAGAAGCATCGCAGACGACACCGAGATCGTGATCACGATAGAGACCAAGACCGAGACCGAGATGATCGAAGGCATAGAGACCGAAGCCGTGAACGGAGTGATCGCCCCTCGAAATCATCAAGACATCATCGCGACGACAGCCGTTCAAGGTCTCCACGACATAACACCTCTAGCCGACACACGTCTTCCAAGTCGTATCGCAAACGCGACAACGACGCTGCCTTTGAAGATCGCTGGGCAGACGAAGAACAAGAAGAAGAGCAACAAATGGACGAATCAGACAGACAAGAGTCGGCCAACAAACGAATCAAAATCGACCACGAAGAAACGCCCGACGATGAGCTTTCCGATGGCGCGCGAGAGGAGCGCAATCGACAAAAGGATATTGAAGAGCGAGAGGCCTTTGCGAAGCGACTTAGGGAAAAAGACGGTGGCAAATCGAAAAAGGATCACCGAGATGGTGAGGCGTCTGCTCGTCGACAACTAGCCGATGATGCCGTCGCCCGAGAAGCTGCCATGCCTGGCTTGCGCGAACGCGCGCGTCAAGAATATCTTAAGAAGCGAGAGGTCGAACGATTGGCGTTGCTGCGAAAGCAAGTTGCCGACGAAACCGCCGAACTGGAAAGTGGTGTACGCTTGTCAGAAAGGGAAAAAGCAGATTTTGCCCAAAATAGAGAGATTCTGCGACTAGCAGAGGAGAGATTACGAATTGACGACCACCGCGATGGCTACGTAATGCCAGAGGATTACATCACTGAAAAAGGAAAGCTGGATCGCAGAAAGAAGGAGGACGCCATGTACAAACGATATGTTGACCGCGATGAGCAAGGCCAAGAGAGGTTTCTCACAGAGCACGACGAATGGGAGCGTGACCAAGCATCCAAGATCAAATCTCAGATTAGCCGACCCGAGTTGGTAAACGAAGACTACGACTATGTCATGGACGATACACAATACATTCAGTGGACCTTGGACTCGAGAATGGCTGGCGAGAATCCCGATGGCCTTACCAAAGAACAGCGGTTCTTGAAGGAGCAGATCGACGCCGCCGAGAAGAAGGCACTAAGCATTCAAGAGACGCGAAATAGTTTGCCCATTTACCAGTATAGGGACGAATTCTTGGCTGCGCTTGAAGACCATCAAATCATTGTCATTGTCGGTGAAACCGGCAGTGGTAAAACAACACAGCTTCCCCAATATTTACACGAAGCAGGCTACACTAAGAATGGCCAAAAGGTCGGATGTACTCAACCCCGTCGAGTTGCCGCCATGAGTGTTGCTACCCGTGTTGCAGAAGAAATGGGCGTCAAGGTCGGAAACGAAGTCGGCTATTCAGTACGATTTGATGACAACACGAGTGACAAGACAATAGTCAAGTACATGACTGACGGTATGCTTCTTCGAGAATTCATGACTGAGCCTGACTTGGCAGGCTACTCAGCTCTGATGATTGACGAAGCCCACGAACGTACTGTCCATACTGATATTCTACTTGCGCTCGTCAAAGATCTTGCAAGAGAACGCAAAGATCTCAAGCTACTGATTTCCTCCGCCACCATGAATGCAGAGAAGTTTGCAGCGTATTTTGATGATGCGCCCATTTTCAATATCCCTGGCCGAAGATACCCAGTCGACATTTACTACACGCCAGCACCCGAAGCAAACTATCTGGCTGCCGCCATCACCACTGTCTTTCAAATACACACTACCCAAGGCAAGGGTGACATTCTCATCTTTTTGACTGGTCAGGATGAGATTGAGGCAGCAGAACAGGAGATTGCTGAAACAGCCAAAAAGCTCGGTAACAGAGTCAAGGAGCTAGTGATTTGCCCGATTTATGCAAACCTGCCTTCTGAGCTACAAGCGAAAATCTTTGAACCGACTCCAGAAGGAGCCCGCAAAGTAGTCTTGGCGACAAACATTGCCGAAACCAGTTTGACTATTGACGGCATCGTCTACGTTATCGATCCTGGCTACGTCAAGGAGAACGTGTATAACCCGGCCACTGGCATGTCGAATCTCATTGTTGTGCCATGCTCGAGAGCTTCTGCAAACCAGCGAAGTGGTCGTGCTGGCCGTGTCGGACCGGGTAAATGCTTCCGCTTGTACACCAAGTTTGCGTATATGAACGAAATGGACGAGTCGCCAACGCCAGAAATTCAGCGAACCAACTTGAATAGTGTTGTGCTTCAGCTAAAGTCTCTTGGCATCAACGAGTTACTCGATTTTGAATTCATGGACCCGCCGCCCACAGAGTCTCTCATCGGAGCTCTGAACCAACTGTTTGCCTTGCAGGCACTGAACCACAAGGGCGAACTGACGAAACTGGGGCGCCAAATGGCTGAATTTCCGACTGAGCCGACGCTGGCCAAGGCTGTTTTGGCGGCTGATAAGGAGGGCTGTGTCGAAGAGGTGCTATCTATTGTTTCTATGCTCGGAGAGGCATCTGCGCTATTCTTCCGACCAAAGGACAAGAAGATTCATGCCGACAGTGCAAGGAACCGCTTTACCATCAAGGATGGAGGCGACCATATCACACTACTTAACATCTGGAATCAGTGGGTTGACAGCGACTTCTCCCCTGTATGGTCAAAGGAGAACTTCCTGCAGCAGAGATCATTGACCCGTGCTAGAGATGTGCGTGATCAACTTTCGAAGCTTTGCGAGCGCGTGGAAGTTGCGCCATCAACATGCGGCGCTACAAACATCATCCCTATCAAGCGAGCCATTACGGCTGGCTTCTTCCCCAACGCAGCTAGACTGCAGCGAAGTGGTGACAGCTACCGCACGGTCAAGAGCAATGCCACCGTATGGGTCCATCCCAGCAGTGTCTTGATGTCTGTTAACCCGCCAGAGAAAATGGTGGTGTACTTTGAACTGGTGCAGACTACAAAGGAGTATATGCGCAGCGTTATGCCTATTGAAGCGAAATGGCTTGCGGAACTAGCGCCGCATTTCCATAAAAAGAAGGATATCGAAGAACTCGAAGAAAAGAAGATGCCAAAGAGGAGATAGCCTATTAGTAGCGACATTACTTGAATATACCCCGAATCAGTACACACATGCCACAAATCACACAGTCTATTCCCAGGACCGGCTCGCACGGCGCTGAGACCCACACCGGGCCGGAGCGGGGGACCCGACCCGAATGACCCGACCCGGGGCTCAGCCATCCGTAACGTGATTGATACGTTATGCGCTTAGTCAAAGGAGTATATAAATCCGACTGAGGTAGCACCTATGATAGCTATGTGAATCAAACAACAAAGACTCGCATATCAAAATGAAGGCCGTACAAATCTTAGGCTCCGCCGAGAGCCACACCATCTCTCTCACCTCCGACATGGCGAAGCCAACAGCCGCCGCAAATGAAGTTGTTGTCCAAGTCAAAGCCGCTGGAATCACCGCAGACGAAGTCTCTTGGCCAGAACTTTACGCTTCTGAAGACCAAGTACCTGGCCACGACATCTCGGGTGTTGTCGACAGCCTCGGCCCTGGCTACAACGGTCCGCTCCGGGTTGGCGATGAAGTCTTTGGTATGATTGCTGCTTCAGCAAGACAGGGAGGCCAGGCCGAATACGCTCCCGTTATGGCGTCAGAGCTTTCAATCAAACCAAAGACGATTTCTCATGAGAGCGCTGCTGCGCTTCCTATCCCTGTACTCACTGCCTGGGAAGGAGTGTTTACCCACGCTAAGCTGCAACGGGGAGCAAAGGTGTTTGTCACTGGTGCATCTGGTGCCGTGGGAAGCATGGTTGTTCAAATGGCTAGCAAGCTCTTGGACGCACATGTGATTGGACTGGCTTCGGGTACGAAACAGGCCGATGTGGTAGCCCTTGGCGCGAAGGAATGCATCGACTACAGCGCTCCTGACTGGCATCAGAAGGTCAAAGATATGGATCTTGTGTTTGATACAGTTGGCGGTGAAACGCTTGACAGGTGTTGGCAAACACTGAAAAGTGATGGTCACCTTGTTACTGTCGGAGACCCTATTCCAGAATGGGCGTTTGGCCGCGGTGAACCAAAGGAGTTGGCGACTTATCCGAATGTGAAGTGGACATTCTTTATAGTATCGCCAGATGCTGAAATGCTTCGCCATATCGGAAGCCTCATAGAGGAAAATGTCTTGAAGCCTCTAGCTATTGAGGAGTTCGGAGTTGATGACGCGAAAGCTGCATGGGAACATGCCGCCAAGCGTGGTAGGAAGGGCAAGGTTGTGATCCAGTTTTAAGTATGTACTATTATTATTCTAAAAATGAAATGATTAATTTGTATATATTCATATCGGCGGATACGATTCGGTCGATTCGGTTGCTGTTGTGTCAAAATATACATTGAGATCTTCCACTCTATCCTTGTCTAAAATATCCATGCTGATGTTTCCCACGGTTTGGCTAGAACGCGAGGGCAATCCTTGCGAGTCTTTCACCTCGAAAACAGCCTTGGCCATGAACTTGACTTCGCTTGACCACTTCGTAGCTTGTGGCCAGATGCCTTCGAAAGCCTTGAGAATGCCTAGGAAGACGCGGACACGATCCTTGGCATGCGCATACTCATGTCCCTTGAGCATGTATTCACACGCCGATAGATGCGTGGCCATGGCTAGCGAACCCATGCACATAACGAATGGGGAATGAGAAATAGGAGGCGCTGGAACAGATAGTAAATCGACGAATGCTTTGGCAGCTAGTATGGCTTTGGAGGTGTGCCGGTCACTTTGGCGCTCTTCTCGTGAAAGGACCTCAGCCGGCAGAGGAGGTGCGTATCTTGAACACAAAAGTTCCATTGTACTGTATTCGAGCACAGATCGTGGCCGGTGGAGGTGAGTTGCTACGCTGAAGGGAATGTTAGCTTCGTAAAGGGGGGCGCCATCGGAATTATGACTTACGTTTGGATCATTAGATGGCCCCTAAAGAGTACTTCATCTACAAAATTGTTTTGTTGAACAGGGTCTCGCTTGCTTGCAGGAAGGTGAAGATGCCAGCTCATGACGTTGGCCTCGGCATTCTTGACAAGATCCAGCGGATTTTTGCCAGCAACATCGCCCGCTGCTAGACAAGTGCCTAGAATTCGAGCACCATCGATTAGATATGTATAGGAAGAAAAAGTTGTTTCGCCATATTCAAATTCGCGGTTGTCGTATTCCGCCAGTGAACGAGGCGTGGGGATGGTCTAGGGAGTTAAGTTAGTACAAAGAGATTGCCCTTGGGACTTTGCGCCTGTGAGTTTGTTTACAAGTGAGGTGTAGTCGGATTCTTCGCAAGGCAAGTCCACGTCAAAGTCGACACTGTGGAGCTCGAAAGTGGGCAGATGACGGATTCCGGCAAAAAGGCTGTCCAGTATATACAATTCGTACCAGGTTCTGCGCATACTCTCTTGCAGGACACTGTCCCCGCGTCCATGTTTGTCGGTGAACATGCGCCAATGTAGACCCATATCTAATGCCATAGATTTTGATTTGCTCAATATTTGCTCAGCATCAGGACAGTCGCCGCTCCATTCAAGTATCAACGCATATAACATTAGCGCCTGGACCTGAAAAACAGATGGAGCGAGCCGTTTGCTCAAGCACTGTTCCAAGGCTAGCCGGCTGCTCTTATCCAACACTCTATGTTCATAATGTGAACCAATCAATTCCATGGCTGACTTAAGCGATGCTATAGCGCCTGGATCTTTCTGACAGTATGATTCGAACCTTGATCTGGGCAGGACGAAAGGATGCGCTGGGAAGAACCATGAGTAGAATGAGTCCAAGAGTCGATTTGGCGTTGATGAGAGCGTTTCTGGTTGACTCAAAGGTTGTAAAGGCATTGAATTTGAAGTTGATTGCTGCAGTGTCACCGATGCTGGGGTCAACGGGAACGTTGTGACTGGTTCCAGAGTGATTGTCGAGCTCAATGGGATCGCCTCAGCCACCTCGTCCAATACGGAGGAACGGCAGGCTGCTGTCTTGGTGCGCCGTAAATCTTTATAGACGCATTTTTTCTCTAAGAAAGTACAGCGAGAGCATTTTGGCATTTTGGCATCGCATCGTAAATGCTGAGCACGACAGTTGGTGCATGCAATGGACACTCGAGGCTTCTTGCGAACAGCACCAGAACTGGTGCTTGGAGAGGAATCCATGCCGTATTGTGAGTATCATAAGGAAACGAGATTGATTTGATTCATATTTGAGTGGAAGCCATTGAGCTGATAGAATTACAACGGATGATAACAGAACACCGATGAATACAAAGACAGTCCTTATGACGTTAGGTTGCCCACTCGATCGGGTCGGCTTTTCTCTGGCTGCGTGGGTCAGACGGATTGCGCACTGTGTGTCACTGCCCGCCAGGTGGCAAAACTGCTAAACTGACATGTGCCAGCTGGCATCATGATAAAATAAGAATTAAACTTGAGATATTACTTTTCCCAGGCTTCCAATTCTTTAGCAACAACTCGGTTCTCTAACTGGCGATCTCCAATGCAGAGTTCGGACAAGGTGAGCCGGAGGGCTTGGCTCTAACCACCAATGACACATTCCAACGCTTTGCTGTTGAGTCAAGTTTAAGCCACTGCTAAGTTGTAGCACACACGCCTTGTTTTCCTTGCAGCCTCGACCTTAGTACTAGTTTGTGTAGAGAAACACCCTTTTCGTCGAAGATATAAAGGCTATATATCCAGTCGGAGGATTCTACTTCGGCAACTGATGGGATGAAATATAAAGAAAAAGGTATGAGACTACAGGAAGGTGAGCACTACTGAGAACAAGTCGAGGAAGCCAGCCGTCATTAGTTCCGCGACGCGATACCGCAATAATCAACCAGTAACGAGCCCGCCTATCCATTCCACAGTTCGCTTCAAGCTTAGACTGGACATTCAAACTCAGGTGCCCACGTCCGGCATCCTGTCATGCTTTCCCGGCAGACACACCCCCACTGCACGGCATGTCGGACGGGTTGATGAGTACCCGCATGAATATCTCTCTTCTATCACATCTGTTCTCCTGTCTGGGGGGCACTGATTGGAACTGTCTGAGATTTGGAGGTTTCGAAATTGGGCACAGCAGTGTGCAGACGCGAGCGTGCCTCTACATTCCCACTTGGGTGAGACACACAAAATAAGGATGGACCTTCACACGCGCCTAGGATTGGCCCGTAGTGCGTCCTAGGCTTTAAGCGATAAACACACTGCAGGGAATAGCCATTCTTTTGAATGACTATTTTCAAATTGGACCCATTGCTTGCCCCGGCCCTATGATTCACGCACCAAGACATGCCAGGCCTTCCCTACCACCTGCAAGCCTATGTTCGCCGTGTTGGGCTTGACGGCAATGCACCGTTTTGTTCCCAGCGCGTTCCCTAGTCCAAGCACAATTACTGGATGGAGAATTGTACCTAGAGATCCATCGGCACAGCATACATCCCATTCTTAGGCTTAGTCTGGTCTTGGGGGTCTGCTGCCAAGCTACTGTCTTTAGATGCAGCGCCTGGAGATGCCCTCTAGCCTTGGCGCAAGATCCCGACCAACGTCGCCAACGTCGAAACACCCAGTGTACTCTCTTATTCAGGAGAAGTTAAAAAAAGTTTGCTGCACATTTTTAGGTTGCTTTTTTGCTCTACCGCCCCTGACGAAAAACGCCACTTTGTGCCACTCTAATGCCAAAGTAAATGACGACGCGCCGACTGGCGCGAGGATTCGGTTTGTGGATGTCTCACATCACGGCCCGTTTATTTTGATATCGCAGCTCACCACCAATGCCGCTGAAATTCAACCAACGCGGTAGGAGGGCCTGTATTTTGATTAGGAGACCATATGGAATTACTATATAGGCACCGAAAAGCCACCGCTAGTGTGCAGTCTTGGCTTCTTCCATCAACCACTCTCATTTACCTTTATTGATATCTCTAGTTCCTCGGGACGTTCCATTCTTTTTTACATCTCAGCACTTTGCTTTGTCTCTTTCAACATGAAGTTCATCAACACTCTTGTCTTCGCCGCTGCGGCCTCTGCTGCCCCCACTGGCCTCCCTCTCAACATCAACTCTGATGACAAGCTCGTTCAGCAGCTTGACCGCATGCTTGAGCTTGTCGACAACATTGACCTCACCGCTGAGTCCTTTGACAAGGGCGCTGCTAAGGTCATCAGTGAAATCGACACCACTGGTGTCCTGACCGGCACTCCTGCCAAGGTCAACGCCCGCAGCGCCATTAAGCTCAACCTCAAGGACCTCCTCGGCGAGAACAAGGAGACTGACTTCGAGTTCAACCCCAATGAGCTTATCAGCTCCGAGGGCATGTTGACTATTGTCAAGCGTGAGATCATCCCCGATAACTTCGACCCCAATGCCATCACCAAGCTTGGCCCCAACCCCACTGTCCAACAGATCGTTGATGCTCTGCACCTTGATCTTCCCGACAAGGCCAAGCCCTACCTTAACGGCAAACGTCAGCTTGGTGGCACCCTCGGTGCCGCTGGCTCTGCCAACATGCAGACCGTCGGTGCTCTCAACAAGCTCGGCGATGATGCCACTGTCAAGGACATTCTTACCGCCTTGAACGTTCCCATTGACCCCAAGGCCGCTCCTTACCTCAACGGCAAGCGCCAGCTTGGCCCCGTTGATCTTGATGCTGTTAGCAAAATCGGTGACAACGCCACTGTTAAGCAGATTCTTGATATCCTCCACGTCGGTGTTGACCCCAAGGCTGCCCCCTACCTCAGCGGCAGCAAGCGTGAGGTTTCTGTTGATGACGGCTCTGTCAAGGATATCGTTGCCGATTACGTCGACAAGATCACCAAGGAGTCTGTTGATAACACCGCCATCCACATTGCCGGCGGCGCTCTTGACGTCTAAGGAATTCAAGATGGACGAGGTTGAACTTTTGAGCATGGTTGCCACCTAATGGGCACTAAGCCATTTTGCAAGTGGGTTTGGAAAGCAATAGTAAATAAAAATAGTACAAGACAGTGCGAGAGTAAATAGAAGCGGATTGTTTGTCTCCCTCTAATCTCATCACAATGGGAGTTAGTTCAATTTAACAAATGTTCTGCTGTAATCTCATTGTATGATTGCTTCATTGCGAGTTCGTTATTGCCGGCCGTTATATAAGTGGTATAGTAGTCTACAAGAGTTCGCATTCGATGATGCAGTCATTTAAGCTTTTGGTGTACTGGTGGAACTGTTTGATCTTGAGTCCCGCCGACGCCATGAGAGTTTCCCATTGTGACTGGGATCGTTCGCAAGCACCAAGAACAGACATCATCATCATGTCGAGCTGCGTGGCTTGCCAGTGAGCCCCTGTCTTTGGTACGACCATTTCGTCAATGAGAAGGACCGAGTCAGGACCCATGGCGTCTCTGGTGTGGCGAAGGATTATCGCAGCCTTGTCGTCCGGCCAGTCGTGCATAATATTCCTCATATAGTACATGCGGGCGCCCTTTATAGGCTGCGGTTGCCAAAAGTCGTGTGCCATGTGCTGAACTCCTGTATCTGGGGGTGCCTGCGCTACCACAGCCTCCAAATCTTGCACGATAATGGGGTTGGTAATGCTGTCGGGGAGCGCTTCACGTAAAAGTGCACTTTGATGGCCAACGCCTCCACCAATATCTACAAAGACTGGGCGGTCGTTTGCCACCCCCGTTGCATAGTTAATGTAAGGGAATTTATCCAGCCACTTGGGCATACCATCACGCTGTATGGTCATGTACTGGTTAAATTTGGGGAACAAGCTGGGCTGCTGCGGCAGCCACTCAAATGCAGACTTGTCCGAGTTGTGGCCTTTGTTAAACGGGCAGTGGGTCGGGTCGTTAATATCCTTGTAGCCCGTCTCCTTGAGGAACTCAGGGAGAGCGAGGAAACAAGGCCATGCGAAATCAAAGCTATGAACAGTGCGTCAGCATATGATTGGGTGTCTGAGAAAGAGGCTTGCAGTGGCCCTTTAAGCGCTTACTTGTGGTAAATGGCGCCTTGCCAAGCGGGGTTGGCCAGGGTCTTGGTTGTCTTGTTGGCCGTGTAAGTGTCCTCCTGCGTCTCGGTCAAAGCCCCTACAGACGCCAAATAGCGTAGTATGCGGGCTGCCAAACGAGTGAGAAAAAAAATTAGCCTTGCGCCGGAGAGTAGGCTGCGATGGTGGGGGACCTTACCAACTAAGTTGGGAGCAGCGCCCGTGCGTGCCGCAATGTCGCTGGCGGCAATGGGTACCGGGCTGTCGACCACGTGGTTGAATATTTGAAGGTCGCAGGCAACTCTTGCAACAGAAATGTAAACGTGCTGTTGACAGTAATGTTAGTATCGTGTTGCTGAAGTGGTCTATAGACCAACTAATCATACCAGATAGAGTAACCGTTGCATCATGTCTTGTGGGCTTTCAATGGATAAGGCTAAGCCGTTGAGTGTATCGATGAGCTTCTTGCGCTGTGCCTCATCTGCCTGTTCAGCTAGCTGCTGAACAGATGATATGAGAGGCTCCATTGTTGATATGGCACCGGGGGGATACGGCTGGCTTGATCTAGCAAGATTGACGAAGAAAGGCGTCGGATCATGACGGGGAGTGAGAAGCGAGGGATGCCACAGAGATCCGGGAGGTGGGTGATAATAAATACAGAGACGTACCAAGCCGCCACTAATTCCGTGAAGTAGCCTGATTGAGTAAGTGGCGGCTTCAGACGCCCAATTCAGTGGTTATTGTAGGCTGCGAACCAATTAGCCAGAGGGGCGGAGAGCGGGATAACGACGGACCAAGGAGGAACTCAAGCCACCGCCGTAGTGCATAAATGAATAGTTGCACTTTGGTCTACCTTCTAATCCTGGTCATATCATGCTCCATAGGTGGCGCGCAATTAGACGAGCTTTGCAGCCTTATTCTCCCTTGCCATAGCGAGGCTGACCCCGTCACTCGGTGACTTTAAAGCTAGTAGAGGAGGCACTTCGCACACAGCTGGAGGAATTTCCTTGAAGTGAACAAGATGACGTTGTGACTAGGCAGCCACTTGTAGTACTTGTGGTTGGTGCTGCATATCGTCACAGTGATGCAGAACCAGTAATGTGCAGCCGCCACAAGACTGTGTGCGAACCACTGCGAGCTGCTATTGGCCTCCTGTGTAACGAGTATGGATGCGACGATCCTTCAGCTGTTAGAAAATAAGGCTAGAGCAGAGGTGCGTGTGCCGCGGAACTAGGATCAACATGAGAGGTGGGCTACTGGACTCACGAGTCACATTAGCTCCGTGGAATGGGGGATACGTCCAAGCCTTTTTGTCCGAGATTATTGATCATACATTAAAACACAAGTCATGTGTCCAAGACTAAGTTTCTTGCGGTACCATAGACATTGATTGACCTTAAAGTGAAAATGCCTGGTCTCCCTACCGAGGAGATGCCACAAGGCTTCTTGTTGCATGTCGTGTGTTGAGGAGGACGCCACCGCTTTCTCATTCTATTTCCGTGTCATGCAATTGAAGACAGTATTTGGAAATGTCGCTTTCAACCAACAAAATAATTGAGTATCGACGAGAGGAAGGCTATGGGAGTGTACAACGGCAGCAACTAGAGCAGGGCGACAGTCTGTTGTGCAAGTTGGGGGTCAAGAGAAACCGGTGAGAAAGGCGACTGTTGGCGGCTGCCAGGTGCCAACGCATGCACAGGCACTGCCACGGCAATGCCAACTTACACTTGAGAACCACTGAGAGTGTGCCTTAATCTATTTATCCGCCGGTGGCTCTGGTGCTAGTGTGTGGCGGCAGCAGTGAACATACAAAGTGCCCGTTTGGATTTGAGATTCAAACAGGGGCGAGGAAAGACGGCGGCTGCAGCCATCTCAAGACCAGTCGATGAATTCTTGGCGCATGTAACCCAGCGCATATCTTGGGTGACATTTTTTTTTTCATTTGTTTGCTTGCTAAGGCGCATCTCAAACCCTGACACACTCAATCTCTAACAAACTTCGGCACTGGAGCGGGGCCGGCTGTAGGGCGCTGGACGCACGCTTGCAGGGGCTACAATGCTACGTCGGCCCCAATTTCTAGGCGGCACGCCGGCACCGAACCCGTGGATCCGCCCGGTCGTAGTGTGGTGTTGGTCGGCCGTGTTCACATTGCTTCGCAGGACAGCCTCATTATCTATGTCTTGCTCGTATCTACTAAACTCGGACTATGTATTTCTGCGCAACTGCGTCTATCCTAACAAAAAAAATATCTTAAAAATCCGCATCCATTACTTGCGCTTGAAGAAGCCAAGCACCTTCTTCTTCGCATCGCGCAGTTTGTCCTTTTGGTCGGGAGCCTCGCGGCTTGCGTTAGCTTGCTCTTGGGTATCAAGTTGGTTAGTGTATTTGTTCATGAGGTTTTGAGCAAACGACACGATGTTGCCATCATTCTTCTTTTCGTCATCGTCCTTCTTTTCTTCGTTTGTCTTGTCATCATCCTTCTTTTCCTCTGTCTTATCATCGTCCTTCTTTTCTTCGTTTGTCTTGTCGTCATCCTTCTTCTCTGGAGGTACCGGAGGGTTCTCGCCTTCTGCCACTGGTGCTGGAGGAACACCGTCTGCTGGCGGTACAGCAGCAACGGGCACACCAGTCTCGGGATCCTCGAATAAATCCATGACTTTGCCTTCGCCAAATACACGCTCATAGACAGCAAGGGTCGTGCCAAACTCCTGTTTTCCACCCGCCTTGATAGCATCAAGAAGCTGCAGGGCGTATGTTTGACAATTGTTGGAGATTAGGTTATATCCAGGCTGTTTCTCACGGATGGTGGCAATCACGGCCTCGCCTGTACTGCATATTAGCACTCCCTGGTAGAAAATGGTATGTATCATGGTCCACATACCGGCACGGCGGACGGCATCATCATTGAGATGGGTCTGGCCGACCTCAAAGGTAGTCCATTCCTCCCGTTTAATCTTCTCGTTGATGTAAATGACATCAAAGTTCTCATCCTGTTACCAGTCAGCAGCTGTCTGTTTTAGCCAACGGAGTAAAGAGCTCACCATCCACAGCTGGTGTACAAAGTCGCCGACCAAAACTGCCCAATGCTGGGTAGGATCGGGATATTTGTTGATCTTCTCGGTAATAAGCTTGCCAAGACCAGTCCGCTCCGCAAACCACTTGCCTGCTAGACCGCCGACTGGGTGCCAGCCAATCTCAACGTTACGCGCCTCGCCGCGACCGGGTTCCCCTACGGGCACGACGTTGGGCGTCTGGCCAAGACCAATAGCATGCTTTAAGGCTAGCTCTCCTTTGTTTAGGTTTTTCTGTCTTAATTGAGGTGTGTGTCTTAGTAGGCGAAAGCATAACATGATTAGTCGGTGAGCTTACAGAAATGCGCCAATCTTGCCAGCGGAGCTGGTTTCTGTCTTTTCTGATTCAGCCTTGGTCGACATGGTGCTTCAGCCACAGTGGCAGTCCGCCAATCAATAAATAGGAGCAGTAAATGGGAACTCGGGGGGTTCTAATTTTGCTATCATCACTGCGCTGTAAACAAGAATCCATCAGTGCATGATACCAAACTTGGCTGGTGCGTCTTTGCGGGGCCGATCAGATCACGTGCGGGCAGCTGGCGCAGCTGGCTAAATGAGTTGGCATCTTTGCAATGTAGCTGGCAAAGAAACTTTGTAGGTCCAACAACATTTCCATTGAAACCATGAATACTATAGAGAGCAACTAAGGATCATAGCGCATCTATGGTGTACTTTAGGCAACCTTTGGTGGCAAAGACAAGGATGCCACCACTCAAGTCCCACAGAATGGCCTGTGTGCCGAGTTGCTCTTACAGGGGACGAGCCGCACAACAGTGATCGACTAAAGAACCCATTGTGCCATTAGTTGCGGCTCTGAAGAAATTCCACAGAGCTTCGCCTGCTCTGTACCTGCACCACGATCGCCAGTGCCTCGTGGCCGTTGCAGGCACACACCAAAAGCGAGGCCGACAGGGGACTTTCCCGGGCTGTGGAGGATGCGGCGCGGACTTATTGGAAACGAACCATTACTCAGCTTGTACCGAGTGCTCTGTTATCGTCTTGTTAAAGTAATACACCAAAGTCAGCAAATTCAGCCCATTGTCGGGCGACCTACAGTTCGATCATGGAATGCTTGCAACTTTCACGTCCATCGCCACCACTCAGACGCTACCCTGATCGCTGATCCCTTTGCACATGAGGGTACAATAGAACGTTTACCTGGTTCCGATCTCCAGCAAGAAAAAACGATTGTGGTCGGGCTACTTGCCTGGGAAAGTCGCTTGTCTGAGGCCGTTTTGCAAGAATAGAACCACGTTTCAGGAGCGGGATTCATGCCCTGTCGTGCAGCTAATTTGTCTTATGTCAGGCCAGATGCCGCTATAAGATGCCCAAAAGGGCAAAAAGCTGGTGTAATCCCGCTCCCCGGTTAGCGCGGAAGCTCCGCCAAAGAAGACGCTAGTGCCTCCAGTGACCCAAGACAGTGCTGTTGAGCCTCTGTAAGCCCCTAAGCCAGCGCCCCAAATGGATGGGCCTTTTCCGAACCCCGGCGCTCGATCTGCACCATGTCAAAGAGGTGCACGAATCCCGCCTCTGGAACCCATCATCCTGACGTGATGTCAGAATCTAGTTCCCAGGCGGCGCGGGAAATTGTGTGAGCTATGTACCATGGGCTGATCCAGCATATATAATAAGTGGCCGGCAAATCAACCGTTGCCTTACGGTCAGCGTACCCTTGGGAGCTCGAACTTTGCTCACTTTGTTTTCTCTGTCTGTCTTTCCCTTTTACACCAACAGTTTTGTAAGGTCTACACCAAGCCGAGAAGCCAGCATCTGAGAGAGAAGCACAACGCTCTTTAGACACTATGGCTTTGACACAGCTAGCCCTTGCCCTCGTCGGCGCATCGGTCATTGTCAACGTCATTCACACATCATGGCGTCACCGACAAAAGGCCAAGCAACTGGGTTGTAAGCCGCTCCCAGCGGCCCCGATTAGAGACCCTCTCGCCATCACCAACATTTTGGAGATGGTAAAAGCAGACAAGGAAAAGCGAGTACCAGAGCTCCTCGAGGAGCGTGTCGATACAGTGGAAAAGACTTACGGAAAATACCTGACCACCTACCGCCTGAAGCAAGGTCTTGGTGAAAGCATTGTTACCTTTGAGCCTAAGAACATCCAGGCTCTTCTTGCCAACCAATTCAAGGATTTCTGTATCGGATCTACTAGAGAAGGCTGCATGGGCCCCCTTTTGGGACGCGGCATTGTACGTTTTCCTGTTTTTATTGCCGAGCCTGTTGACCAATGTGCTAACATGAAGTCTATAGTTCACCACCGATGGAGCCGAATGGGCACACTCGCGCACCATGTTGAGACCTCAGTTTACTCGCGACCAGATTAGCGACCTCGGCCTTGAGGAAGCTCACGTACAAAACGCCATGCGAGTCATCGCGCAGCCCAACAAGGAGGGCTGGACTGAAGCTGACGTTCAGACCATCTTCTTCCGCCTCACTCTGGATTCCGCTACCGAGATGCTCTTCGGAGAGTCTTGCAACTGCCAACTTACTGCCTTTGAGAGTGAAACCTCTGGTTCCCTCGCCGCCGATTTCTCCAAGTACTTTGACTACGCCCAGTGGAACCTTGCCCAGCGTGTCCGTGTCCCTGGTCTCAGCTTCCTGTACGATACCAAGGAGTTCAAGGACTGCTGCAAGCAGGTTCACCGATTCGTCGATGAGCGTGTTGCCAGTGCCCTTGAACCCGAGAACAAGAAGAAGGCTGAAGATCCCAATGCGCCCTACGTCTTCCTCCACGCCCTCGCTACCACCACCCAAGACCCCCTCGAACTTCGCTCGCAGCTCCTCAACGTTCTCCTCGCCGGCCGCGACACCACCGCCTCTCTTCTGTCCTGGACCATGCTTCTTCTCGCCCGCAACCCTGAAATCTTTGCCAGACTCCGCCGCGACATCATCGAGGCCTTTGGCACCTACGAAAACCCCCACAGCCTCAGCTTCTCCAACCTCAAGTCGTGTCAATTCCTCCAGCACGTCATGAGCGAGAGTCTCCGTCTTTTCCCTCCTCTGCCTGTCAATGCCCGCTACGCTACCAAGGACACTAGCCTGCCTGTTGGTGGTGGCCCTGATGCCCAGGACCCTATCTACGTCAAGAAGGGCCAGGCCGTTCTCTACAGCACCCACGTCCTGCACCGTCGCAAGGACATCTGGGGTGAGGATGCCGCCGAGTTCAAGCCTGACCGCTGGGTCGGCCGCCGTGTCGGATGGGAATTCCTTCCCTTTAACGGTGGTCCTCGTATCTGCATTGGCCAGCAGTTCGCCTTGACTGAGGCTGGCTACGTCCTGGCTCGTTTCCTCCAGCGCTTCGACAAGGTTGAAGAAGTCTACCCCGAACGCAAGTTCACTTGGCAGTTGGCCCTTGTTAGCGCCCCTGGTGAGAACGTCACTGTTCGCTTCCACGAAGCTGCGGCCTCGGCTTAAAAAATGTACATGCTCCTTGAAGCATACTGCTGAGACCCGACGTATATGATCAAATTTCCCATGTGTAATTAGAGTTTTTGTTTTTAAATTAGAATATCTAAGCAACTATTTTACCGTCAATGATAAAATCTTCCACCCAGCCAATGTTTATACTACAACGGTTTAGCAGCGAGACCTCGTAAAGAAACGGTCGGCATGCACTTACAAAACACGGTCGGGATTGGTGAAACGATGATGATCGGGAGCTACTTTTTCTTTATAGAAGGGATCATTCTGAAAATTGATCCAGCATTGTACATCTGGGAAGCGAACCTGTGTGATAATGTCGTAATTGGTTTCATTCGTGAAGAACTGTTGTCCGCCCATCACTTGGTCGAGCAGACCCTTGGTCGTCGAATCGAAAAAGCACTGGTTACAATGAGTTGCGAATTAATTTATATCGTATCGGATGCTTACCATGGTATAGCCAGTAATGCCATGTCGTGCGAGCGCTTCTCTTACGAGTGGTGCGTGTACGTTAGTCATATAATGGCGAAATTCCTCCTCGCTCATGCCGTCACGGCGAGAGCCACATACCGTCCAGGCAAGTGACCTTTTGGTGGTAGCAGTTGTATCGGACATTGGAACGATAAAATCAGAAGATGGAAAGTTTGAAAAACTGAAAGGAAGAAATGCGGCTCATCATACGAGACGTAGGAGCGTTGGCGTTGTGGCGGGCTGTGAATAAGCACCGAACCAGGCTGTGGGAGCTGCAGATCACCAATTTATCCTGACCTCAGTCCCGAGGGTGTATTAATGATGAAAATGCATCAAATATGTATAAAAGATTAACAAAGAAATACAAACAGTCATAACAAGTTTCCACGTGAAAAGTGCTCATCTGACTACACAAAGTAAAATCTTAGGGCAAAACGTAGCCACCATCAATCAGAACATCACTACCCGTTTGGTACGATGACGCGTCGCTGGCAAGATACAGATAGAGACCCTTGATCTCTTTGACATGGCCTTGTCTACCCAATACGGACATGCGATATGCTTCGTTAAGGGCAAGCGGGCCGGCACCCATCTTGGTATCGAAGAAGCCTGGCGAGACGATGTTGACTCTAGCGAACTCCCGCCACTCCCGGGCCAATGATTTGCCGAAATGCGTGACATATGCCTTTGTAGCGTTATAGACGGGCTGGTCGACCGGCACATTGACGATTTGTGCGCTCATGCTGGAAGTGATGATGAGGTTGCCGAAACCTTGGTCCTTGAACACTTGGCCTACATATTTGGCACAGTAAACGACGCCGTCCACTGCTAAAAGTTAGAAGAGCCGGCGTTAAGCGGGCATTTTCTTTGTAAACGTACCATTTACAGACATTTGCTTTTTGTATTCGTCCAACGTCTGTTCTAGAATCGGCTTGGAGATGGCCATTCCTTTTTGTTTGTCAGTCCATGCGTGAGTAATTGGGAGTAAGGTCAGGAATGGCGTACCGGCGTTGGCGACAAAGACATCAATCTTGCCAAACTCTACCACGACTTTTTGAATAACATCCTGAACTTGGTTCGGATCGGAAACTACCCTGATTCAGTATCCATATATTCCTTTTACGGCAACTCAGACTTACCATCAGCCTTGAAGGCAGCTGCCTTGATGTTGTGTGCTAAGGCGAGCCCTTGCGCTCTCACAATCGCCTTGTCATTCCTAGGCCGAATAAATTAGTGAAAATTTCACGGTTTGTTTTTGGCTGAACGCACGAATTGTAAAGAAGAGCAACATCACCACCAGCCTCAGCCATGGCCTCCGCGACCGCAAATCCGATGCCGTCTGCGCCGCCGGTGACGACGACGACCTTGCCGTTCATGCGGAGCTGCTCGAGGACGTTGGACGGAGTGTTGGGGAACGGGCGGGGAAATCCATCACGGACTTTGCCGGTATCTTCAATGGACATGGACATGATTAGTATGTAGAATAGAATGAAGCTGTTAATTAAATAGAGAGAGGGGGAATTATGGCGACGATGGGAATAAAGATACAAATTGAAAAAGCTCTATAAATGACCTGTGATCTCGGACCGATGCCGGTGCGGGGCAGCGCCCGGAGAGAACACCGAGCCGCCAAGAATAGCCTAATGGAATCTTGTAAACGGAAGGAGCCGAATATAATTTTATTCATGCAATGTTTATATTATATATATATATATGTGTGTGTGTGTGTGCGTGTGCGTGTGTATATGTGTATGTGTCCCGTTGTCCGGGTGTTGGTTCAAGGCTCAATAACACGTGTTATCGAAAGGTGAGAGGTTGTAGGGTTAAATCATTGTTGTTTTCTTCAAGTTCCATGGTCGGAACTGCTCTAGCTAAATACACCGAATACATCCTGTATTCACTTCCTTTTCCTATGCCATCCACTTCCAGTGACTTAACTGTTCCTTCACTCATCTGCTAAAGTGACATACGTCCAATGTCACAATAGTCACAACACCGGGTGCTTGTGTGTTACTCATACACAACGTTTACAACTCGAGAGCTTTCAAGTAGCCTGCCTGATCGAAGTCGAATTTTGCCGAAAATAATACGAGGGATCAGATTATTATGAGCGTGCGTCTTTTCTGGTGCAAGCATGTCTAACTTCCAGTCGCTATCAACATTCATAAGTCGAGTAATGGCTTTGCTGGTCTTGGGCAATAAACGGAGTTAAACAGATACAACCCAAATAGAATCAGGTTTGCAAACTTGATGCCATAGTAGTCCTAACTAGTCTATACATACACACAGGGCTTAATTAATAGCTTTATCTAGCACTAAATAAGAGCTAAAGTTGTCCAAGACAAGTTCCGTCCTACCGAGTTTTGAGATAGCTCCCTTCTAGAAAAGTCCTAGATCAGCATGATCGTATAGTTTGCGAAGATTGGCATCCATGCTAAGAATATTGGCTGGAATCTCAAAGGACCTAGCATCATTCTCAAGCCGTGATTGAAGTTGCCCAAGCCGGATAGGATCCACGAATTGGTGCATAGCTTGCAAGCAGATATTCCTCCGTTCAGTTAAATAAGCTGTTTGTGTGTTTGTGTGTGTGCATGGGCATGGGCATGCGTGTGTTTGTGTATATGTATATATATGTGTATGTGTATATGTTTATTGTGTTATTTATACGAAACTTTTACAGCTTGAGAGCCATCCACATTGGTGGTATATGCTGTAGGCGAATGCTCGTTCGTCCTCCCAAGGCAACGTAAATCGATGTACCATACAAGGCTGGGTATCAATAAAGTTAGCTCCGACGAGGCTGATAGCTTGTGAGTACAAACCACGGTAGTACACCTCGGTCGAGTAGGCACGTACAGTTCTTATGCTGCTGGCCACAACAGAGCCAATAGCCCACTAGGCCATTCGGGTACTAACTCCCATCGAGTAAACCTCGCTGAGATAACCAATTATGCTCGAATCTATATCCTCATTCACATAGACATAATCTAGGCTATTACGGATTTGAGCAGTGTGACTAGTCGTAGCATCGGGATTGGGAACAAGTAAGCACGGCGTCATACTGTCGCTTACAGCCTTGATCTCGTGGCATAGTATGCATAAAATGACTTACTTGGTGCCGCGGCTTCATAGAAACAATTAAATATCACGAATAAGCGAAGATTGTAACGAAACAGGTTTTGGTATCATGTCTATTAATTGGTAAATCCAACGCCAATGTCATAATGCTTCCTAAACTCCATAATACAAAAAAGACCAATCGCTCCGCCATTATCTAAAAAGTCTATAAAATCAAGAAACAGAAGAAAAATACGAAAATCCATGAAACAGTCATCCGTGTAGCTTAGTAACCAGCCTTGGTCATTCTGGGCTTGTCATAGCCGCCATATTGCTGGCCATGCTGTCCTGGAGAGTACATGGGAGGCTGGTCGTAGGATTGCTGGCCGCCATATGGTGTCTGCTGCTGGTACTGAGGCTGACCGTACTGGGGCTGGCCATATTGGGGCTGACTATATTGAGGTTGGCCATACCGGGGCTGTTGACCGTACTGAGGCTGGCCCTGAGGAGCATGGGTGTACTGAGACTGACCATACTGAGGCTGCTGGCCATACTGAGGCTGGCCCTTGTAGTCAGGAGGAGGCATGAAGTGATCAGTGCCGCCAGGAGATGTGCGACCAACCTGGGACTGGACGTAGGCGGGCTGACCATACTGAGCAGCCTGGTCCATCTTGGCGGTGGCAGCAGCAATCTCAGCATCGGTAGGCTTGTTGACAATGGTGAGGTAGAGAACGTCCTTGACACCACGCTGGTCCTTCTCAACATCCTTGTGCTGGTCACGGAAGACAGCAAGACGGGGCTGGTAGTCCTCGTCGAGGCGCTTAAGCTGGCGCTCGATTTCGCGCTGGCTCTGGTTCTGGTTGAGGATCTGGTCGCGGCGATCGTTGTACTCGTCCTGGACGCGCTTGGCCTCCTCGTCAATGCGCGCGTGCTTCTTCATTCTGCGGGTCTCGGGGTCCTGGGCCATGGCGCCACCAGTGATGAAACCAAGGAAGCCGCCGTTGTTGGTGGTGCTGTTGGGGTCGAGGAAGCGGTTGCTGAAGGGCTTGGAGACGGGTGTGCTGAGGATGTCGCCCTGGTTCTCGGCGGCGTACTTGGCGCGGGCGCGGCGATCGAGGTAGTCGTTGAAGTTGTCAAAGGCCTTCTTAGCCTTGCCCTTCATGTTCTGGGGCTGCTCCTGTTCGGGAGAGCGGGTGGAAGAGCCGGTAGCGAGGAACTGCTTGTGATCCTCGCGGCCTTCGAGGTAGACAAGAGGAGCAACGGCAGAGGGAAGACCATGCTGGCCCTCAACCTTGCCAGAGACGGGGTCGCGCATCCACGACTTTTGGCCCATGCCACCGAAGCCGTTGGACTTCTTCTCCTTCTTGGGGTCGTCAGGGTCGGGCATGTTGGGGTCGTACTTCATGATCATGCAGTAGAGACCGCGGGGCCCAAAGAGCTCTTCGTTGTACTTGTCGAGCATGCTGTTTGTCCTATGTGATAATGTTGGTTAGAACGGATTTGTTTCCAATTAGAAGAGGGGTAAAAACTCACTTGTGCTTGACGAAGCCCTTGTTGGCCATGTGCGCACCGAGCTGGACTGCCGTGGAAACACCCATAACGATGATTTCGGGAGTGAAACCAACACCGAAAGAGACGACCTGGACACCGGCAAGGTACTTGTTTCCCTGCATGGCGGTGTTGCACTCGTCAATAAAATGCAGGAAGGTCTTGCGGTCAATGCCAACAGCCTCCAGAGACGGGGCATAGGCGGCCATGAAGCCACGCTCCTGAGCGCCAGGGCGCTGCTGAGGAATGACAACGGGTAATTGGAGAGGACCGTTCATTGTGACTGCTGAAGATGTGTGATTTTTTGTGATTATTTTGCAAAGTGCAAATTGCGAGGAGGGGTTAAGTAGAGGCGACCGGTGTTCAGCGGGGAACAGCACGGATGTAAGATGGGACAATGAGAAAAAAAAAGTGGACTGTCCCCTCAAGGTTGAGATGAGCAAAGCTGATTGTGATGATTGCAGACTTGTCAGACGGAACCAAGTAAAGACTTGATTAAAAAGTGATGATGTCTGAAGAGTTAAGTAAGAAGTAGAGTAGAGTAGAGTAGAAGCTTATGATGATTGATGATGAGAGCAAATGGACTTGAGAGGAGCGGGAATCGGCATTTAAAAAGTAAATGGACAGCGGCAAACAGTTTACGGAACGGGATTGAATCCCGGTCGCATACGTAACCAACGGGAAGAGGCGTGGCGCAGGAGGGGGGGAGGGAAAAGCTATCGAATGGCGCGTCTCGGATGTTCCTGCCGTAGGCACGGTTGCATCACATCAAAAACCGCAATTAAAACAGGTCCAACCGCTGTGAGCGAGGGGAAAATCCCAAGCCAACGGGGGGAAAACGGGCCCAACAGGGCTGCCTGTGGGAGGTGCGGGCGGCGGCGCAGCCTGATCGATGCGGCTTGTGTGCGGGATAACCAATGGTTTCCTATTTGGGTGGCTTTTCCCATTCACCGCTGTGCAAGTAGTGGTACTTGTAAACGAGGACCCTAACCCTGGAGTTGTGTGGTTGTCTACACTGTAGAGCTGCCCTTGAGCCCCACAGTCTGATGTACTGGTTACACGGATCGACGTCAGCCGGCTCAAGGTGGGGCAAAGGGCTGGATTGCCTATTTGGGAAACAGTTGTGCTGCACCCTTTTTTTTGCTTGCTTCCCTTGTGCCTTGCAGCGCTCCATGAAAGCCGTTTGGCGCTTGTGTGAGGTAAGCAGCGCGTCGGAGGGTAAGCGTGGGAGCGTAAGAGTAAGAAATGAGGCCCAAATCATGCTATGCTACGGGGATATCATGACCTTTGCGGAAAGCAAGGCAAGCTGGGTCACAAGCAAAAATCTGTATATATAACCCGCGGGTCGTGGGCTTTTCAGACGAGGCGGAAAAAGGCAGCAAGACAGATATCAAATCCCAAAATATAATCATTCGATAGCCCGAAGCTTAGAATATAGCAAAGCCCCAATTATACACCCATTACTACCACACTCTTCCACACACCACCACCAATCATGGCTGCCCCCGCCGAGAAGACCGTCCAAGACCTCAACGGCAAATGGACCATTGTAAGTCGCTGCATACCACCATGCCATTACACAGCCCGGTATACTGACGCGTCACCCTTTTTCTCCCCATGTTTAGAACAGCTCCCTCTCTGGCTCTTCTGATGCCATTCTCAAGATGCAGGGCGTCAACTGGTTGACCCGCAAGGTCATCGGCATGGCCACCATCACCATGAACATCAAGCAGAGCATCGACGAGGATACCAAGGACATGAAGCTCAACATTGAGAACCAGCCCAGCGGTGGTATGCCTGCTTCCCAGGAGAACCGCGTCCTCAACTGGACTCCCGTGGAGCTCAACCACCCCTTGTTCGGTAACATCCGCGGCAAGTCGCGCCAGATCAAGCTTGCCGATCTCGACGACGCGTACCTCAAGTCAGGCTGGGAGGAGGGTACTGAGGATCTCCTCCAGTTCTACACTGAGCACCTTGACAAGGCTGGCGTTGTTACCCAGCAGATTGTCGGTTTCATGATTGTCGATGGCGTCAGACGCCAGGCCAGACAGGTCCTCGTCACTAGCGGCGACGACAGACTTGAGATCAGACTTGTCTACGACTACCTTGGCTCCGAGTAAATTTTTCTAAAAGAAGAACAAGACAGATTCGTTGCATGAAAATAGCGAGCGCCTTGTTTGTATAATTCTTTTTTTTTTACTTCATATTTTTTTATATTTAGATTTCGTTGGAAATACTCATTTGATGAATTAGCATGATACTACATACACCATACCCAAAATACAATGTCCTCGTTATTTCCAGCCTTCATCAATGACTATTTTTTGAACTCCGTATATTGAAGAAAAGTAACACGTAAAATCTAGAGTAAAAAAAGGAGTCTTATACGTCGTTGGAGTTTTTCCGGACTCGAAACACCGACGGGATTTCCAAGATGGTGTGCGTATGTGCGTGTGTGTGTATGTGCCGCACCCTTGGCCGATTTGACGGCGAAACACTCATCAAGGAGATCATTCATCTGCTAACAGCTGAAATTAGCTGTTTCAGAAACAGGCCTTGGTCGCTAAAGCATGTGCCCGGCCGCCGCCCGCGCCCAGGGAGACAAGGGAAATTCGCTTCACCAACACCGATGGCCTCACCGAAGCAATGCTCAGCCACCTGACGGGCCGATAGCGGTATGACGCCGAGAGTAAAGTCCGATGCCAAATCGACAGATCGTCGATATAAATCGCGCCCAAAATGACCAATTCTGCCCCACTGCATTGCGTGGTGGTTACGCGGCCGCTCCGGAAACACCGTAATCCCGATCCTGAATCCCGCGCTCGGCCGTGCCGCGGAGGCAGCAGCGAAAATTTGCAAACAAAAACAAAGAAAAACTTTTCATGGGTGGAACTTTGTGCCAGATATATAATGTCACGGTATCTTCTCTCCTCTTTCTTTACACTTTTCATTACAATACCGTTTTCTTCTCCCCATCGTTGGTAGACTATGCTCGGTGATAGCATTCCACTGCTCTCTTACACCGTTTATAAGTCATACAACTTCACCCTACCACCAGCTCTTCTATACTTATAGGAAATATAGGGAGAAAGTTTACTAACAATCGCCAATTAACAGCCACATATTAACACATTCAGGATACAATCTCACCGTTTCTCGATTTACCATAGACAGCCCCGGTCTAACTCTTACACAAACACCTCCTACACCAAAGAGTCTTTGTCGATTCGACATTTTTACTTGCAAGGCAAATTTACAATTTGCTTGCAATGAAAAAGTTTTCATTGAATCTTGAGACAAGCAAAAGAAACAAGAAACAAGTACAGTACAGTTCATTTGCAAAGAACAATCACAGACACGAGCGAAAGAGAACAAAAAGATTGGAATCAAAATATGCCACTTATTTGATACCTAATATTCTATGGGAGACAAAGGAAAGAAGAAGCTTTTTGAGCAATTTATGCTCAAGTCCAAATCAAAATCAGAAAAATCATCGCAATGCAAAGCGCATCAGAGCATGTAAGCGTCTATAACATGAAAGAGCCAAGGAAAAAAACCGAAAAGAGGAAACGGCCACGCCACATGACCAAGACCAATCTGGTAAGAGAAATATAGATGAGTGAAATGAAAAGACCCAAATGTAAAAGGCAAAAACTCCACGTAAAAGCAATGTACAAAAGTAGAGAAAGTGCGAGCATAAATGACCGGACTGGTTATTTATCGCGTCAGCATGGCCATGGACTTGCCTTCACCGTCAGTGAGAGACATAGCCATGGTGCTGAACTGGTAGCGGAAACCCTCAATCTTAGCCTTGCCAATCCAGACGTGAGCGGGGATTCTGGGGCGGTCGCTGTCAGTGTACTCAGGAATGGTCTCGAGACGCTTGAGGACCTTGGCAATGTCCATGCGGACGGAGCTGTAGTGAGAGTGCTGGTGGGTGGTGTCATCGTTGGTCTTGAGACCACCCATGGCCTGGTCGATCACGTCTTCAGCAAGACGGTCGGCAGGGATGAGGTCGTAGTGACCGCGCCAGGCGTTGGAGTCGGGGAGCTCAGGCATTCTGGCGGCAACATCGACAAACTCCTGGAGGATGTCATCGAGTTCCTGGTCGACAGCCTCGCGGCCGCCGGGAACTGGGAGCTGACGGTGCATGTGGACGGGGAGAGCGAAGTGCTTGGAGAACTTCTCGAGGAAGCGCTCACTGGCCCACTTGGAAGCAACGTAACCGTTGGATCCGTCGTTCTCGGGGTCAGAAGCAAGGGCTTCAGAACCAGAGAGGAAGTGGAAAGGAACAACGCGCTTGTGATCGCGGAGGGCGACGGCAGCGAGACGGGCAAGTTCCTTGGTGGACTGAACGTTGGCGGCACGAACAGATTCGTAGGCAGTCCAGAAAGAGCGGTTAGCACCGCTGTGGATGATCAAGTCGGCTTCTCCGGCAAGGTTGGCGAATTCAGCCTCAGAGAGACCGAGGAGAGGAGCCTCAAGGTCACCGCCGTGGACAGTAACCTTAGAGGTGGCGTTGAGAACGGCGTTGAGCTTCTGGCGGGTGGGGAGCTCAGCGGGAAGATCGCGGTGGGCTACGCAGTGGATGCGAGTGACGTTCTTGTCGGCAATCAGGCGCTGGAGGATGTGACGGCCAATGAAGCCAGAGGCACCGGTAAGGACAACAGTGAGATTGGAGGTCTTGGTAGGAGTGCTGGAATGCTTGGTGGACATGCTGATCATGTCGCTGGGGATAGCAGTCTCAGCCTCCCAGTCGATCTCAGTGTCGGACATGAGGGCATCGAGGGTGGAAGCCAGGCGGGAGAGGGTGCTGGACTCGATGATGCGGACAAGAGGGATGAAGAGACCAAAGCTGTCGCGGATGCGGGCCTGGAGTCTAACAGTGAGGAGAGAGTTACCACCGAGCTGGAAGAAGTCGCTGTTGGCGTTGGCGGAAGCATTGCGCATGACAGACTCAGGCAAGATCTCCTTCCAAAGCTTCCAGACAGTATCCTCGGTAGCAGTGCGCTCAGTGGAATCGGTCTCCTCGGTAGAGGATTCGGAGTGGACGGGGAAGGTAGCGATAACAAGGCGGTTGACCTTGTTGTGAGAGTTCAAGGGGATGCGGTCGACAGGAAGCATCATGTTGGGCTTCATGTACTGGGGAAGAGGGACGGTGGAGAGGAGCTTGTTGAGGTAAGCTTGCTGCTTCTCAGCAGGGAAGCCTTCAGCAAACTCGGCAAAGGCAGCGAGGAAGCTAGACTGGCCTTCACCACGGACACTGGCGACGACGCGGGTAAGAACGCCGTCGGAAGCGCGAGTGATGGTGTTCTCGATATCTTCAAGCTCAATGCGGAAACCACGAAGCTTGATCTGGGTGTCACCGGTAATACGGCCCTGGACAACAAGGTTTCCGTTATCCATCAGATAACCCTTGTCACCAGTACGGTAGGCGCGGTTCCATCCCTTGGCAACGTGAGCGGGAGAGGCGTTCTTGTCGAGAATGAACTTCTCCTGGGTAAGCTCAGTGTTCTTGTAGTAGCCGACAGCGGTACCAGCACCGCCGATGAGAATCTCACCGGTAACACCAGCAGGGACGACGTTGGACTGGTTATCCAGAATGTAGAGGGAGTAGTTGGCAAGCGCGGGACCAGCGGGGATCAGAGTGGTCTCGGCAGGGTACTCAATGTTGAGGCGGGTGGTCCAAACGGAGCTCTCGGCAGGGCCGTAGCAGTTTTGGATCTTGAGGTTGGGGAGGTTGAGGGTAGCGAAGGAGTCGCGGAGGGTGCTGTTCCAGCCTTCACCACCAATGTTGGCCAGGCGCCAGCTGGTGCCCTTGGACATGGTGGGAGCGGCGTAGTTGATCCAGTTGGAGTATTCGGAGGGGGTAGCCATGGTGTAGGTGATGTTGTTGTTGGCAATGATGTTGGCAATGCCCTCAGGGTGAGAGCGCTGCTCTTCGGAAGCAACGTAGAGGGTACCACCGTTGACGAGACCAGTGAAGATCTGATCCATGGAGATATCAAAGGAGTATGCGGACTGCTGGAGAGCGTTGGGGCGGCCGAGGGTCCAGTTCTTGCTGTCACCCTCGAAAAGGTTGAGCAAGCTGTTGTGGCGGACCTCAATGCACTTGGGGACACCAGTGGATCCAGAGGAGGAAACGATGATGGCGGAACCATCGCGAGTGGCGAGGTTAGGGCGGCGGGTGACAGTGGCGTTAGCCTTGCGGACCTGGTCAACGTTGATCACCTGGGCGGTGGAGGAGATGTCGCTGACATCCTTGGCAACAGAGTCGTCGCAGATGATGGCGGCGGGCTCAACAACCGAAGCGGTAGCGCCGAGACGGGCGAGACCGTTGCGGGGGTCGAGAGGGACGTAGACGGCGCCAGATCTCCAGGTAGCGAGGAGAGAGCAGATCCAAGGAGCACCGGGCTGCTGGAAGATTCCAACCTTGTCGCCAGCCTTGACGTTGGCGTTGACGAGCTCCTCAGAGATCTGGTCGATGGTGCGGTTCATGGCAGCGTAGGTAAGCTCGTTGCCGAGACCATCACGAAGGGCAATGTCCTGAGGGAACTGGGCAGAGACCTGGTCGACCTTCTGGGAGAGGGTCTCGGTCCACTCAGAGTCAAACTGAGGGCCGCGTCCAAGGTCAACAGCGGACTTGATGTCCTCAGGGCGGTAGAGGGTGACACCGTCGACGGGGGCGGAGAAGTCCTTGATGAACTGGCGGATGAGGTGCATGTAGCTGTTCATCATGGTCTCGGTGTGGCGCTTAGAGTAGAGCGACTTCTGAGTCTGCCACTTGATGGTCAGATCAGCAGAGGCAACATCAGTGACATCGAGGACGACATCGTAGGCGGTGGCACCGAAGTTGCTCTCACCCTCGGCCTTGGACTGCAACAGAGGAGGGGTCTTGACAGCAAGCTGGCGGTAGTCGAGGAAGGCCTGGAAGAGAGGGCTGTGAGAAGAAGAGCGGGGCATGTTGAGCTCCTCGAGGAGGAGATCGAAGGGAAGAGCGGAGTGAGAGAGAGCGCTGTAGGCGTTCTGCTTGGCGGCAGCCAAAACGGTAGCGAAGGAAGCCTTCTTAGGCAGAGCACCGAAGCGGAGAGGGATCAGGTTAAGGAGGAAACCGACAGTGGAGAGAGTCTTGAGATCCTTGCGGTTGGCATCAGCGATACCAATGCAGAAGTCATCGACAGACAACCATCGGGAGAGGAAGACCTGGAAAGAGGCCAGGAAGAAGTGGAAGGCAGTGCAGCGGTTCTTGCGGCAGAGCTCGCGGATCTGCTTGGAGGTAGCGTTGTCAAGAACAAGCTCAACTTCCTCATGCTCGTACTTGACGAGGGCGTTGCGAGCGCCAACATCAGCAAGAGGGAAGAGGGGAAGAGGATCAGGAAGAGAAGCAAAGGCCTTCTTCCAGAATGTTACATCGCTACGCATGCGGCCAGCCTCAATGTCCTTGCGCTGCTGGATAGCGAAGTCGGTGAACTGCAGAGGGATCTGAGGAACAGGCTTGCCCTGGTAGAGCATGTCGAGGTCGCGCAGCATCAAGTTGAAGGAGAAGCCGTCCATGGCAATGTGGTGGACAGCGAACATGATGATGTGGTCGTTGGGGGCGAGAGTGACAAGACGGACGCGGATAACCTCACCACGCTCAATGTCAAAGTCGTGGGCGGAGAGCTTCTTGAAAGCTTCCTTGGCCTCAGCCTCGCTGGAAGCATTCTGGAGCTCAAGGCGAAGGAGGGAGTCAGACAAGACACCCATCATGGCATTGCCCTTGTCATCAGAGTAGTAGGCAGTGCGGAGGGATTCGTGGCGAAGACCGACCTTGCGGACGGCTTCCTGAACACGAGTGACATCAACGTTGCCGGAAAGGCGGCTCTGGACTAGAACGTTGAAGCAGTTAGGCTCCTCGAGGTACTGGCGGAGGAACCAGAAGCGAGAGCAACCATGGGTCATCTTGGCGGTGCGGACGAACTTGAGAGCAGGGACGGCCGGCTGAGCGGCGACAACAGCCTTCTCAACGGCCTTTGACTGAGTCTGGACCTGAGGCTTCTGGGAAGAGGAAGGCTCAGCGGGCTCATCAAGATCGGTGGAGATGGTAGCATCATCGGGAGTGTCGGAGTCGGTAGAGTCACCTTCATCCTCAACAATGTAGGTAGGGGACTCGTTGTCGTTGGGGACCTCGGCCTCAGCGGCAGCAGGCTCAGCAGCCTCTTCGGGGGCAGCGCCGGCCAAGTTGGGGCAAATGTCGGCAGACAAGTTGTCAACGGTGTCCTCAACCAGGTCAGCGAGAGTAGCACCACCAAGAATCTTGATGATAGGGATGTCGTGGTCGAACTGGTTGCTAAACCAGGATCTCATGTCGACAGCGACAAGAGAGTCGACACCCATCTCAACAATAGCAACATCGGAGTGGATGCTCTCAGTGGGGGGAAGATCAAGCTTCTTAGCAAGCATGACCATGAGGGCACCGAGAATGATGTTGAAGGCGTCCTTGGGAGTGGCGGCTTCGAGAAGCTGGGCCTTGGTGGACAAGGCACCGTCGCCACCCTTCTCACCACTGTCACGGCCGCTGCGGTCGAGAACGTAGTGGTTGAACTTGGGATCCTCAACCCACTTGGGAGGAGACTTCTCGGTCTTGGGGTTGACGAAGCGAAGACCGGCAGAAACCTCAGGGTCGCGGCCAGAGTCAGGGCCACCAGCCATGACGGACTCGGCAAAGAAGTACTTGTAGTCGAGCTCGGACATGATACCGTAACCAAGAATGTCAAGACGGCTGAGAATGTTGTGGTCGGTTCTGGTAATGTAACCAATACCGTTGATACCACCCAAGTTCATGACACTGCCAACAAGGCCGCGCTGGCGACGGCCATGGCACAGAGATACCATGAAACCGTTACCGGCAGCGTAAGAAGTCTGACCGATGTTACCAGTGATGTAGACGAGGGAAGAGTAGAGAATGAAGAAGTCGAGGTCAGGCTTGCAGAAGAGCTCATCAAGGTAGATGGAACCATCAATCTTGGGAGCAAGAGCCTGGTTCATGGTCTCAGCAGTAGACTCCATGAACAGACCATCGCGCATGATAAGGGCAGCGTTGGCAACACCAGCGATAGGAGGCATGCTATCGCAAATCTCCTTGTGGACGCGGTGAAGGTCAGCGCGGCTGGTAATATCGAGAGCAAAGCCGCGGATATCAGCACCGAAGTTCTCCTCAGCCTGAGCAACGAAGATCTTGTCAAGGTTGGGGCGACGAGAAGACAGAGCAAAGTGACGAGCACCACGCTCCATCATGTACTGGACGGTGGAGAGACCGAGAGAACCAGTCATACCAATGAGGAAGTAGGTACGGTCAGAGCGGAAAGTAACTTCTTCCATGGCAAGGGTGACACTGGCATCGAAAGAAGTAGAGTCAGTCCAGTCCATGGTGGTAAGAGGAGCGCCCAGTGAGCTATCGGCAGCGAGCTCGTGGATCATGGTTTGCTCAACGGCGCCGAAGTTGACAGCGCTCTTAGCCTCAGCAGCCTTGGTGTTAGCAGCGTTGAGAGCACCAACAATCTGCTCTTCAGTAGTGTCAGAGAAGACAATGGACTGAGTAGGGAAGTACTCAGCAGCAGTGTGGCGACGAGCGCGGAAAGGCAAGAAAGAGACCAGGCGGTCAGCAACATCACCGGCCTCGCTGGTAGCAGCAAAGTTGGCAAAGAGGGTGGTGTTGGGGGTGATGATGCGGTTGAGGTCACGGCTAACGGAGAAAGCGTGAACATGCTTCCAGCCTTGCACCTCAGCAGTAGCCTTGTCGGTGGTAGTGAAAACAGCCTGGGCACCGATCTTGGCAGTCTGTTCAGTAATAAGCTGGGCAAGGACAGTAGCAGGCTCGTGAAGGACAATCTTGTCACCAGCGCTGCACTTCTGGAGGATGGCAGAAGCAGTGAGCTGAGTGGCGACAGACATGAGGAGAGCACGCTCGTTGGCCTCAGTGACATCAACGGTAACAAGACGAGTCTTGGGGACGATGACGACGGACTGGTGGTGCTCAGAGAAGACAAGGGCGGTAGCACCAGTCTCCTTAACAGTACCAATGCTGAGGAAGAAGCAGCCGATGTCGCCAACCTTGAGGGCAGTGGAAGCAGAGTGCTTGACAACGACGGTGGCGCTCTCAGCAGGGTCAGCCTCGGGCTTGATGTGGGGAGTAAGGCGGTACTGCTGGAGGTTCTTGGTAGCAGTGATGGCGATGACGTTGTCCTTGGTGGAAGTCTTGGAAACAACGTTGCGGCGGAGAGCGTTGTAGTGGTCATTGAGGGTCTTCTCGGGGTCGTAACGAGTCACAAAGAGCTTGTCGTTCTCAAGCATGAGCTCACGCTCGCTTGTCCAGAGAGGGCTGTAAGCAGGGACCTTGTCCTTCCAGCCATCAGCAATGTGAAGACGGAGGAGAGACTCGGCGAGCTCCTGGGCGTGCTGCTCAGGCTTGAGGCGGCCCTCGATGTTGAACATCTGGCCGTGCAAGTGAGGAATTTCAACAATCAAGCAGCGGACAACACCCTTCATAACGTTGGCGTAAGGGTTGGCACCGTTGGCACCGTGGTTGGCCCAAACGATGTAGCGGGAGCGGAAGAAGAGAGTCTGCAGAGCCTTGAACTTGTGCTCAGTGAGGTTCTGGAAGAAGGGCTCATCCAGTTCAGTGAGGGAGAGGACAAGAGGTCTGGCAGCGAGCATAGAGCCATCGAGGTCATCGATAGACTTGATAGCAGTGATCTTGTCGCAGAAAGGAGCAAGAGTGGACTTGATAGTTTCGATCATGCGAGAGATCTGGAATCGCTGACCACCGATCAGGAGGATCTGGTCAATACTGGTGTTGCTAGTCAGAGGAGCGCGGATAGCGTTCATCTGCTGGTCAACAGCCTGGGAAACGAAAACGCTGAAAGGGTTAGCAGAATCAGGAGTAACAGTGTCAATACCAGAGAAGCCAGTCGACTGAAGAAGCTGGTCGTACTCGCCAAGAGCGGGAACGGCCTGGCTAACATCGTCGGCTTCGATGAGAGTGCCAGCAACGAGGCCAACGTGAACAGATTCAGCGTTGGTAAGCTGCTGGACAAGGAGGAAACCACCAGGGCGGAGGAGCCAGCGGAGCTTGTTCAAGCCAGCTTCGCGATCCTTCAGCATGTGAAGACCGGCACCAGCAACAATGAGGTCGACGCTAGCGGCAGTAAAGCCCTGCTCTTCAAGGTCTTGCTCAAAGTCAATGGTCTCGGTGAAGATGTTGTCACCATGCTCGTGGGTAAGGGCCTCAAAGTTGTCGCTAGTAGCATCTGTGCAAGTGTAGGAGTTGAACAGAGCACCAAGACCAGGCAGAACAGCCTTGGTAGTGCTACCAGAGCCAGTGCCAAGCTCCATGATGCGCATGTGAGGGTAGCGCTGGGACATCTGGCGAGTCAGAGCAGCAAGAGTCTGGCGAGCCTCAGCAGCACCAATAGCAGATTCGTAGAACTTGCTAAGGAGCGAGGCGTTGTCGGTACCATCCTCGGAGACAATGGAGTAGTCAATGCTGTCACCAACAGACTTGAGGATATCCAAAGTAGGCTGGCAGATAGAGTTGGCCTCCAGGGAGACGTCCTCAGCATCTTCAATGGCCTCCTTAGCCCAGCTCTTGGAGCCAATGCTAGTGAGGACATTCTGAGCCCACAGGCGAAGGTGGGCCTGTTCAGCACTGCTGGAGTTGAAGATCTTGCGGAGGTAGTTGACGGCGAGACGATCAAGCTGCTGCTTCTCCTGCTCCTGCTTGGCGGAAAGCTCCAGGGGAGTAGCGAACGCATCAGCGTCGGGAGAGCTCAACCAGCGAGTGGTCTTACCGAACATACCGCGGTCATCCTTCTCAGTGGGAGGAGAGACGGGGCTGACCTCAAGGCCTTCAACCTGGCACAGAGAGTGCTCGCTATCAGCAGGGAAGATGTCAACACAGCCAGAGAAAGAACCATCATCAGATCGGTTGGAAGTCGCAGAGAAGCGAACCTTCTGGTCAATACCACCGTTGAAGGGGCAAATGGCGGGATTGAGGACGATGCGGCGGATGGTGGTGGGAATGTGAAGAGCCCAAAGAGCGTTATCACCGGGGTAGGAGATAGCAGCGAAGATAGCCTGGAAAGCAACGTCGAGAGTAGAAGGGTGGAGGAGGAAAGCGTCCTTGGAAAGGTTCTCTTCCTCGGGCAGGCTGGTGCAGATCTCACCCTGGGCCAAGCTGGTAGTACGCTGCATGGAGGTAATACCCTTGAAGAGGCCATCGTAGTTGTAACCAATGCTGGCGAGGTAAGCGTAGAAGAGCTCAGTGTCGACATCCAACATTCCGTGGCCAGCGTCAACGGGGAACTTGACGAGGGCAGTGGAAGAAGGAGTGCCGTAAGTCATAACCAGCTTACCACTTGCGATGGAAACGAAAGTCTCAGACTTTCCAAGGCAGGCATCGCAAGAGAAGGTAGCGGAAAGGACAGAGGTCTCTTCGCCAGTCTCGGTAATGGAGACGTTGGACAGAGCGAACAGAGTCTCAATGCCCTTATCATCAGCGATAGCCAGAGCACGGTGGATAGCAGAGTCGTGGAGCTCAATGGCCTGGATAGCCTCGGCGCGGCCGACAAAGCGAGCAGCTTCAATGGCCATAGCCAAGAAACCGGCAGCAGGGAAAAGAGTCTGACCCTGGATCTTGTGACCCTGGAGCCAAGGAATTTCACCTGCATGGATGTAGTTGCGCCAGCGGTACTCACGCTCGTTGGCAGTGTCGGTGCGGGTACCCAAAAGGATATGGGCAGGGTCCTCACGAAGACGGTTAACACGAGACTTGCGAGATTCGTACCAGAACACACGGTCGTGGTTGAAGGGGTAGCTAGGAAGCTCGCGGAGAGGAGTAGGAGTAGCCTTGTTGAAGAGCTGAGCGTAAGCCTTGAGATCAGCGGCGCTGCGACCAAAGCGAGACCAGAGGTAACCGAAGGTGGAAGCAACAGCGTCGACATCGTTCTGGCCACGAGCGAGGGTTCCAGTGTAGGGAAGAGCAGACTTGAGGGTCTCCTCGATAACACTGGAAGCGGGACCCTTGAGGGCGGCGTGGGGACCGACTTCAATGGCCTGGGTAGGGTTGGGCTCGCTAGAGTTCAAGTCGGACTCAAGAGCAGTAGCAAAGAGGACAATGTTGACCATGTTGTCGACCCAGTACTGGTGTTTGAGGGCGTCGCACTGCTCCATAACCTTGCCATCGTAGACAGAGGAGAACCACTTGGTCTCACCAGAAGGCTTCAAGATCTCGATCTTACAAGCATCAAGAGCCTCGTAGTACTTCTTGGAGCAAGGGATCATGTGGTGAGAGTGGTAAGCAGTGTCAACCTTGAGCTGACGGTTGAACTTCTTCTCATCCTCAAGAACATCCTTAACGTGCTCGATAGCATCGAGGTCACCAGAGAGGGTAACAGACGAGGAGGAGTTGTAGGCAGCGACGCTAACACGTCCCTCGAATGCAGGCAGAGCGCAAAGCTCGCGAGCATCCTCGAGAGTGGTACCGGCAGCCAACATACCACCTCGCTGACCAGCGGGGCCGCGGGCCAAGTAGGCGTAGCGACCACGGTAGAAGGCAATGCGAATAGCATCGTGAGCGCTGATGAATCCCGCAGCGTAAGCAGCACCAATTTCACCGGAAGAGTGTCCAACAACAGTGTCGAAGACAATACCGGCAGCCTTGAGCATGTCAACTAGCATAACCTGAACGGCAGTGCAGAGGGGCTGGGACAGCTCACCCTCGCCAATGCGAGATTCAGCAGCGTCGATCATCATCTGGGCCTTGAGAGACCAAGATGGGCGATCTTCAGCAGGAAGCTCGTTGAGCGACTGCTCAAGCTTGTCAATAATGTCCTCGGCGAACTTGGAAGCAGCAATAATGTCGCGACCCATGGTAGCCCACTGGGCACCCTGACCAGAGAAGACACCAAGGAGGTTCTTCTTGGCAGTCAGGCCACGAACGTGCTGGGGATCCTCAACGGCCTTCTGAAGCTTGGCGATGAGATCCTCTCGGGTCTGGCCAACCACGGAGTTGCGGTACGTGAAAGTAGAGCGACGGTCGTGGAGAGTCCAGGCGAGACGGTTCAAATCAACCTCGCTGTTCTCAGTGATGAAGTCAAGGAAGTTGGACATGAGGTTGGTAAGAGTCTTCTCAGAGGTGGCAGAGAAGGTCAGGGGAAGAGGAAGGGAGTTAGCCTGCTCAACAGCCTGAGCAGGAGCATCATTGGGCTCGTAAGCCTCAATAATGGCGTGGGCGTTGGTTCCACCAAAACCGAAAGAGTTGATGGAAGCACGACGAACACCACCCTCGGGGAGAGCAGGCCAGTCCTGAGCGCTTTGGGCAATCTGGACCTTGCCGTAGAAGGGAGCAATCTCAGGGTTGAGGTTGTGGAGATGCAAGTTGGGAGGAATGGTCTTGTTCTGAATGGCAAGAGAAGCCTTCATGACACCAGCAATACCGGCGGTACCCTCAGTGTGACCAATGACGGTCTTGATGGAACCGACCCAGAGGTTGGAGTGAGTCTCAGCGTCCTTGTCGCCGAAGAAGGCCTTGTAGATGGCCTTGGACTCGACGCCATCACCAGCCTTAGTACCAGTACCGTGGGCCTCGAAGTACTGAGGACGGTCCTTGGCAACGGAGAGGTCAAGGCCAGCGCGGCGGTAGGTGTCGTGAATGAGACGAGTCTGCGCTTCCTGGCTAGGCATAGTGATACCAGGAGTGTGGCCATCCTGGTTAACACCGGTCTCGCGGATAATGCACTCGATGTGATCGCCGTCAGCAATGGCGTCGGAGAGACGCTTCATGATGACAGCAGCCATACCCTCACCACGGGCATAGCCATCAGCGTTGGCATCCCACATCTGGGACTTGCCAGAGGGGGACAACATGTTGAGGTTGGACTCAGCGATGAACATGTTAGGGCTAAAGATCAAGTTGGCGCCGGCGGCAACGGCGACGTTTGAGCTTCCAGAGCGCAAAACCTGGACACCTTGGTGAAGGGCGACCAAACTGGAGGAGCAGGCAGTGTCGATGGTCATAGAAGGGCCTCTCCAGTCGAAGACGAAAGAGACTCTGTTGGAGAGGATACTGCGAGCAGTACCAGTGGCGGCGTAGGTAGGGATAGCTTCGGGGTCAACATAGCAGATGTTTCCGTAATCATCGCACATGACACCGACGTAGACGGCAGTGTTGGAACCCTTGAGGTTCTCAAGGGCGAGACCGGAGGACTCAATGGCCTCGTAGACAGTCTCGAGGAGGATTCGCTGCTGGGGGTCGATGGACTCGGCCTCACCAGGAGGGATGTTGAAGAACTGAGCATCGAAGAGGCGAGGGTCCTCGGAAAGCAAGTAAGAATCTTGGACGTTGCTGGCACCGTGGTAGTGGCCGTCCTTGTTGAACCAACCAGCGTATTCGAAGCGGTCGATCTGGCGAGAAACCTCACGAGGATCCTTCAACAACTCCCACAGCTTCGAAGGAGATGTGGCGTCTCCAGGGAATCTGCAGGCGTTGCCGATGATGGCAATGGGCTCGTTGTGTGTAGGCGACATTTTGGCTGTGGCGTAGCTGTGGATGTCGACAAAAGGGGACGAGGAAGGATGGTCGTTTCGAAGAGAAGAGAGAAGAGAGAGAGAGAGAAGGAGGAGGAGGAGTATGAGAGAGAATAGAGAAGTAAGGTTAAGGTTGGATGGGATGAGTGGCGATGGTTCGAGCTCTTGGGAAGAGGGCTGATGATTTGGTATATATAGAATTGCTTTACAATAAGACAATAAGACAAGAGCTTGTAGTTGTCCGATACCAGCCCCACGAACCGGCAACTAACGGTGCAATACGACGGAGCATCAGCATACACTGTCGGCCCCGGTGCGGATAAGGTGCCGTGCAAGCAGGAAAAGATGTCGTGAGACGGCTCTGATGCCTGCAACATCATGCTGGTTGAGGCGAGAGTGGTTCGTCTAGCCAGTAGCCTCTGACGCCCTGCGTTGTAGCCGCAGATGATGACTGACCAATCCCTCCGACCTATCTTGAACGACTTCTCCGCTATGGCTGTCAGGGACCAAACGGCACCACGCTTATGCCTCATGGCAGGGTGCCACAACGCCATGTGGTTCTCAACCCCAAGGGGAAGAGAAGGTTAGTGTGTGTGCTGATCATGAAAGGAGCCAATCAGAATGGTAGGAGCACCCTCGCGATGGCAAGCTGCCATGCTTGTTAGCCATGTCCGGCACGAGAGGCAATGTCGTTGTGCTGATGTTAGCATAGGAACGAAGATTACAATGGGTTGAGGTGGTATAGAATACCAAAATAGGCAATCGATGAGCTGCCCGATCGACCCTTGTGCAGGTGGACGCCACGTTTCGAAAGCTTCCAGACGTCAAATCGAAGGAGAGACTGTACGTTTTGGGCAACATTTGCCGGATTACATACTGTGCTCTTGGGGCTGATGAGCTAACAGCACCACGGCTGTCGCTGGCGAGGGGGGGGGGGGGGGGCAGTAGGTAAGCAGGGAGTGGAGCTGGCGCGCGCGCACGATGTCGGTCCTCCGCTCATGCACTATGGCAATTGGACGAGACTTCGATGATGGGTGGTGGATTAGGCCCCGGCATACAATAGGGTGCGATGGCGGGGAGTGGAGCGCAGAGGCGTGTGGTGATGGGAAGCAGTGTGTGTGGTGGTGGTGATAGTTAGTGGGCGAACAGGGCCCTGTGAGGAGTGGGGGAAGGCGTCTCTGTCTCCCGACGGCTGCCAGGTGCCCGCCAGGTGCGTGGTGCGTTGCCAGTGCACTGCCAGCCCTTGTCAGTGTCAGCAAGTGTCAGGGTTTAGGCGGGTGCACTAGTTTAGCGCATCACGCCTGGCTGAGACGCCTCGTGGTGGTTGAAACGCTTAAGCCACGGCCCATTATTGCCGAAACAAATGGGCCATTGCATAATCAGCATGGGCACAGCACCCATAGTCACTGCAAAAACCCATTCTTTGGTGGCTGGATCGACTGGCCGGGGTGTCCCGGCTTGGCCGCTAGCCTCGTTCGGCATGGCTCACCATGCGCAGAGAGCACGTATTGCTGATACTGCTTTGGGCGATAATGTAAGCACAGAACGTAATCCTGGGCCCTTCGCTGCCCTATTCCCCCGCCATGAGGGCATCACGGGCCAATATGCGGCCAATACTGCAACATTGCATCCTGCGCACTGGTTCCCTGAAGCGATCGCGCCGCGTTATACCGAACTCTACTACCGGGGGTGTGGGCTGTATGGCAAATTAAGTCAGCTTGAGCTTCGTACTGGCGGAAGATCCTAATGTTTTATTTGTCGAATTTCCCTTTCGGGACACCACGTTTTCCTTGCTGCCAACACGCGACCTCGCCACACTGACCGCTAATACCGGATGGTAGCTTCGAACGAAGCAATTAAGCTAATTTATAAAGTATAATGAGAAATGAATGAGGCCTTCATTCAAATGGAGGTTAAGCAGCATGGCTCGTGAGCACCTTGCTAGGTGTGTATTAAGACAATCGGATTGTAATGCTGTTTATCATAGCAGATCAGTCTGACAAGCTGAACAGGAGACGCCAAACAGCGTGCGATTTTGCCTGAATTGTAATTGCAAGTAAAACGAAGTGTCACTAGTTGTTTATCAGTTTATCAGTTTAACCGTAATAAATATATGTATTTTCATTTTTATTTTTTATTTGTTATATTTGCAGTGTATATATGTATATAGAAAAGGTGTAGCTGCTTTAAGCTGATCACCATGTGTAGCCGCCCTGCCGCTGATGGAGGGTAGTTTAGAAGGACTAAACGCGCACGCGAAGCCCGTAAATGACGTAAAAAGAAGAAGCTAAAAAAGACAAAAAGATACCAAAATACCGTACATGAATCCCATCGTAAGATTTCCCCTTACTGGGGAAAGAAGGAAAGGGGACAAGAGATCAGGCTTGGGATGAGATCCAGCCACAGACCCCTTGTCATCGCGTTTTCACACTGTACCATCGCCGCTAAGTAGACCTGGCCACCGCAGCGCATGTAAGCACAGCGGACATTTTACTGATCCACTTCGTACACTAGCTTGAAACCGCTGACTTCCTTGCGGCGAATCATTTCGATTCCTTCCAAGATTCCGGCGAAGCCGCCCTCCATCTTCTTGGAGGGGTGGTTTCTAAGCTCGCCCGCATCGAGGCGCTTCTGAGCCTGGGCGTAGAGCTCCTCGCAGAACGAACGCGCGCTAGCGTCGGGCTCGCGGCCATAGGGCGCAGGCCATCCACTGCCACGGCCCTTGACGGTGGAACCGAGAATCCAGTCAGGCTTCACGACCCGACGAGTAGCCTGCGCCTCGGGGAAGGGGTCGAGGGCAGTGTAGCGACCACCAGCACGGCCAATGGCTTCGTAGCAGAGCTTCATAGTAGAAGCAACAGTGATGCAGTCAATGGCGTAGGTAAGGGTGTTCTTGGTGTACTCCTTGATATCCTTGGCAGCGGTGGGAGAGCGGTAGTCAAAGACCTTCTCAGCACCATAAGAAAGAACCAGCTCATCGTGGGCGGGAGAGCAGGTGGCAATGGTGCGGAAACCCGACATGTTGAGAAGTTGGATGGCCATAGTACCGGTAGAGGTACTACCACCGCTAACGAGAGCGAAAGGCTTGTTCTCAGCGGGCTTGGCCAAAGTTCCAGGAATATCCATGGAAAAGTACAGGGCCATGCCGGCGGAGGCGAGCGACGTGCTCATGCAAGCAGCATCAGCGAAGGACATGCTGTCAGGCAGCTTCAGGGTGAGACTCGCAGGAGTGGAAGCGTACTGAGCGAAACCACCTCCGCAGGGTCGCTTGTGGTCCATGCTGTCAGCACTGCCCAAGACCCTGTCGCCAACCTTGACGTCCTTGGTGATGGCGGAGCCAACAGCAACAACAGTGCCGGCGAAATCGAAGCCGAGGATAGCGCCGGGGACGGCAAAGCCCTTGAACATCTTGGAGTCGACAGGGTTGAGAGCGAGAGCAGCAGTCTTGACCAAAACTGCGTCGGGCTCGAGCTCCATGACACCGACGTCATGGGCAACCTCTAGCGTGCCTTCGGCATCTGTGGCGATAATCGCAGTTTGTGTCTTGGGGATGGCGGCGGCAGACATTGTGATTGATGTAAAAGGATGTGTTTTAGAAGAAAGAAGAGAAGAAATGTTTTAAATGGCGAGGTCGAAAGGGAGAGGTGAGAGGATGTTGATAGAAGCGGCTGTCGTGTCGGGCGTATAGGGTAAGGTGGTGATGGTGCCGTCTAAGTGTATGAGAGTATAGGTGGGTTTTGAGGGGATAGGAAGGATGTAAAGAGAAGATGTCTTCTTTTAAGAAATGGATAAGAGTGTTTGAGGCTGAGTAGTTGCTTCTCGAACACTTTGTCTACGGAATCGTTGCGTCTAAGTAGTCTTCGAATCCCGTTCCGTCCTGCCATGTTCGCCGCAGGCGTATTACTCTTGCTCATCCGCTCTGCTCTCATCAGAACATCTTCTGGAGTGCGGGAAATGGGCATCTGAGAGTTTCCCGTGCCATAAGACGCCGAAGATGAGAGCAGCGACGTAGACGTTACTGAAAGCAGACAGAGAGCAGGGTGGAAGGTCGACAGAAGCTTTGCGGAAAACTGTACCTTGATGACAGGACCGGCTCGACCATCATCTCTCAGTCACATTCGCTTCCGTAATCCCGCGTTGAGGGCAGAGCGCATTGAGTGTAGAGAGCATGCTAGAAGTTCCATGATTATGGCATCGTCCCAATGCGGAGCCATTCGTCCTGGAGAGACCATGCCATAAAACACCCATTTTAGGAAACTATAGCCATTCTCACCAGTTGCTGTTCTGCACCCACACGCTGGAGAGACGGCCAAAGCAGTGATTCGCCCAATATGGGACCTTGATAAGATCAGGGCACATGGGGCCACGCTAAAAGCTGATGAGAGTGCGCATCCATTTGCCCCTCCCAGCATTGCTATGTCATCCTAGCCCCCAGGTTGTCCCAGCCCGCCTTCGGCTACCGGGAGAGGAAGAGGCGCTGTGAAGCGCCTTGGCTGGCTGCTATTATCGTATGTGTCGCATCGTACCGGGTCAGATTGGGGCAAGCTAGAGGATGACAAAGGGCAGGGAAGGGTGTGTGGCCCGTCATCTTTAGCACTACACCACCATCTCCACAGTGCAACCCCTGATCTGGCGCCGCTTGCCCGAAAATGGAAGCAAGGTTGTAAACGCAGCGAGTGAGCGGTCGGCATTCTGCTGGGCGCTATGCTAGCACACTTCTGACGAATAGTCGACACGGGGAGCTGCCCGTTGTTTTTGGCGTAGCGTAGTGGTTACGTGGTGTCAGAGGCACGTTTTCAGGTATGAGCAGGCCGTGCCAGGCCACATGGCAGATCCGGGTTAAAGGGGTGCTAAGGTAAGCATACGACGAGAACTGGATCAGGGTGTTTGATTAACGTTGAACGAAGGCCCTATATTCCTTCGAGCCAACGTTTGGGAGCACGCTCCGGGAATGGCGATAACGGTGCACGTTGCGTCGACATGCGGCATGTATCGGCACTGTCTGTTGGCATGGCCATTCTGTTCGGTTCTAGCCTTCGTTCCTCTACAGTAGTTTTTGTAGCATCTTTTTGTTCGATAGACGCTGTTGCCGCACCTGTCTTGCTTAGCCTTGCTGTTTATCTGTGGCCAACTGAAAACCGTACTGGCTTAACGGGCGCGCAACAGCCCAATTCCTGTCACCATTCAGCTTCAAACCAGCCAATCAATGTCGGACCAAGACCAGGCTGTCCAAAAATAAATGGACTACAGTACGTTAAGCTAGCGTTTATTGCAGAACCCACCAACCACTGTCCGTCGTTTACAGTGGGCAAAAAAAGCCACTGGCGTAGTTGCAAGCCTGATTTTGCTGCACATCTCCCCACTTCACCACAAACTAGCAAACTTGACAGCAGCCAGAGCATCAACGGCGCCCACGTGACTGGACACCGGGCGCTGCTTACTGTTGGCTGCCGTCTTATCCGCCCATCGCCGGCAGCCTGGCCACCCAACCAACTCCATCCTTGCTGCTCGCATCTCACGCCGCTCCCCTGCGTGCTATTTTATTATTTTTATTATCCTTTTTCTTTGTAACCCGCTTCTTATTCCCCTGCTCCTCACAGCTACCGCCATCAGACGCCCCATCTCACTTCTTACTGTCGACCCCGACACTTATAGAGACCGCGTTTTCCGTCCTGGTCTGTCGTAATGCTTTCTATTTCAGTCCGACTTTCCCGCACGACACTCTCCATCTAGCTGCTGCTGCTCAGACCCTTGATGCACAGCATACTCGCAGGGAACAATTTGAGAAGCAGAATAGAAGCCCGCCTTCCATTTACGTCTCTCTGAGCACAAGCCTGCCAGCCAGCCCGCCAGCAAGCCAGCCTACCGTTGGCCCCCTCCTGCCCCTCCTCCTCTAACCCCCCCTCCATACCTATCACCATGGTCTACTACGGCCGTCCATCGACTAGCTGCCACAACTGCAGAGCCAAGAAGCGACGAGTAAGTGTGTGATTGTGACTCGTGCAGAGTGGAATGGAAACTCTCCATGACCTGGGGGATCCTCCGTTGTTTATATGTCCCACGTCGACGGCATACGCGTTCTCTTACGCAAGCATGTCACGAGCCCAATTGCTGGGCAAAAGACTGTAACATACGGAATGGAGACCACAGGTACGGGGATGGGAACGGGATTCAACACCAAGATTCCAGTCTGCGATGCACGAACCAACTCGACCCTCCCTAGGCAATCCGTAACGCAACGCTAACTTGAATCTGATTGTAGTGCGACAAGGCTGTACCTGAATGTGGACAATGCCGTCGTCTCAAGCAACCATGCCCTGGTTACAGAGACCCCTCTGGCCTCATCTTCCGCGATGAGAGCAGTCAGGTCATCGACAAGGCCAGATCGAAGGTATCGAAGAAGACATCGGCCCCAGCATCATCCTCAACGGCGGCTGCTGTCAAGCGTCAATTGTCTGCAGAGCCTACCAAGCTCCGGACCTCGAGCCAGGGCGAGTCATCACCGCACATCTCCACAGTGGAAGAGCTGTTGAGCGAGGCTGGTGACAATGTCTTTTCGAATAACACATTTGATCTCGATCTGCTTGGATTCCTCAGCCCCTTCAACGCCGACCCGGATTTATTCCCTGTCAACCAAGGCTCCGATCCTATCCTTGGTCCTGGCGATAGTGCTACAGCAACCTCATCAACGGCAGCCGGCCTCGATGAGGTTACCATCCAAGACATTGCTGACGACATGAGCAGCCGCCGTCCAGGTTCTAATGCAGGATCAACAACCGTTGTGCAACAGCAACGGATGCCCAACCAGCAACAAATCACGCCGCAACAAGAGGCCATTTCAAGGCCATTCTCCTTGCCGCTTGACATGATGGGTCTTAACTACTTCTTATCTCACTATGTCGTTCGCCAGTCTGGCCCATCATCCGGCTTTCTTGACTACACATTTAACATCCTCTCCAGAGAAGACGGTAATGACTTGCTGGAGGGTGCTATTTTAGCGCTTGGATTCAGCGGTCTTGCCCACACGACAAGGCAGGGCGACTTGATGGCACGCTCTGTAATGATGTATACACGCACTATGGAGCGGGTCAACCGTGCCCTGACCGACCCTCAGGCAGCGCGACGAGACAGCACAATTGCTACTGTGCTTATTCTCTCGCTCTACGACTTTGCCAAATCCTCCCTCGAGGGTTGGAAGCTCCACATTGAGGGAGCCACCTCACTTCTGACGCTTCGCGGCAAATCCCAATTTTCACACCCCATTGGCCTTCAGATCTTCAAGGATGTATTTGGTCAACTCTTGGTCAACTGCCTTCGAGTGGGTTGCCCTATGCCTGGTGCATTGCGCATGTTGCGCATCGAGGCTGCCAAGGCGATTAGTGTTTCCGATCCGTACTGGGTTGCAAGCAGCGCCATGGTTGAGCTACTGGATCTCTATCAGCACATTTCTCCGGGCGGGTACACCTATGTGGCCAACAACTTTCCCCCACCATCCACGTCTGGGGCGGCGGGCCCCAAGCCGCATATGCCCGTACAGGATTTGGAGCGATACTTGTCGCAAGCTCTGGAAATTGACCACCGCCTCCAGAGCACGTTCAGCGAAGTCGGGCCGGAATGGCAGTACACTGTCATGCCAACGTCCCCTGGCGCCGTTGCGGGTGCTCGCGTGCTAGGAGACATCCAATACATTTACCCTGATGTTGGCGTTGCCAGCGTATGGAACAGCATGAGAACCTGCCGCATCCTGGCCAATCACGCCATCAGTCATCTGTTGCTCCGCGGAGCAAACACTGACAGCAACTGGTTCTTCTCCAACAGCTATGCTGAGCGCCTGCAGCAGGTCACCAAGAACATGCAATCTTTGCGCGACGATCTTATCTCGACCGTTCCACAGCTGATGGGCTATGTCAGCGCGCCATCACAGCCCCAACACCAGGGTTCAGCACACCAGGCACGAAACAAAGGATCGACACCAGTGGCGTCTGACTCTGGAATTGACATTGCGGATAACTCTTCTGCTTCGTCCCCTTCCTATTTTCCCGCGTCTGTCTTCTTTGGCGAGCAGGTTACGTATTCCGGATCTGCTATTGGTGGCTATTTGTCTTGCTGGGTGCTGCTTATGATTGGGTGCATGCACAGTCTTACCGATGAGACACGTGCATGGACTGTTGCTCAGCTCCGCCATGTCAGCACGCAACATGGTCTGACCCAGGCTGAGCATTTTGCTACCGCTATCGAGACAAACAACTTCCGCCCGCCTCTGAGGTAACCTAGACGGGAGCTCCTATTTTACCCATTTTTTATTTGATTCTTTTTGGCGTTTTTCTTTTTCGGGTTGGGTGGGTAAATTCAAGCATTCAAGGATATTATGTACTAGGTTCTACAATTGTTTTCTATTTTCCCGGAAAATTTTCCGTCTTGCATAAAAAGAGGCAGGATTTGGGCAACCAATTGGTTTAATGTTATTCATTTCATGGAGTTTATGTTATTTACAAGATACCCTTTTTTGTGTCCCGATCACCACATGACTCCTCCTACTAAATTGCAACTTGTGTCTATTACTGCCCCATGCGCTAAACTTAAATTCGTCTTACAGTCAGCACGGCACAACGCTACAAATGAAGGGCGCGGTTTCAAGATTGAATAGCTATTTGCATGAAAATACAATCATAAAGGAAATGATGTAGGAAGACGTAAAAAAATAAACCCATCATACTATATATACCAGTGTCAATGTTAAGTTAGCATCCGTGCTAACTTATTACTCTGTCATATCCATCGCGTCAGCAGGCTGCACAAGCTGCTTAGCGGGGTTGAATTCGCCATCCGGGTTGGTGAGAATCTGAACAATGCTCTCATTGAAAGCAACTGTCAAGCCTCGAACCCACTCCGGGGTCATGAACTCGTAGCCGACCCAGCTCTGGCTGTAGGAGCAGCGGAGCCGAAGCTTCTCGCTGGACAATTCCTTGCCTGGCCATAGCTCCAGCAAGATGGGGGTGCCGGCATTGGTCTCTCTCCATGGCTTGAGCATATTTTCTTCACGGTTAAAGCCAGGCATAGCATCCGGGTCCTCGTTGCCCGTGGGGGTCTCCTTGGGGAATGCTTGAAGGATGAGTGTAGAGTCGAAGCGTCTCGTAGACTTGGCGAACAAGACGCTCGGGCAGGGCATCTCGGTAAATCCAAGACATTCTGTGTACTGCGTAAAGAGGCGCGAGCAGATTTCTCGGTGAGTGAGACGCTTGGCACCATCAAAAACGATGCGCGTAGGCAGAGCGTCAAGCATCAGAGCATAGACTTGTAGGGAGTCTGGGGTATGGCGGCCGTGGAAAATGCTGCCAAACTGAACGTCCAAGTCTCTGGCTGCATCATCGTTTGTCTTGACTAGAGTCTGGCACAATGCCATGGCCCAAGCACCCTGCAGAACAGCCATGGGCGTGTAGAGACCCTGTGTGTTGCAGAGCGTGAAGAGTTCGTCGATGCTAAAAGCACACACTAGCTGCTCGCTGGCAACTCCAACACCAGTGTCGTTCGAGATGAACTCGGCATTACCAGAGGGAAGCAGCTCCTGGCCAGTGACGAAGTTGGGCTGTCCAGCCATTTGCTTCATCCAGAAGAGTGTCGTGCTCAGCCAGTCGGTGCCAAAGTGCTCTTCGACAGGAATGCGGACGCCGCCGCTGGGGTGCTCGGGAGCCGGCTTGCCTGCATAGATCTGTGCGACATCGCGGCGCCAGTTCTCAATGCTCATGCCGTCGTAGGTGAGATGAAACATAGAGAAGATGATGACGCAGTGCTTGTTGTCAGCAGAGCGTACAAATGTGGTTACTGAGCCAAGGTTGTACATCCCAAAGAACTCTTCGGCTGCCTTTTGGGCATTGTTAATGGTTCTCATCCATAGGCTGTTGGGGCGAGTATCGTAGACGGGCACTGTAGTCTTAACAATAGGAAGAGTTGCAGCCTTGGAATTCTTAGATAGCACTACGCCAGCAAAAGGTGCCAATGGGTGTTCAACGGGAACCCAGACGGTGCGGAAGGCATCGCGAGTCTCCATAGCAGCTATCACCGCCTTTTCTAGACGGTCTGCGTCAATAGCCTCCGGTACCTCATATGGGAAATGCTCAACCCAGGCTTTGGTATACTTAAATACCTTAGCCTCTTCAATCATAGCCAGCATGCGAGTTTGAATACCCGTAGCGGGAAGGACATCTTCAATCTCCTCATCGGAGACACCGAGAGCCTCAGCACAAACGGGACGGCAGTGGAAGTTGAAGTGCTTGAGCTTAGCACCGACGGGGAATGTGAGAAACTCCTCCTCATCCTCAAACTGAACAACTTCGTCGTCAACGGCAGTTTCAGCAGCAGCCTCAGCAACTTCCTGGGCATGCGCATCCACGATAGACTTGACCACACTGTCGAGTGTCTTGCCTCCAAGGACATCCTTCATAGCTAGGCCGTAGACATCATGGGCGCGAAGAGTAGACAAGAACTTCATGGCACGCAGACTGTCAAGACCCCATGAGTTAAGCGGTTGAGTAACATCGTTGTTGACAACATGCTCTCCAATGACAATCTTGAGAGTCTCCATGACGAGACTGCGAACGCTATCAGCATTTGCCAAGTCAACTGTGAGCTCGTGGATCGAGGCAGTCGGAGTAGGTTCCTTTCGCATGCTGGAGGCACCAAACTGTTCCAGCGCAGTCTGCTGCAGCGCTTTTCGGTTGACCTTGCCGTTGGGTGTGCGAGGAATGACGGGGAGAACTGTGTACTCTCTGGGACGCATCCAATCCGGGAGGTTTTGCTCAGCCATGGCGCGGCACTGAGCAATGACCTGTTCGGTATATGCAGCGTCGGTGTGGTCACCAGTTAAAGACATGTAGGCGGCAAGGAAGCTTCCGTCAAGAACAACGGTGGAAATCTCTCGGATGTCCTCGACGCGGGCAATGGTAGACTCGATCTCACCGAGTTCTACACGTTTGCTGTTGAGCTTGACCTGTTCCATGTTGAGACGGCCAAGGATTTCCAGCTTAGCGGCACCGTCGGGGCCCCAGACAATGCGGCCCTTGTCGCCAGTTCGGTATAGTTCACCCATGCCGAGGCCGTTGGTGAAGGCCTTTTCTGTCTCCTCGGGTCGGTTCAGATAGCCGTAGCCAACCATGGGGCCACCAAAGGCAATCTCACCAGTCAGGCCAACAGGAACCTCCTTAAGCTCATCCGAGTTGGAGTCAATGATGACTCCAGATGCGCAAGAAAAGATGTTGCCGACAATGGAACCGCGGGAGCCAAGTCCGGCTGTCTCAGCCGTCAGGCACATTGTAGTCTCGGTCGGGCCGTAAATGTTGATGACACGCTTGGGGGTCTCGCCGGGAGGGCAAGGTCTGTCGTAGGCAAAGTTTTCGATGGCATATTTGTTGAGATACTCGCCGCCGGAAATAATGGTGGTCAAGGTCGGTAGCTTGGAAGGACGCAGCAGAGTGGCCAAACTAGCCACTGTAAACAAGCTAGTGGCTTTGAATGTGTTGATGGTGCGCTCAATGTCGCCGAGCATAATCTGGCGCTCAGCAACACAGACGGTACCACCGTAGCCTAGTGTGAGGGTAAGTTCGAGCAGGCAAAGATCAAAGGTAGGCATGCCAAACTGCAGCCAGCGGAGCTCAGTTCCGGTTGGAAGGTCAAAGACTTCGGCGTGGCCATTCACACCACAGGTGCCAGAAAGATGAGAGATGAGGACACCCTTAGGCTTTCCAGTTGAGCCACTGGTGTAGAGAATGTAAGCAAGATCTTGCTCAGTAGGGGGGTGTCGCTGGATGCTGGAGGGATCCGTGTTAATCTCCGGTCGGTTGGCGCGCCATCCGGTGATGTTGCGGATGTTGAACCACGTCTTTTCCTTGAGAGCTCTGTTTACTTCGTTATCCTCAGAAAGATCGACCCCAGGGAAGGGGACGTCTCCAACACCAAGAACGACAGAAGCCTTGGAGTCATCGAGGACATCAAGAAGACGTTGAGGGGGCGCATCGAGAGGAAGCGGGCTAAATGCAAAACCAGCCTTCATAATACCAAAGATACCAATGTAGAGGTCAGGCGACGAGCCGGCAAAGATTGGAACCGCTCGCTGGTTGCGGAAAGCTGGCGTCCAGGCAATCTCACGCTCAATGAGGGTGAGCTCATCGGCAACGACTTCAGCCTTGGCATTGAGCTCGGCATATGTGATCTTTTCAATTGGTCCATTCTCCTCTGCCATCCATTCAACAGCGATTCTGTCAGGGAACTCGGCTGCGCGACGTTCAAACCCAGAGTGCATTAGCGCAGGCTGCTCGACAGCGGGCTCACCATCCTTGGGTCGGTCGGATTTGAGCATAGGCGGGCGCCAGAGATTGAGCGGCGAATTCATGTAAGACATCTTGGGAGCCGGCCATGTTGCATTTTGCTGCGCCTCTGGGAGCTCTGCAGTCTTTTCGGGGGCTAAGTAGAGGGCAACGAGATCCAGCAGATGAACCCCAGCAGGCTCAGGGCCGTTTCTAGCATCAATGGCTAGCTCCAGATCGGCAACAGTGCCGTCTTGCGATGGAACCACAGAGAGAACAAATGGCTGTGAGAGTGGAGCGATTAGCGGCTTGGCTGGGCTTACGGATGGTGACGAGGCTTGCTTACCCGAGGGGTTGTGTGGAGAGGCGCATCAAGCTGGGGGCCAATCTTGATTTCAAAGTCGAACTCGGCGCCGTCTATGGCACTCGACTTGAATGTTGCAACCTGTGCATTTTGCGACGAGAATGTCCGGGGCTTGTCAAGACCAGTGACTGTGGCAGTAGCAAGGCGGCGCTCAGTAACACCCTCCACCCCGTACTGGGCAACAAAAGCAAGTTCTTCAAGCTCAGTTACTGCGCTAACAAAAGCAGCGAAACCTTGGAGAATAGCCTCTGTAGAAGGTAAAACAGGAGATGCTGTGATTGTGTTCTTGTAAAAGTGTGACGGGGCAGAGACGATGCTGTCATGTCCGCGAGCCGTGACATCGTAGAAAGGCAGCTTCGTGTTGGGGGCATTGGGTAGCCGTTGTCGATTCTCAACTTGGGCATCCATAGTGCGCCACTCTATTGCATGCGGTATTTGATTAGTAGATTGACGAGGGTGGGTGGGAGACTGCGCTGAGGGAACAGCCACTTGGACACCGTGCTCAAAGGCTCAGCCGAGGATAGGTCGATATGGTAGTCTGTATCGCAAGTTCCTCGGATAGAAGAGCGGGTATATTTAGAGTAGTATAGTAAATTCAAACAGAGCAAAAGGAAGAGCAAGATTCGTCAAGCACTGCTGTACGACTACAGAGAAAGGACGAGAACAGCTTCGGTTTGCATCGAGATTGGCGACAGCTGCTCTTTTAATCCTCCTCAAAAATGGCACTGATTTGACACAGACCAGACGGCAACTCGGCCGGCATCTTTGTCGATTTGTTCATCAACTCCTCTCTGCTGCGGTGCCGAACTTCCTTGATCTAGGCCAACAAATACACCAGAAGTGCAGCGACCACACGCACGCGGTGCATTGCGCGACGCTATCACCTTTGCTTACTCGCTAGTCTGGCGACGATGCACCGCAACCGAGGGCGTCAGACGGCATTGGTGCCGAAGTTGACATAAACCAACTCCGCCGCTACAAGAGATGCGCCACGAGGAGATGCACCATTGGGTCCAGCTGGTCGGGCAGATCAGGTTTGTCTTCAGCCGCGTCGAGGGATCCGATAGGATGGGGGGAGTAATAGAGGGGGGATTCGGCAGAATTGTTACCATAATATCGATGTAACCGATGTGCGCGATGCGGCCCTGCACCACGTTGCTCGACAATCGGAGCGGGGGGTAGCTCCACGAGGGCGTAAGTCGGCAAGACACCTTGCCATCAACCCGACGGAAGTCAACGGTGTCCAGGGCATGAAGGCATGGCTCTATGGGCTCACTACCACCCACCCTTCAGTGTACGTCTTTCCAAGGGAGAGCTTGGCAGCCCTTCTAGAAACCGCCCAGGGCAACGCGTGATGCCCGCGTGATGCTGTGGCTGATCGTCATTGTCCTGCTGTGCGCCGGTAGAACCACCGCAGCGCCCCCCGGACCGGGAAATTCTTCCCAATTGGGAAAGCCAGACCTCGATTCCGGCCGCTAAACCGTTTTGGGCGCAAGACTCCGGTCCAGTGTCGGGGAGCGATCGGAACCGGTGCCGAAACACCAAAAGAACAGCGGCGTGTAGAGGCGCAAGTCCTGGATTACATATGCATGTCCTTGCTTGGACCTTTTTCCTTTTCCCTTGCGTACGTAACCCATTTTCCCTGTCGTGCGCGGCCTCCCACGTTTCATCTTTTAGCGCGGGCGCTTGACGCTTCAACGGGCATACTAAAGGAGACTTGGGGACGACTTGCTGCTGCGTTGCATTGGCTGAAAAGGTCATTGCGCTTATTAGACTTAATTTTTTTTCTTTTCGAGCGTCTTTTTCCTCCTGCATCTTTTTGTCTTTTTGGTATCGACTTTTGTTCTCCACCATCAGACGTTAACATCACCGAAAGCTTGCGGTCCATCGATTCCCCTCCACATCGTATCACTCTCCGAAACCCGAATTGAAAGAAACAAACAAAAAAAGGCTTCACAATGACAACATTCACCTACAGAGATGGAATTGCCGTTCTGCAGCTTGTCGCCTTTTTCCCATGCTTGGTTTTGTCCCTTCTCCTCTGCTTCCGCCAGGGCCTCAAGGCCGTCGCGGCGTGCTGGAGATTCCTCATCATCCTCGCTGCGCTGCGTGTCGCAGGCTCCATCTGCCAACTTCTCTTGATTCACGACCCTCAGAACATTCACATCATTACTGCCAAGCTTATCTGCGACTTGTTGGGTATTGCGCCGCTCACTCTTGCCGCCGTTGGTCTTCTGCAGCGAGTGTACGTAGAAACCGCTCGATTGCTCGCCACTCTTCGCTAACCATGAATAATAGTGACGGTACCGTTGAAAAGGTCCCTGCCAATGCTTTCCGCATCATTAGTCTCATCAGTCTCGTCGGCCTTGCACTCGGTATCTACGGCGCTACCCAAGTCATCGACAGCGCCACTAGCCCGGGCAGCGATGGCGTCGGAAAAGTCAGCGACATGCTTGTTGCGGCCCTTGCCATGTTCGTCGCCTGCCTTGGTCTCATGCTGTGCCTCTTGGTCTTCTTGACGTCGTTCCTATCTCTCATGCCCCGAGCCGAAAAGGTCATCATGTACTCCATCTACGCTTGCGCACCCTTCCTCATTGTGCGCATGGTCTACGCGTGCCTCGGCGACTTTGGCCATTTGCAGGATTTCAGCATCTTTGGTGATGGCAACGACACCATTTATCTCATCATGAGTGTCCTCATGGAAATCATCGTCATGGTTATTTGCCTCGTCATTGGTTTCAAGTGCCCACCAACCCCTGTCGAGCCAGCCAAGAGTAAGCCGCGCTTTGATGCTAAAAAAGGAAACTCCGTGCTAACATTTTAACCAGGTGAGTTCGAGAGCTATAACCGCTACAATGCCTAGATCTGCTTCAGTCGCTGGATTTTGACGACTAAGAACCTTTCTATTTTTTAATACGTATTGCGATGAAGGTCATGCTATACAGGACTGCTTTCCAGGCGTTGGAGTTGTTTGCTGTAGAAATTTGATACTTTTTTAAGTTGCTCCATGATAAATTTGAATATGATTTTTAATTAAGACTCGATTGTATTTCGCATCTCCCGCAAGAGAAGTGAGTTTTGTTGGTGTACGTCCGCCCATGTAAAAAGAAAAGATAACCTTTGAAAAAGAAATATGAAAAAATTGAAAAATTGAAAACACCTCGGTTGTAGTATGATCTTCGGTTGAATAGTTTCCGGAACAAAATGCTGGGTATAGGTATAGGGTAGGTTATAGTCAAACACCTAGGTAAATGCTTAGTTTCGCTGGCAATGTCAAAGACTGAGTCTGTCCCAGTGTCGGCATATCGCTAATCAATTCAGCCGTAATAAATATTCTGTAAATTTCAGTGCGCTTTGGCAATGGCTGCCTGGGCCAGTTGGACCAATTCAGCAATAATAGCATCCGTCTGCTTCAGGTATGCAGCGGCAAAGGGCTGTGCGTCCTGGTGTCGGGGCATACTGTGCACTAGGTTGGATGAGGTGCGCAGGATTTCGACGTCATGGCGAGCGTTTTCATGACGCGGGTTACGCAGAATGCTCATAAACAATGTCATCATGGCCGACAAGGGGTAGAAAATAAATACGCTAAAACGGGACTAGGGTCAGCAATCGTGCATCAATATCGTCTTAGGTCAGCATCAAAGTCTTACCAAAATGCGCTTCCAACGAGACGATGTGTTGCACCGTTTAAATAGATCAGTGTCGATCGACTGGCTTCGACAGACATATCTAAACTCGACTGGATACCAGAGTCGATATTCTCTTCAGCCCCCACAACACCGGCAGAGATGCGGTTGCTCGCGGTGTGGATGGAGTGCAGCAGATGGTGATACTCAAGATGAAGTTCAATGTGGAGCATAGTTGCCGACTCTCCTAGGTGATCTGCAAACTTCATATCTTTTCGGACTGATAACGCGGGCGAGTACTCGGGCGGGATTGATTGACGCCAAATTTCAACATCTTCGTCCAGTTCCCGAATGGTGCGTAAGATCTCGGCATCTTTTTTATTGATAGACCGATATGTGTAGAGAGATTTCAGTACTTTGGATTTTAGAAAACAAAGATACAAATCTCCGGGTAGAAAGGGCGTCTGGCAGTCGTCGCTGGGATCCCGCGTGCGATTTCCGAAGCGCACTTCATCGTAGCCCACTGGAAGCGTGAGGTCGCAAAAGTCGTCGTCAAAAACGGGCGGGAAGCCTGTTCGGAGCGCCATATTTTTATCAAAGTAATAGCAAAACCAAAATAATATTCGAAGCTGTCGGTCCTCTCGTTCGTGTCGAGTCAGTCGGCCGTCTTTGGGGACTGGCATTTCGATAAGATGCCCACCAAGCGCCATCACCGATCTACAGGCTATGCCGTGGTAAGCCTGTAGGATATTTTCCAGACCGCTAAGGGTGCCATGAAGAAACTTTGATAATTTAGCATGGCATCGAAGTCGACAGAAGAAATGTACTTACCAGCATGCAGGTGGCCTGCAGACTATTTAACGAGAATTCTCGCACCGAAAGCAGCAGTCTGTGCGCCTCGCGCGCGCAGGCCATGTCATCAACATACGCCGATTCCTTCTTAGATGCAAAATAGCACCTGGAAATTGCTAAAAACGCGAAGACGCACGCTTTGGCAATGGTATGATCCGTACTAGCAGGGACGGAGGCGTCGTATGCTAGCTCTATGGTATCAGGGAATAAGACCAAGTCAATGACGGGAAAGACAAGGATGAGTTCCGATGATGTATAGAGGTCAAATAACGCCTTCATGACCCATCTAGACGGAAGAGTGGTGCCACTATGGCTGCCTAGATAGTTCTCGTTCCGACTGGGTTGGAATTCTGGGAGAACTTCAAATCGTGGCCACTCGCCCGTCTTCATATGAATCCAATCCTCAAACTCTGCCGTCAGATGTGTCAAGCCCGTTCTCGGACAAATGAGGCCAAAGTTGCGACCCATGTGAAACACCAGTCCGAGAGGTGCCATCTTGGATTGCTGCTGCGGATTAACAGACCCGGATCGGAAGCGACATGTCGAGCACCAGTTTGCCTCTGGTGGTCCACGTGGTGGCGAAATAGGTGTCACATATGCAGAGGCTGGCGCACCTTCTGGAGATGTTGACACCATAGAAGTGAGCCTCTCTGGGGAGTCTTCGGGGAGCTTGGCCTCGAGCATCTCTATGCGTCGGACAAGGCTCTCGCGTGACATGTTGGCCAAGCTGTTACTGCGTTGAATGTCAGTGCCAAGATTCATACAGGGGTTTTACCTAGACAAAGTATATACCTTTTATTCACTTTGGTCGTCTTCTTCTTACGATTGCTAAAGACGCACTGGAGATCATGGTGCTGGCACCAGTTGCAGGTGCCGCCAACATCGGCAGCATCACATCGGATCTAGAGATCCAACCGTTAGAGACAGGGATTCAATTGGGCTGCAGGAGAGCACAGGTTCGCATTTGTTTCTAGAAACATGCTGCAGTGTACGTACCTTGCGCTTATGGCATGCATCGCAGGAGCGTCGCTTATATTCTGGCATCTCGAAGCGACAGCCTCAAGCAGGCGCCCTGTCACTTGCGCTGAGGAGAACCACTTGGGGGCGGCGAAATGCCAGCGCACAAGGGACGTGGAAATCCGAGGGGCGCCGAGTCTGGGTAGCACGGCGGACGATGGATACAGTGACAGCCGATGCAGATGGTGCAGTCTGTCAGTCTATTTTGCTTTTCTCTTAATTAAGCGGCGTCGAGAGAGCTGGGGGAGGGCGTCGAGGGGACTGCATGGACGCCGTTTCCCGATTATGTCAGCGGCATTTGTCTCCGCATGCGGCAGGGAGTGTTGGGCAGCCCACGCTTAACCCACCAAAATCCCACCTTAAATCCATCTGCCACCGGTACTAGCGCCGGGAGATGGCCTGATGGGCGGGGAATCATGCCGTTACTCAGCGCTTGTTTGTTTCTCTGCAGTTATCCGTCAGTCTGTCGTGAGTGCGTTTGGTCGGCGATCTTTGTGGACTGGCGGCGCCATCTGGGTTGATCGATGGTTAAATCCGGTCGTTGGCTTAGTTTTGGCTATTTTTACAGGGCTTGATGGCTAACAATACGCGGCTTTTAGAAAGCAACTAGGGAAGCTAGGGGGCGGGAAGCCGTTTTACTTCGTTGAGCCCGGTAATCTCCAGAAGCCCCTTACACCATCTACCCCCTTGTCAATCTGGAATAGCCAGCACCATACTAATTCTCTCGCGCTGAATTCAGGTGCCAAAATCGCTCAAGATGGCATTACTTCGATAAAAACTGTTTTTAATAAAAAAGTCTCGACATAAAATGTCATTGTTGCCCTAACTATTCACCTCGTCACTTTCGCCTTTTGCGATATACCAAACGGTGGGTTCATATATCACTGCGCCAGTTGCTTTGAATATACCAGACGAGACGTTAGCGAGTCATGTCAGGATATATAATACATTAATTTACCCGTATACATAGGCACAAATTTCTCCAACGTGGGTGCGCTTTTTTACACCTTTTAGGTCATTTCGGTTGCTATTTACATGGTTCTTGGTAATCAAGTAGCCTATGTACAGTCTACTTTTCGTTAAAAATAAACATGGAACGGAAAAGCCCTTCATCTTCCAGCTTTAGGGCTTCTTGGTTTGATTCCGTCAGAAACTCTTGGATATCCTTGCCGGCTCTCTCAAAATACCATCCCGCGATAGCCATGATTTCGTCACGCTCTTTATCATCGTCGCATGCATATCCAGCATACACAGCCATATCTCGGCCTGCCAGGAGTAGAGAAGACCTGTACAGATGAGAAACCAAATCGTCCTGTTCCATCTTGCACCTTAGCTGAGCCTTGTCCCGATAGGCCATGGCGAAGCTGTTGCAGAGAGTGCGAAGCAAGGTTGCGTACGAGCCGTCTGTGGAACTGCGCTCGATCACAATTCGGCAATGTAGTAAAGATAGGAACTCAGAAACATCCCCATTGATACCCCGACCTTTGCCTGATGCAAACTCCCAATCTAAAACGAACGGACCGTTTGGCGTGCTGTCCGAGTCTGGATCCGCCACAACCACATTGCCAAAATTGAAATCACCGTGAACAACACACGGCGGGTACGTCATCTCAGGTTGCTTGATATCGTTGAGCAGGTGGTCGTAGTATGCCGAGCCAGGAAAATACTTGGTAAACAGCTCCAGAAGAGGTTCCATAGCCAGGTACCAAACGACCTCATCTGTCAAGGGAAGCTGTAGGAGCTCAGCCGTCTCATCATTTGCCATTACTTTGTCGTACGCTTCTTTGGAATGCATCTTGGCCAGGTTGTGGCCAAGCACTGAACCAACCTGTGACACGGCGGTAATTGCTTCTTGTATATTTGAAGATTTTGAAAGGTGCTCAGTCCATTTTCTCAGGTTCAAGACCTTGCCAAAATCTTCCGTCAGTAATATAGATGCTTCTTGAGACTTAGGTGAGATGCCCAGACTTGTTTCCGTGCCATCCTGCTGGCTCCAGCACTTGGCCAGTGTCCAGCATTGGCCCTCACTAGCCTTTGGATACAGAGGTCCACCTTCTTCCCATAGTCTCATCATAGTTGCCTCGACTTGCTGCTGGAATTAGCGTATGTCATCTATGGGATCGCTTTGGTGGGAACGTACCTGTCGTTTGATGGAAAAGGGTTGCACATGGTCTTCATCTTCGAAGAAAGGCGCTGCGTGTTTGAGAATCACAGATGACGGGCCAGCATCACCTGAGAGCTTTGTCGCCCGCAAGGTAGCGTTCGTTGAGCCTTGGATCGTCTTTTCGATTGACCAAGTTGTGCCTGGGAAGACAGATCCCAGATGATGCTCATAGTTAGCGTCCATTGTGATGCTGGGATGCGGTCAATATAGCCTAGCGACTCTTATGGTCCTTCGATAACTCTATTCAGGTGCATTTCGTTGTGGTTTATATATTCGATCGCATTTTGTTTTTCATCTCCACGATCTCGTCCTGCCCCCATCGTTCTCAACGGCGAATGACTCACTAAGATGAGCAAGTCTAGTATCCACAGCCAGCTGAAGCTCGCGTTCTTTAGGGAACACGAAATCTTGACCCTTCATTTTTCTCTTCGCCTTGGCCAAATAAAGGAACCTTTGTTTACTTTTTAACAGTCATAGCTTGGCATCTTGTTCCTAGGTTGTTGAAAGCATGAATGGTGGACGTGTCAGAATCCTCCAGTGCGCCAGTTTGCCAGCTGTGCCACCTGGTTTGGTACTTTGCCAGCTGGCAAGAATTTAGAAGCAATGCAGCTGGCAGCATTTCTACCCCTCTCCATCATCGCCTTTCTATTCCTTCGTAGCAAAAATGCAAATAAATGAAATGCCATCTTTTGCAACACCTATCGCGCACCTTAAGAGTCGTGAGTGGCGTCGAATGGGATTGTTACAGAAGGACCTAGCGCCAGTTAATGTTGTGCTGCCCACTAACCAGCAGCGCCTGTGGGGAGGTTGATCGCCATGAACAACCACACTGGTTGCGCACCTTATCGGCTGCGCTAAGCCGGAACAGAGCGACTGTAACAAGAGGCGATGGTTGGTCTCCACAAACATCCTCTCGTCCGAAAGGCACCCAAAACCCCTCGGTCATTAGCAAGCACAGCGTCATCGCCATAGTCCAGTCCTCCTAGCGCGTGAGGATTACGGGTCGTCCATTCTTGGGTATCAGATTGCCCATTGCCCCTGGCTTCCGAGTCTCCATGTTCCCGGGCTGACGGTTATTTTATTCAAAAAATAATATTTGCTCTGCATCCTCTTCTGCATTAGTCCAGGTATTACGCCGCCCAACAACGACTTCTTCCATCTCACCTCACCTGGCCGGCTCAGCGTCACGCATCGAGCATACCGCGCAAGTCCCGCGAAGCTTCCGTCCACCATCCACACTGCCGGTACGTTTGCCCGCCCATTGCCGCCACCTTCTGCACCTTTTGCCCCTATTGCGCATCTTTCGTCTGGTGCATCCTGCATCGCGCCTCGTTTCTTGTCGCTGCTCAGCTACCAAGCTGGTCACTCTCAACGTTGCGTGTGGCGTACCGCCGGTGACTTGATACCACCATGTGAGAGATGCAGCACGGCTTGGCTCAGTACGGTACCGAGTGTGCCTGGGTTCGTCTCTTTTGTTCGCTTTAATCTATTTTAAACGGGTTGCAAGAGATCTCCCTGCCCATCCTATTACACCCGTGCGACATTGTGCAGCCTGGCCTGGGCGGTGTTCACTCGGGCCACATGTCAAAGACTCACCACCTCTCGTCATCTGCTGACCACTGGTTTTTGATTGACAGGCAGTTTCCAGCAAATACCTCTCTTCGTTATTGCCAGTAAAAACTAGACACAAAATCGCTTCGATAGACGTTTTCTTTCAGTGCCTTTGTCGCCAGCTTTTTACGATTTTTGGCACGGTTGCTTTTTGAACTTAACAAGACTTTCTAGACTATTTTCACACGCGCGCGACGTTGGCTCCGTTGCCCAAGCGCATCACAGAGCCTCTAGCATTTGACGCCGAGGCATTGAGGTGAGCAAGCATCGTTATTCGCATTATCTTTCTGCTATAGCGCACAGCCCTCCCCTACCCATATACCCATCCGTCAAACACTACCCTTTTATCATATGCTTTGCCCTTGACCTTATCTGCTTTCCTGCTTTGGGAAGCATGGTCCGGCCCTGCTGCAAGCCCCGTTCCTCGGTGGTGCTGACATCGGCCGGACATGCGGAGCGCTACCCTTACCCTTTCGGCACTCCACCGTATTACGCTTCTTACTACTCCCTTCTCGGTACAATCTGATCTATTTGATTGGTTTGCTTGGCCAATTACTCAACCCGAAAGCATGACAGCCTTCTTATTTCATGAGCCGCTCCATCGGCCCACCCCTCCATGCCCAAAGCCTCCCATCTGACAGTCTTATATATATCCCTTGCACCTACACTCTCCCGCATTCTCGTCCAACGGTCATCTGTACCCCAGATTTTACCTACACTATTCTGCAACCACACATATACACGTCACCACTCTTCCTTCATACATTCTCCTCACGACAAGTGTCCCAGGTTTTCTCCGACTTTCCAGTTGTGCCTTGCTACGCTACCGTCTTGTTCTCATAAACAAGGCCATGTGGTAGACAACAACTCACCCGAGACCTAATGCCAGCCTACTATTTGCAAGACTGCCACTACTTTTACCGCACAGCTTTGCGCGGCCTAAACATCTCCACCACCGTTTCACCTTTACACGCATAAAGCCGAATCGCCATTGCTCTGTCTTCATACTAACGTCAAAATGACTTCCGAAGTTCGACAATTCAGCGCGTCAGCATCTTTGGCTGAGGCCCTTGCCGCACCACCACCTTATTCTGCGATTCCACGCATTGTCCCAGAGATTCAAAACAAGCTCAGCTTTCCACCAGTCGCAGCTGACGCCGAAAACGCTCAAAACACTCACAAGCCAAGACAGCCTTCTGTCTACAACAGGGTACCAATGGATAGTGAGCCCAAGATCCAAAATGGCATCACCTTTGCCGGCCAGGAATCACTGCCCAAGCTTCCCATCCCTGAGCTTGCTTCTACATGCAAAAAGTACCTCGAATCTTTGAAGCCGCTTCAAACGCCTCGAGAGCATGCCGAAACACAATTTGCTGTTCAGGAGTTCCTGAACCAAGATGGCCCAGAGCTGCAAGAAAAGCTCAAGAGCTACGCTCAAGGCAAGACAAGCTATATTGAACAGTTTTGTAAGTCTGATATATTACACAACACGAGATAAACTAGACTAATCTTCACTCAGGGTACGATTCTTATCTCAACTACGATAATCCAGTTGTGCTCAATCTGAATCCTTTCTTCCTGCTCGAAGATGATCCTACTCCTGCTCGAAACAATCAAGTCACTCGTGCTGCATCTCTAGTTGCATCAGCTCTAGAGTTTATTAGGGCAGTCCGCAAAGAGGAACTTCCCCCCGACATGTTTAAGGGTAACCCTCTATGCATGTACCAGTTTTCGCGCCTTTTCGGTACTGCTCGCGTCCCTACTGAGTCAGGATGCCAGATCGAACAAGACCCCAGTTCAAAGCACATGATTGTCATGTGCCATGGTCAAATCTACTGGTTTGATGTTCTGGACGACAACTCAGATGTCATCATGACCGAACGGGATATCGCAGTCAACCTCCAGACTATTATTGACGACGCTGTCCAAACACCCATCCAAGAAGCTGCCAAGGGTGCGGTTGGTGTCCTCAGCACAGAGAACCGCAAGGTTTGGTCGGGTCTGCGTGAGGTGCTCACAAGAGAGGCCGAGTCCAACAACGCAGACTGTCTCAACATTGTTGATTCAGCTCTTTTCGCTCTGTGCCTTGATTACAGTGAGCCTACCAACGTCGCCGATCTCTGCCAGAACATGCTCTGTGGCACAAGTGAGGTTAAGAACGGTGTCCAGATTGGCACTTGCACCAATCGCTGGTATGATAAGCTTCAAATCATTGTCTGCAAAAACGGCAGCGCCGGTATCAACTTCGAACACACTGGTGTTGATGGCCATACGGTCTTGCGCTTTGCTAGCGATGTTTACACAGATACTATTCTCCGCTTTGCTCGCTCCATCAACGGCCAGGCGCCCACTCTCTGGACATCTACAAGCCCTGATCCCTCTAAGCGCGACCCTGAGAGTTTTGGTGATGTCACTACGACACCACGCAAGCTTACCTGGGATATGATTCCAGAACTCACTATTGCCGTCCGCTTCGCTGAAACTCGCTTGGCTGATCTTATTGAACAAAACGAGTTCCAGTGTCTCGATTTCAGCACCTATGGCAAGAACTTTATCACTTCTATGGGCTTCTCTCCTGATGCCTTTGTCCAAATGGCCTTCCAGGCTGCTTACTACGGTCTTTACGGCCGAGTCGAATGCACCTATGAACCTGCCATGACCAAGTTTTACCTCCACGGTCGCACAGAGGCCATCCGTTCCGTAACGGACGAATCTGTCAAGTTTGTGCAGACTTTCTGGGGTGATAACCCTGTTGACACAAAGATCGAGGCCTTAAAGGCCGCCTGCCAACGCCATACTGGCAATACCAGAGAATGTTCCAAGGCCCAGGGCTACGACCGTCACCTGTATGCTCTCTTTTGCGTCTGGCAAAAGTACATGGACGGCATGGACAGCGGAGCCAGCAGCACTGGTAGTTCCATTGATGCCTCCAGCCCTGGCGACTACTCCTTCTCTGATCGCAGCACTGCATCTCCTGGAGTGGAATCCCCCTCTGACCACGTTGAAGTACGCCCAAGTCGCGAACGTGGCGACAGCACAAACTCGAGAAACCGAGAAAGCCGTCACCTCCCTCTGATTTTCGCTGATGGCGGTTGGGATAAGATCAACACGACCATTCTTTCCACTTCCAACTGCGGCAACCCGGCGCTTCGCCACTTTGGCTTCGGCCCAACCTCTGGTGACGGCTTTGGCATTGGTTACATTATCAAAGATGAGTCTATCTCGGTTTGTGTTTCTAGCAAACATCGACAAACCAAGAGATTCATTGCCACCATGGAAAGCTATCTGCTTGAAATCCGCCGCATCCTGCGTCTTTCCAACCGCAAGTCGTCTACCGCAAAGAGCAGCCGTGCTCGTGAAGTTGAATCCAACCCGAGCACGGCCCCTAACAGACTCAAGTCTCGTGGTCGCCCTCTGACCGGTGCCGAGGCGGTCAAATCTAGCTCCTCTGTTGCTGTGATTGCCCCCGTCATTGACGATAGCCCTGTCGCAAGCGACGATGATGAACTGGGCGGATGTAAGTCAATTCTCGCCCCATCGATACCTATACTCCCCATTCGAACGAGCCTCATGTTTCTTTCGCCTCCTCCTCCTGTTTCTTATATACACTTATTGCCCACATCAACTCCTATGGATAGCTCCCCTCCTAGTCGAATATCTTCCCCCATCCTCCCTCCCTGGCTCGTGTATACCGCATCATATCATCGGACACAAGCATTACAGTTACTAACCTCTATTCGAAAATTTACAGACGGATTCTTTGATGCTGGAATGTTGCTACAGGCACTCAAAGCTCGCGCTGAAGGAAGTGGAGGTGATGCTGAGGCGGTCGACGCAACGAAGCCCTCTGAACGTGCTGCTGTGCAGGCACGCCGAAGAGAAGTTGGCAAGAAGTTGCGATTAGCTGTTGATTAATGATGGGATGAATACGTGCTGCGAGTATTTCGTGTCGTCCGTTTTGTTAGTACGTAGAGTGTGACGTCGATTTTCAAATAGCCAGAAGATCTCAAACTGTCTTATTATAGCATATATTATAGCGTGTAAATTCGATATATCGTCTTGTTAAACCTATGTAAAATACAAAATATACTCCTGGATATGTATCAAGTGCTTCGTAACCAACTATTACCACGGCGTCTTAACCCAGCTCATGCATCTCGCCTCGGTGCTGATCCGCCATGCTCGTAGGAGCTTCATGGGCGTTGTTCTGAGGCGGATAGCCGTACATATGCTGCTGCTGCTGAACAGGCATACCAACAGGTGGGCTCTGAGATGGCGATATTTGCTGATGAGATGAAGGAACGTTTGAATAACGGGGATCGGTCGGTGATACCGAGTGCTGTTGCTGAGGGGACGCAGGGTTCGAGTAGCGAGGGTCAACAGGCGATGCAGAATTAGGAAACTGGGAAGAAGCCATTGTTGGCGGGTATCCTGAGACTGAGGGCGAAATCTGATCGTAGTGTTCCATTGGCTTCTGGTAGTCCTGTCCATACTGCCCAGCATAGAGATTAGTCTCTCCAGGGTGCGGGCCGTTCTGTTGCATAGGTGCAGGAGGTGGTGCGGTGGTAGATGTCGGTTCCGCGTCGTTCTTCTTCTTCTTATTGCGAATGAATAGGAAAGCCACTAATCCAATGAGACCCAAGGCTCCAACTCCGCCTACAACTCCTCCAACAATAGCTCCGATAGGGGGGCCGCTCGATTTGTTGTCGTTGTTGCCGTTAGAGTCTCCGTTGGAGTTTCCATTGGAGTTGCCGTTTGAATTGCCGTTCGAGTTTCCGTTGTTTCCATCACCGCCCGAATTTGGCCCGGTGGAAGAAGCTGACGGTGCGGCCTTTCCGCCAGCGCCTCCAGATGCAGCGCTAGACTGGAGAGCAAACTGCGAGGTCGAAGACGATGGGTGCACGGTCAATACGCTAAACGGAGAGCCGGCCTGTCCCTTGTAGGTTGTCTGCATGGATTGGATGCCAGAGTAGATCTGGCTGTCACAGAAATAATCGACAATGTTGCCAGGCCAGATGGCAGAATTGCAATGCATGGCGGCAATGTTTGTGCTGTTGAACGATTAGTACTCGCGGGCTATAATGTCGTTGCTCATGTATTTGTTGCACATACCATTTGAGGAGGAAGCCGTCGGCTTTGCATGAATTTCCACATAGGCTTGAGGTATAGATGGCATTGTAATCAATGCATCCAGTTTTAGCATAACATCCACTGGGCTCACAGCAGGCAACACGGCCCGGCCCAGCGGCGCTTGAGGTGTATAGAACGCAGTGGGCGAGTGTGTTATAGCACCTGTACGGTGCCCCAGGAAGACCAGAGATGTAGCCGCAAGTGTTATCTTGTCCATACAAAACTTGAAAGGAGGTGGCGGCGTCCTTAGCTGCTCGTCGCAGCAACTCCATGGCTGGCGGGTTCGTTGGCTTTGGTGAGAACCCTTCGGCCGCTAGATCAGTCGCCTCGGACGGAGTTGGCGTAGGGAGCGACATTTTGAGACATTGGGCAGTAGAAGCTAGCGCTGTGAGCAGCGCATAGCTCTGTGTGAAAGACTTCATGGCAATCTTGTTGCTCTAGCGTGCGAATTGTCTTCTCTTGCAGCTGTAAATGGCGAGCTTCAATGGTGACGTTCAGCAAAGAAACAGACGAACGAGAGGAGCAGCTCCAATGGAAATATTCCGTCCTGTCAGGGACGGCGCTCAGTTTTATTCAGCTCTCTTTTCTGCATGCCTGGTCACTGCCCGACTCCACGTTGATGTGCCATCTTTTCACCACTATTTGCGCATCCTTGCCGCTTACACGACAGTCTTGAGAGCGCCTTGTGGAGGCGCCAGGCATATTTTCCCAATGATACAGGGTGTTACTGCGGGACTGTCAACCCATTTGGTTGGCTATGGCGCTGTGGCTGACATTCAGCTGAAAGAAAAGTAGCGGAGCTGTGTGGGCGACCCTGGGCGACCAGCATCGATTCAGCTCTTCAGCCCTGGAAGACTATAGGAGTGAGGCTTCTGTGGTATGTCATGCAGCTTCGTTCCTTTTTATTTATGTCGGCGCCGGCGAGTCAGTAGCAGCTCAAGAGCCTGTCTTTGTCTGCCATGAACAAACTAGCAATTGCATCGATATATAGAGACCGTTCTTTCAATAGCTGGTCAAGCGATCAGCAGCCGCATTTGTTAGGGTTGCTTACCATGCTATCGGAGTCTCCATAACACGAGCCAAGGCGAAATTGCGTCCCCCAAAGCGGTTGGAGATTGCGCGGAACCAGCGCCCGACCCATGGCGGCTCTACTTTCGTGCTGCAAGTCTCCGGCGTGGCTATCTTCCAGAGGCAGTGTTTCCTTTTTTATCTGCATTTAGGCTGCTGTGGCTCCAATATCACACATTCGCCCCATGACAGCTTCCGATGCCGCTTGGAAGCCGAGACGAGTGTTAGATGTGTCGCTATAGGAAGTGAATCTTTTCTTCAAATTATCAAGGCTAGTTCGTGCCAACCAAGTTAGCTAGCATTATGCTGCATCACAATGATTCCATCAGCCTTGTAAACTCTCCGTGAGCTGCGCCCCTCGGCCACAAGGAGACCGCCACGGCTATTGAACGGTGCGGGTGCAGGTGCGGCTGGCATCTCTTTGGTCCAAATCGCGATGACACGTGATCTGGCATCAGAAGCTTTAGGGTAGCTGGATGCGTCTGAAGCTCAGAGTTATACAGACGCGATATACTTTCAGGATAATATATTAAAATTATACAATAATTTTGGCTGAATATTTATCTTGTTTATTACGTATTTTAATGCATTTTACGCTTTATGGCTGGAATTGTACCATGTGATGTAATACTTGGCTTTCTTCTGCCACTCACGTCTCCCTGCCTGTACCCAACCTGGTCACTCTTTTGCACCGCCCCAATTCAAAGTAACTTCAATGCACTGAGGGCCAAATAACGAAAGAGAAGAAATAACAACACCCTTAATTTGCCATACGCGACCAAACACACCAGAAAATGATATAAAACGCGTCAAGGAACAACCAGGTACTGCTGCATTGGCCACATCGCGACTTGGCTCCTACACATCACTTCTGCCACAAACGAAACCACAACTCCATTGCTGCCTTTAATGACGCGGCAGACGACGATAAATGACCGACTTGCTTCATATCATACCCTCATTCCCTGCCGGACCGTTTGCGAAAATACTAAATGCTGTTGAGCAGCACAACTTCTCGACAACTGACCTCCTCGCCCTCCACCCCGCCGATATCGCCAAACAGACACGTGTGCCGTTGCTCGACCTCAAACGATTTATAGCTGCGATCCAAGTATCACTATCTGATGATGTCACCGTCGATACAGACTTTTTAGGCGATACCGCTGGCTCGGCAGAGCAAGAGCTACCGAAACCAAGCGTAATAAGCACACTGGACGATGAGTTGGACGCGGCTCTCGGTGGCGGGATCCCCGTCGGGTGCATTTCAGAATTTGCCGGCGAAAGCGGTGCTGCAAAGACACAGTTCTTGCTCTCGCTCAGCTTAGCTGTACAGCTTCCCCAGCCTCGCGGGCTCGGAAAGAACGCCCTCTACATCTCGACGGAATCTAGCTTGGCCACGCGTCGGCTTGCGCAGATGCTCGCCAACCACCCCTTGTTGAAGGACCTCGAGGGTGGCGCAAAGCCGTCACTCGACAATATACTTAGTACTATCACACCGGACCTCGAATCCCAAGACCATATTATCGAATACCAGGTTCCAGTCCTGGTTGAGCGACACAATGTTGGCCTGATCATTCTGGACTCGGTGGCTGCCAACTACCGCGCCGAATTCGAGCATAAGGGCTCAAGAGGATCAGTAATGGCTGCAAGAAGCGCGCAGCTTGTCAAACTTGGCGCAGTACTCCGTGATTTGGCGAGAATCCATGGCCTGGCTGTCGTTGTTGCGAACCAGGTGGCAGACAGGTTCGACTCGGGGCCGTCGACCAATATGCTGCGGCATGCTCCGCCTAGAATGAATCCAATGGTACCACCGGAGAGTCCATTGGCTTCCAGGAGCAATCCGATGCCCCCGCCATCAACATTTTCAAGCACACCGAGCTCATCTATGCCGTTTCCCCCATCAGAAGAGGAGGTTGTTCCTCCAACGCTGCATCTGGACCACCAACAACGATGGTTCACAGGCTGGGGTGACGAACCTTACTCCTCGCACTCGCTAAAGACGCCTAGCTTGGGATTGGTATGGTCTACGCAGATATCGTGCCGTGTAGCGTTGTTCAAGCGGCCTGTATATGGTCGACCCAGACGCGTCGCTGCCCCGTTGCAAGCGGGCGACGATGACGATGCTGATCTTGCGCCAACACTGAAATCATGGCGGAGGTGGATGAAGGTCATCTTTGCACCGCACGCTGGCGCTTCTGGCCAGGGAATTTCAGACGCTACCGAATTCGAAGTCACAGCTGCCGGACTAAAGGCGGTCCACCGGCCAGTGAAGGCAGAACAGGCGGCATGATGTGGCTAGACTCTTATGTTGGTATACCCCATCCTTCTTGTATAATACTTAGAGCGCATACAATGTAGATAGATGGCGCGTTGAAACATGTATAAACAATTACGGCACGACTCATAATGACTCTGAGTTTTAAAGAGAAGAAATCATTTTTATGACGTTATATTGAGCATCTATTTATTCCGTTACAAGTATATTTACATTTCTTCATTTCGGATGAGGGAACTCATCCTCGAGCTGCAGTCGCACGCCGACATTCATACTGATGAGTTCCTGTACGAGGAGCTTGGCAGCGTAGGGCATAGTCATCTTGGTTACTTCGCGGGTACTCTTGCAAGTCTGGCAGTAGCCCTTGTAGCCAAATAGACCACACTGCTGGCAGATATCAATAACGACACCATCAGAGCTAATCATCAGACGCTCAAGAAGTAGCTGAGAAGCACCATACGCGATCAAACAATCACGTTCCATTTCACCCAGACGCAGACCACCGTCTCGCGAACGACCTTCTGTCGGCTGACGAGTCAGGATGGCGCGAGGACCGCGGGATCTAGAATGCATCTTATCTTGCACCATGTGCTTCAGGCGCTGGTAGTAGATGGGGCCGTTGAAGATGTACGCTTCCAAGGGCTCGCCGGTAAGACCAGAGGTGAAGTAGTCTTTGCCTTCCCAGGAAAAGCCGTGGTTCAGGAGAACCTGACTGACCTCCTCAACTGGATGGGAGCGGAAAGCATCACCAAAACCATAGTCCTTGCGGCCGTCCAGAACAGACGCCTTTCCGGTAAGACATTCAAGAAGCTTGCCGACCGTCATTCGCGACGGGAAACCGTGAGGGTTCATGATAATGTCTGGGGTTAGGCCGTTATCAGCAAAGGGCATGTCTTCCTGGTCGACAATGATACCGACGACACCCTTTTGACCGTGTCTGGAAGAAAACTTGTCGCCAAGCTCGGGGCGACGAGTCTGTCTGGTTTGAACCTTGATGACGGTTGTGTCTTTTTCTGTTTGCGAAATCATAACTTTGTCAATGTATGCAGGGTCGGGGATACGGTAGGATACAGCCGAGTCGCGGTACTCGCTGGGTCCGCGGTCCAAGCCAATACCGGTAGTGGTGAGATCCAGTGGAGTTTCCTTTTTGACCATGGCCTCGCCAGCCTTGATTCGGTGGCCGACTCTTGCGAGGCCGTCGTCATCCAAAGCCTCGTGTTTGGCGGTTCGGACCAGTCGTTCGCCGTCATTCTCATTCACGGGATCGCCAATTCGTTCGCGACGACCGTTAGGGTACTTTTGCAGCTCGGTTGTGTATTTTCGGAAGACTTGGCAGCGGCCAAAGCCACGGTCGATGGATGCCTTGTTCAGAACTAAGGCATCTTCGATATCGTAACCAGAGTATGACATGACGACGACAGTAGCATTCTGACCGGCCGGCAGCTTGTCGTAATGTACGAGTTGAATGGTTTTCGTAATGACCATCGGCCGCTGTGGATAAACGAGGGTGTAAAGCAGGGTATCAATGCGGTTAAACTGGTTGTAGGCAATGGCTCCAATGGCTTGCTTACCCATGGCGCATTGATAAGTGTTACGGGGGGACTGGTTGTGGTGAGGGAAGGGGATGAGGCCGGCAACAGCGCCGAGGATGGTGAAGGGCTCGATTTCCAAATGTGTTGTGCTTTGGGTGACTTGGTGCTCGTAGATGGTAACGAGCGCGTCGTTTTCTTCGTTGACGTCGAGGTACTCAACCACTCCGTTGGTGAGGAAGTCGTCAAAGGTGACCTTGCCAAGCTGAAGAAGCTTCAAGTGCTCTGCTTTGAGTCTTTGTACACCATTCTTAACGATAATGTACGGTCTGCAAATACGGCCTTCGTCGGTAGCAATGTGTACCGCGTTGAAATGGTTGTTGATGCTGACACTGACAAAGGGAGAAATCCAACCTTTTCGACGCATGGTGCGGAACTTTGCACAGAAGCGTTTTGGGTACCGTGTCAAAGCAAACGGCGTACCGTTGACGTGAATAATAAAGGAGCCTTCACGATGCATCTCGGCACCAGAGAAGTTGCGGATAGGCTGCACACCTACATCGAGTGTGAAGATCCAGCGCTTCACTGGTTCCTCATCGACGTTGGTGGTAATATGCGTCATGAGAGCCAAATTCTTGACGAGACCACAGGCTTCACCTTCTGGAGTATCAGATGGGCACAGCATACCCCACTGAGAAGGCTGGAGAGCACGAGGACCAGACACCTTTCTTGTCTTTTCAAACTGACTGCTAATTCTGGTCATCATACCTAGCGCGCTGATGTAGCTCAGTCGGCTCAGAACATGCGTCACACCGGCTCGGTTCATGTTGAAACGCTTGACGTTCCAGTTACCAGTTTGGATGGCGCGGTTGATGCCGATTCCGATGTTGTTGGCATGATTGCTAATCATGTGCACAGCATCGAGGGGCACTGCTCTGTTGTTCTTTTTCAGAAACTTGTCAATGGACATCTTGACCTCGCTCATGAATCTCTTGAACAAATCTTCAAAGAGAAGTGACAGAAGCTGACCAGCCAATTCCAGACGCTTGTTTCCGACAAAGTCACGATCGTCGACAAGCTTGCTGTCCTGGGAAGCCATGAGGACCTTTCTCGTCATCATGGCGACGTAAATTGCCTTGGGATAGAAGTCAAGACCTTCAATAGGAACGTGAGCGATGATGAGGTTTGCCAACGCATCCAGACCCTCTTCCACGTTGTTGCGACGGATCTGAGGGCCAAATTGACCCCGTCTTGAGCCCATCTTTACTCTTGCACCAATGTAATCGAGAGCCTGATGCTGTGTATAGACACCAGCCTTGGCAGCCTCATCAAAGTTGACAATGAATTCGTCTTGATAACGGCCATCTCCACCAGCTACCAATTGGATGATTTCGAAATCAGACAATCCACCCAGCGCCTTGAGAACGATAACAATGGGAATGCCTTCGACAAGGATGTTGTGCGTCAAAACAATACGATCCTTCTTGAGTGTAACGTTCGTCTTGGACTTTCGTTCGTGCGTAGAACTGGTGACAGTTGCGGAGATGACGTGGTTCTTCTCGTCAGCCTCGACAATAACACGGTTCTTGCTGAGCTGTTCCTGGATAAGAATAACCTTTTCGGTACCATTGATGATGAAGTAACCACCAGGATCGAGCGGGCATTCGTTCATCATGTCCATCTGGGCATTTGTAGCACCGTGCAGTCTGCATCTCGAACTTCGCAGCATGACGGGCATGCGACCAAGCGGAACGCCGCGACGAACAATCTTTTGCTTGTCTCGGATGTATACAATATCGGCTAATATAGGGGCGGCATAGGTCATGTCTCGCAGACGGCACTCCATAGGAGTAACCTCTGATCTTGATTTGGCATCGTTGTAGTCTTGTCGTCGGGGTTGGTCGACTCTGATATCAGTGAATCTACGAGGGCTGTTAGCATTGCGGCAAGGATTGTAATTGCGAGGCTGGTGGAAGCATACTCTAGCCAAAAGTTGCTGTCAACATCACTTCGAATTGTGCGATTGGCGCGTACAATCTCCTTGATCTCGTGCTCGACGAAGAAGTTGTAGGAATCAATGTGCCTGTGGGATGAGTCAGTGGCCGAAGCGTTGGTGTAGTTGTATGTTTGGAAGCGACATACTGTTTAACGAGACCTGGTGACAGAACATAAATTAGTATGCCGGTATTTTTAACCATTTCCAAGACAAATAAACATACCTTTGACCTTTAGAAATGCGGGCAAGAGCTGAAACTTGTCGTCCTTTGTCGAGACGGGATCCGTCAGCTTTTTGCCGTTGTAAAAGGGCTCGAGCAGGGCCTCGAAGCCGTCGTCAATGAGAGGCATCGTGGGCGTTACCGGCAGAAATGCATCTAAAGAAAACAACCAATCCTCTCCCGGAGAGCAACAGCTGCAGCGGTGCACGGATGCAGGTTAGCGATAACTGGCGATGTCGTCAAACGTTGGGCTGCTGGCACGAAAAAAAGTTGACGCCGACGCGATAAGGCGGCAAAAGGTGGGGCGACCGCGACGATAAGGGAAGCTCTGGGTATGCCTTTGCGGTGGGGGACGAGGAGCGTTTATTCTGTTTAAGCTATGTAAATAATATGAGGATAATTTTAAAGTATTAAATATTTATCTAAGGCATTCAAAAAGTAATTCTGCTCAAATATTAATATCTATCTTAATAAATTAGACTCGCTTGGTGCTTTAATGGTTGTAGCTTTGCTCCGCCCGTATAAGCAACATCAACATCAGCTACAACAAACCACCTACACCAACACCAACCAGCCCACTTAGTATCAAGCCCAAGACATAGCCCAACCAGTAACCGGCGGCAAACCTGCAGACTGCCCTGCCGGGAACTAGTGAATTGATTTAGTATCATTGGCACGCATCTACTGCAGCGGACCTCCAGCGAGCATGGGATAGGGATGCAAGCCCTAATTGCCATTGGGTTTCCTGGGTTTCGGCAAATCGTAGCTGCATGCAAGCGATTCGATCACTTCGTCAGACCTACTCTAGCGAATTTGCATTGTGCAGAGCTGGTGTGCTTGTTTCCGCCACTAAAACAAGTTTTTTTCCACGCAGCAGTGGCGGAAACTCATGCAGACCCCTCTCCTCATCACGCTTCTGGACCGTTCTAACTCCAACGCAAACCCCCACCATGCCAACCCTCTCGGCTTTTAATGCGCTACCCCAACTGAGCCAGCGTATCAGCGCCTACAAAATACAGAGAGGCAAAGACATAGGGCCAGCCATCCAGCGTGGGTGAAGATCCACCCCGCTGCCAGAAGGGCAACCCGCCGTCAACGCCATCTTAATGCTCAAAAGTCGGTGAGCTGATGTGCGGCTCGCGTTTCATAACCTACGGTTGTAAGTTAGTGCTGTGCTGTGAGGTTGCAAAATTATGAAAACGTAGATGCCCAGTCTGGTATGAGTGAAGAACAGGGTCCTCATCCAACATCTCGGCTGACTCTACCAAAACCGAAGCCATCGTGCTAAAATCAGATGCAGAATCGACTTGGGACCCCTTGCTTGAACCCTGCAGGATGAGCCTGCAGCCGTCAAGTAGGCAAGGCGCCGCCCGAGGTCACGCTTCGATTCTCTCTATTCGTATCACCGCTGTAGCTTAGCTCTAACACCCTAACAATCTGTCTGGGTGTAGTAGGGTTATACCTGGTAGTAACTTACATTCTGAACGCTGCGCCGTCCGGTCATTGCGCGGGTCCAATTGATATCCGCTATCCACAGACCTAGCAGTCGCGCTGACCTTTGTTAGTTGGGTTTACGCACAGTAGATCTGGTTTCCACTTTCACCTGCATGCTAGGCCTGTCGCTCTTCACATTAGCGCTCTACGATATAATGCTAGAGCAGGCTCGTCGCTTGAATCGTTTGCGAATTGGTGAGGCCGCTGGCTGCTATTTTCTCACCAGAACATCGGATGCTTTAGCTGACGAGGGTAGACATAGGCTATGAGGGTAGCCTTTTATTTTCCAATCAATTTGTTAACAGGCTGTTGGAACGCCGCAATGACGTGATGCCAAACGCTGAAGCAGTCCACTTGTCGTTCCTCTGATGATGCTGCTGCGACGTTGTCCACAGCAAAGCTGCTCCGCTGGTTCATTGCCCCTCCCCCCGCCACTGCAAGGAAGTTGAGCGAAGGTCGAGGAAGCGCTCACGATGATTTCACTGCTTTAAGCCCTGCTTCAAGGCTAGTTGAAGACGAAACATCCCAGATAGTCGTGTAGATTGGGATGGCAATTATCGGAAAGCTACGGCTGAAGAATGAGAAATGTTTGTGCTGGTTGGTTTTAATTATACCATATCAGTGAGCCTGAGAGTAAACTTAGCATCACTAATTTAGGTACCCGGGCCGGTAGAAGAAAACGACAGCAGCAAGCCATCCGTTTTGGTGCCCGCCCCCGGGTTACATGAGAGTCGAGCAACTGCAACCTTGCAGATTCTTTGCGGCCATGTTGTCTCCATATCCCGCCTATGTTACGGCACAGCCGATGGGCCATGCAAGCCTGCTCATGTGCATGCCCTCCCTGCACGTAGTGAAAGAAAACCAGAGGTGCCGAGCGCAGCATGTAAACAAGCCCCAAGGCAATTTGTGCCACTGCGATTCTATCACCCAGCTTCAACCATCTCTAGAATTGACCTACAGAAGCTGGCGAGGGAGAGGGCATCGAGGTTGGCGCTCTGGCCACCGAGCGTCTGGGGTAAGCTTTTGACCGCCAGTTTGTCTGTTGGGTGCCCCGATTAAAAAACCCTTCTTTCACAGCCCACCGCGCAACAGACGAGAGGGACAGTTCGGTTCAGGCAGGCGGTTAGTGGGTTTCACACTGCGCGGCCTCGATGAGCCGGACTTTTCTTTGTTGGGCTTGGTGGTGATTGGGGGCGCTAGGAGCTACAACTCTTAGCGCGGTTCCTTTCTTCAGGGGTGCGCCCCGCCCCCTCCCACTGTAACCAACAGAGCCTGAACGGATTTGGGCGCTGGTGAAGAGAGAGATGGGCAAGGATTGGCCCACTGGTTGCCCCAAGCAAGTTCTGGCTGTCTGCAACCGCTGGTCCTCTATGACCATCTTTTTGTGGGAGTTGCTGTTGCCCGTCCTGATTGGGGTTTAATCGAGACCGATAGTTGAGGCCTTTTGCTGCCGAAGGATCTGTTTAAACAAGTAGATAACCGTCGAAGAAAGTGACTGCGAACCGAATTTGTCCGGTTACTGCCCGTAACTCATGGATCGAACGTGTTTCTGAAATGCTGACTCTTTCACAGCACTAAAAGCTCTTATCCGTGTCAGATCTTCGTTTGCCCGGCCCTTTCCTCCCCGCGTGCCGCCGCCGCTTTTTTCTTCCTCTCCACCCGTGTGCGTGGCCACCAGCGACCGTTCGCCCGCCCCTCGGTGTTATTTGTTATCAAATTTGAGCTAGGGCATATAGGCGAGTGCCAGGCAGTTTTTTTCGGGCAAGTGAGGAAAAAACGTGCTGGTCCTCTTGAACATATCATTGTTCATCTCGTAAACTACTCTTTTCAACTGAAAACCTTGTGCGACTAGATTCCCGTCAGTCAAACTCAGTTCAACCAACAGATCCCAACGTTAGCGGACGAGTTTCTCGGTACGTACTAGACACCCAAGCGTGCACAGCACCAAACCGAACAATCCCATCAATCTTTCGCGTCCAGCGACGCATTTGTTGTATACAGCAGCATAATTGCTGCGCAGAGAATCCCCAATTGTCGCGCCCACTCAAGCGAATGGTGGCTGCCAGGGCCTCAATCAGGCTCCTTGCACGAGTAGGTCGCTGTGGCCTGGAGCCAATGGGGGATGGAGCCTAGGCCTCTGTTCTGAGCCCTTCCAACCACCGAACGAGCATTCCCCCCTGTCCCCGAGACACACCCACGGACCAATCCATCTCTGGTCACCCCGCCTCAACATCGTCCATCTTTTCTGCATCCTGATTTTTCTCTCTTTCCATCCTCCACACCCGCAGAGGCGCTTGCTGACCTTGCTTCCATGCACACAGTCGATTAGGCTTGCGTCAGTGGTGCCAATTCTACTCCGCGTACTTGGATTGCTCCTGTGCCTGATTTGCCCAGCATGGACTTCCGTTCCCAACAACCGCCGAGGACAGAAGCGCCGATGTCGTCCTTGGTTTCGCCTCCTCGCAATGGAGGTACTCGTATGGGACAGCAGCAGCCTATGCATGATATCCGCTCCAACTTGCCCAGACGATTCACCACCGATTCCGGTCGTGTGCCAACCTTATCATCCTTGACTTCGCCTACGCGTGGCCCTGACTCCATCACTGACTTTGGCAACGTAAGTTCAGACGACAGCTTCTGTGGCCCACCCCAACCACAATATTTAAATTCATCTGGATTCCTAACATTTTCGCTTTAGAATGCAATGCACAAGGTGCAATTGGTACGTACCTGGCGATGAAATTGCGATGACTAGCCGTCATTTGCGGATGACTGCGCACGTGCAAATCGCGCCTCCATGCTAACCTGACATGACAGATTGAGAAGAAGAAGATGGAATATGAGAGGATTCGCGAGCAGCGCCGCCGCTTTGAGCTGGAAATGCAGAAGCTTGACCAGCAGCAGCGACGAGAGGCTCAAGAGCTCGCGCAGATGGAAGAAGAAATTGTGCGGCTCAATGGCCACCAGTCCGAGCCCACGACTCCGCCCGAATACCGAGACACATCCTCTGGCTTTCCATCCATGTTTTCGCGACCAAACCGATACTCAACTTCCAGCCTGACGTCCCCGCCTGGCCTCTTCAACAGACCTCAGCGATCCGGCTCCCAGATCACCTCCCCACCATCTGGTCTGATGCAGCAGCGATACGGCTACGACGAGCCTCTCCCATCTCGTTCGATGCCGGGCACCCGCCGAAACAGCGATGATGAGAAGGAAGATGCTGCTCGCAAAGATTCCACCAGCCAGAGGAGCGTAAATGCGTAAGTGCTCTGCAGACAACCACGCCGCGATGTTTGGCGGATTTGAGCAATGATTGCTGACAATTTTCTCTGCTTCAGTATGCACCGATACTCGATGCCCGCTACCAAGACCAGAGTCGGACCATATGAGTCCAACTTGGACCAGACCAACACTGCTCGATTCCTTTTTGGCGAAGATGAACCTAACGCAATGCCTCATCGTCATACCCCCGACCACACTTTCCCGACTCTTGTGAGACGCGATGACCAAATTGTAAGTCTTGATTTCGTTCTGCTTGGATTTCTTTGCAACGTGGTTATTATGGTAGAGGGGAAACGGCGAGACTCGATGCATGGAATGGTGAAGAAAATTCTCTCTTGCAGTGCTGCACCAGCTGCCTGCCAGCTGTCACAGCTGTCCTATGCATTTACCTGCCTGTTGACGTGGCCTGCGAGCAACTTCACGTTTCGTTTTGCATTTTTTCTTTTGGAACTGTCATTTTGCCCGCGATTGATTTCTGACCTTGCATGCCTTTTCACTTAGCTCTCTGCTTCTTCCGCTGCACTTGACCTTGCATTATCGCCATCCCCCAAACCCGAATTGCAAACCAGATCTTGGGCCAGTGTTAACCGTCATCGCCCACAGCAGAGCCTCTCATCTCTAAACGGATCATCATCAACTCAGTTTGGCGATCTCAATACCATCGGCAGCCGACCCGCGTCCCTCCGCCACTCCCTCGACCTGAAGTACATGTCCGATACTGCCAACGATTCTGGGCTCGTATCACCAAAGGGAAGCCACGTCATGACCACTCCTCCTAAGCTTCAGAGCTCGTTCTCTGCTAATGATGTATCGACCACGAAGGCTGGCAACGGAGCTTCTATGATGAATGCCAACAACCACGCCCAGCAGCATTTCCACAACCATAATGCCAGCATGGGACGTATCCCCGCCAGCGCCTTCCCTCCTCGCCATAGCCGTGAGCTTTCTGCTGATACCTCCAGGGAGCAAAACGGAGCCTTTCCCTCGTTCCAATCTGCTCTTCAGGGCAATGCTGCTCCATTTGGTCCTCCAATGACGACTGCTCCTTTCACGTCGAGCATTGGAGCTCCTCAGATCCCCAACAATGGCATGAATGCGTTCCAAAACTTTTATCCTGGAGCCAACTACCAGGTTATTGGTCCCAACGTAGCTGCACCTGTCAACCCGGCTATGCTTCAGTCTAGCATGCAGCAGCTGAACCTAAACGGATTGGGCTCCTCCAACCAGTTTTCTAACCAAAACTTCAACAACTTTGGTGCGATGCCTTTTAACCAGGGTAATCAGCAGCGTGATAGCCAAGCTCGCGTCATCCAAAACCGTCGTCAAGTTGACAATGATGGTAAGTGTCTTATGAATAAACGGCCAAGACCCCTATTGCTAATATTCAACAGCTATGAGCCGCTACCAGAACACGACTCTTGAATCTGTGAGAACACAAATCTATCAATTGTGCAAGGACCAGCACGGTTGTAGATTTTTACAGAAGAAACTCGAAGAGGGCAAGCCTGATCAGGTTCACATGATTTGGCAAGAGACGAACCCCCATGTCGTCGAGCTTATGACGGATCCTTTTGGAAATTATTTGTGCCAGAAGCTTCTCGAATACTGCAACGACGATGAGCGCACTGTCTTGATTCAGAACGCATCGCAAGACATGGTCCGTATTGCTCTCAACCAGCATGGCACCCGTGCTTTACAGAAGATGATTGAATACGTCAGCACCCCCCAGCAGGTGTCTCTTATCATGGAAGCCTTGCGTTATCGCGTTGTCGAGTTAATCCAGGACCTCAATGGCAACCACGTCATCCAGAAATGCCTGAACAAGCTCAGCTCCGTCGATGCTCAGTTTATCTTTGATGCCGTTGGCAACCACTCTGTCGAGGTTGGCACCCACAAGCATGGCTGCTGTGTCTTGCAGCGATGCATTGACCATGCCTCTGGTGATCAGAAGCGCTGGCTTGTGCAAAAGATCACCCAGGAGGCACGCCGACTGGTGCAAGATCCCTTTGGCAACTACGTCATTCAGTACATTATTGACCTGAATGAGCCAACCTTCACGGAACCTCTGGTTTCCATGTTCCAGGGCTGCATTGGGCACCTGTCTCGCCAGAAGTTTAGTTCCAATGTCATCGAGAAGTGCCTTCGCTGTGCCCAGGCCCCATCAAAGGACTTGATCGTTGAGGAAATGCTTTCTCCCACAGAGATTGAAAACCTTTTGCGTGACAACTATGCAAACTACGTCATCCAGACAGCTCTTGAATTTGCTACCCCTCACCAGAAGTATCGCCTTGTTGAAGCCATCCGCCCTATTCTTCCTCAGATCCGAACCACTCCATATGGTCGACGTATTCAGGCCAAGGTCTCTGCTTATGATAACCGAGGAAGCGCGTCGTCAAGTGGGCAGGTTACCCCGGCTGACAACACCCAAGGCCAGATCCCCCTTCGTCCTGGACATGCTCGTGGAGTGTCTAGCACTTCCTCCATTGCACCAATTGCGGCGCCCTCAGTCGCCCCTGCCGGCCTGAACAACCAGGTTAACCCTTCTGCCGTTGGAGGCTTTCAAGTCGGCCCTGGCTTGCCCGCCGCACCTGGAGCTCCTGGAGCTCCTGGAGCCATTCAACAGCCGCCATTTGGCCAACGTGTTGGCCCAAACACCGGCAACGGTGTGGAATCAGAAGAGGCTCGATGGCTCTGATTTCATAACTTTGTACATTGCTGCCATCTTGAATACATGTGTATTATATTATGCGCTGGTGGTTGCGTTCTGTTCGAGTTGCAGAATGAGCACCGATCATCCGCATACAATTACGATTTTTGGCATGACCTTCACGATAACTCAACCATGTTTGAATATTTACAGCACGCAAGGCCGACTAGTCGGCGACGACATGCGACATTCAGAGAAACACAGTATCTTGCAAGATACTTTGTGTGTACAACTACAAAAAAAGATTTCATGACTACTTGGCCAATGCATATTGAGTGTTCAGTCCTGCCAAGCTTTTGAATTATTCTTGCACACGCCAGTGCATCATTTGCATGACAACCATCGTTTTGTGTGCAAAGGTTTGTAATCTAAGGAAGATGATGCTCAGGGCATCCTAGGCTGTCAATGGAGTGGTAGCAGCCTCCCAGGAAGCTTGCTCTGCTCTCTGGAGCCAAGATTTTCGGAGGTATGAGTTGAGATTTCAGTTGCGTATTTTTTGACTTTTTAAGTGTTTTATTTTGTATGATTGCGTAAGATAAGAAAGATAAAATGAATTTGAAGAAATGTACTTTCTATAATTGTGTGCTAGTATCGTTGTAGTGGCAAGCATGCATCATGTGCGTGGTCGGCCTGTTGAACAAATTAGCCGCCACATACGTCTACGCACTACATCAGTCAGGAGTTAGGGTATCCATGGGCCCATGTGTTTTTATAAGAGACGTCAATTCATTGAATGCTCTACGTCGTATTTAAACTAGTCATAACGAACTATTTCATTTTATTTTTAAAAGAGGTTTCTCCACCTACACCACACTGCACATTCGTCCTGCACACACCTGCAGAGATGAGGGTAGTGAGGAGTATATGGAGTGATGCAAAGTCGACCAATGCCTCCAGCATACATCCCACAAGGCAAGCAAGCAGTAGTACATCACAGACAGAAGCGAGCTCGCAAGGCCACCCACAACCACGCAGTGCCAATCGATAAGACTGGCGTTACGAGCCTGTGAGCGAACCAAGATTGGGTTAAACCCTTTACCTGTAGCGCCACAGGGAGAGGGTGTTGTGGCGCTTCCAGGTCTTTCTGCGGCCAGCAGTGGTCTTGTTGTAGCGGTGACCCTTGTTGAGACCACGGGAGCGCTTGCCGGTGGAGGTAAGGCCACGAGCCTCGCGGTGCTTGTGGACGGGGTTGACGATCCAGTTGATGCGGGGGTCGATGCGGATGGCCTTGTGCTGGGGGTCGACAAGGATGACCTCGAAGTACTTGTAGGTAGAGTCCTGGTTGATCCAGTAGGAGTTGAGGACGCGCAAGTTGGCGCAGCGGCGGCCGACACGCTCCTCGGCGGTGGCGCGGAGGGAGCGCTGGTACTTGAGCTGGTTGATACCCTGGTTGGTGGGCTTGCCGTAGGTGGCACCCTTGCGAGCAGGCTTCTTGCGGCCACCACGGCGGACACGGACGCGGTAGACGACGTAGCCCTGCTTGGCCTTGTAGCCAAGGCGGCGGGCCTTGTCGGGGCGGGAGGGACGGCTGGCACGGTGGATGACGTTCAGCTGACGAAGCTATAGACGGGGGACAGTGGTTAGCATTCTGCGTTTTTGTGTTTGGTGGTGTAGCCCTGTGCTGCTACTGCTGAAGAGGACAAGAAAAGAAAAGAAAAGTTCTGGCGGGGTTTGTGAGGGGAGCAGCAATTCGACAAGCAGAGACTGATGTCAACGCAAGCGCTCGATTCCTTCCAATCTTCTCTGGCAGAACCGTCAAAGCCTTTCCTTTCTTTCCCTCAAGAGCAGCAGTAGCAAGCAGCAGTGCAAATCGAACGGTATATTCGTCTCGAAATTGGCCAGAGAGTCGGTGGTCGTAACATACCTCCCAGCAGCGAACGCGGAGAAGGAAGCGCATCACATCGGACTGCTTCTTCTTCTGAAGTTCCTCGACATACTTAAGGGCACCCATTTTGGCTATGAAGAGAGTTAGCACAGGCTGTTTTAAAGGTTGGTGATGTTTGGCTCGACGATTGGAAGGTTGGCTGTAGAAATTTGTTCGTCGGCACGAGGCGTAAATAAAAAAAAAAAAAGGCCGTCGTGGTATAAATCCAAACGAGTCGTTCCAATTCCAATCGTATCGAGCAAACAGTGAGCGACGTACCGGCTCAGATGTCGTGATATCTGTTATGGTTAGTATGGTGAAGGGGAAAACTGAACAAGAAGCCCGTAGGAAATTTCACCTTTGGACCGCCCACAAACCCTGGGCCACAGCAAAAATTCGAGCGCAGTTTGTGGGTTAAGCGACGCGCTAGCCCTATTTGGGACGACTTGTCTCTGTGGATGAGCCCCGCTGGTGCCCTCGTTTTTGTGGTTGTGTGGAAAAATCTGTGTTATGTAAGCACGCTTTTGCTGTGTCGTACCGGAGCCACAGTACTGTACATTTTGCTAACCGCACAGCACCCCAAAATGACTAAGCATGATTTCGGCGTGTCCAGGTGCACTAACTGGGAATACACTGCAGTTAAGGGAATATCGTCGTCAACAGAAATCTGGAATTTATTTTTAAAAATATATAGTGTGAATGAGACGCTAAAAATGTTTGATAATTTACTCTGGAGGCTCTGGCAGTGGCTTCAGAATCCCAGCTAGCCCTTTGAGCATGTCGTATGCACAGGAACCCCATGTATGTTCCATGTCTGCTGGTTGAATCTCACCAACTATATCCTTGGCGATGCTATTTAATTCGAGCCGTTCAGTCTCATTGCTGGCAAAGGTTGCCCTCTGGCGAGCATCAGGTACCACATAAGTGTTGATCACGTCCACCAAGCCGTGATGGACTATCTTGTTCAATTCATGTAGATCTTTGCTATCCTGCTGCCACCTCGCTTTTTCTGTTTGCCTTTTGGTCAAGGGCTGGTTATTGATGTACCGGTACCTCTCTGTCGTGTCACGTAGCTCCTTTAGCATAGATTGGGCTTGTGTAAAGACGGAATTTTCCTCTACCGATGGCACTGGCTGTGGCGTCTTGTTGGGTGCTTCTTGGGCCCTAGCTGTATTAGTGTATTTCTCCTACTCTGAGAATAATCACGCTTAACTGGAAGCCTTTAAACTCCTTTCTCAGTTCGTTGGTTTTTCTTCTAATCTGCGCTTTGGCGTCGCTAAAGGACGACCCAGAAGACTTTGTAGGGATGGTTCGACTCTTTGTTGGGTTTCTGGTTGACTTGTTAGAGTATATCAGATAAGTATTGCAACCAGAAGGCCACAAACGATTTAACCGCTCTAGGACTGTTGGCCTTGGAAGTCTTTGACTTTGTTGAAGTTTTAGCCTGTTGGCGATTTGTCCCAATGTCTGCAAGTGGACGACGCTTCTTCGAGGGCTCTGCATCCGAGTCCGAGGCTATTGATATTAGTGGTAGTCTTTAATCACAGAGACTTGAATAGCATTACTTTGCTTTCTTTTATTTCTAGAACGAGCCATGTTTGCAAGAGCTGGTATCTTTTTGAAGACTTGCTTCAGTGTAGTCTTATAACATTCTGGGAACAGACAGCGGACAGATATATATCAGCTGGCCGCCAGCTGGCGACACCTGGCGAGTGTCAAACACGTGTCTATCAATTGCGGCTTGCTACAGGTGGACAAGGACTCATCTACAGCGTTTATTCATCACAATCACAGGACAGACCAATGTATCAAATAGTTATATTACGTTACGTGTATGAGCAATGGGCGACGAAAAACAAGTGTCCAGACTTGATAGCAAATAAAACAAACAGACAAACAAATCTCATTCTATCCTTGTAAGCAAATTGGGCTATCAAACCATACACACCAAAAGTGGTTTCTCAAAATCAAAGTCGTGACTGTGCTCCGTTCTTAGAGTCTTCAAGAATAAAACAGCATCCCTCGCCAACCAGTCTATCGACCAGTAGTCTAGCAAGGTACAAAAAGCAGCAAAACGAGGCCAGTTTGTGCGCCAGAAGAATGAGTTAAATCAAAAGCCATGCCCACGAGGCAGCCGCAGTCTGGGAACAACTCCTGGCGAAGAAAAGGAAAAAAAGAAAAAGCAGATCTTATCAAACGCTCAACAGATATTGCATCGCAAAGTGCCGAAAGGTGCCGCCCGAAATAACAACAAAAAGTTGTGCCGAATCTTTACAAGAAAAATCAAAAAATACCATCTTTATCAAATTCATTCCGAATCCCTGTGTCTATCTTATTCTCTCTTTGGGCCGAAGTTTCTCTCTTATTTTTTTTATTTCTTTTCGTCGTCGTTAACATTGGAGTCGTGATGTCTGCCGTCAGCTTTGCTGGGCAGACCTGTTGATAGTCAGTGTGTGTTTAAGGATAGCCCCTGGAATGCCGGATTCCAGTCGCCCTGAGGGGAGATGGGCGAGAGTCGTTGGGCATGAGGGTGAGGATTGCCTGGGCCAGCTTGGCCTGGGCCGAACCTCTGGCGCATGGCATGGAAGTCACCGCCGTGTTGGAAGCCTTGAGGTGAGTATGGGTCGGTTGGCGATGGATTAGCACCGTATGGCCCTTGGTGTCTGGGGCCTGGACCGCCATATCCGGCTCCAGGGCCAAAGGCATAGTTGGACGGAGGAAAGGGTGGTCCCGATACTGGGGATACAGCGTTTCTCTCAGCTGACATGGGCTGCTGAAAGCCCTGACGATAGCCACGGCCACCATTGTTGGGAGCGAATCCGGGCCCAGGGTTTCCTTGATGCTCTTGCGGGGTGGCATTCTGGCGACGTTCGCCGCCAGAGCCGCGAACACCAACAGCACCAGGGCCAACACCACTCGGAGCCTGGATGCCCAGCGTTGGGCTGGCAAATGATGCCGGGTTGATGGCTGACATCCAGATTCTCGTCTTGTAGATTTTGAAGAGGTCAGTCACAAGCGAGTTGAAATTGATGTAGGCATCGGCAAAGTAGTAAAAGGTGAGCTTCTTCCAGTCCCTGTGAAAATATGTTAGCTAGAGAGCGCAAGAGAGAGTTGCTGTTAAATAAGCACTTACATTTGGAATTCGGCATCAAGAATCTCCATGTTCAAGCCATGTTCCTTGACCTTTTGCATGCACATGCGCTTTGCCTTGGCCTCTTGGCCTTCCTTGTCACGCAACGCTTGAATTTCATGCTGCTGCGCCAGGCGCTTGATCATTTTCGGACGTAGCTCCCCGTTGGCCGGTTCCTGCATATGCTGCTGGTTAGCTGGGCCCATGCCGCCAATGGCACTTCCAGGAAGGCTTGCCGCAGCAAGGAGCCCGCTACCAGGACCGTCTTGGGCAGCCGCAGCTCCTTGGGAGTACATCATGAGCCATTTGTATTGTTCCTCGGCGTAATGCTCCTTCAGATCCTTTGCAGTCTGCCAGTCCACGTTGTCCTTTGCAACTGTTCCCAGATCGGTACCGCGGTCCGCTTCGACGATGACCAGGTCTCCAGGCTTGACGGTGAGTCCGGTACCTTCGTGAATGTAAAAGACGTCAGCGCGGGCGCACTTGAATAGCACGACATGGAGAAGCTGGTTAGGTCGGGGTTGCGTGAGACCATATGCTCCGCGATGAGGCGAGGCAGGGCGGTTAGTGAACTGGGGCTGTGCGCCGTAGTTTGGCGGGAGGGTGTTGGCAAGGTGCTGGGGGTTGCTGGCAACGCTTCCAGGGTTGAAGTATGCTGCATTGGCTGCGCTCAGGTTAGGAACCTCTGGGTATCCTCCTGGTCCATAAGACTGAGGCGATTGCGAATCCTCCGATATATTAAGATTGGCAACAGAGTCGGCAACAGAACTGATGGAACCCTGGCGAGTGGGCATGTTGGCAAACGAGTGTCGGCGACTTTGCGAAGCATCACCTCCAAAGAGTCCTGGAGAGCTAGACCAGAGAGCCTTCTTCAGATTTGGATTGTCCGCAATTTTGGTCTTGTCCATGCCCAGGGGCGTTCGATAATGGCTCGCACCGTATTCGCTCATGCGTCGCTGGGATCCGCGTCTAGCGAGGTAATCCGCGCCGTCGTGATTCTCGTCGAGCTCATCAACAGCATAGTCTGACTCTTCCGGAACCGTAGGGTATCCATTGCCAACAAAGGACGAACCGGTAGCAGCGCGGGGTCGTATGCGTGCATTGAGCTGCTGTTGCTGTTGGCGCAACATGGCGTTTTCTCGGGTGAGCATTTCAATCGTCTTGGACTCTGCTGACTGGTGGAAGGAATTATGCATAGAGCCAGAAGGGCTCTCTTCCTCGTCTTCGTCGTCCTCGACTTCCTTGACCTTGCCCAACATGGATCCTTCGTTGGCCATTTCGCTTAGCATACTGGGCCGAGATGGGCGATGCTGTAGAGCAGGGTATCTGGCTCGTCCTGGAACGGCTGCCGAGGTCATGCCGCCTGGTGGCGGAAGCTCGGCCTCCATTTGGCCAACAGAGTATGACTGGGATCGGTATGTTTTGGGTGTCGGATGGAGAGGAATGGCAAATGGGATCTGGGCATTGTTTCCGGATTCTCGAGAAGGCGACGTCTGGGTACCAGCTGCATCAGAACCGAAGAAGGAGTTGCCAGCGCCGCCTGGGGGAACAAGCGAGGTTGGAGAGGGCAGCACTTCGCCCAGTCTTGCTGGAGCGTCTCTGCGATCATTGTTCCAGATACCGGTTCCCCAGGAGAAACCAGGGGCTTGGTTGCGGTTCATGGTGGACGATGTATTCCAGTGCACTGGGCCGTTTTCTCCAGAGGGAGTGCTTGGGTGAGATGTGGTTGGGGAGGAGACGGAGTTGCTCGCAAATGAACCCTTTCTAGGTCGTGGAACGGGATGGATGGAGGTATCGTTGAGCCACGAAGATCGTCGAACTGGCTTTGGTGGCTGAGGGGCGGCAGAGGAGGCTTCTTGGCGATGCTCTCCTTCGTCGTCAGAGCTGACAAGCGCCTCGGAGTCGGGGGTTGATGTTCTGATGCCTAGTTTTTCGAGGTGGAGGTTTGGGTTTCCTGTGGCAACCGCGAGCAAGGAGCCCGAAGCGGATTTAGACGGTTGCGATCTCTTTGCGGGATCAAAACTCATGTTCAGTAGACTGTGCTCTGGGGATCAATTTGCGGTGCACAAATGGCGGATTCTTGTGTTGGGTAGTGTGTGTGTGTGTTGTTGAATATGGTTGAGGTGGGCGATGAAGTCTCGAGAGAGATGGCGCCTTTGCTGGCTAAGATACACGATGATCTAAAAGGGTTGCAAAAAACAAAGTCGGATGTGACGAATCTATAACGCGAACAGAGGGGAATGGTACAGGCGAGGAGAGACGTATAAGCTGCTGTATGTAGAGTGAAGTCTAGAGGTGTGATTGGAATCGGGAGTCGGGAGGCGAGAGGAGGAGGAGCATGAGCAGCAGGCGTCTCGGCGACAGCACTGGCGGAGATTATACGGCGGAGGAGGATCGAATCTCGATGGCGAATTGTTTTGCGCGCCGACAGGGAACCTCAGCACACAAACCTACTACAAATCGAGGCGTAGGCGAAGCAGAGGCAGACGATCCCGAGAGCGCATGCGCAAAGGCCAGCTCGATCGGGAGTGGAGATGAGGAGCGCGGTAGACTTGGAGAGATGCGAGCAGAGCGCCGGGCTATTCGAGGCTCATATTCCGGTGCTGTATATTGGATGGTAGCAAGGGAGAAGTGTGAGGAAGCTCTCCTCGACCGGGTTGGATGGTGGATGAAGGAAGAATGGCGGCCGGCGTGAATGCGGGCAGCGGGCAGGTTGGTTGCTTTGTATTGGGGGCGTGTGGTGTGGTGTGGTGCAACAGGCAGGGGCGCCAAAACCCGCGCAAGGCGATGGGGCAGCAGCAGCAGCAGCGGTGACAGAACACCAGTAGTGGCAGTGGCAGCTCCAGCAGCAACAGCAGTGCACTGGGGCAGACAGCAAGCAGCACAAGAGCGAGAGAGAGAGGGGGGCGCGCAAGCGTGACAGCAGCGCAGAGAGGACAATGAAGCCTAGATAATAAAAGAGGCGGCCAAACGGGGAATGAAGATGGACAAAAGACTAAAAACCACAGGATGGCCTGGTTTTGGTGGTGAGAAAGGGAAGAGGAGAAGGGGAGCAGAGGCAGCTCGCAAGTAAGAAAAGAAAGGCGACAGGGCCGTTGTAGCGGCAGAATCCAGGTTGACGGAGGCTTCCTGTTGCTGGAGATGCGTCTGGGGGGGGGGGGAGAAAGAGGGAAAGCGGGGGAGGGCGGCCACTAAACGAATGAACGGGGTGGCGGGTTGTTCAGGTGAGGTTTGGTGTCGTGTGTGCGGTGTTTTAGCGGCATGCGCAGGCAAGTTACAGCAGAAGCAGAAGCAGAAGCACAGCGCCAACACCAGTAGAATGGCTGCAGCACGCACCCAGCAGCTGCACGGCGCCCGCCCTGGCGCTGGGAGCTGTTTGGGGTACAGGCTCCGTAACAACGCACGCGGTGGGTGGCCAACAGCAAAAACAAGCGCTGGGATTGGTTCGGACAGTGGACGGCAAGTGGACTTTTTTTGGCTGGGCCACTTTCGGGGAAGAAGGGGGCTAGTGCGTGCTGCTACTGGTGCTGGGCTGGTGCTGCAGCAGCAGTGCTCCAGTTGCTGCTGATGGGGTGTGGGCCAACTAGACAGGCCTGGCTGACGATGGCTGATGGATGGATGGATGGGATGAGATCTCTTTCTGGTGTTATTGTAAGGTACTTGCTCGCTACATACAAACAAGGCTCCCCGCCAATGGAATGGATAACCCAGTCAATGGGGTTTACAAACATGGGAAAGAATGCCTTTTTCCCCATCCGTAAGCGGGAATAAACAAAAGCAGAGAGCAGCCCGCAGACCAGGTGAGAAGACGAGGGGAATGCTACAGTACAAGGCGCTGGCTGGGCGCAACAGCTGCTGTTGCCTACTGGAGAAACGCCAGTGGAGACGCGGAGTGGGAAAAAGAGGGGACGGCCGACCGGCCAGGGGACCTTTCAGCGGCCGAAACACTCGACAATAGCGGCAGCCGCTAATAATACCAGCACAAGTATTACAGGAGGCAGACAGGCCCCCAGAACGCAAAAAAAGATACAAGGGCGGCTCGGGCTGGGGACAAACTGGGGCCGCTAAGGCAGGCAAAAGAGAGACACTGCAGGAGAGATGAGGAGCATCAAATAATTAGCGGCAGGTAGACGATGTAGTGTGTGAGACATATACTCCGTATGTTCGTTTGCTTAGAAGTATGGAGGTACAGTTAGGGCAGAGTGAGAAACACGCGGCATACCTGTCTACAGCCAACAATGAAGCTAGTGCTTTTGGATATCACACCACCACCACTACAACCACAACCGCCGAGCTTCCGGAAGGGCATCCCGTGAGGGGGGAGAGATATTCAGTGCTGCTGCTACTATTGTAACTACTGCAACTACAGTTGATGTCTAGATACAATGTACAGTACACCACACAGGGGGGCCAACAGAGAAGATCACAAGCACGAGACGAAAGGACCCCCTCTCTCAAGCTCGTAGCTGCGCCCAATTTCAACCAGATCTGTAAAAAAAGGCAAAAACAATTTCCCCAGTTTTCTTCTCTTTTTATGGTTTGGGATTATCCCACAGGACGCTAAAGCTTGCTAGCTCCATCAAAAAAATGCAGCCGTTTTCTTCTCCTCCCTCGTCGTCCCCTCCCTCCCCGCCGCCACAACCTGTCGCCAAGCTCCACTCCAACTCGAGGCTAGCGTGCTGGGCTGGGTGTTTTAGTGCTTGGAGCTTGCAGAGGCGACGTCAACAAGGGCCACCAACCAACCAAATCTCTTTTATTTTATTCCTTCGTTTATTTGGTGCTGAGTGTTATCTGCCTATCTGCCTGACAAATATCGTAGCGCAAGATACAAATAATAAAATTGACAGTGAATAATAGACGCTTACGCCCATCTCTCTTTTTTCTCTCAATTTGTGGTTTATGCAAGGGTACTACACTTACTGCAACGTCAATGTCCAGTGCTGACCGTGTTCCAAAAGAATAGCCAAATAGAGGCACAGCCGGGAAATGGCGGTGGTGGGCGCTGGTGGTGGGTGCACCAGGCTGGCTGGCGGCGCGACGATGGCTTCTGGAGCTGCATGCTTTTCTGGCTTCATTGCTGCGCGTCCCTGCAGCTGCTGGTTGCTGATGCTGGTGCTGGTGCACCAGAGGACGCACAATTGTTTTTCAGTGGTGGTTAAAAAAAAAAAAGCCACACAACGCGACGCAATGAGTGAAAGTGTAAGCATATGCAAGCTGCAAGTGGCCTGCACTCGGTCAAACTCCATGTGCTGCAGCAGTACCAGCAGCATCAGCAACAACAGTTGCTAGGATCCGCTCCGTGCATCCCGGCGCCACGACCAGCGCTGTTTCGAGCTGGTCTACGAAAGAAGGGAAAAAAAGACAGACGTTACATTTCAATACTAGAGCAAAGGATCCCGCTGGAGCCGTGAAGATTTGAAAATACAGAACCATACGAAGCACAATCACAACAAGCAGGTGGTGACGCGAATCCCATCTCCCAACACAAGACAGCACAGTACAACAATCGACTTGTCCGTAATACCAGCAAGCAGGGAAAGAGAAGCGGGGAGCAAGACCAAATCTTTCCCGCATGTCGATCGGCATTCCCCGGTCCATCATTGATCAAAATCCAATGCGTGCGTGCAACAAAACATCAGCCTCCAGCTGGACAATGCTTATATGTACCTTGTCACGCATAGACGAGCATGGTGTTCGGAAAGGAGTCCCTTTGAATCTTTGTCCGATAAACAGAGCGCAGTATCAAAATGAATTGGACATCTGTGATGCCCCCATTTCCAACAGCTTATGCGGATGATTCTACAACTCCTTCTGTCGTAGCCTGCGCTACTCGCATCGGTCCAAAACAGCACGGCTACCGTCACTCGACAATACACCTCCTGTCCCGTCCCACGCAACGCACGCGACCACCACCCACCACCAAGTTGCTTTTAGCATTGCTACTGTGGGGCGGTATAACACCCTAAAAAACCGTTCAGGTGCCGAACTCTATGCTACAGCGATGCTAATTCGCTAGCAACAAAGGGCGCGCGTCTGCCGCACACACACATTGCGACGAGACAAGAAAGCCCAGGATTGTGCAGACCATCTCCGTGCGGAAGCCTCCAACTGCCGTACGCTACGGTATGTGCGTTTGACAAGTTGCCCGATGGCCGGGTTCGCCAATCACAGCCATCAATGGCTTGTGGTGACGACAAAGGAGGGTGGTGGTCTTAATGGCGAAATCAACAAAAGAGCTGCAGCAGCAGCAACTCGTACGCATCATAGATCCCTTTCATGTTGAATTGGATAAATCCCACAAATTGCACGATCTGCGCAGCACAGCAAACCAATCCCACCAACCACCGGGCTTCTTTGTCCGCCGTTGCACGCCATCCATTCGGCAGATTTGTTAGGATTGGTCTTCGAATGCACCAAACGGCTCAACGGTCCACTAAGTGAGAATCGGGCAACGCAAATCGAAGCAGACAAACATGGAAACAGATGGGAAATGGAGATTACTGAACCGTAGCTCGCGCTTCGGTCTCTCAATTCTGAGCTAGGGCTACGAGCGTGTGTTTGCCGAACGAAGCAACAAGCCCATGTGAACCAGCATCGGTTTTCCAGTAGTACACCGCGGCTGCCGCTTTGTTCTTTGCGATGAATGTCGATCAGCAGCAGCACTGTTCACAGTAAGCCTGACCAGCCTCTACGAGAGTATCCCCAACACCATCCGCTGTGCTTTGAGACTGGTGTTTTTTCTCAGCCGACTGAACAAGGCAACTATTTCCGGCAACCGCATTGTTGGCGGTGGTCTTCAGCCTCTCAGCTACGCAAACCAACACAACAACAGCATTTTGCAAAGTAGCTTTTGCGCGTGGCGGCATGCCTTTTTGTCTCTGTGGCGGCGTGTGGTAAGGATCGGCTGTTCCCCCGCAAAATCGAGTCCGTCTTCCAGCGCCCCACTGCCGCCAAGCTGGAGTCAGGTGTTCGGCGCCGAGTCCGCCCTCTTTTTTTTGCTCGTCTACTCAACGCGAAGCGGGACGGGGGGGTCCTGTGACGCAGCGTGGATAAAAAAGCAAAAACGAAAGAAGAAGCGCTGAAACTTTGATGTCCAATAAAAAGTACATTGGTACGAAAGAGTGCTAGCGTTGCGCCACTGGCAGCTTGGTAGGTATCAACAGCAATGTACCAGTGAGGCGTGAATGTCGTTGCTGTTGGTGTAGCCATAGCTGTAGCTGGCTAGCTGCACAGAGCTTGCGTGAGGCGTCGATGCGTTTGTGAATGGTGTTGCGTCTAGGCAGTCCATGCGCACGAGCAAAGTAGCAAAGGGTCTAGACAACATTCACCGTGAGTCCTATCACGAAAGACTGCTCAAACGACAGAGCTATGCAAGGAAGGAAAGCTGTAGCGAGAAAAGACTCTTCTGCGTCAACAAAGCGACTGTCATTGGGGTATCCTCCTTGTCATTCTAGCATCTATTATAACGATGTGTCTTTTTAAAGTGTAGTAGTAGTGTACAGCGGCCACCGAACCGGCCGAAATCTAATCGTCAAGAAAAATTATACATCCAGTCCCTATCAAACTGCCTCGCCTTAGGCAGATGCCTTTTGCTGCTTGAGCTTTTCCTCAAACTTGGCAAACTCGGACAGAGCAATCTCCTCTTCCTGGTCGAGGACCTGTTCGACGCCCTTGACTTCCTCAATCTATAACCCACGTAGTCAGTAAACACGATTCTCCCCTACCCCCCAAAAAAAACCCCTACTACAAAAGTAGACAAGGGACAAAAGAAAAAACTCACGTAATGCATCAGCATGCCCTCGATGCCATTCTTGAGGGTCACCGCGCTAGAATCGCACGTTCGGCACGCACCGCGCAGCTTCAACTTGACCATACCGTCCTCGAAGCCGCGAAACTCGATATCGCCACCATCCTCCTGGATCGCCGGCCGGATTCTCGTCTCGAGCAACTCCTTAATCATACCGACCACCTCGTCGTCGTCCTCATTGTACGCCAGACTATCCATCTCCTCAGGGGGCCCGCCATCGCGCTCGACCACACTGACAATCGTCTCGCCCGAGGTAATCGCCTCGGTAATCAGGGCAAAGATCTCCGGACGTACATGCGCCCAGTTAGCATCGGCCGCCTTGGTCACCGTGATGAAGTCGGCGCCGTAAAATACTGATGTGATGCCGTCAATGTTCATCAGCTTGGCGGCCAGCGGCGACGGGTACGGCGGCGCAATCGTCGCCCGCGGGCTCATGTACTCGACAAACGGCACGGGCAGGTCGGCCGGCAGCACGGCGTGGTTGGGCAGGAACTTGAGCGCATCGGCGTTGGGCGTCGACTCGGTCTGGATGAAGATGGTTCGGCGCTGCGTCATGGCGGCCGGGCGAGCGGCCAATTGGGGCCGCAGCGAGGCCGAGGACATGCGTTGCGTGCTGAGGCATCGTGCGAAAGTTCGGGAGGTCGTCACGCGTATTTGGCATCTTGCTGCGGCGGCGGCAGATAGGGAGCGGACGAGGGCCCGTGACGACGCTGAAGCCATGATGGGATGTGTATGTTTTGATTCCGGAGAGAAATCAAAAAGGCATTGGCGATGCGTGAGAGAGAGATTGGATAGAAAAAGGCCCGCTTGTGAGGTTTGGTGGCGACCGTTGGGAGCACAGCAATTACTAATGAAATTTTTCCTGCGTGGTGGTGCCAATGATGCAACCGCACAGCGCGGGCGGGTCCCTCCCTACAGTAGGGAAGCAAAAGGTATAGGTACACTCGTTTCAAGTATTCTTTATTATATATTGTAAAATTATCTTTTTTTTTTTTCATCAATTTTTGTAGAATATCATGTATAGCATAAGTACATCATATGTATCAACTTTTTATATATAAAGTTTGTGTAAATATATTCGCAATGCTTCTGTTGGAATATGGAGTACCTGTACCTTTAGCGTACCCACTGTATGCCGAGCGAGCAGCTCTTTGTAGCGACAAGCTCAAGTCAACTTTTTTTCTCTGACTGCTTCACACTCTCTGCTCAACCTCCGACATCTCCGACTGCACCACCGAGAGCCGAAGAACGAAAGCCAGCGAGGCTTGCAGTACACTAGGATTGGGATTCTTTTGTTTTTATTTCTTTCTTCATTTAGCGAGCGGATTCTTTTTCATTGACGACACCATGGACGCCGGCCGAGCCGAAGCAGCACAGCCTGCAAACAAAGACAGCGCAGCCGCAACGTGCGGCGTTTGCGCTACAAATACACCAAAATATAAATGCCCAAAGTGCTACTTGCCTTAGTAAGTCGTTATTATTTCATAATCTATCTAAAATATAAGAGGGTATAAACTGGTAGAAACAAAAAGAAGAGAGTTCAGTCTTTGTGCCACGCTAAAGAAAATGGTATCGTGTGGAAGACGACAACAGCCTGTGTTGCCGTCTTGAGGGGGGAAATCAAAAATAAATTAATGTGTATGCACCAGTGGTCAGCAGTTGCTAACATGTCCCTCATCAGCTGCTCCGTTGCATGCAACAAAGTGCATCGCGAAATGCACCCGCCGGAAGATCCCAACGCTCCTAAGCCGAGCAGACCGCAGGAGCAGCAACAACCAGCTGACGCTGCTGCTGCACCGACACACAAGCACGACCCGACAAATCCGTTTGCCGCGCTCGACATGTCGTCCGACCGATTCGAACAGCTATTCAAAAAGTACCCCGGCCTGCCCAACCAGTTGCTTGAGATACACACGGCAACGCAGCCACCAGTGGACGGCGACGAGCCGGACCGCAAAGGCATCCCGGCATCTCTGCTGAAAGGATTGCCAAAAAAACACACTTGGAACCATGATATTGGCATCAAGCAAGGAAAGGACGCCTTGCGGAAGGCTAGGAGGGCGGACGGCGAGCAGGGCGAGGGTATCCGAGAATACTGCGAGCTGATTACATATCTGATGAATAGCGGCGAGGGTGCCAATGATGTGTCTCTCGCACTGCAGCGTCAAGCCACGGCGCAGGATACACAGCTGGTTGAGCGACTCTTGGCGGAAGAAAAGCGTTGAAGAACTACAAGTCCGTTTGGAGTGCAACGTGTTTTATCAGGTTGAGCTTCCTTCATCGTTTGAAGCGAGCGAAGAAGCCAGTCTTGGGAGACAGTGCAGCTGCTCCGGCCTTTTCCTCGCTTGCTGCTGGTGCTGGTGCCGGTATTGGTGCAGCAGTAGTGGTAGTGGTAATAGTAGTAGTTGCTGGAATGGCAGAAGCTACAGGAGCCACAGGGGCTACAGGAGCTGCTACTGGGAGAGTAGCGCCCTGCGACAAAGTTGGGGATGCAACAAGTGCAACACCTGATGTGATTGGTGGTGGAATGGCAAGCGCCGGGGCCTTGTCGTCCTTTGCATTCTTGGTGAAGCTTCCCAGCCGTCCGCGGATGGACCAGCGCGATTCTGGCTTACGCAGCGACAGCGATGTTCGTCGGTGCTCAAAGGCCGATTCATCGCTTTGGGTCCAGTCGACACGGTGAGACTCGGTGGTAGCAGCCAGCTCGGCGTGGTCAACAGTGGCCTGCTTGTCGAAGCCAAAATCACTGCGGAAGCTGACGGTGGGAATTCGCCCTTCCGACTTGCCGAGCATGCTTCCAGTGCTCTTTCTGCGATCCTCCTTGAGCTGCTTGTCTATATCGGCAATGGTGAAGTGGGCGGGAGACGCTGTCAGAGGGCTGGAGGCATTGGCGCCCTCACCGGCAAGGAGAGACGACGGGTGCTGGAACTGGTTGCGGGTATAGTTGCGCTCCCGCGTGCTCTGGGCTCTTCGAATGGCCGCGGCCTGGGATGCCGGGTTGGAGTTGGCGCTAGATGCCGGGGCCTCTTTGCTGGTGCCCGGACCCTGCATGTGGAATTTCATGGCTACTTTGGAGAGCTTGTGGACAAGGTTCTTCTCGGGAGGGGAATCGCCTATGGTAGTGTTGGCAAATTGCGATGCCGCGACTTGTGGTATATAGTGACCGTCCTCACCAAAGACATCACTGTCTTCGTTGGACCAAGAATCTCTAGGCTTGCTCGCCTTGCGGGCTTCCTTTCTCCTCAACCTGTCCTTGTCCGACTCACGGGTCTCGTGATGTAATGCGCGTAGCTTTGTTTTAGAATGCTTGAGAACAGGGGCTTTGCTCTCCTTGTGCTTTTGCAGGCCCACAGAAACGTCTGCCTTCTTGGCGTGGCTGTTGCTGCTGGCGCCGTGAGAGACCTTTTCTGTAGTTGAGCTCTTTACGCGGCGCTTCTTGTCTGTGCCGGCTTTCTGCTCGGCGAGCACCTTGTTAAGCCGCTTGGTGAGCTCGTTGGGGTCAAAAGACCTTGGCTCACTAGATTTAGTCTGTGGCTTTTGTCGAATAGAGGGTTTGGGCATCATCTTGAACTTTTGCGTCGCGGGCTGCTCAGCAGGATAGCCGAGGCTAGGATAATGCATTGTCTATAGTCGTGAAAAAAGCACCAAAGTTCCAATTTCGGTAAGGCCCTCAAGTTGTTGTAAACGAGTATACCAGCTGTGGGAACAGGACGCAATAGCTATATATACGACTCTCGGTTGTCATAAAAAAGTTGCGGGCAGGTGACGCTGTGCCACTGGCTTAGCAGTATAGTGGCTTGCTTGTTTGCTTGCTAGCTGGCTCAAGCAGGAGTCAGTCGAAGGGGGGGCGGCGCCACTGTTGTGCGTCTCGTGGTGTATATGCAGGCGAGACTATTGGCGACGGGTAGCAGGGGGGAGGGTGTATTTGGTGTTGTAGTAGCTGGAAGAATAGCAAAGGGCGGCTGTATAGTACTGTATGGGTAAAAACAGTGGCTAATGCACGATATAGCCTCCCTGTATGTACGTATGCCGCACGGCGTGTCGAGATCGCAAGATTTGTCGTACGATGCTGCTGATGCCGCAGACGGGCGAGAGTGTGAGCCTGGACCCCAGCGATATATAGGCAAACCCAGCCAAGCGCGGGGAAGGACGACCGCAGCAGGAAACCCCGGTTTGGGGGTTAAGTTAGTTCCTTGTCGCAGATGCAGAGACAGTCTCTTGACCGGGGTTTGGAGCGGCCCGGGCAAGGGTTCATGCGGTGTCCCAGAGGCAAGGAGTAGCAAGAAGAAAAAAAATACTTGCAGAGGCACGCGATCCCCGTGTGTCGATCATGCAGCAGCAGTACAGCAATGTACAGCAACAGCAGCAGCAAACAGATAGGGCATAGGCGGCATAAGAAATGAGAAAGAAAGAAAAACCATTACACGTCTTAAAGCACAGCGGAAGGGGCAAGGGGTGCGAAGAGCAAAAAAAAAAATATGACAAAAACTAAATGGCAGCGTAACACTAGCACAGCCAGCAGACGTCGCCAATCGCCTGGGGGCATTTTGCGGGCGAGATTTTGCGCAGACCGACTGCTGGGGAGGGGGCCCAAAGGGGCGGGGGCCTGGCGCCCGCACTCTTCAGTGGCCGCCCCCGCTACTTTTCATGTCCTGAGGGCCCATTCCAGAGCCTTGGCCACCAGTGTTCACACGGCGCTTGCCCCATTCAGGCGCTGCGCCCGCCGGCAGAAACAAGGTGTACACCCAGTAGGGTACAGTACTGTAGGTAAATTGACAGTACGTGCATGGTGGGGGCCAATGCGCTATAACCTTTGTAGAAATGGCGCTGTGAGTCGTGCCAACGCCCTGGGTCAGGTCAGGTCAGTGCCTCAGTAACAGTGGTGGCGGTGGCTACTGTGGCACTCGCCCATTCATTTGTGTCTACTCACTCGCACAAGAAAAAAGGAAAAAGAAAAAAAGCCCAGGCCGCCTCAGGTCCAGCGCGATCGTTGCACTCTTGGGACTGTCTGGGCGGCGGGCAGTGCAGTGCTCTCCAGCGAGGTGAACAGTGGGAGAGAAAAAAAGGGGTGAACAGAGCGCACGGCACTACGTCTGCGTACTTTTTGCTCGCAGAAAATGTATAATAAAATAAAAAAAAAAGACTATATGCTTTGTCATGTACAGCGGCACCAAGTACATACACAGACAGTACAACGGATGCAAGGCAATTTGCATTTACAAGGGATGCACTGTGGCACACAGTTGATACATACAGCCGAGCCGCGGCCGGCTAGTGCGTCGGTCTTTCGGAGCAGACGCCCAGTTGCTTAATCCAGCAATTTTAAGTTGCTTTGTTTCTATTGTGCAGCTTGCTCTACAGAGATTTGACAGGTGCAAGGGTCTCTTCTTTTCTCACCCGCTGCCGTTCAAGACATGCACTGCCCAGTATGCCTCCATCTATTTAAAGTGCCCCCTTTTTGTTTTTCTCTCTCGTTTCGACTCGACGTAAGTACTAGCAGTGGCAAATCCACTAGCTCGAGCAAGATAAAAGGAAACCCGCGAGACTCTGTGGTGGTATTTGCTGAGATCAATGTAACCCTCTGTGTCCGGCGCTTACACGCTAAAGTGGCCCTAGTCCAGCATACGTTCCTCTTCAGAGATTGGGCACACAGGCAAACTCTCTGTCACGCGGCATGCCACCAAGTCCACCCGCTGTATTAGTGGATGCTGCTAAGGGGGGCTGGCGCTGGCGTACAGTGTCTACAGTAGCATCCCGTGCTTCTCTGGCTGGTTGGCTCCAGGCGAGATTAAGTTACCCTGTCTGTCAGGCATCCCGACAGAAGTTCTAGACGCCACAAGATGCAACAAAAAGGTTTGATAAAATACCTCATTTCAGCCCTGCCGCTGTCAACTCGTCCGTCTTGGCTGGTCCGCTGTTCCTCGGGTTTCTAGTATGCACACTAAATTCCTAGCTTTAATACCACGACACACAATGGTGTTGTGAGGCGCGGAAGGAAAAGTCTGTTTGGGCGGGGAGACCCGCACCAGATCGCGTGCAGAGATCGTTTTTTCCCAAGTCTACTTGTCGGTGTGTGTGGTGGGTAGGCAGACATGGCCCAAACCAAGTATATTGCGGTGCGTGGAGCATCGCGCCCACTGACAGCATTGGCCTGAGCAGAATATTTGCATCACCAAAAAACACCTCTGACAAGCAATTGGTCTGGTCGGGTCTGGTCCTTCTGCGCCGCAAACGATGTAACTGTTCGCACTCACGACCACCAGACAAACAGACAGGCCGTTTGTGCCCTGCACAGCAACATCAACAGCCAGCCAGCCAGCACCATCGTGATTTCTTAGCGCCGCGGGCGGGGCGTGCTACGGTTTCGGAGGATTTCGCAAAAAAAGGCTTCAGGGGCAAAGACGTAAGGGCTGCGGCGCTCGCCCACTCGGCAAGGTGTAGCAGTAGTATTACAAAAAGCCTGTTGGCAGCGTAGCTGTGAGCGCGAGGCATTCCTTCGGCTGTTGCTGGATAGGCAGATTTAGAGATGCGCTCGCAACTCAGCAAAACGGCCAATACAACTCTGCCCGGGCCACTTTGCGAACATTGCTTACCCTCTCTAAGCTCTTGTCGTGTTCAACGATAATGCTGCTGCTGGTACTGCTAATGCATATGGCCTGTCAGTCTTGAAAACAAGTGCCGAGTATCCATCCAGTCATTGTCCCCTGCAACCAACTTTCTCATGCTACTGGTACTGCTGTTGCTGCTACTGCTGCTATTAATGCACGAATAATGGGCAGCAGCAGCATTGGTGGTTTTAGTGGTGTAGCCGTGCAGATAGAACAGACCATCAGCGACTCCGCCAGGCTCGGGACGGTGGCCGTAGGTCCCCCGGCGACTGACCGTTCACGCTATTGAAGCCAGTCAGAGCCAAGCAGACGGCCACCAAACAATAGTGTGCGGATATCTGGCAGCACTAGCAACGGATGAATCAGCTCACCTGGGTTATTTTTTGCTCCCAAGACGCAAGGTCTTTTGTTTTGCTCTAGTCTATTTTTATATTTTTTTGTACTTGTTAGGTGCTAGTGGTGAACCTTGCGGCTGATGTTGATCACTTGTAGCTCATCTTGTCTCTGCTACCCTATGAGAGTAACGCCTCGTTTAGAGGAAGATAACCCGCCAAGCTGGGCATGTTAATCAAGTTCTGCAGCTATCCTTGACGCCGTAGATATACAAAATCGGAGTTTGGCCGTCAATTATACTGTGTCATTATTTTTCTGCATGGTAAAGAAAGCCATCTTACTCGCATCACATCACCCCCCTACATTAGAATGGGTAAGATAGCAAGTCTCGCTAAGAGTCCGAGTCACTCTCGTCACAAAGAAGCCCCCTGCAGCAACCACAAAACTTGGGTTCTTTGGAACCCTGCATAGAACAAAGCTGCACCCATTAGGTGGATGATGCACCCGCCGCCACCAAACTGGTGGCTCCAACAGGCTGCATGAACGCTTGACTCGGCTGCGCAAGAGAGCAACGGCGCATCGTAGAGGATACAGGTGACAGGTTCGTTTCCCACTGCCCAACGCGGCGAACAAGCCATTGCATTATTCAAACATGGGGAGGAGGACAAAAGAGCCTTACTTGATAGTCGCCCGTCCAGTGATATTCTGCGGCACCATCTGAAGAAACTAGCGACTCGCGGCTAAGACGCCATCCTGGCTGGCCTGGCTGGCTGTGCACCACTCACTCCATCCAGCCCTCTTTGTGGCAAGGACCCTTTTCAAACATAAGAGGAGAAGACCGCGGCCACATGTCGTGGGCCACGCGTAAAAGAAAAGACGTTGACAAACAGAAGGGAATGGAATAGTAAAAGAGGGAACCGAGGAATTTATCCTTGACCGTTGATCATCGCTTCCCACCCCTGTTCTATTTTCAGCATCAGCAACTACAGTACAAACTACAACAAAGTCCATCCGGTGTCTGCTGCTGTTCCCCCTCCTCTCGTTCCCCTCGTCTCTTTGCCCCCGCTGTACCTTTCTGCTAACGCTCAAGGGGAAACGATAAGCCGGCAGGGCTTTAAGCATCTGCATCTGCATCTTCCTTCAAGTTCTCTTGGGTGCCGCCCCCGTGGAACATTGGCATGCGTCTCTGACCTTACCTTCTTCACAATCCTTCTTTGCGCGCGGAAAATGGCTGCTCTCGCCACGACGATATCCGCTGTATAGGGTTCTCCGAAAAGACACCACCGCTCTTTTGTTGCTTAGCGCCCGCCAATCCGCCTAACTACAAAGGCGGTACAGTAACTAACTAACTTTAGTTGCTCTCAGCGCCTGTGCTGTGCTGGTGCTGCTGCGCTGTACGCCAGCCTGCCAGGAACAAAAAAAAAACGTCACCAAGCATTACGTACCTGACTGAGGCGGGGAGGGGAATCTATATCTCTCTTGGGCGGATAAAATCTACCAGAAATACTTCCCGCTTACTGCCCTGCCTGCAGCTTGGCAGCAACAAAAACCATTCTTCCATTAGCGGCCATGCCTCACACACGACATAGCCGCGACGGCGCCTCTTCAGGCTCGTCCCATTCTGACGAACACCGCTCAGTCCATCCCCGCCGGTCCTCCTCCCGCACCACCGCCAGCACCGCCGCCGCCGCCGCAAAAAGCAGCTCGTCCGCCGGCAGCAGGCGTCCCAGCCTGCAACAGCGCTCGTCAGCCACTGACCACCACCCCTCAGGCATCCCCTCGTATCCGCATCATCACCAAAATCAACAGCATCAGCGTCATTCAGCAGCCTCCAAGCAGCAGCAGCAGCAGCCTGCAGCGCTCGCTCCCCCGCCCCAAGACCACAATAACCGCGACTCCTTTGCCTCCATTGTCGACGACCCCTTCTTCCTCCGCTACGACCCCGCAATCTCCCATACCTCTCCTGCTGCTCTTGCTGCTGCCGATCTCGACCCTAGCCACCACCCAAACGCTCTGGCTACAACCTATTACGAGGAAGCACAGACCGACAGCGATGAGAGCGATGAAGCTGAGCCTTGGCAGACTTCCTACCGCGAATCTCTAATCATTGGCCGCAACCCGCCTGTTGTAAGTTTTACCTCAGCCTCAATGCGACTTTTTGCCCTCTACCCACCCAACCTTGCTTCTACTCCTCCTGCCGTTGCTTGCTCATGATATTTACAAGAATATCATTGACGCGCTCTTCTCTCCGCCGCGGCTACGCTCGAGAAACCTTCCGATCCGTGCGTATCTAGTAGATATGCACACGCGTCAGCACGGCCGAAGCTTATTCCCCCGTCCCGTCCCGCTCTTGACCTTGACCTTGTTGTTGCCCGCCCCTCTCTCTCTCTCTCTCGCTCGCTTCGGCGCTCGTGCTAACGTCTTCTTCCTCGTCTGTTCCAGTCCTATCCCCTGTCGACTATGGACGGATTTAATATCGCCGTTATTGGCGCCACGGGCGTCGGCAAATCAACCTTTATCCAGCGAGTGCTCGGCCTACCTCGTCCCACCACCTCCGGCACATCTACCGTCCGACTCGTTGTCGACAACGTCACACATACTGTTACACTCCTCGAGCTGGATCTCGAGCACTTTGACCTGACCTCCTCCCAACCAATACAGTGGCCAAAGCATATAAATGGCCACTCCGTCCCTTCTGTGGACGGAGCCTTGATTTTATACGACGTCCTCTCCAAAGAATCTGTCAGGATGCTGCCGCAAACAATGACTGCCCTGACGAGGTCTGGGCTACCTTCCATCCTGGTTGCCAATAAATGTGAACAACCAGACGACGAATGGGAGGTAGATCCGGATGGCATGGCCGGACACAAGTTCTTTACACAATGCTTGGCAAGCTACAAAATCTCCGAGACGAATCCAGAAGCCGGCAGAGCTTGTCTGCAGGCCATGCTGCGTGGTGCTGTTTCCCACCGAAAAGGTAACGCGACCTGTTGGACTATTGTTGTCGATTGTCTCTGGCTAACATGTTGTGTATGAGTAGCAGACCCAGCAGACCCGGTACTACGAAAGCGAGCCCAATCTGCCGTCAACCTCGAGGCACCCGAAGCCAATGCAGGCCGCCCAACCAGCCAACAAAGCAAGCATAGTCGTGCTAGCTCAGAGCTCTCAGTTCTGCGTCCATATCCCAATCAGCAAGGCTCGGAAAGCTACCGTACAAGAGTATCTAGAAGCCCCAGGAAGGGAGTTCGAACGTCCGATAAACCCGGGACAGACTACTTCCTCGATGTGGACGGGTCCGATGGCGAGACACAAGTCAACTCTGATGACGGATCTGTGGTACTTCGTCCAGACGAAACACAACAAAAGCTGGGTGGGGTGCTATTTGACGATCTTGTCGACCGTCTTCTGGCTCTGCGGCTATCAAGAGCCGACAATAACTTTTCCGACATCTTTCTATGCCTCTATCGCAAATTTGCTACACCTGGCGACCTGTTTGCTGCCATTATGATTCGTCTGGATCGAGTAAAGGAAGACAAGAGCTCTCATTATTTGGCAACGACGGCTACACAACTCCGCATAATTGAAATCATTGCCAAATGGGTGTCACTATATCCTGGCGACTTTGCAAGGGTATCCAAGAGAAAGAGCCTGCAAGAGTTTGTCAACCAGCTATCAACAGAACCCATCTTCTGCATAGCCTCGCAGCAAATGCGACGCAGCCTATCAAGATGTGTTATGGAAGACGATGATACGGGATGGGCAGCTGCCGATGATGAGGATATTGCTACGGAAAAGCTAGCCAAAGATGTTGGAGCCGTCACTGGCAATATCGGCAAGCTCGTTATTGACGACGAATTGGACGAAGAGTCGGAGAGAGCACGCATGCAAAACGGGTCCGGAGGATATATTCAATTCCACTCATACGACGAGTATGAGAAGGAAGCCAGTCTGCTAGAGCCGACCGACTACCTACCGATGGACAAAGAACGCTATCACTCGTTGATGGAGTTTTCCGACGACGAAATTGCTGAGGAGTTGACGCGCATCGACTGGATCATGTATTCTTCCATCAGAATACGTGATTTTGTGCGCTACGTCAGCCTCTCTGCTAGCAAAAAGGAAAAATGCAAGAGTCTCCGAAACGTCAACCGGATGATCAACCACTTTAACCATGTTGCAAAATGGGTTGCCAACTTGATTTTGCTGCGAGACAAGGCTAAACACCGTGCTAGTATGCTGGAGCGCTTCATGAACATTTCGATCAAACTCCGCCAACTAAACAATTACAACGGACTGGCGGCTGTCTTGGCTGGAATTAACGGAACTGCTATTCACAGACTTGCCCAAACAAGGGCATTAGTGCCTGCCGATGTGCAGAAGCGCTTTGCCCGCACTGTCATCTTGATGGGAACACAAAAGAGTCACTTTGCATACCGCCTTGCCTGGGAGAACTCGCCTCTGCCACGTATTCCTTTTATCCCCCTCCATCTGCGAGATTTGGTATCCGCCGAGGAGGGTAGCAAGACGTTTGTCGGACCTAGTGAGAATCGCGTCAATTGGAAGAAGTTTGAAGTATTGGGAGAAGTGCTTTTGCCACTCATGCGCAGCCAAGGCACTGCTTACCCTAATTTGAATCCTAATATGGCTATACGAGAGTTGATTCTAGCCTGCAAGATGCCGACAGACGACGAAGTACGATGAACCGATAGGAATGATGAAACGTTTACTAACCGTCCTTGATAGGAGATTTACCAACGAAGCGTAGAAGTGGAAAGCGCAAACTCGAGTGTTTTCGATCCCACCAAAAAGAAATTCCCTTGGTTTGCGAAATAGACACAAGAGATATTACATGACCACGAGGAACACGACGATAACGACTGCATCAGCATTACGAACAAGTTGATTTTTCTTATTCTTTTTTTGTGCATATTGCTACATACCATGTTTGCCGATTAGCGACCACCAATTTATGCATGCATATATATACATACATATTTAACATTTGGGCATTTACAAATTTATTTATTCTTATTTGATATAAAGCAAACGCTGTTCAAACTGACCTCGGTGCAAACGGCTACCTGCATTGCCAAGACAAACGTGGCCAGCTGTTGGCAACTCTGGCAGCTGGCGCACAGCTGTCAACGCGATACAACGTATAACCACAACTCACAATGAATGCAACAGAACACTAACCTTACAATGACACAAACTGTGCATATTGCCTGCACTGGAACTGCCAACTGCCAAAGTCTCGTTGGAGATGCCGTCCTGGAACCGAAGCCTCCGACCTATTAGTGTCACAAGTAAGAAGTATAATCTAGTGGCGCAGTTACAGGGATCAATGAGGCTGTGTCTGGGAGAGAAAAATGTCCAAACGCTACAAGATGTTGACATTGTAGATGCCGTCAGGGATCGTGGCGTGTGGATTACCAAGGCTGGACTCTGTCATGTCCGATTCTCTGTTTGCCTCAATGGAGAGTTGCTGTGCGGCAAGGACGATGTGCGATGTTTTATTGAAACCATAAGAGATTGCGATGTAAGGAGAAGCATACTCCATAAGCCTGGGTACTCTTTCTCTAACACAGCTCTACAGATTTGGATACGGCTTGGTCTGCGATTACGATACGCAGGCGAACCAGATCCGCTCATCGCATCTGACCTTGCTTTCTCTATACATCACCCGGACATCTCCTCCACGCTAATCACACCAACCAGTGTGATAAAGGCAGAATTGCAAAGTCTCAGCTACACTCTGGTACTGACCAAGGGCAAAGCCAAGAGCAGCAATAGAAAACGGCACAGTTCGACGGCAAAAGCCAAATTAGCCAATAAAACTCGCAAGATCGAAAGAAAACAAGCGGAGCCAGACCGGTTTTATGACGGATTGGACTTGGTTGATAAACAGGCTATAGACGAGATTGTACAGAGCTTGGGACTTGGCCAACCCTCTGACGGAGTGCAAGAGACTGACGAAGACCTGGATCTGGGACAGGCGACGCAAGCCTTGGTGATGGAAAATGCTGTGACTTTGGTATCTATGCTTCTAAATCTTGCTGCCATCGGCACAACGAGACCCACCAGCGGGTTTGTGCCAGACTATCGCATAAGCCCCGGCCAAACACTCTGCAACTTGGCACCTGGTGTATTTCACTACGACCATCTTCAGGTGAGTCTTGTATACGTAGTGGTCTGGGAACAAACTATGGCACTGACAGTTCTATAGAAATTACGCGAAGGCGCAGAGCTTATACCAACAATTGCGCGCTCTTTAGAGGCTATGCGAAGCGCAGAGTCCATCTCTCTTCGCAAGAAACTGCTGAACCAAGATCAACAAGAACAGACAGGACAAGCTTCAAATACTCAAGAAGAGGCGGAGATGGGTCCTTTATGCAAAAATTTACAACGTCGACTATGGGAAACCATGCTAAGACATATGAAGGCGCCTCCACTGAAAAGCAAAGAAGCCATTATGGCGACAATGAGTAGCCCTAATCCGGTCCAAGCGACTTGCGAAGACCAAAGAACCCCAAACACATCTCGAACGATAACAACGAACCAGGTGGAGGAGAACATCGGTCCATGGCCAGAACTTGCAATGCATTCTATGCCGATGAACCCGCTCACGGATCTCGCACCGACGCCAGACCCAACATCTATACCAATTAATGCAGCATGTCTCCCTCCCACCGGATTTCCCGTCTCTGGCCACCAATGCCATCAAGTCTTTGCTTATCCCCATCTATATACTCCGCAAAATATTCAACCTTTCCCGCTGCCTAACCCGGTCCATTACTACGGTTACCAGGCACCGGTGCCTCTACCCACGCCACAAGCTGAGTTTTATCAACGAGAGGCAAGCGAGCAGCAATACCAATCTTTTGAAGACATGTTGTTTGATATGTAAAACGTGGCTGAGGCGGCTGCCAGTTAAAAGCTGTGCTTGAGATAAGAAAGGAAATGATATATTAATTTTTGCTACACTGAGCTTGTGGTATCTTTAAGATCGGGCCGGCGATCATCCCATAGGGTCAACAGATAGAATAGTAATACAGCCATGACAAGTTGCTTTGAAGATGAAAATCATTTCTTTTTCAAGCTCTATAATCTTGGATTGTCGTACTTTGGCGCCTCCTTGGCAGCACCACCACCTCCTCCAGCAGCAGCAGAAGCAGCGGGCTTCGCAGCAGCGCCACCCTTCTTTGTATCCTTCTTCTTTCTTTGAGACGGCTTAAGCGTAGCGTAATGTATGTACCAGATGAGAAGGCACTGCAGTCCGAGGCCAACGAGTACGAGAATGAGCTTGACGAACAGATCTGGCTGGTCGTTGAGTGTCGCTACGGCCTGCGGTGTCGCGCCGACTTTTGAGAGCCAGTCAAAGCTACCCATTTTCAGGACGGCGGTGTTTTATAATTGTGAGACTTTTTGCGGGAGCAGAGTTTCTGGTCCGTGAGAGGAACGCCTGATGTTGATGTTTCGTTTGGTGGTCGTGTGAATAGTGCAGAAAGACAACGGCGATTTCTGCTTTTGTTAGGTTGGAGAGTAATGAGAGGTTGAAAAGTGATGATGAAGAAAGGAAAAAGGGATTTGGGCTTGGGGCAGATGATAGGAGCATTTGTTTGAAGCCGTAGTGAAACGCCTGATGTTGAGACTACGGGCGTTTCAGATTGATTCTCTCGCGGCCGTGCATAACGCCGGTTAGCTGCAGCCGCTATAAATGGTTCAACTACACGGCGAATTGAATTTAAAAATAAAAGGAGAATCGAGTTTTACGATTCGTCTTCTTCTTTTTTTCTGTTGAGCAATGCTGTTGAGATCATGTTCACCAGTTTGTACGGTGTTGGCCGGTGGGCGCAAGTAGCGGCAGAGTCGCAGCATGGCTCGATAGCCAAGACGAAACAATACAGTTGAATGGCCAGAGGACAAAATGGCACGAGTTAGAAATCACAATTACTGACAAAAGACAGCCATCGAGCGTCGAATGAGAAGCCGGACAAAGGGCAGCAGATACGCGTATCCAGACACTCTTTTGCGTGGCTGCCATAGGCTATGTTTCTTTTATAAAAATAAAAATCCGCTAAATTCCAAGCTACTCAGATCCGCGACATGCGGAGCTTGCTAGCGGCATCAAATTGCATAAGACGTTTGCGCTGGCCGAACGTTGCACCGGTAGGCGTCTCACTCTCGCGCGGTAGCATCGGCGCTTTGGGACCGAACAAGTTATTGTGTAAGAGACGGGAGCTATGTCTTTGCATGCTGGCGCGGATAGTATTTGAGAAGCCCTGAGAGAGCCGCGGAGTTTTCGCCCGGCGTCTTATTCCCTGCTTGCTATAGCGGGTTTGTCTGAGGGAGGTTTATTAATAAACTTGCGTTTGTAGGGAAGAATCATACGACGTAGGAGTCCGCTCTGTTGTGTATGGATCTATGTGTTGCGTATTTATAAACATTTGGATTTGTACATATACTAGGAACGCTGCGACGCCCGAAAGAAGGTTTTGGTTGAGTGTAAAAGGTTGTGTGTAGACAACCACGATGCAAATTCACCAAACTATAACCTGACCGTTCGAAACTTATTCCGTATTACGAAGATACGAATTAGCAGTTACCTTAACGAGAAGCGTAGAAACGAAGAGGTTTTGATTGCGAAAAGCTGTCTCTATAAACACCATCTGTTTGAACATTTGTCGCCATGGGAGTCACTCACACGACGGATCCCGAGGCGCGGGATGCAAAGCGAGATCTCAAAGTCGTTTTGAACAGCCAAGATACCTTTTCAGGTTCGGAAAAGACGGAGCCAGACGCCAAAGAGTCCGAAGACACACAAGAGGGTAACACGGAAATCACCACCGTCTGGAACAAGAAGCTCATCACCATTGCGTACCTGATGATCTGGGTCATCTACTTCTTCGAGCTGATGCAGCGTGGTGTAGAAGCCTCGCTAGCCCCATACGTGCTGTCCGAGTTTGCCAACCACTCCCTGACGCCCGTCGTGCTCATCATGAGCTCCGTGTTTGGCGGTGTCTTCAAGCTTGCTCTAGCAAAAGTGCTCGATCTGTTTGGTCGCCCGCTGGGATGTCTAGTGTCTGTGATTGTGGCAACGTTTGGTCTTGCCATGATGGCCGCATGCAACAGTGTTGAGATGTACTCTGTGGCGCAAATCTTCTACAGCTTGGGCAACCACGGTCTCATGTACTGTCTTGGTGTCTTTATCGCGGATACCTCGTCTCTTCGCAATCGTGGGTTGATGTGGGCATTTGCCTACTCACCTAATCTCATCACCTCTTTCATGGCCGGTCCCATCTCGGAGAGCTTCTTCAACGGGCCTGGATGGCGGTGGTTCTTTGGCTCGTTTGCATTGATGCTGCCGCTGGTCAATCTGCCGCTGTTCTTCCTCTTCATGTATACCTCGCGAAAGGCCAAGAAATTGGGCTTGAAGACAAAAGAGGTCGTCGATAGAACCATGTGGCAGTCTATAAAGCACTATATTTGCGAGTTTGACGCCCTTGGGTTGATTCTTCTGACTGTTGGCCTCGCTTTTGTGCTGCTTCCTATCAATATTTACCGTCTGCAGCCCGACGGATGGGCTAGTCCGCTGATTATCGTCATGATGGTGCTTGGAGTCGTCTCATTAGTAGCCTTTGTTATTTGGGAGCGATACTTTACCCCCGTTACCTTTATTCCTTACGAGCTGCTCTTGGACCGTACCATCATAGGAGCCTGTATTCTGGCGGGTGTCTTGCTCATCAGTATCTACTGCTGGATGAGCTACTTTATCTCCTGGTTGCAAGTAGCCATGGACCTCAGCATTCGCACCTCAAGCTATATTGCACAAATCTATGGCCTTGGTGCTGTCTTCTGGTGCGTCGTCATGGGCTTCTTTATCCGATACACCGGCCGGTACAAAGCGCCCACGCTGTACTTTGGTGTGCCGGGAAGTATTCTCGGTCTCGGTCTTATGATTTACTTCCGCCAACCCGATGTACATGTCGGCTGGATCATCATGTGCCAAATCATCATGTGTCTTACTGGCGGTACTATCTTTGTCTGCGTCCCTGTCGCCATCATGGCTGCCGCTTCAGACAAACACGTTAGTGTCCTTTTGGCCATTGAAGGCATGTTTGCTGAGCTCGGAGGCGCTATTGGACTGAGCATAGCGTCGACGATTTGGCAAGCATCGTTCCCAGCCAAGCTGGCCGAGTATCTCCCCGAAAAGGACCAGCCAAATCTGATGAAGATATATAGCAGTCTTCAAACACAGCTATCATACCCAGTCGGAACAGACACACGCACAGCTATTCAGCAAGCCTATAGTGACTCTCAGCAACTTTTATCGATTACAGGCACGGCCATTTGGGCGATTGGCCTGATTGCCACCATTGGATGGAAGGATATCAATGTGAAAAACGTCAAGAAAGCAACCGGAAGTCACTGAAAAAACTCCTTCTCTTCTTTACTGTCTGACCTCGCAAGGGGCACGTCCATTTTCTCCTTGTTGTATTTTTAGTTTCCTTGAATAATTCCATTCTGTTAGCATTTAATTACTTTGAACTATGAAACAATACCAATCACGCATCTCTTCCTTCACTCAGGTTGAATAATGTAGCTAGCTGACTTTTCATGCCGAGCAACTCCTTTGGTGAGCCGCTTTCAATCAGGCGGCCCTCTGAGAAAACGGCAGCCTGATCATAGGATTCAATGTGTTTTAAACGGTGAATGATAGCCAACACGGTGCTATCTTTGAATTCCTCTTTAATAAGACGTTGCATTAGAGCCTCCGTGTTAGCATCGACGCTAATCGGAATAATGTTAGTGGAATCTCGGAGTTGATCAAACTGTCATGTTAACTTACCTGCTTGCAGCCTCGTCCAAAATCAACACTTTGCCTCCTCGGATGATCGCTCTGGCAAAGCACAGCATTTGCTTCTGACCAGCTGACCAGGTATCGGTGTCGATATCAGCTCCGATACCACCTTTACTTTGAACCGCCGCAGACAGATCGACACGCTCCAAAACAGAAGCAATGGCTTCATCAGTAGCAGTGCCGAACGGATCAATGTTGTCGCGAATGGTACCCGGAAAGAGGAAAGGATCTTGAGTCACTACATTCAGTCGCTGCCGAAGATCATCACCAGATAAATGAACCGTGTCTTGGCCATCAATCACAATCTTTGTGCTTTTGTCAAGATTAATCATGCGTAACAAACTCAAAACCAGAGAGCTTTTCCCGCTGCCTGATCGACCAACAATGGCAAAATGCTCTCCTGGCTTTATGTCCAAGGAAACATTCTTGATGACTGGGGCTCCTTCTTGACTATATACAGTTCAGTAGGGGATTGGGAGGTGCTTTAAATATTATTAGTAACTTACTCATAGGAAGCCACGAGGTCTTTGATCTGTATCGATCCGCTTTCTGGCCAGGATGGAGCTAACGCTGCAAGGTCGGGGGTCGTGAATTCTGTGGGTGTGTTTGCAAGATAGTTCTTTACGCGCGAAACCGCTCCAATGCTGGTCTCGAGCTTTGTCCACGAACTGATCAGGCGGACCAAGATCTCACTGAAGCCAACTACCATGACAAGACTAACACCGACGCTTCCAGGTGTAAACTTGTCCGGAAGCTTGACCACAATTGCAACAAGGGCAGTCGCAACACCGGCTGTCAACATTTCCAGAACAAAACGAAGGCATGACTGAAGACAGGCCAGCATGTATTGCGGCCTCTGCGCTTCGTTGATCAAGGTATAGCTGCGCTCTTCATACTGCTCTTGCCAGGCAAAGGATCGAATGGTATCAATGCCAGCCACAGTTTCAGAGAAGAGTGTATACAGGGGCTCTTTCGCCTCAATCGCAAGAAGCCTGACCTGGCGCGATGTTTGCAGATAGAAATTTTGGAGGAAATATAACCCGATGATGATGAAGGGGGCAGTGATGCCGAGGTATTTGGAGAAGACGGCGAGAATGACGACTTTCGCTACGCAAGCAACCAAGGCTAGATACGGTTAGCAACCATCTATTGCGAGTAAAGCTTACTTATGCAACTTACTAGTAGCATAGTTTGTGAGAATGACAGGAAGTTCCATTCCGATCAGTTCCATATCTTGACTGAATCTAATATGCATACTGTAATCAGCAAGTGTCATCCATGGTGAAGATTGTATCGATAGTACCTGTTCAGGATGGAGCCACTATCTGTTTTGGAGAAGAAGCTAAGAGGCGCCCTACAGACGTTTGTTTAGTTAGAGTATACTCGGGCGTGTTTCAGTCAACAAACCTGAGCGTGGCTGTTAGGAGATCTGAATGCAGCCTCAGGGCCGAATTGGATATCATATTGACCAATGCAACCCTTTCAGAGCAGTTAGCAATCAGTAAATCTTTAGCGATTTTCGTTATGAGCCTTACCATGCAGTAGCAGCTGCAGCTACCATAGCAACAACACATAGCAGTGAATATACGCCGATGTTTTCCCCAATATTCTTGTTTGGGTCCTCAACATTGGCCTCAGCCCACCACTTCATCCAGATGGCTTTGCAGCGCGATGTTAGTACCAGGGTGTAGTACCTATCTGAACCGCGTTACTTACTTGAGAATTCCTGACACACAGTCCAGATAATACTGAGAAGTACAGCAGTCAAACAGGTCCAGTTCCCGGCTCGAGAAAAGTAATAAGCGTAAACCGACCAGTCGCCTGTCTTACGCCGCAAGTCATCCAGAGTATCGTCTGCTTTACCCTTGTTGGTTGAAGTCTTCTCTCTGGTACTCTGTGAGGTCGTGTCGGCGTCATTTGGTAAAGATGCATCGCTGTCTGACTGGCCTTCCTTAGTGCTCATGTTGAGTGATCCGACATAATCCGACGTTTGGAGCAGATCCGACACGCTGCCACAAGCGGATATCTTTCCCTCATCCATGACTACGAGGTTGGTAGCGCGACGCATAACCACCGCTAATAAACTTGTTAGTATTGTCATGCAAAACGGCAAACCCTTAGCTTACGATTATGAGTGACTAGAATAACAGTAGCCTTGTCCTCTGTCAGTATTCCATTAGGACCAAAAAGGCGATCTGTTATGATACTAATGGACGCCGCATCAATGCTACTGAACACGTCGTCTAGAAGAAGAACTTTTTCTTTGGCATAAATAGCTCGAGCAAGAGCCTAGTAGTTGCTGTTAGGATTATGCATGGAAAATTAAAAGATATGGCAAAACTTACTATACGCTGCTTTTGGCCGCCACTTAGGTTTAGTCCATCGCTCCCTATCTTGGACTCATCTTGGTCCGGCATCGCGCTGATGTCGAGATCGAGGACACAGGCACTCTTGACTTGGTTATACCATTCGGAGTTGTAGGGCAGTGGACCAGTTATACATCTCTGTATCGATACATTCTCAAGCCAAGGTTGCTGAGAGCAGTATGCCATGGCACTGGCAAGTTTGGTGTACTTTTGTGAACCCTTGGCCGACATTTCTCCAAGGAGACACTGAATTAGGGCCGACTTCCCGCTTCCCACAGGTCCCACAACAATGTTGATGCCATTTTCCACAATACAAAGGCCATCACAGTGAAGAAGTGCTTCATCCTCATTGTTCCAGGAGAAGGTTTGTTCCTTGGGGACATTCAGTCCAGTCGGCTCCATAGTGTTAGGGGCTTTGACGTCTCCATTAGTAGGCGACTGGTCTTCATTATTGAGTTTGCTGTCGATGGAATAGCAGAAGTATTCCTGAAGCCGGTCAAAGCATCCGACACATTGTAGAATCTCGGGAAGCGTTTGTATGAGGTTAATGAAGGGGGAAGTAAGAAGGATGACCAGGGCAATGGATGTAAAAGCCTGCGAGACGACTAGCGTGCCACCCTTCCAATACAATGCTATTAGCACATATGTTCCAAATGTAACGACTGGGGCGAGGACCGATGGGGAGATGGCTGTTCTCAGATTAGAAACAGCACAGTATAAAAGTTTGCGATGAGCTTACACAGGAAGACGGTTACGGTCAGAATGATTCGGAATCCGCGCGAAGCCTTGATCTCGCTCAGCCTAACCCTCGTGATGGTACTGGAGAGAATAGAAGAGAGCCCTAGCATCTTGACAGCCTTGATGTCGCTCAGCGTAACTGACGTGATTTTGAGTCTGGCTTGAACTTGTTCAATCCACAGCCGCTGCGTTGGACCAGCGGCTGCCGATATCTTCGAAGAGATCGCAAAGACGACTATTGTAGACAATATTAGTATATAGCCAGTGACCCTAAGCAGTGAAAAAGATATTACATACCAACGACAAGAACGAGAGGGGCCAGGGCTGCAAGTGACAGTTGCTGGCTGAGTAGCCAACAAGCGACACCAACTTCTAACAGGGACGTCCAATAAACATTGATCAGACTCAATGCAGTCGATATTCTCTTGACATCAGTCCCCATTAGGGACACTCCGGTCACATCACCCATGTCGACTCGTCTAGCAGCCAGTGTTCGCTGGTAGATCAGCGCTGTGAGCGCATTTTCCACTCTGGTGCTGAAGCGGACATTTTGGTAGCTGAAAATTGAGTTCGAAGCCTATATTATATATACTGATGAGCAATGCGTGATCGTTGAAGCACAGATTTCATTACGTACCGCGATGCCAATGTACAATAACGCCCAGGCGCCAATCAAGCCTTTGCCGTCATTACTGTCCGGAGACTGAGGATTGCTTACAAAGTCGATAGTTGAGGTGATCAAAAGCGGCTGGCTCAATTTGAATGCTGATACAATGAGGCTCGAGAGTGCAACAGTCAAGATGGAAGGCAAGAATGCGGTAAAGGTTGCCTTCAAAAGAGAATGTCGCTTGTGAGGGTCATCTAAATGAGTAAGTAATGCAATGGGGAGCAAGGAGAAGAATATAGTCTCTTACAAGTTGACCAACGCAAATCCAGCTGCTTCGCCAGCATTTGACTGTGCAATTTGTTGTCAAGATGGGGAAGATCCTGCGTCGTAATGATCTTGGTGTATCCCGAGCGAAATGTACCTGCAAGCCATACAAAGGCAGTTCTGTTCCACACGTTGGCGTAGATTTCATATGAGTTGGGCAATGCGGAGAATTCTGAACGCACTTTCTTTCCTGCATACGATTCTAGGACCAAGACAATGACATTGAGGATGAACCATGTTGTGAAAACGATGGCAAGGGGGCCATCTGGTTGCAGAGCCCACACAGTCCTCACCCGGGCGATACCGAGAAGTGAGATGCTAGCAAAGTAGAAGCTAAGCAGAGTTGATGGGCGTAGTGACTGCCGATGAGTGGTAAAGGATAACGGAACACTCAGCAAGGCCGCCACTGTGGTTAAGAGGTCTGCGGCGACGGAGGCTGAAGTTTGAGCAGAGGCTGTTTTAGTGCGCATTGCTAGAAACGCAACAGAAAGGATGACGTTTATACCCAATGTCGCCTTTGAATATCAGTCGTTGGCTCTACATTAACTGGTGGGCTACGATACTCACAAGCTTGGCCAAGGCCACGATGTTGGTCTGCCTAAGGGCAGGCTTCCGCGTCTTGGCTGTGGCTATAAGCTGAATGCATGATAGCAAAATGAATAGCCCCGATGGTAGACATACAAAGAATACGTCTTCAAAAAAGACGGTGAAATCGAATGGGCGACAGTCAGCCTCGACGCGCGGGCCAAACGACGAGTCGTTTCTACACGACATTGTCTCCAATGCGTTGTCGTCCGTTCCACAATGTGTTTAGCGTAGTATGCCGGTTCTAAGGGCGATGGATATGCAAAGATACAAAATTATAGCTGATGCTAAATATTCAGAAGACCGCCGTGCTCGAGATTCGGAGGGATCACCCATTATAAGGGCGGCTCTCGAAAATCAGGCTGTGAGGTATGCGTACCAATTGCTCCAGGCGACAACCGACGACGCAAGGGGCGCCAAAGTGACCCTAAGCCTATGGTGGATCACATTTCACAACCACAGATGCAATCAGGCTCTGCAAATTGTATCCGAAAGGGCAAACCACCGAGATGCTGATTTGAAGACGGACCAAAAACCAGGCAGACGAAGGCTGACGTGGTGCTCAGGGTTGCTAAATGGATGTGAGTAGCGTCAATGTCGTCTTTGGCGCTCAGTGTTGATGCAATGAGAGAGTTTGCCCACAGCGGGACTCACAATTCCAATTGCAGGACGAAGGTGCACGTTCCAATTTATCAGTCTATGTTCATCCCATATGACATATGCAGGTCATAATAACCTTGATTAGGACAGTAATGATCTAGTCTGTCAGGGTTAGACATCATAAAAAGTAGCTTCTCCGACCGTCAGTTATCGGCCGTGGATCTACGGAGATCTGGGTGTCGACAAATGCCCCCTGTTGTGTTGACCAGATTGCTGGTATATGAGCCCACGACGATTGCGACGTATTGCGCCTTGGTTCTCAATACCTAGACTGCTGCATGGCGCGAATTGTAACCGCGCGCTGGTTTGACATGCAGTCCGATCATCCATTAATCCGCAGCATGTTACATTAGGTAGTGACAGAGGCGCAGTCTTCCCGTCTTCCGTAGCTTGAAACAACCTGAGCTGACCCCTGCGCCGTGTGAAGCACCACAGAATGGGTATTCCCACGCAAGGCTAAAGGCAGCGCTAATGAGTTTTGGGCCCTTCATGTAACCCTCTCCCATGGATTGAACCCACGATGTAATAGGACGCGCCGCAAAATTCAGTGGCCAACGGGATCCATGCTACCATGACGTTGACTAGTCGAGGATGAACAAAGGGATGCGATTCGTTCAGCCCGACAAATCTTCCGTCGTCATTGAGAACCATAGTATTATTTTCACATGTCCCTCTGCTTTTGACTTTTTTAACTATCGAGTATTTGGTTATTCCTCGGGGCTTGTCTGTGTGTGTTGAAATAGCCAGCGACTGCAATTGTTGCAAAGTCGAACCTTTGCCATTGCAGCAAGATGGTCTTCACGAATCTTTCACAGCTTTCGCTTAGCCAATTGCGAAGTGCTCTTGAAGGCCCTGCTATGCCGCCCCCGGAAGGCAAGACGCCAGACTTTGTCCATCCTGATAGTCAGACAATACCTGCAACCGGCATCATATCGATGCTTGTTTTCATTTCCACAGTAGCCTTCTTCATCAGATTTAGCGCGCGAATCATGATAAACTGGCGCCGTCGGTGGCTGCATATGGAAGATGGTACGTTTTCCACTCCGATACGTGACCTGCACGAGCCGACAAGAGGCTAACAACGGGACTCACCCTACAGTTTTGAATATTATAGGATATGTAAGGTGCCTGACTCACGATGGCACAGACTCGTTGCTAATCATTTTCGTCTCAAGTGCCTGTACTTGGCGATGGTTGTGGTCTTGTATCAGCAAGCAGCCTTGTCCGGCCTATTCGTACACCAATGGGACGTACAAGCAAAGACAATCCCAAATTATCTCCATGTTAGTCTTTTCTTCTCTTTTTGAACCATAAAAATCTTTTCTCTCTGTGCTGACTGCAGATAGCGCATCCATATTATAGTCAACTTGTACGGCTTCACCATGCTCTTTCTGAAGCCCGCGATTCTGATGGAATGGATACGAATTTTCGTTCCCAACACCAGAAATTGCTTCTACTGGGTTTCCATGGCTCTTATATGGCTGAATGTAATGTTTTATATTTCATTTCTACTCTCAGAAAATCTTGGTTGCACACCATACAGAGGAATATGGGACACGACTGTCTCCTCCTTTTGCTGGGATAGCAGGATATACAACATTGTTTCTGCGATTAACAATGTCCTTATAGACGTTGGCATATTACTGCTACCCCAAAAAGTAATATGGGGGCTACACCTTTCGAGGTCCCAAAGACTTGGTCTTTCAGCTGTTTTTGCCATTGGGTCAATGTAAGACGCGTGTTGATTACATTGAACACGCAGGCTGTCGGGTTGCTAACGCATTCTCTAGTGCTATTGTAGCCAGCATAATGCGCCTATGCTTTGCCATAATATATTATCGTGCGGAAGATTCGACGTATTGGCTAAGCAGATTTATGATGTGGACTGTTACCGAGGTAACATGCATCTTCGTTGTCCTAGGCACACCATCAGTTCCGCAGTTTTGGAAGAGCTCATCTGTGGCGGTATTTATTCGGCAGATGGCAAGCAAGGCAAATAGACTCTCTCAGCTTTCGCGAGCAAGTCTTTTGATAGTCGGGCGTTCTAAGTCGAGCTGTGTCACAGATCAGTCCAGTTCGGTAAGCTTGGAGATGGGTGCTGATCAGAGGAGGCAGAAGGGATCCTTTTCGAAATCTGCACATACGGAATATGGCTCAGACCAGGACTCTCTACCACCTATGGTAGAGTCATTTCAGGACGACAGCAAATTTGCACCGTCATTGGCGGGAATGGTTAACACTTCTTGACTGCAGGTAGAAGTAACACCTGCAAATGTCGCGAAGCATTTGTAGCACCATAGAGACGCTAAATCTTGAACATCTAAACATTCCAAGTTTAGCAGGGTCATGCGAGATGCGGCCATGAATTAATTATCTTTCAATTATCTCGCGTGCACTATTTCAAGCAAACGTTCCAGTGTTTACTAGGCTGGAGTTCTTCGGTCGTTTGGGCGTTTGGGCGGTGGCTGCTACAGCCATGATTTTCACGAACGTCGTGGTTGATAGGTTCTGCTTCCATAACAGTCATATCAAGTGCGGTACGAGTGTATTTTGAGTGAACATCGCCTCATGTATATTCTAGTTTAGGCTAACCCGGGCGAATAATAGCCGTAGACAGTTGAAGCTGACGCAACATGTCTGGTCTAGATTTGGGGAAACCGAGGTCATGACTCGCCTACCCCGGATGGGGTAAATTGGAGGTTGAGAGCCGCCAGGTGTGGGGGTGCACTCGCAACAACGGACGTCTATCCGCTTTGGGTCACATTGTTCTCGCCCTGTCAGAATGCCAGCCTCGGTTGCATCCCGTATTTTTGTTGGTCTGATGGCGAATGCTGGTGGATGACTGTAGTACCTTAAAGTCAACAGTTTTTGCTATGTATTGCCTGGCTCCCAGTGGCAAGTGGCGATGTTTGTCCACCGGACGGCTCTACAGCGCTGCGTGGTGTGGATGAAAGCCGCCGTTGATGCGCCGAAGGGACAAGCCCGCCACGCCAGGATCGGCAGGAGCTGGAAATTTTGCTAGCTCGTTCTCATACCGCCTCAAAATGTGATCGGAAAACGGCGGCCTTCCAGGTCTTGGCGGTAGCAACATCACCGTACTAGCACGCACTCGAACAAGCATGAAGGTGCAAGCCATCTCGCGCTCGGACGATGGAGTGTCCTGTAATGGCCGGGCTCCCAGGCTCAAAGCGCTGCGCGTCTTGTTTCTCATGCCATTGGCGGGGATAACGAAACCCCCGGTAAGAGATGCGAGCTGAGATTTTCCGCCTGCAGCCTTCTTACTCAACAGCTAAAAGTTATGCTAAATGCGGATGGTGACCCGAGAACATGCACGCCACGAGACATGGCTGGGCCAGCCTGACGGTAAGACTGCCCAAATGGTGGGACAAACCTGGGGTTTAATGGATCCAGCGGGTGGACAACGTTGAGGCTGCGTTTGTGATTGGCCGTCTGGCCGCTTCAAGTGCGTCCGGATGGGCACCCCCTCGAACAGATATTGGAACTACTGTCAAGCGTGCTGTCGGTGTGTGTTGGCTCGTCTGCACCACGGCGGTAGCCTGTCCATTTCGTTTATTCGACCGAAGCATGTGGTTTCGATAGTCGGCCTTTAGCGTGGTTGCATTGGCGCTTACCGTTTGAGCATGTTACAGGCGCGGGGCACACGGCGATAAACACGCATTGTTGTCGTCACGTCGTTTGACTGTATTGCTAGCCTGTCTGTTGCGTGTAGTAGTTTTGGGAGAGGTTTTGCATCGCAATATCGCCTTGCAAGCCTGGTGGCGGCGGCCAAAAAGGCGCTCGCATGTTTCGGGGCGAAAAAGTGCATGAGGGGAGAAGGAGTCTAACAGTAGGTTCAACCAGATGATTTGGTGGGAGGCTTGAGTTGGTCTGTGAACCAAACAGGACACTGTTATTAGCAACAAGATTGCCTGCATGCATATGCCTGGTTAGCTTCAACGCCACCACACGAACAGAGGGGCAGCGCGGCGTGGCTTTGTGAGCGGGCACGCAGAATTTGACGAGGATGGCGACTGGATGAAAGCCACCGTGCCGTTAGCCACTGGGCCAAGAATTGTTGCGATGAAGCCTTCCGCTGCGCCAGGAAATCGCCAAGGGGCTCGTCCATCTCTTGGTATTCTTGTCCCGTCGCGGCGGACTGAAGCTAGCGGACGGGACAAGCCTGAGGTCTGCGCACATGCAGCTGGTGGCTTGCAGCAGATAAAAGCGATTTAATGTCGTTGGTTGCTGCTGATGCCCCCTTTTTGACGCCTATTTTCAAATTGGCAGCATTTAGTCGGCGGCAGAAGGGACTTTCGTGTGGCACGACGCCTCGTGCCTGTACGAGTAATGGGGTCCCTGTCCATCCTCATCAGACCCCGTCTTGCTAGGCGAGCGGGGTGGGTGACAGGACATCACCCGCCTTGCTCGCATGGTAGCCCACTGAAAATGCAAATGCAATTGTGGATAGAACCTGGGGAAGCACGTAATAGTCACTTTTAATGGAGACGAGAGATTACAGGGCTCAAGATAGCAGTGGGCAGGCGTTTGCGCGAGATAGAGACGGGGCAAAATAGATGCACCTGAGTCGAGGCCTTATCAATTAGCATGCTGACCGGAGAGATTTGGAATATGGCGCCGCACACACTCACTAGAAAATACAGAAAAGAAAGAAAAGAAAGAAGAAAATTTTTACAAAGGTGTCAGAGAAAAAGTGTGAGAACGTAATGGTGGTTGCCCAATGGCTGAAAAAAAAGCTTTGTCGAGGCGATCTGCGGCGTGGCTAGAAACACTGTGTTTCGTGGTCTTTTTGGTGGTGAGGCGAGCGCACCCATACGCAGCCAGCTGGCACCGGTGCCGAGAAGAGCAACAGTTGCAGCAAAATGTTGGCGGCCGACAGGTGCCTGGCAGTGCTAAATTACAGCGCTGCCAGGTGCTGCCAGGTGCTGCGAGTGTCAAGCGAGTCAATGCCCGGCCATGCCGTCGTACCCGGTTCGAGGCCAGCTGTGTGGCGGCGTGAACTAGTCCGCAAGAGGAAGTTACGCCATGGCTAGAACCTGCCCGTTTTTACGTTGGCCGCTCCCAAGATTACGGAACGAGAACCAACTGGACCCCAACACGGCCTCCCCCCGCGGCGCAAGCACGCAAGTCTATCAACTCTTCGATGGATCCTTCGGTGCGGGGAGTGGCTGGAGACACACGGCGCCGTTGGCTGAAAGTCGCCCCAACTTAGACACCATGGCTTGCCTCGTTCTCCACATAGCGCCCCTCTACTGGCACCACCACTCGCCTCAAAGGACCCTTTGTTGGAGAAGCCCAGTGCGCTTCCGTTGCTCATGTGAGAAGATAGTCTCCAAAAGGTCGTTCTCGTTCTGGAGGGCCGTTGGTTGTACCCCGGTCGACGCTTTCCCCCCCACGCTCTGCTCCGTCGATACTGCGACCAACCAACCAATATCCGAGTCGCCTCCAAAAGTACAAAAACTCCCCCAAGCCCACGCCCTCACTATTCTCGTCGTTTCCCTTCATCCCGTCTTCAGTTCTTTCAATTCCTCCTCATTGTTAGTATTCGGATCTTGTGCTTGCAGTGCCAAGAATCAAACAACGATGTGTAAGCCACCACTCTCCTATGCACCCAATGACAACTCAATCTCCTAACACAGTCTACCTTCATAGCGAGCATTACTCCCGACACTCACGCCGCCGCGCCGGCTGAGAAGGTCGCCCTTGAAAAGTCGGATGCTAGCCCCAACGTTCACATCGCTAGTGACGAACACCCTGCCACCAACCACGTCAAGGGCCATGAGCATGCTGACATTGCCATCCTCAACACTGACTATGAGGGCAAGCCTACCGACGAGGAGATGGCCACTCTCCGCCGTATCCCTGGTGCACTTCCTACAACTGCATACCTCCTCTGCGCTGTAGAGTTCTGCGAGAGAGCTTCCTACTACGGTTGTGCCCAGATTTGGACCAACTACATCAACCGTCCTCTTCCCAAGGAAGGCAATGGCTACGGTGCTGTGGCCCCCGGTACCCAGTACACCCAAGGTGCTCTCGGCCTCGGCGAAAAGGTCGCCAACGCCACCTCCCAGTCTTTCAACTTGCTTGCCTACTGTCTCCCCATGCTCTTTGCCTACCTCGCCGATGCCCGCTACGGTCGCTACCCTCTCATCTTCTGGGGTGTCATCCTGTGCGGTGTTGGCCACGTCCTCATCGTCGCTGGTGGTGCCAAGTCTCTCCTTGACAACGGAACTGCCAAAATCCCCTTTTTCATCGGTGTCTATATTCTCGCCATTGGTGCTGCCATGTTCAAGCCCAATGTCAGCCCTATCCTTCTCGATCAGCTCAAGACCCACGTTCCCAAGGTTGTGACTCTCAAGTCTGGCGAGCGCGTCATTGAGTGCCCCGAGCACAGCGCCGAACGCGCCATGCTGTGGTTCTACCTCCTCATCAACATTGGTGGCTTCATGTCCACCGCTACCTCCTACTCTGCCAAGTACGTTGGCTGGTGGCTCGCTTTCCTGCTTCCTCTCATCCTCTACATTCCCCTTCCTCTCCTCCTCGTCTGGCTCAAGCCCCGCCTCGTCCTCCACAAGCCCAAGGGCTCCGAATACCCCAACTTCTTCCGCGTCATTGGCCGCTGCTTGGCTGGTGGTGGCATCTTCAGAATCGGCCGCAAGGGCTGGTGGGATGCAGCCAAGCCCTCCGTTCGCGCTTCCAAGGGTCTTCCTCTCGAGGACCGCTACACTGACCAGTTTGTCGACGATGTCAAGCGTACCATGCAAGCCACTGGCATGTTCTGCTTCTTCCCCGTCCAGTTCTGGAACGACAACGGTATTGCCAGCTCTGCCAACTTCTTGTCCACCATGCTCCGAAGCGACGGTGTCCCCAACGATGTTATTGGCAACTTCAACACTCTCTCCATCATTGTCCTTGGACCTATCCTAAACGTAAGTTTGAAGCTGTCTGATACTTTATCACTTTGCTCCTGCTAACAATTCCTGTTCAGTATGGTCTTTACCCCATGCTCCGCAAGCTCCGCATCCACTACGGCCCCGTTTCTCGTATGACGACTGGCTTCTTCCTCTCTACCCTTGCTGGTATCGGATACGCCATTGTCGCCTGGAAGGCCTACGAGATTAACCCTTGCGGTTACTACGGCACGACCGATCCCAGATGCATTGACGAAGGTCTTGTGTCCGACATCTCTCTGTGGTGGGAGGCCATTCCCTATGCACTTGGTGGTTTCTCTGAGCTCTTCATCAACGTCCCCGCCTACGGTATTGCCTACTCTCGTGCTCCTCCCAACATGAGAGGTATGGTCTCTGCCATCAACCTGCTCAGTGTTGGATTCTCCTACATTGTCAACTTGGCCGTTTCCGATGTCGTCACTGATCCTCACCTGGTGTGGGACTTTGTCGCTCCCGCGTGTGTTGGAGCAGTTGTCACTGTTGGCTTCTACTTCCTCTTCCGTCACATTGACAAGGAAGAGTTTGTCTTGTCTACATCTCAGATCAGCGAGGCCGAGGAGGTTGAGTACGAGGACAAGAAGGACCACGACATTGCCAACAAGGTTTAAAAATATTTCTACCTCGTATGATCGTTGGTGGTTTTGTATGCTATTTTGGATTTCTAGCAGCGATGGACGGTGTTTTTTCTAGTGCACTATGATACCTATGTAACGTGCTTCAGGCAAGGTGCACATTGCCCTGAAACGTACAAAAATAAATTTGGATTATATATTCAAAAAAATGAAAACTGGTCAAATCAAAATAAATCCTAAGTGAAATAAGTAATTCCATTCTGTGATAAATCGATGCTAGTATTGGCCTTTGTTGCCACCACACAGCCACCTACGGGTGCTGTAGTGACCCTTGCCCAGGAAAGGTGGGTTTTGCTCAAGTGAAATTCTCTGCAAACGACGTCTGCTCACTTCCATTCTCAGAACAATCAAAGCCATTGCGCAAAATCCAGAGCACGCGCATCAGTTTGGCACTGGAATTTTTATTCAAATACAAAATTACTACTACTCGGAAATAAAAAATAGCAAGATGCCAGATCGCTTCAGGGGCCGGCGGCCAGACAATCGCCGCGGCGGCGGTCGTGGTGGAAGAGGTCGTGGTGGTGGTGGTGGCGGCAGAGGCCAAGGTCAAGGATTCCGCCCAAACGCGCCGAGACATCATCAGGATGAAGACGGAGATACGGCCATGTCATCGCCGGCAGACTACACCGATGTGCAGACACCACCTGAGGACTTCAAGCCGCCATTGTCGGAGGCGGTACCCAAGGATACGCCTCGCTTCGCCGAGCTGGCCAACCAGAACCTCATCCACCCTCTCATCGTCAAGACCATCACTGAAGATCTCAAATTCGACCACATGATGCCGGTGCAAGCCGCGACTCTGTGGGAACTGTTGCCGCCGAGCCGAAGCGATTGCTTGGTCCAGGCCAAGACGGGCACGGGCAAGACTGTGGCCTTTTTGCTGCCTGCGCTGCAGACCATGATTACCAACAACCGCGGCGGAAGCGACGCCATCTCGCTACTCGTCATCTCACCGACGCGCGAGTTGGCCATGCAGATTGCACAAGAGGCGAACAACCTGCTGCAGAGACTGCCCAAGTACCGCGTGCGTGTCGCCATTGGCGGCACCAACAAGGACAAGGAGGAAAAGGCCATTCTGGGAGGCTGCGACGTGTTGATTGCCACCCCTGGCCGTCTTATTGACCACATGTCCAACGAGGAGATCATCTATGCCTTCCGACAGCTCGATACGCTGGTGCTCGATGAGGCTGATAGACTGCTGGACATGGGCTTTATGCCTGCGCTACGCGACATTGTCAGCCGCCTGCCAGACCGCAAGGTAGTCAACCGCCAGGGCATGCTCTTCTCTGCCACTATTGCGGAGCACGTCAACAAGGTTGCCGGCCTTGTCCTGGAGCCTGGATACAAGTTCATCTCGACGATCCCCAAGGGCGAGGCCAACACGCACGAGCGCGTTCCCCAGTCTCTGATCAAGGTTCCCACGTTTGGCCAGGTCGTTCCCGCCATGATCGGCGCTATCAAGAAGGAGGCGTCCCAGAACCCGTCGTTCAAGGGCATTGTGTTTGCACCTACAGCTGCCCTGGCCAGCTTGTACTGCGATATCCTGTGCCTGATCCCCGGCTTACCTCCCGTTTCCACGCTGCACAGCCGCATGTCGCAAAACAAGCGCACCAAGACAACCAACGACTACCGCGACGCTGCTACGGCCCTGCTTGTCGCTACCGACGTCATTGCGCGCGGCATGGATTTCCCTGGTGTTACGACAGTTTTCCAGGTCGGTATTCCGGCTGACAAGCAAAGCTACATTCATCGCTTGGGCCGAACCGCCCGCGCCGACGCCGACGGCCGAGGCACGTTTATTGTCACAGAAGCAGAGGCATTCTTCCCCAAGTGGACCCTCAAGGAGATCAACTTTATCCCCGAGGACGCTGATGTGAGCTCGGCACAGCTCGTCTACGATATCGTAGCGAAGATGCCCGAGGATGAGCGCGGCCAGGTCTACAAGGCATGGCTCGGATATTACAACAATCACCTCAAGGGTCTTCGATGGGACAAGGAGGAGCTTGTCAGCCAGGCCAACGTTTACGCAAGCGAGGGCCTCGCTTGTCCTGAGACACCTGCCATTCAGCGCAGCACTGTGGGCAAGATGGGACTCCGTGGCGTCAAGGGCCTCAATGTTGTGCCTGATCGACCTAAGCAGGGTCGTGGAGGCCAGGGCGGTGCTGGTGGTGGTGGCGGTGGTCGCAGCGCAGGCAATGGCGGAGGCAGAGGAGGCCGCGAAGGTGGAGGAGGTGGTGGTAGGCGTCGCTAAGAAAATGAAAAGTGTTTGGTATTTGGAGGTTCTTGTACGATAGTCGGATGCAACTTGGAGACTTGATAATAATACCCCGCAGGCAGAAAATGGGCAAAGGTAGCCCTTTGAGTAAGAATAGGCATGTAAGGATATAGACAAATGCATTCATTATATTCATAATCAAAAAAAATGGCTCGAGTAGGCTATGTTTCTTAGCAGGGGCATGGAATGATGCAGCAGTTGATAGGGATTGGGCAGGGGATAATGAAACAGAATCGGCCGGGACACGCGCCGCCCTCGTTGTGGCCACCGCGGAGTCTGGGTTGTTCTGACTCAGGATGAGGAGCTGTCGGATCTACATTGTGTATTATATAGAGTTAGCGAGTTCCGTGTTGTCTATAGGGGTGATATGCAAGATAGAGATGTCGTTTGGAGATATGACGTACCCATGGCCATATGAGGCGCCGGAGGCTGCTGCGCGCTGGCTTGGCCGTTTTCCATGGTGGACGCGTGGTCCGAGCTGGACTTGTTCAATGGGATTTCGTTGGTCATTATTAATATTGTATTTTAATGCAAATTCGTTTGAAATGAGAAATAAGGATGTTGCTGGTGAGAAAATGTAGTGGACGAGACAGTGGCAGTGGCAGTGCACGCTGCCAGGTGGCGTGGCGGGGATTATTCTTTGCAGCCACCGCCTCATTTAGCCGCCATTGGCGATGATCATCAACCTAAAAGCCAACATTTTTCTACCACATCAATCATCTCGATTATTATGAAAAAGAATTGGTAGGAGAAATATAGGCAATTATTTACTGATATTGATTTCACAATGCTAATACAGCGAGTGCATTTAGATGCCTCTCCAATTATCGCTGACTCCTACAACTCCCCGCCAAAATCACGACTACCAGCAATACACCAATAAATCAACAAATCATCATCATCGCCATCATTGTCACCAAATCAAAACTCCTTTAATGACTTCTCCCTTTTTCATCTTCTCTCTAGCCTCCTCAAATTCAGCCACAGGATACTGAGTCAACATTCTGTGGACCGGTAAGATCCCCTCCTTCACCCACTGCACAAGCTCTGGCAGTGCTTCCGCCGGGTCTCGATCACCTTCAATTACACCGACAAGCTTTCTTCCACGAACCATGTGCATCAACGTGTCTACTTCCAGCTTCGCTCCTACAGGTTTGACGCCGACCTGCAAGACTGTACCGTTGTGTTGGAGAGCTTCCAGGCAGGCTGAGAGCACCGCTACCGATGGCGAAGTATCAAGAATATGTGTACAGCCCAAGCTTCCTGGAGTCGCTTCCCTAAGAGCCGTAGCCAAATCTTTGTCTCCTAATGCTTTGCGAGATGTCAGGAGCCCTGCCGTAGCACCCACTGACAAGGCCAAATCGATGCGCGACTGTAGCAAATCTACAGCCAGGATGTTGCGTACACCGAGCTTCTTTGCAGCGCAGATACCAGCGAGGCCAACACCACCAAGGCCAACCACGGCCACCACATCGTCGGGAGCGCATTTTCCAACGTGTGTGATAGACCCGGCACCGGTCATAATGCCACAGCCCAGCGGCGCATACATTTTGAGCTCCTCGGCATCTTTGATTAACTCGGTAACGTTGGCAGCGCACGATACTTTAACTGGCGTCACGCTGGCAAAGCTCGATTGGCCAAAGTATCCACCCCCAATCACTTTGGATGGATCGCTCGCAAGTACAAAATTCGGTTCGTTGGCGTGAAGTGTGACGGCGGCGTGGTTCGCGCAGTACGCTGGATGGCCGGTGTTGCAGTAGTGACAGTCTTGACAGGATGCTGCCGAGAGGATAACCAGGTCGCCTTCTTGGTATTTGGACTTGAGTGTATCGCTTCCCAGTCGCAGAACTCTGCCGGCGCCTGTGCTTTGTTAGTGAGGACAGTCCGTGTGTGGTTTGATTCGTTGCTTATTACCTTCGTGCCCCAGAACACGGGGGTATATTCCGCCATATCCCGAAATGTCAGTATGGCATACGCCAGTGGCAATCATTTCAATCAGAAATTCATCTTCAAGAGGTTCCCGCGTCAAGAGATCAACGTATTTCCAGTCATGTTGGTCGTATGCCACGATGCCCTTGCATGGAATCGTGTACTGGTATGCTGCCATTGTGGTGGCGTTGGTGTTGTTATGATATCGGTTCCCGTTCTTTTATCGTTTGTATTTACGACGGTACAGTAAGCCTACAAATCATGCGAGTGAAACAAACAGAAACGACACTGATGAAGCGCTTGGTGGCGGACGGCGGCTACTTACCCCAGATTTTGATGAACACCGTGACGTCGTTCTGTGTGGGGTAGGTAGGTGACTTATAACCGACTACAGTGCATTTTTGGGGGCATCCGCCTCTAGCCAATCGCATATTAGCGGAATACACAGCCTGGGAAATTTCCGTATAGCCGGATTGCAGTCCACTACTGAGACCACCATTGCCAGGTACATGTATTATACGTTGCCTAGCATTGTTTTATTCAACAAACTACACTGTATTCAGCTTAATTTATCTGCAAGCCACAGCTGCCTTCAAATTCGATACAAGCCGACCAATGAGGGCGCCAACGTTAAGTCCGAGCCGTGCATACTGGCCTCGGACATGTCTAGCACACCTCGCAGGAAAGTATGCATTATTCCGATGATTATATAGACACTCTTAGCTTGTACTATATGAAGGGCAACAAAAAAGGAGCGCCAAAAAGAAAAGCCAGATCTTGATACGCTACTCCAATTAAGCTCCCAACAACAATCCGCCATGTCATCACCAGACAATAACAGCACAGCATTGCTGCAGCGTATCAAGGCTCTTGATCCAGTCATTGAATCAATTGGCAAGGTCGCTGGCGCTCCTGGCATCTCCGTGTCAGTGATTCACAATGGCAAGCGAATTCATCAAGCAAACTTTGGTTTTGCGAACGTTGAAGCAAAGAAGCCTGTGACTGGACAAACCCAGTTTCCAATTGGAACTATGGCCAAGACATTTACGGCTTCTGCCATCAGTGCACTCGTGGCCGAGGGAAAGCTGAAGTGGAATACACCGATAAAAACTATAATCCCAGAGCTAAAGACAGCTTCCAGCGTCATCACAGACAACCTGACCATTGTCGATCTGCTGAGCCACCGATCAGGTCTGGGCCGCTCCAACTTTTGGTGGCAAGGCGCCGAGGCAAAATTGCTTCTGGAAAAGGACCAGTTTCTTACCTACTACAACGCGTTGCCCGTCACTAGTCAGTTCCGCACCGACTGGGCCTATAGCAACTGGGGCTATGCGCTGGCCGGTGAGGTGATTGAGCGACTGAGTGGCATGTCCTATGGCGAGTACTTGAAGAAGGCAGTCTACGAGCCTCTCCAGTTACAGCATACCACTGCCCAACCTATAGACCCGTCTCACGGCGCCAACGTTGCTAAGCCATACGCTGCACTGGACGATGCATCGCTTCACTTGATGCCACAGCCTCCCATCAACGATACGACAGTCATGGCGGCTGCCCTTGGTGGTGTAAGCAGCGCGGATGATCTGACGGCGTATAGCATTGCTCTTTTACAAAGCTTCCGTGACGAGGCCGGTCTACAGAAGAGCGAGTCGCCCAGTGCTATCCACCACGGCCTACAGCAGTTGTCTGGGCATATCTTTACGGCGAAAGCGCTACTGGAAAAGTCGTACGCAATGGGATGGTACCGCACACAGCTTCCGAATACTGTGCTTGGAATGGGCTGGAACAGTCTCTATGTCAAGAAGATGCCGACTATTGTCCCACGAACACACGCAGGACCGCTGGTTGCACACGGCGGCAGTCTGCCCGGGTACCATGTCTCCATGGCTCTACTTCCAGAAAGCAATAGCGGTGTCGTCATTTGCACTAACTCGATTGCACTGGGCGATGTGTCTGGCTGGGTCAGCATGGCGGTGATTGAAGCGCTTGTTGATACCCCGGAGCCGTCCGACTATCTAACATTGGCTAAAGAGGCTGCTGCCAACGCATCGCTGAATGTGAAACGGCTACAGCAGAAGCTTGACGCAGAACGGACCGTGGATACGACGACTCGGAGCGCAGACGAATATGTTGGGCGGTACAAGGATTCAAAACGTGACTGGTATATCGAAGTCAGAAAATGTGGCGAAAAGTCTTCGTCTGGATTAGAAGTCGCCTTTCAAGGGCTTGATAGCCAGGCGTGGTCTCTGTCTCATTACCAGCATGATACGTTTCTTTGGCTTGCTTCACGCGAAGAGCAGGCGAAACGCGGGCGCATGGTGACCTATCCGTTGGTGGCGGATCATTTCAAGCTAACATTTGAGGCTGGTCCTGGAAGTGATGGCAAGATTGACCGATTGTTATGGAAGAACGAAGCGGGAGCGTCTCTGGAAGAGCAGTATTTTATAAAGCAGCAATCCTGATCAATATGGTAGCATAATTCTATGACATTCTTCGCCTTTCAATCTTTTGAATTCTTTATATAGGATTAAGCAAAGTTTAACGTAACAATAGCAATTGGTCTTCTATATTCCTTTACTCTTCTCCGTCTTCGCAGCTAATTTTCTACTCGATAATAGGCGTCCATTCCTTTCTAACCTCCTCTACCGTTGTCATCAGCCCACGTCGTCCGTGCTTCGACTCAACCAACAGTACAGACGTAAAGCAGTTTTCGGTGTCATCTGGTGGCACCACTTCTTGACCAACCTTGAAATAGTTGAGGCATAGCGGCACACAGACGGCTAGCTCGGGGTTCTCTTGCTTAAGCCGTGGCATGGGATCCCCAGACTTGAGAATGCCTCGCTTGTCAGGCATAATAAGCAACAGAGCGCTATCGTGCTGTGGTCCGTTGGTATAGGTTTTGGATAGCAGCCGAAATCGGGCCTCGTCGCCGATGCAGCTGAGACTGTGCAGCGCCCACATGTCCACGCCGTAGTTCCAGCTAGACGCATACAGGCCGACATAGCCTGGCGCACGGGCGTTGATCTCCAGAAGAAATACACTTGGCTTCCCGCCGATGGTATCCGCTTTGGAATTTGTTTCCAGGTCTACGATGCCTGTGTTAGGGTCTGTAGTGTAGTGCATTGCTGAGTTCCAAATGCGTGCTTCGCAGTGGAACACGCCGTAGGTAAAGCCCATACCCAGAATACACTGGTGAATGTAGTCACGGACCATGATTTGCTCAGACTGTGGAAGCTGGGATGGATACATGAACATGGTTTCTTGAAAGTCCTTGCGGCCGGTGCTGCTAACTTGGTTGAGATCACCAGGCGTCGGCGCATTGTCGCAGACCTCGAAAAAGGTCACTTCACCGTCCCACAGAGCCAGATTGATGTCTACTTCAGGTCCGTCGCAGTACGGTTCGATCATGACACGTGAGTTCACAAATCCAATAATATAACCGGCCGCCCACTCCACAGCGGCCAGTAGCTCCTCCTTATTGATGGCCTTGGCGACGCCATAGCTGCCCCAGCCGTTGGTGGGCTTAACAACGACGGGATACGGGATGTTGAGGGGATTCACGGGGTCTCGGAGACGTTCTTCGAGCTCTGTCCTGTTGCGGACCTGAATAGCGGGGCTCTGTGCCTTGTCGTAGTCTGGCTGTGTGATGCGTGTAAGATACTTGTCCGTGGCAATCTTGAGAGCAGATGGAGGGCTCGTAGGGAGCTTCAAGAGCTGGGCCACATGTGCCACCTTGTCCAAGATGGCATCGAATCTTGTGGTGAGGCCATCTAGGCGAAGGTCGTGAGCTGCAGCGTACAGACGCTCTGTGAAAGTCTCGTCGGGGTTCAGATCAATGAGGTGGAAAGAGTCTCGCAGATATGCCAGTGGACCATTGGGGTCTTCAAAGAGCGTCCCAGGCTCATCGAATACAACAAGATGAATGTTGAGATGCTGTAGCAGCTCGAGAGACATCTGGTAGTTTAGGCATTGCACGATACCCAGGCGTGTGCGAGGGACAGGCTCCGCTTGGAGAAAGCGAATATCGAGACGATTGCGCAGCTCTGTATCCAAGTTGTCCAAACCCGTCTGTGATGATTCCGAGTCGTTGATTATGCAGTGGGCAGCTCCAATAGCCGCAGAAAGAAGGTCGTTAAGTTGCGTGACGCGACTCACAGATGGAGTTTGGGGCTCGATATACTCGCCAGGTTGAAGGAAGCCAGCGACTGATATCACACCCGGACAAGCATGCAGCCTTGTCTGAATAATGTTGGATTGCGCAACATAGCCAGCTGTTGCGGGCAGAATCAACTTGATAGCAACCTCGGCAGCCGGTGCCGTGTTGGAATTGGCTGTTGCGAGAGCATTTTCCAGAAACGTACGAATATCAAATACATCGTACCCGACGGGCAAGCCGGAGCGAATCGACTCAGGCCATTCAAACTTGGATGCCTGATTGTTGTTGTTGCTGTCAAGCTTGGTGATGACCAAGTCGACGGTTTGAATTACAAACGACTTGGGGAACAAGTTTTCGCGCCACGAGAACGAGTACGTGTGAACATTATTATCGTTGGGAAGTGCATAGAGCGCAACCAATTCGTTCATATCTGTTGTTGAACCCATCTTTAGCCCAAGAGAAGAGACGATAACAGCAATTGGCTATAGGCTTGGGTGATTGCGGCAGAAATTCATAAAATTAATTCAGAACATGGCTATAACATATGCAACCGTAACACAAGTTTACTCAAAAAATCACCATAGGCTTTTTTTTCTCCGCGTATTTCCTCATCTGTTCTCCTATCGCAAGGCTGAGGCCTCGGCCGAGAGCGATTTCCTTTTCTGGCGTGGGGTTCAGCTTCGGGGGCCGGCCTCGGGTCTCGCTTCTCGGTCTTAAGATCGGCAGCCTCGCTGGAAACTAGTCCGCTCTTGTTCACGGCAAAATTGTAATTGACGTCGGAAATAATGTATTGGGATGCATGGTGTTTTGTTGGGTCTCCGATTTGGCGGGCATGTGGTGCTGTAGTCACAAACATACAACGCGCAGGGTAGCCATGCTGAGATGCATACCAAATGGCATGTAAGACAACGACTAGTAGATATATAAAACATATGATGATATTTACAAGTAAATGTATTATTGTATATATAATTTATATTGTAGCTTTAAATGTTAAAAGTCCAAAAATACAGCTAATGGCTACCACCTACTTGGAGGCCGCACCAGCGTCCAAAGTATACTGCAGCGAGGTTTCATTGCGTTCACGGATCCAATCTTCCAAGTACCCAGGAACCCCAGGAAACAAATTCGTCGGCGCAGGCATTGGTGTGCCATACACTGTCCTAGTTGGAACCACACCGGCCCATACATTGCGCCTCATCTCTTCATCGGCAATATCTTCCTTCGCCTCACCAGTAGAGCCCGTGCGGACCTTTGCGCTGGCCGAGTGAATCTCGACACGCAGAATCCCGGTGCTTTTTAGTTCAGTCTTGTTTGGGTAGCGTGTGTGCTGCCAACGCTCGGGGACCAAGTTATTGGTGATGAGTTCCATGGCGTAGAGCCGCTCCGCCTCGTCTTCGACCACTTGCGCATGGCCAAATGCTACTGCAGAGCGGTAGTTGCAGCTATGGTGATTGGGCGTCAAGGCCAAGACAATGCCGTCCATAAGTGTGGCGGAAACACAAACAGGAATACCTGACGGTTCATCATTGGTGCCCGCTTTGGACAATCTCATGATGCGGGCCGACACATATCCATGGAGGTAGATGTATCGGCGCCCATCATCTTCGTCCTCTGTGACATCCTCTTGTCCAAAGATACCGGTACAGCCTAACATGGGCAAGATGACGGGAAACCCAAAGTTGTCCTGGTCAGGAGAGGTTTGAAAGGCAACATGGACGACGGGTGTCTCGTCAAAGATAGGATAGACTTGTTGGTATTCATATTGGCCTAAGGATAGAATTTAGTTTACTATTTTTTGGTATTTTTCTAGTGAGGTGTTCTTCTCCTATCAAGAGACTTACCTCGACCACGGTATCTGTTAACGCTATTGAGTTTGGATTTGGCGTAGGAGCCATTCTCGCTTTCGCTGGAGGCACTCGGAGACATTGTGATGAGTACTTTTCAAATTAATTATAAATATAACGACTTTACTATATGGGAATCCCCAAAGTATGTAGTCTCTCGTGGTGTTTATAAACTAGATGAATCTTGTATCGTTCCTACAAATCTGTGTCTAGCTCTTCGGCCGAGCTCATGGTGCTTGTGCAGTACGTACTGCTACTGCGTCTTGTCACTGTTTTGCCGGCTATGCTCAACTTGTCTCTGTTTTTATGTCCGATCCGAACGGCTGACCACGGCTGACCGATCAATTCATACCATGTCCGAACTACAAAGACCAACATCATCATAATACTGCCGACGACCCGACTTATAGTACAACAAGAGTCTTTGCCTATCTTGTTATTGGTCATTTTACTAGCCCGCAACCAAGTAAACTGCCATGCTTCCATTGTTACCCATCCAGCCTGCTTTGGGGCCACTCTCTAAGCGACTATCGCACCATGCTCCTACTGGAAAATCTCTCCCAACTCCCCCTTCACTAGGAAGCCCCGTTCCAGATGATCGCCATGCAGTCTCGGTGCAGCTTCCTATGTGGCAGGATATGCTGGGAATGGTCACGCAGGATCCCCGAGTGATCAAGGTGCAGCAGATTGGCTATCCACGATCCTTTCTCAACCAGGCTATTGTCAAGGTACACTACACACCAAAGGATTTATCTTGCATTTTATATGATATTTACTAACAATCATTTGGATAGGTAAACACGGCCTGCATGGACCGTTTCGGGCTTCCTGATGAAAAATGCCTGGTTTTCACAGCATTGAATCATGCAATTGCATGTCAAATGAAAATCATCAGCCAGGTTCCCGATGCTGGGGGTCAAGTTCGCATTATGGCAGTGGATTTTGTATTGGATGAAAGTGCTGATTCATCCTCATCACCACCATCATCTCTTACACCTCGGCGCTACTATCTCGTCTTCTTCGCCGCCAAGTATAACCCCAACGCCATGATTTTCTGGCGCCTTACGGGCACCGGTATCTCGTCTCGCCTCGCAGAAAGTATGCATAAGCATCTTGACAAGATGTCTACTGCGACTGATGCCGGCGACGGAATTTTACAGACAAACCCGGATCTCTGTCGCAGTCTCGTAGATGCCGAGGCCAACAATGCGGTGCAATCTCGTATCGTCGAACTTTTGCAGCGTGCAACCAAAAACAAAGAGGTTTCTTCTCGTATCGCATCAACAGATGTCTTTCTCTATCCCACGGGCATGGCGGCCATTTACAACACCAACAAGCTGCTCCGAGCCTGGCGGACAGGGGAAACTGTTGTCTTTGGATTCCCATACGAGCTCACACTCAAGATGATGCAAGACTACGCGTTCCAGTGCAAGTTTTACGGCTTTGGTACGCCAGACGAGCTGGATGACTTTGAAGCCTACCTTGCTAGCGAACGAGCGCAGCAACGCAGCATCCAGTCTGTCTGGTGCGAGGCGGCATCCAACCCGCTGTTGAGAACAGTCGATTTGCCGCGGATCCGTCGTCTTGCAAATGAATATGGCTTTGTGATTGTAGTTGACGAAACCATTGGCAGCTTTGCCAATGTTGATCTTGCCGGTGTGGCCGATATCCTCGTGACATCCTTGACCAAGAGTTTCAGCGGCAAGGCCAATGTCATGGCGGGCAGTGTGGTGTTGGTTCCTACTATGCCGTACTATTCCCAGCTGAGAGATATGATGCCCCAAGTCTATGTCAACGAGCTGTTTGGTGCGGATGCCCGTGTTCTGGAACGCAACAGCCGCGACTTTCTTTCCACTGCCAGCACAATGAACCAGAATGCCCAGCGTCTTGTGACTGCGCTCGCCCATTTTGTCAACCTGCCTTCAAGCGTTCTCACTCATGTCTATTATCCTTCTACGTGCTGGTCTCGCGCAAACTATGAGGGGCTGATGCGCCATCCCACACCAGACTTTAGCCCTGGCTATGGTGGTCTGTTCACGCTGGAGTTTGAGACCGTCATTGCTGCCGCTACCTTTTTTGATGCGCTGAATGTGCACAAGGGGCCATCATTGGGAGCATCTGTAACCCTGGCGCAGCCATATGTCCAGACGGTGTTTATGCGCGAGAAGGCATGGGCGGCTTCGTATGGCCTCAAGGAGTCGATTGTGCGTATCTCGGTTGGTCTGGAGGATGGACAGGCCTTGGAGCGTGAATTTCTCAGGGCATTGCGTGTTGCCAGCCGATTCAAGGCGGGACGAGAGTTAAAGGAACACCGGGAGTATTGCTTTTGATTTGTCGTGTCCATATGCTGACTCACACGCTGCTCTGCCAGTAGGATAGTTTCGGCCAAATTTAGTTACGCCTCACAAAATTAAATATCCATAAAATCGTATTATTTTAATAAATGTCTAATAATGGCTCTTGAGCTCTCTATTGTTTAGTTATGTCTTATCCATGATGTTTTCATCATCGCCGAGGTCTCTCGGTCAACGATAACATGTCTCGGCCGAAGGAGTCCATAGCTTTACATTCACTACAATACTCAAAATTTCTTCTGCCCGGTTTAGAGATAGGTCTGTATCGACGAACCACTGTGTAACAACTCTATGTTCTATTTCTGCTGCAGACAACAAAATGCCACACCCTTTTGCCAATATCCCGGTTGGAAAGCTTGGTATGTGCATTTCTTTTTCTTTGGTAAAAATACGCCTTGCTTAATTATACTAATTTCCTACTACAAAAGAGAGCCTCAATGCATTGCAAGCTCAGTTTACAGCAGATACTCGCCCGGAGAAGGCTGATCTCATGTGTGGTGTGTATCAGACGGAACAGGGAACTCCCTATGTCTTTCCATCCGTTAAACTGGTATATCTGTTATTCTTTATATACCTTATTTCCCGTGGTTCTATCTAACTTGTCTTGATAGGCACGACAAATGATGTCTGATGATCCTGAATGGGAGCATGAATACCCGTCCTCTCATCTCGGCGAGGCTGCCTTTCGGGATTTGAGTGCGCGGCTTCTCTTTGGTGAAGATAGTACTGTATTAAAAGAAAACAGGCAAGTCCAGTTATACTGCTATGGAAAGTCTTGCGTAGCTACAAGAATGCTAACATTTATATTTGCTTCTTTATGTACAGACTTGCATCTATGCAGTCTCTGGGTGCTAGTGGTGCATGCCATATGGGCGCCAAGTTCCTTCGGCTACATTATGAGCCTTACAAGGCCAATACGAAAGCCAAGATATACATTCCCGCAGAATCATGGGGTAAGTATGACAGCGATGTCTCATCAGACCTTGTGCGATTTCACCCGTTGAGAAAAACGTCTAATACTGACATGTTAAACTTTACCTCCCAGCCAACCATGTGAATGTGTTTCAATACGTTGGTTTTGAAGTGGAAACCATTCCATATTACAACGCAGTAAATCACTCCTTTGATATGGAGGCGTTTACCGCGTTCATCACGGATATTCCCGATCAATCCATTGTCGTACTCCAAGTCTGCGGAAACAATCCCACGGGCTGTGACCCAACACCACAGGAATGGCAAGCTCTTGCACAAACATTCAAGGCAAAGAGCCATTTTGCCTTTTTAGATCTATCATATCCTGGTTTTGGCTCTGGCAACGTGTATGACGACTGCGTCCCCATCAGGCTGTTTACGACGCTAGAGATCCCATTAGCACTTGCTGTAACCTATGGAAAGTCATTTGGGCTATACGGCGAACGAGTCGGACATCTTTGTCTGCCTTTGCCTACCGAGGAACTGACGAAACGAGCTGAAACACACATGAAGCTGCTAGCGAGAGCCGAGACTGGTGCGCAGCCACGATTCGGAGCCAAAATTATTGTTAATATTCTGAAAACACCGCACTTGAAGGCCGTGTGGGAGGAGGACTTGCGTGGTCTGGCAATAGACTTGCATAAGCGACGAAGTCTATTACAGAAAACGCTGACGAAGAATACCACCACACCAGACTGGAGCTTCGTCACAGACCAAAGAGGCATGTTTTTGTAAGTAAAATTCCACTGCTGCTTTAAAAAAATCAAAACTAATCATTTTTATTTTCACTAGGTTTACATCATTTGACGCTCAGCAAATTACCTACTTGAGAGAAGAATGCGCAGTGTATCTTCAAGATACTGGAAGGCTGTCTATAGCGTAAGTTTGGCCGATTCCACTCCATGTACAATCACAAATACTAATTAAAATTTTGTTTTATCTTTTTAGAGGACTGAACTCGAAAAATATCCCACATGTTGCCAAGAGTATGGCAGATGCTGTTGAGCTTCATAAGGACTAACTTAAGCTAAAGTACCATGGCTACCTAAAGACCTATAAACATATCTAGAGAGAGTCAAGAATATCTTTCAGAGCCAGTTTTCTTTTTCTATAATCAAATTCCATTGCATTTAAATTGTTTTAGAAAAGCTTTTGTCCTATTCTATAAGCCACATCTCAACTCTGGATAGTAGGAGGCTTCGCATTCGGTGGCTCGACATCCACCATTTCAAAGTGTGGAATCACTCGTGCCACTGGTTCCCATTGCTTAATCTTCTCAAAGTGTTTCATACAAGCTGGGTGCGAAGCTCGCCATTTTCCATCCAGAACCCATTGCAAACCTCGGCTCAACACCACCGCAATGAAGATGTCTGCAAGCGTGGGACCATTACCCACAAGCCACTCTACCTTGGCAAGGATCGCTTCCAAGTTGTCTAAAAGTGACAAGCTAGCCTTCTTTCCTTGTTCAATTGCGTCAAAATTGTAGGGAGCAGGATCTGTAAACCCGGGGATCAGAGGTAGAAACCAGCGAGCGAGGGTCTGTAGCAGCTCCTGGTTTGCAAAGCTGACATAGCTTAGAACCTGTGCTTCTTGGGCCACAGATCCCTCTGAGCCTAAGAGTTGACATTTCGAGTGTAGTTTAGAGAGGTACTTTTGAACTGTTAGATTGAAACGACGGTATAGAGAAAGTGAGAGGGGATAAACTTGCATAGGTGATGGCGATAGTCTCGGTAATCTCGATCCCAGGCCCTCGGAGACCAGGAATCTTGCCCTGAGACAAAGGGAAGATTTGCATATAGGCCGTTTTATTGATGTTCTTGCGCGGGTTTACTAGACATTGAGTGATAGTGATGCCTTCAGCGGCCGCCTATCCGCATATTAGCGATGGCCGAAACGCATGCAGTCGCATTATAGAATGGCGTACAACTATTTTAATAATACGAGTTCTTGGATTGTCCTATTAAAGTTCCATTAGTCTATGAATTCATCTTTGAAAGCCGAAGAATACATACATCGTAGCCGTAAATTGTGAGTTCAGACGCCATGTTGCTTGTAGTTGTGAGATGAGAGTACACAATAGTATAGACGATATTCGGCGTACTGGGGTTATATATAAATGAATATGGGGCTATTGCCTATAATCTCGGATTTAAATAGCCTGACTATTTGTCTTTCTTTTGTATTAAGTCCGAGGAAACGGCTTTGCCGGATGCCAGACTAAAGCCCGACACGGGTATACATATATACGGAAGGTTCGTATGATTTATAAACTTGTGTTCCAAATTATTCTATAGAATCTATAGACTCATCCACTACTTTATATCTCGGAACAGGCACCTCGCTAGAAAAATTGGTGAAAAATGCGGCGTGTAAAAGCGCAACTGCTCTTCCAGCGTCTTGTTCCCGAACAACACATGAGATGCTGATTGCGCTGGCTCCTGCAGAGCGTTCATTCAGTTAGCAGGTTAGAAATTTGTGCTGAGTTATAGAAAAGTTTGCTTACCGTGGGCAATCATTTCTATGTTTATATGATTATCGTTGAGTATTGAAAACATGCGTCCCGTCGCCGTGAGAGCCCGCGCCAACTGTCTTCCCACCAAGCTAATGATGGTCCGTTTATACAAGATTTCGACATCTCCATGCTTCTGTAGTTGTTTAATAGCACTACCAAACTCTTGCCGTCGTGCCAACTCGGACTCATCCTCATCTTGGCCGCTAAGAAGAGCCACGTGGGAATGCAAGGCCATAGATACTTGTGTGTCACTGGTGCAGACCAAATCAAACGAGAGATTGCAGCCGTCCAAGACGGTAAACACACCAGCAAGAAATCTGTGGGCCTTAAGCCGCTGTGTCGATCGAATGTTAATCAGAAGGATCCCATCCTTGGACGTTACAGCCGTCGGTGTGCCCGGGACACCAGCATAAGAGTATAAGATGGAATCATATCTCGGATATCCGCTATCCATACAAACTAGCGGCGTTAATACAGGGGTTTCTTTACTCCAGTCATCGAGTACAAGCGTTCCAAGAGCTCGAGGGTTCAAAACATTCTTTATACGCATGGAAATCCTCTCGCGCATCGCCAAGCGCATCGCCTCGTAGTGGATGACTTCGGAGCCGTGAAATGTCAGTTCAGAAGCCTCTTCGGAGCTAATAATGGGTATCATTTTGGCACTGGGAACCTTGCTTGGATTAGCAGTGAAGATACCTTCGACTTCTTTCCAGATCTGCAGCTCCTGGGCCCGGAGTCCCACGGAGATCATGGATGCGCAAAAGTCGGTATACCCTCGCCCAACCTGGTGAATCAGACCGCCTTCAATCGGTCCAAAGAAGCCTGTAACAACTGCAACCTTGGACCGGCATAGGCTGATTCTTTTGGCCATCATGGCCGATATGCCATCGAGAAAGGATTGGTCAACAGAGGTGTACACAGATGTTGGTACAATCTCGGACAAATCCACAACTTGTGCGGCAACTCGTCGATCTTGTAATAGCGCGCTAAGAAAAAGACAGGCAAGTCTCTCTCCTGTGCCAATAACTTTATCCATGAGAAGAGCTGTTCTGTAGTTGGAGTGGAAGAGCCGTATGACTTGCCCACACTCACGCTCTATGCCCTCGACGAGGCCCATGACCAGCTGGGGCGTTTTGATGTACGCATAGGCTGAATCAATGTGTTCTGTTCGGATCCCCTTGACAATGGTCTTTGCCTGCTCCAAATCAGAGATCAACCAGTGTCTGTAAGCTTGTAGAAGGCGGTTTGTTGTACCGCCGTTCTTGCTGCTGGTGCTCAAAGCCGAGCAAACAACCACAACATTACAGAAGTTGGTCGCAGGCCTATACTCTGTATTAAGTAGGTGTTTAAATTTAAGATGATATCCGAGGATATCATGTAAAAAGAGAAAAAGAACATACTTGATGACGTTTTCCACTACATTCAGTGGATATTTTCCAATGCTAGTGCCTCCAAACTTTTGCACAATCCAGGATTTGTCGTCGACTCGAACTGATTCCTCATCACTGATGTTCATGGCTGTAATCTGCTATAAAGAAAGAGTATAAAATTTCACTAAACTTTTGTCATCAAATGTGCCGCTGTCTTAGAGAGACTCTCTCTTGGCTATACGTTGTCCATATCGCCAAAAGGTGCATCGATATATACCTGATTTCTGTAGAACTTGGGCACTAGGCATGCTCCAAACATTGTCAGCGCGTATGCGGCTGCCGCCACTATTGGTTCAGCATGGCAGCCAAATGTATTGGCCCCTCGGCCGAGTGGTGCCAATGTGTTATCAGGCTAACACTGCTTATGTCCGATTTTTTGCCTTATTTGAGACAAAGATATAATCTGCAAAAAGATAAAGAGATGGATGAAAGAACTGTACTCAACATGGAAGAATATTGAGGTTGTATTGAGTGAGTCTGTTTTGCATCAACGACACTGGTTGTCCCTCTACAAATAGACTTACGCCATCATTTCCGCTATCCATATACGGAGAAGTACATCTTACTCATTTTCATACGCATTTTATCCCGCTTTGGCTCTAATATAATAAATGGAACTTGTAAAGTTTCCTGATTAAAAGAAGAACATTATCTGGAAATTACCTACCTAGTGCAACCGCTGTCCACTGGAGCTACATATCAATGCCCATTAGTCGAACCATTAGTCGAACCATTACCATTCAACGCAGAAATACCGTTGACAATAATCTTGGCCTGGGAAGTACTGTCCTCAAAGGCCTTCATGCCAGACTTAAAGACACCAGCGCCGTCCGAGTGCACAATAAATGCCCGCCATCCCAATTTTAGCCTTCTCTCCAAAATCTCGGGCGTCATGGCAAACCCCAGAACAGCAAGACCATTCTTGTCTGCTGCGCGCTGGATCTTTTCCATAGCTTCAAGGAAGACAGGCTCATCGCCATCCTGGCTGCCGACTTCGAGGCCCATGGAACAGCGCAAATCGCCAGCTCCCACCATCAATGCATCGACTAGAGCGCTGCTGTTAGCGATATGTATGGATAATGATTAAGGAGGGATATTATAGTCGTTGTTGTGACTTACTTCCGGGAACAGCTGCAATCTCTTCGACATTGGCAACGCCCTCCACGTCCTCAATTTGCGCAAACACTGCTGCGTGATTGTTCCAGACGTCGTAGACGGTCTCTCCGGGCTTTGTAGACGTTTGCTTCCCGAAAAGCGCCAGTGGTGGATAACTACGCGAACCCAGTGGGGGAAACTTGGCCAAACTTACGAGTTGCCTCGCCTGCTCTGCGTTTTGCACGTGTGGTTGGACGATACCTCCAGCTCCAGCTAATAGAACATAATTGATTAGATCCGGCATATTGGGTGCCAACCGAATATAAGGCACCATGGAACCATTTGAAGTGTACTGAATAGTCTTGATCAGACTAGCAAGCAGCGTCGGGTTCAGAGGACTGTGTTCCTAAACACCACAAGAAGAGACACATTGTTAGCCTGTGATTCCTTTTATTTCTTTTTCAATTTCGCCAATTGAAAGACATAGAAAACTTACAGAGTCAAGAAAACAAAACTGATGCGGCAGAGTTGCTACAACACGAGCGGCCTCTTCATGAGGAATTCTGCAGCTTGTGCCCCAGAGTAGCTCGCCACTCTTCAGCATCGCCCTAAAGTTAGTTGGCTGAGCCAAATCCAATGCGTTGTAGTCTCTTGCATTTAGCATCTTGTAAGATTTTCTCTTCTATTCTTGTCTTTATTCAGAAAACACAAATGACGAAGAAGAAACGTTGAGGGCCGTCGTCTCCGTATTCCTATACGCAGAGAAGGAAAAAGCACAACATTCTACCATACACGCTTCAAAAGTTATAAGAGACCTATTACATCATCGCCATCAACATCATCATTCACACTGAGAATATGCCGAGGGCCGCGGCCGCATCCTCGCTTCCGTCCAGACTCGGATTTCCGTATTGGTGCTCTCGGCCGAAACATTCGGCCCCCAAATATAAAGACCGAATAACAAAAGCCCGGCAGGCCATGTCCGACAGCCTCGTGAAAATCTTTTTGCCGGAACTTAATATCGCCAAGTCTTTACTTGCTCGGCCGACACGTGGTAGGAATACCAACTTCCAGCCTCTTGGCCGCAAATGGGCTGTGTACGTATACGACGAGCGTAAGGGATGACAAGAACGGGAACACGGCGGGCTCAAGATGCAAATGCCGGCCTCCTAATAACCGTTTCTTGTAATATAAATATCTGGGCAAAAGTTGGCTATAGATTATACTCTTGCCATCGTATAATCTGACCAAACCCTAAGACAAAGGTCGCGAAAAATAAAAAGAGATATCTGACTTATAACACATTCACCATGGCTATTGAGAAGTTTTGGGCTGTTGCCAACAAGGACTACCAGAAGCAGATTCAAATCATTGAAGGATCTGATGAGCCTGCCATTAACTTCCCTCTGATTCTCCAACCTCAAACTGAGGATCTCACCAAGGAGCAGATTCTCGAGCAAGCTCGCCTTCTCGCAGCGCAGCCCTCGGACAAGACGCTCGCAAGCCCTATCCGCAAGCTACTTGACGCCAATGGCGGCGCTATCCACTTCAAGAAGCTGCCTCTCAAGACGGCCGACGATTTTTCTGAATTCATGCACGCCCTTGCTGGCACCGGTCCTCACGCCTGGACACCTCATGGCCACACTGGCATGGAAGTTCTGCGCCGTCCTCAGGCCAAGAACGTCTTGACTGCCAATGAAGGCCCCCCAAGCCACTTCATCGGCTGGCACAATGAGTACGCTGTGTCACCTGTTCACCCACACTATCTTGCTCTCTACTGCAACGTCGCCCCTGCTGTCGGTGGTGAGACGTCCGTCTGCAACTCGATTGCCTTGTACGATCGTCTGAACAAGGATGTGCCCGGCTTCATTAAGGGCTGCAGCGAAAAGGGCCTCGTCTACCAGATCCTACACAATGCCGAGCAGGTCGGCGGTATTGTCGGTGGCAATGGCCTCTACAAGGAATCCGCGTTTGGACCCTCCGGCGACGAGGTCATGCCCGAGACAGAGGAGGGCAAGCAGGCCATGGTTGAGGGCAAGATTCTCAAGTTGGCCCATGCTGGAGGTTGGCACGAGAAAATCGACCAAAACGACAACTCTCTGCCTACCTGGCAGCGCCGCGGCTTCGACTGGACCTGGAATGACAATGGTGATCTCGAGGTTGTCCACCGTGTCGCTGGTACCAGACAGCACCCAACTTTGGACAAGCCCGCCATCTTTAACGTAAGTAGCTCGAACCTAAGAAATACAAGAGCTGGTGATCTAACCACAAGACGTATAGGCCATGTCTACTCGATACACCAACGCCGTTGCCAACGATACCTTCGAACCCCCATTTACTTTCAAGAAAGACGATGGTACCGAGGGCATCTCCATTCCTCCTCATGTAAGTTGCCTTTTTCTCTATTTATGTGCTGAGACTAATATGTGTCTGCAGTTTGCTGGACTTGAGAAAGATGAGCCCATCCCTCGTGAGTGGCTTCAGAAGATGGACGAATGGCAGCACAAGCTTGAATCTAGCATTATCTGGGATGCTGGAGATGTGCTCCTTGTCGACGTAAGTTTTTTACATTCTGATTGTATCTGAGAAACAAAAGCTAACTCTATTGCTCCTTTTTTAGAACTTTGCTGCACAGCACGCTCGCTGGGCCTGGGAGGGAGATCGCAAGGTCATGGCCAGCTTCTGGGATCAGCCCGGAATTAAGGGCGTCCCTGTCAAGGTGTAAAAGACTTGGGGTATTTTAGATCCGGCTGATATAGCAATTGTGTCGCAGTATATGTAGTCTAAATTGTTGCGAAACGCCTAGAGTAGAAACTTTAACTTTCTTCTATGACCCACGAGTTCTCCGTCACTTCATGTGTACACGTTTTAGTGATAGATATATGATGACTCTGAAAACTCACAAGAAGAAACCAATGCAGCAAGTCAGCAGAGACATGAAGATACTTTATTCTGTAGACATATCCACATGTTCAGGACTGCAGGTTCAAAACACATAAATTGCATACCACCTAACTGCACTAAACTTTCCCTCTTGCTCCTTTTGCTTTATGCACAATTACTCGGCGGCGAACAGGGCGACCAGGGCTCCATTACGACTCTCGGTGAGGTTTCGATCCAGCTCAACATACTCAAGCACCGGATCCCGGTTCTCAATATGTCGAAACTCTTGCGCAAGTCGTATAATGACATATGCAGACTGCAGATACACCTGGTGATATGCCGGACATATTCTACGCCCGCCGCCAAAAGGAACAAACTCGGGGGGGATCTGCTTCAGCTGATTCCATCGATCCGGCTCAAAGTCAAAGGCATCGCTGCCCCAAACCGATTCAATATGATTACAGACCCAGCCACAGACGCACACTTGATCACCCTTTGCCATAAAGATGGGAGACTTTCCATCTGGGCCTCCGCCACTGGGCAGTATAGTGTCTTGGAAGGCAGTTCGCGTGATGGTGGCGCTGGGGCCTGTAGAGCGAATCGTCTCGTAAATGAGGTTTCGAAAACGTCGCAGAGGCTTGCTGTCCAAGTCGAGCTCGGCGTCGGCGTCTAGGTCGAGAGCTACCTCGCGGAGAGCCTGCCACAGGCCGGGCTTGCGCACGATGCAGAAGAGTGCGTTGGCTACCAGCACGGCGACGCCGTCTCTACCGCCGGCAAACAAGTTGAGTGTTTCATAGCGCAGCGTCAATGGGTCTTGCACGTGTTTTGCAATCTCGTCAAGCAAGACATAGTGCGAAGACGGCTTGTCTAGCTGATCGGCAGGTGAATGTAGCTCCTTGAGAACACGCTTGACTTCGTCATCGACAAACTGATGCACCATTTTCACAGACTTGGGATACTCTGTGTCCAGCATGTGCACAAATGCAAGTCGGCCAGCCTTTCTTCGCTTCAAAGACCCGGCATTGGCGTAGTTGAAGGCTTCAATGAACTCGCCGTTGCTATACTGCGTGCCTGGGACCAGCGAGTCTGTAGATCGGCCAAAGATGAATTCAGCGACGGCATCAAAGTTCATCTTCTTCAGCAGTGGCTGCACATCAATAGTTGTGCCGTCTCGGGGCAGCTGTTCAATGAGGCGATCGACGTGCCGCTTAAACATGGCATTGGAACGCACCTGGGCTCTGTTGAACAAGGGCTTAATCATATCTCGAGACGCCTTCCATCGAGGTCCATCCGATGAGAATATGCCTGGGCCAAGAAAATCATTCTTGTGAAAAGCACCAGCTCGGCCCAGTGTAGCCATGTCGGCATTGAAGACGACGCGGACGTTGGCAAAGTCCACGGTGTTGATCAGCCGCTGGCCGCCAATAGTCTCTTCCCAGGTGTCTCCAAGCTTGGCAAACCAATCGTCGTAGTGGCCTAGCGAGCGGCCATTGTCGCTTGCGATCTTGCGCTCCTTCAGCAAATCAAAGCCGAACCAGCCTTTATGTGGGTAGCTGGGCGGCTGCTGACAAGCATGTTGGATCTGTGCACTTCGAAAGGCGAGACAACGGCGGATGAACGAATAGACCGTGCGTGTCAGCAGCGAAAGAGGCCATAGCACAACTAACGCAATAACCAATTGTGTGGTGATGGTTGTATTAGTGGCGTCGCCATTGACACGCCACCACGATTTGGCCACTACCATGGAGAATCAGATAACTTTTGGTTATAATGAGGGTAGAAGAAAGCTTGCTTCTATTGATCAAAGAAGCAACAATGCAAAATTTCTGTTATGAAAGACAAATTGAAAGGGGGGGACTAAAGAGAGGAGGTGACAAACAATGTAGCTGTTGTATGCAATGCTCCGTTCCTCATTCGCTCGCTTTCTCGCTCTTCTCAACTGTCCGTCTTCAGCCTTGGGCGTATCAATCTGTGGAGAAGGTCTTGTTGCATTTCTCCGTTGCGCGAGCCGAGCCTTGGGAAGACCGCCGCCGTCTCATGTCCGACGCTAAGGACCTCGGCCGAGCATAGTAATTCGTCTCTTGGCAGCTGGGGATTCGATTACGACGCGCGCAGGCTCGCCTACCAGAAGTAGACAGACCCCAACAAACAATTAGTCGCCGATGCGGCGGCCCCATCGTCGCCCGCACGTTGATCAGCCGGGAACGGTCTCTTTCGGCAGTTGCCAGAATAGGCAAACGGCCGTAGGATTAGTGTGAGCCAATCGACTCCTGCCTATATTGGCTTAGAATGTATTGGTTGTCATTCATTCTGGATAAACGAGAGCCTGGGGGAGAAAAGCCACACTGTAAATCATCTTCTTTTGGTCAGCCCAGTAGCAAGCAGGAGAGGTTCCAGTAGCGAGATGGAGCGCACACGGAACGGTGACTTTTGCTCGTCCAAGATAACGTTTGATTTACACTGTGTATACAGCTTTGAGGCTGCGGTGTGTGTCGCACTACATATAGAGAGAGGCGCGATGACGGCAGCAAAGCTGAGCGAAGCTGAATTTTTGGCCACGCAAACTGGTTGAAAGGAGAAAGGCCAATATAGACGGCCCTGGGTTAACACTGGCGCGGCAGTGCTCCGGCAGTGCCTGGCACCTGGCACCTGGCAAAATAACGTAACGCCGGTGGCGTAAGACCAGGTGGCGTGCAACGGGATGGCGCGACGCCCACAAACCTACAGTGCCGCAGGGGAGGCGTGCATCTGCACAGCTTATCCTTTTCTTCTTGCCTCGAAAAATCTTCGCTTCTGTTAGATCGGCTACGAGAAGAAATGGTATGGTGTAGTACATCAACTTCGGTCGTGTCCAGCCCCGATTGGACCGCAATCACCAAAAAGCCGCCGAAGATGTCTGCATATCTGGAGGCGAGGATAGCTACCAGGCTGCTGAGTTGCCCCTCCACCAGCTAATACTCCTCCCCGCTTTTACGATAGATAATCTATCCTGCACTGATCTGATTACGCGGTGCGCTTTTGGCTAGCTGTCTGGAGCTGGACCTTGTCTGCGAATGCTGCTGGATGGGATGGCGATAATGGGGAAGCGGCCGTGTTGCCCACCTTGTGTCTCGTCTCCTCCTTTTCTTTTGCGGATCTTATTTTTTTTTTATTCTGCTATGATGTCAAGCTACATTGATATGCTCCTGGAAGATGACTCCTATGGGTTGCTTCGGCTGTCGTTCGAGGCCGCATAACGAGGCTCTCCCTCACGGGCAACATGCATCAATATTAGTCTGCCGGCCAGCCTACTTAGCTGCCGGCCGTGCTAGATGCATCTCTGCAGATGCAATCCATTCCTGCGCAAATTACACAATTGTGCAAATCCCATCTACAAAGGATCCTATTCGTCGCACGGTCAATACACACTTTCCCACCCAAGCCAGTCCGTTTCCCACCACTCTCAGCTGAACCCCCAACCCGTTTGCCGGAGTTTTTTTTAGCCCATTTTGTTTCTGTTTCCTTTTTACTAAAAAAAGCAAAATAGAAATACAGGGTTTGAAACTGTTTGGTCATCACTCTAGAAAGGCAAAGTCTAGATTCGGCCATGTCGGATTCACGAACAAAACGAAGACGCCTAGTATTGGCCTGTTTTGAATGCAAGCGCCGCAAGCTAAAGTGCGGACGCGAAACTCCCATATGTCGGAGGTGCATTGCCGCAGGAAGCCCCCATGTCTGCCAATACGACTCTCGCTTTACAATGGCAGCAGATATAGACTTGAATGACCATAGTTGTCTTGAAGCTTCTTGGTCCCCCGTCGACTCTGCTGGTGAGCTTTCGTCAACAACGACTACTACTACAACCACAACTACAAACTCAACAGCGGACCTTCGCAATCTAGACCCAACACTCATAGCAGATGACTATGATCAAGACGCCTGGTCCTTGTTCCCCATTCAGTTGGACCACCTAGCTGAGTCCCCTTCCAACATCTTACAAAACAACGCCTGCATTGACGCTGCTAAAATAGATATGCGCCATCATCAACAGCACACGATGCCCAACCCACTACCACCGCCGCCAGTAGCAGCGTCAGCAGCTGTCAATGTCCAATTCCGTGGGCCTAGCCACCCATCAAGCATCATTGGGCTCTTTCCTGATCTCCGAAATTTCATGAAGGAGATTGTACAGCGCCATCCAGTGCTTGGATCAGCACAATGGACGACTACAGCCTTGCTTCCAGCTGATCAGGCCATGCCTGCGTACGCTGAGGCAGACATGTTGCAGTCCATGAGACGGCTACTACCAGATGAGAATCGCTGCCATGGTCTTGTCGAGCTATACTTTACACATTTCACGGGTATATACACAGTGTTCCATGTCCCTTCCTTTTGGCGCGACTACAAGAGCTTCTGGCGCGGAACACACGAGAACCCGAGCCGGTTTGTAGCAATGCTTCTAGCTCTCATTGCATGCTCTCGGTGTCTCTTTTCAGAGGATACGCTATCTCTCAATGGTGATAGTTCAACGGCAAGAACTGAGGCGGCTCGCTGGCTACATGCTGCCGAATCATGGCACGGCCATCAGGCAGGCAAGAGCGCCGCCCTGGAATCCATTAGCCTTGGGTGCCTGGTTCAACATGCGAAATGGCTGAATGATATAGATCAGGATAGCCATTATACCCAGTCACAGCGCCTTTTGGCCGACGCCATATCGAGCGGCATCCACCGGGACTGGAAGGTCCTTGGAGAAGAAGAGTCCATCTACGACCAGGAGCTGCGTCAGAAGGTGTGGTTTGTAGTAACCGAGTTGGAAATCGCGGCCTGCATGGAGCGCGGTCTGCCATCAGTAATCCCGACGCTGTTTTCCGACATGCCGCCCCCGAAAAACTGTAATGATTGTGATTACAATCAAACGACGAGCACCGAGCCTACCGACCGTCCAGACGGCGAACTTACCGACGGGTCGTTTGTGCGAATGGCCCAGTCCATCAAGCCTCTACGATACAAGATTGGCAATCTAGTCAACGACCCCCAAGCGCACAAGGCATTGGACCACACACAACTAGCAGAACTGAGAATTCAGGTGACGGAAATGCTAGAGCGTGTGGCTACCTGGCTACCGCCTGTATCGGAGGCCAAAGCGCAACACACACAACGGGCTATGTACCGATCTTTGTTGCAAATCTACCTACATGAGCTGCTTCTATTGCTGCATCTTCCGTTTGCGCTCTTGAGCAGTAGCAAAGTCATCTCATCCACTATAGATACTGACTACCAGCGATTCATCTGCACCAGGTCCGCTAGTGCGATTATCAAGATACATGATGACATGAGAATGCAAGGCCTGAGCCCCAATACGTGTGGCAAAGTCCATCTTTTGCGAGCCGGGCTGTGCCTTTGTCTCCTCGAAGGTGACGTGTTGTATCCAGGTAAGAAGTGTATTTGGCGACAGTTCATTTACAAAGTTGTATTTTCTAATGCCTTGTTGTATTCTCAGGCTTGTCATCTCTTCCTACATGCTCAGAGAGTCGTAGCAAATTGGTCAAGTCGGCGCTCGCCATGATGACCGAGAGACTTCTGAGCTTAGGCACAGACCTCCAATCTGTCTGGCTTCTGTCTACTGCCGATTGCTACTTGGAAAATCAACAAGTTCCGGACACGAACAGTGTTTCGAAAAACCAATACGCCGACAGCATTGTTGCCCTATTGAGCAAAATGTGCCTTGCACAGGAGCAAAAGAATGACAGCAACCCGGCCTTCAACAGCCACTTTGCTCGATACATTTGTCAAGTCCGCCAAGCATCCGACGTCGTAGGCAGAAGGTGGTGATCGGCGTTGTCTTCTTGTCTATACTACATATTTGCCACTGCAGAGCCTAAAATACATGCTTCACAGCTTACAACGCTTTAGAAAATGGAGACGGACATAGTCGACACAAAAATGGTATGAGAAGACGCCAATGTTAGCTAGATGCATTGGTCATTTGGATACGCTTATAGCTGCATATATTTCCGTGTTCATAGTCGCTTTGGATTGCGGTTTCGAAACCGACTCGCGCTGTGGCTGCCATATCATACAAGATGTCGGAATCGGCGTGGAAACGAGCTTGCACCAACACGAATAAGCTTTTCAAAAGGCCAGAATTGTTTTTGTTTTATTTTTTGTATAATCGCTTACATTGTCATGAATATTCTCAAGCGTCTCACGAAGAGCGGTGGCGGCCCCTGAGTTTGTCTCAGCCCGAGGTGGCTGGCTGGCTTGCATGTTTTGTTGGTCACACCTCACATTAAGCATCAAGCCATACACGAGTGAAGCGAAAAAAACGAGAAGACGCTGTGCCAACTATTTATCACTGGCATTCTTGTTATGCGAACACCAGTTGGCCACAGAACAGTTAAGCACTCTGCAGATGCACATATGCAAACTCATGTTTGGCAGCACACTCACAGCCTGATCGACGGGCGCCCAGAAGCCAAGAGATCGCATCATGACGCCTATCGGATTTAAAAGTTGCCAAACCAAGGCAGACACAAAACGGCTCGGACTTAGTTTGGGGGAAAAGCGGGCTGCGGCTGGGACCTTTTGTCGGCCGGATATGACGGCACCACCGCACTCCATGCTGTTTGCGTTATCAATCAGCGCGCATCCCCGCTAATCAATCAGCAGCCTTGTTTCCGCATCACAAGGACTGCAGCTTTCCGTCGGACAAACATGGGGCCAGAGCCGGCGGTAGACGTTTTTGCGGTGACTAACTTGTTTGCTTTGCTTCACAGCCCGGTTCATCAGCCCCCTCCCCCTCTTTCTTCTTTCTCTTTTTCTTTTTATTTTCCTCCTATTGTTGCTTCTTCATGGTGCTACTGAACACAAACACCGTCATTATCTAACACATCTTTCCCAAAGAGGATTTTGTGTGATTTGCTTTTCTTTCTAGAGTTTCCTCGGAAACTATAACTTGTTGCATTCTTAAAAAATGCAAACACACGACGATTCTTCGACCGACGTCGAAAAGACGGCCGCTGATGTGGCGCCTGTCGTTCCTGGTACTCAGTCCCAGTCTGAGAAATCACCAACAATTGACAGTGCTTTTCTTGTCCAGTTTGAGCCCAACGACCCTGAAAACCCGCTCAACTGGTCCAAAAAATGGAAATGGGGCGTCACTGCAGCCGTTGCAGGCACTGGATTTACACGAATCATGGTCTCAACTGTAAGTTTGTCTCGTCTCTCTTCTTATCCGTCTTTCTTACCCTCCTCTCGCAATAAATACTATGTGAAGAGTATAACATTTGCTAATGTATCATCCCTCCAACTCTAGATGATGGCGCCTGCCATTGATACCATTGCGCTGGAACTCTCCATGACCGCCACCGAGTCCACCATGGCCCTGTCCGTCTACCTGCTTGCCACCGCCTTTGGTCCTCTCATCATCGGCCCTCTTTCCGAAGTCTATGGTCGCAGCGTCATTTTCCATGTAACTAGTCTCTGGTTTCTGGTATGGAATTTGGTATGCGGCTTTGCAAACTCCAAGGGTATCCTCATTGCTGCCCGTCTGCTTGCTGGATTTGGCGCCAGCGCCGTCTACAGCATGGCGTATGGCGTCCTGGGCGATGTCTGGTCTAAGGAACAACGAGGCCGTTCACTTAGCATGTACCTTCTTATTCCCTTGACAGGATCTGCCGTTGGCCCCATTGTGGCCGCCTTCATTGTGCAGTATACGACGTGGAGATGGATGTTCTGGGCCACCGCCATCCTTCAAGTCATTCTCGAGCTGGCGTCCATGCTTCTCTTCCAAGAATCGTATGCACCTGTTCTTCTGCGCCGCCGCGCTGCAAAGCTCCGTAAAGAAACCGGCGACAACCGATACCATGCCGAAATCGAGACGCGCGAGGACGGCCGCTCTGCGATGTGGAAAATCCACCGAGCGCTCTCTCGCCCTCTCCGTCTTCTTGCTTTCCACCCCATCATCCAGCTGCAGGCCATCCTTGAGGGTATCAACTACGGTCTGCTCTACTTTGCGCTGGCCAGTTTCTCGTCACTTTACGTTTCTGCGTATGGAGAATCCATTGCCACTTCTGGACTCCACTACATTGCCATTTGCATTGGTACCATCTCAGGATCCCAGATCTGCGGGCCGCTGATGGACTATGCGTACAAGAGACTGACTTCACGCACTGGCGAGTCCGATGTCCCTGAGCTGCGAGTGCCGCTGCTCATTCCTGGTGCTCTCATCACGCCCATTGGCATGCTTCTGTATGGTTGGGCGGCCAGATATCACCTCTCGTGGGTTGCTGTAGATGTCGGTGCTGCTCTTTTATCTCTCGGCATGCAGATCTTCGACACCACACTCAGCGCATACGTTATGGATGCCTATCCAGAACACATCAGCTCCGCGGCGGCAGCGACCCAAGTGCTGCGCAGTCTGATGGCCTTTGCCTTCCCCTTGTTCTCGTCAAATCTCTATGACAGACTCGGATACGGTTGGGGCAACAGTCTGCTGGCCTTTTTGTCTATTGGCATTGCCCTTCCCGCCACTGGCATTCTTTGGCACTGGGGAGCGTCACTCCGCGGTAGACGAGAGTCTTCGTATTAGACGGTTTCAGTGGCTAGTGCCACAAAATTTTAGAAGTAGATGGATTCGCAAGTCTGTTAGGATAGCACGTTTCACCAACTTCCATGGGAACACCAACCAACTAGCTGGCATATGGAAAGCCCTGCTTGACCCATGTACTTAGAAGAAGAGGCCATGCAGGCCAACTTATATAAAAGAAAAAGAAAAGAGTTCTATTTGTAATACATGTCGCTATTAATATTAAAGGAATCAAGAGTAAACTGTGACCCAAGATCCAAATCTCAACGTATCCACGACTCGTCACCAGGCAATTCTGAGAGAGTTACTTCCACCCCATTAGACAGCTCTACTCTGCTATCTTCTCTCAGCGCCGGATGCTGCCACAGATCCGGAGACATCGCCGGCTTCCCTGCGAATATTGACGTCGTAATATCACTTGGGGTTCCTTGAGTAGCGCAGGTTCCAGTTTCAGACCAAGGCGTTGCAGGTGAAACCGCAGAAAACGCTCGCGAATCCTTAAAGTCCATCCGCGCTGGCGTATTTTCTTCGCTCGGTGGCTCAGGAGTAGCCGCCTCGGCCTCGCTATCTGGTGGTTCGATATGGCGCCGCTTATTTCGAGCGTACAGCAGATACCCTGAGAGTGCTGCAAAGATACTCGCCAGCACTACAGATATGGCGATGCCTGCTTTAGCACCCGCTGAAAGTTGCGTCTGTTCAGGTGATGCCTGGGGTGGTTTGTGTGTTTCTCCAGAAGTAGATAGCGATGCATCATTGCTGCTGGAGGCTGATACTGGTGGCTTGGAATCTGCAGACGTTTGAATATACACAATCTGTGCAGCTGTGATTCGGGCCTGGATGGAAGGCGGCAGCATCCAACTCCCAGTCCCCCGCTGGGACTCAGTGCTGTTGCATATCAACTTGTTGTCAAAAGTTACCGTTTGTGAAGAAGCAATGCTGGATAGACAAAAGTGCTGTCGTGTCGTATCACACGTAAATCCACTATTACCAGTTAGTTAGTCTCTTAGTTAGGAATTACACCAAAGACATTAGTGACTTACGAGGGACAACACCCTATAGCGGTCTCGTTTGCTGCAAGCAAATCCCACTGTCGTAGAGATCCAGTTGTATAGCCTTGTCCCTTGGACATTGTGCATCCTGGAACATATCCTTCGGGGCACCGCGCTCCTGGCGAGAATACCGGGAACCTTCCTGTGCGCGGATCAACCGCTTTCTGAAGGACATTCATGTAGTCTGCATATCCAGACGGCGCACAGCCTGGGTCTGGGGCTGCTGACCCAGCGATACAGGTATAAGCATAGAACATATCAATCGAGTACGTGTACTGAGGATCCGGCGTCGTGAGACTACCCTTGGAAGCCAATGTGATACCAGCGCATCGTGCGGGCGGTACAAAAGCAGTCGGCAACGGCCCGAGATTCTGTGTTGTTGGAGTTTCGTATACAAATGCTTGTGCACGGCTCATGATTTCTGAAGATTGATACATGGCTCTCGAGAGTTAGGTGCGGTTATGTTTTTTGTTTTAGAGCTATTTTGGAAATCCGAGTGAATTGGGAGCCCCCTTTTGTACTTATTCACCCGTAGAACCCATCATCACTGCTGAATCGACGCCCGACAAAATTTCTAGCAGACAGTCGTCTTTGTTGTTCTGGCAGCCACTCCAGAGTCAAACCGGGCAAGGCGATTGGTCGGCGGTCGAAGCAAACATGCTGCGCCCGCTGGCATGAAAGAGCCTTATAAAAATAGTACCACCTCAGTGTGATTGCATTGTGTTTTTAGGAATAATATGTATTTGTAACTCTCGAAATTGACGTCCGCTCGCTTTGCATACTGATCTTATAAAATGCCGGTCTAGTGTGGCTGAGTGAAAGTTGCTATCTATGTATCTTGGCGGTGACTCTGCCTACACATGATCACTGGTGAATTGTATAGTTTGAGGTGTCTAAATTGCTAGCAACATTTGTAAAGAAATAAGAAGATCCTTAATTCTATACAGCATTTCAACACCCACCCTTGTTGGGATCAGCTCTGTACATAGACGTCGTTAGAAGCGGTCCGGAGCTTATACTAGGAATACTTGAGGGGGTGTACGGACCGATAATACCAGTTTCCATAGGTTGTTTCTCCTCCTTTACCGCAGTTTATCACCTCCTTCTGCATGCCGTTAGAGCACTCGGTGGCGCCAATTGTCCGGGTAGGGCCAGCATTTGGCCCAAGTAGACCAAGCGTGAAGACGACACTGTGCCCGCCACTCGTGTTGTAGCAAATAGAACGCTTGTTACCCCTGATCCATTCGCCCGCAAACACCTGGGAACAAACTTGATCAGCCAGGTGAAGTGCCTCGTTATACTGGTCGCCATAGTCTTGGCCTGTAGCAAAGCACTTGCGCTTCTGCAACTGGTGCGTTCCAGCAGTCTCGGGCAAGGTCAGGGCAGCCGTGTAGCCAAGTATGGCTGGGATAACAAAGGTTGTCAGGAAATGCATATTGAATTAAAGATAAGTGTTGGAGAGGAGTTTTCAGCTACGTCAGATGTAGTGTCTTGTTGTAACGAGAACGGCTGTTTGCTGGCGACGATGCGATATTTATACCTGTAGGTAACAAATTTTATCATTGTACATTTCTTCGAAATGTTGGAATCAATGTGCAAGGCTAGTTAGTATGATTGTTAAACGACGACTTTGCAAACACAAGGCTGCGGTACGAACGGAGCATCCAATCAGGCTCGTGGTGATGTCAAACGAAGTCTTTGTGAACGCTTACACATCATTATAACTTTCAATCAGGCTCACGGAGATGCCAAATCAAGTCTCCGTCAACACGAGCGTGACACTGGCACGCAGGTATGCTTTTTAATCAGACGTATTTTGAAGAAAAAAACATCCGCTGCTCCCGAGGCCGTACAAGACTCAGGATGGAAGTCCTATGGACAAAGTGTGAGCTGGATACGCCATAACTAGCCAAAACATTATGCTTTTATGATAGCAGTTGAGTACACTTATTTCGCAGCTTATAGTATTTGTACTTGGATATGATTGCTGCTATGTACGGTCTAGCTTCATGCTAAGAGTGAATATCAACCCGGTCCGTGGATATTGGAAAATCAAACGCCTGGATTCGCCGTCGCCATGCTGTTGAGAAGTGGAAGAAATTTTGTTGGAAAAATCACAAATGAAAACGTCTAATCTTGGTAGGAATACTTTCGTGCCTTGGAAATGTCTTTTGCCAGCGCCTCTATTCGAGAGAGCCGAGGTTGTCGGGTATCCGCCGACGTCGTCCCAGCTGTGTCGTGGCTGGGATCAGGCTTTGGAGTGTCTCCCCCTGCTGTCGTATCTGGTGCCGTTGGGCTATGTAGCTCCATGCTAATATGTTTCGTCTTGGAGTTCGTTCGTCGGTGGGCTTTTGTAGAGCTGGCGTCGAGCTCTGCTGGAGGGAAGGAATTCTCCGCTAGCTCGTAGACGTCTGGGCCAGACATTTCATAAACGCCAGGTTGGGCATCAAGCTCGCCTCGCATTGTTCCAGTTCTGGACTGGTTGTTGAGATTTGGTGTATCCCAAGCGTCTAGTTCCGCCTTGAGCTGAATGGTATCATCGTGATCACCTGGATCCTGCTCCTTCATCTGTTTTTGTTTTCTGCGTCGCCGATCGTAAACAATGTATCCAATAACACCGCAAAGGATAAGCCCTAATACAATGGAAATGGCAATCGCAATTGTTGCAGCCGTTGTCAACGGTGACGACGACGACGCAGGCGATGACGACGAGCTGCTGCCGGGCACACCGGAGGACTTTGTCTCGGATGGGTCCTGAACATAGATCATTCGCAAAGCCGTTACAATCGCCCTGTCATTTCCTTGTAACGGCCTGGTGCCCATGGGGCCTTTATTTAATGCTGCATTGCAAAATGCTTGGGGAAAGAAGGAAATCGCAGTTTCGCCAGTGACGGCCGACACAGTCGACACACAGTCTGTGAAGGATTGGCCGCAAGCGTAGTTCCTAGACAAATATATTAGCACTCTTTAAGAAAAAAAACAGTAGGATGGTGTGTTTTAGCGTACTTGGGGCAGCACCCAATAGCTGTCTCGGAAGCCTTGAGAACAGGCCATGCCTGAATAGAGCCAGGGTGGAATTGGGTGACAGAACTCTGCATGGTGCAGTTTGCGACATAACCGGCCGGGCAAGCGTTTCCTGGTGAGAATACAGGATACCTTGTTGAGATGTCTGTTCCGACACTTTCATATGCGGAAGAAAAGGCAGTCGGTAGACAGTCCGGCATTAACTTGCTTGTTTCGCATTGCAGCATCTGGCGATAGTTGAAGACGGCCGTCAACTCCGTCCTGCCGTCCTTTGTCACTGTATATGTCGTATCTCCCACATTGACTGGATCGGTGCATTGGCCGTTAGGTGTGAAGGTCGTGGTCAGAGGCCCAACAGCGATCGTCTGAATGGCCGCAGGCGCATCGGGCTTGACCGTTGTCGAAGCGAGATTCGGGTTAGTGGTTGACATTTTGTCTGGTACTGAGACACCGGTCATGCATCGCAAGCCAGCCGGATGGCCAGGATGCAGAGTATCAAGTGAGGTTGAGAATTCAAGGAGTTGCGCCCCAGGCGAGAGCGAAAGGTTGTGACGGAATTCCAAGTTTAGATTCTCGGGAACATGAAAATCCAGACATGGGAGGGGCTGTCACCGTGCCTGGAAAGGAGGGAGCGTGCGAGGCTGTGTGTGGTGGAACCCCTGGCTAGTTCGCTCTGGGAATAGCGTCGAAGCACCAGTGGGCTGATAAACTGGTTTGATGATGCGCGGGGATCCATTTTGTGGATGTTTAAAGCACAGGTGAAGCTTGATTGCTGATTTATAGAATATAATTGAGCGTGTTTAAAACCAAGTAAAAGTATCACTGGGTTATCCTGGGAACTCATGATTTCTTTCTCTCGTCACCATCCATCATGTAGTCGTTAACGGAGTATGACGCCACGACATCTGCCTCGGCCCGTGACTGAATATCTTCCAAGGCTGGCTGGGCAGACATCCAGGCCGCCACAAGCATGCTGGTCAGGGTCCAGCTGGACTGGAAACGTCTTGGCGTGTACCACTCAACCTTGTTCTGAGTAAACTCGCTCCTGTACGGAAAGTTGGAAATCAGATGCAGTCGCATCAAGGTCGGGTAGCGATGCAAGTCCAGCATGGCGCCCTTGGAAGCAGACAGGTACCATCGTAGACTACCCACCGCGAAACCAATCGATGATCCTGCGACAAAGGGCAAGGCAGCTGTTCCCCAGATGGAGCTTGCGACGATCGCTGAGCCAATACCTACCACAACAGCGGTATATGTGCCCGCCAGGAGGCTACGAAACATTCTATAGGTGTGTGAGTGCTTGTTGCCGCTGTTGGTTTCATCCTACGTTGCGATAACTACTTACAGCAATCCCGGGCCACTGTAAAGACGATATAAATTAGTGACCATCACCAGTTCGTGGCATCTTTTGGTACTTACCTGACGTTTCCCCAGCCGCCAATGACGCGCAGCATGCTGAACGGGTGCTGGGAGTTACCTGTAAAGTCGGCGACCTAAACGGTAAAACGGTCACTTTAGCCGCTATATTGCATTGTAATTGTTCATTTTCATGGGATTCTTACATTCATCTCGTGCATTTTGATGAAAAAACGACTGAAGGGGTATCTTGTTACGTCGATGTCACTGCCGTGTTTTGGCTCCAACTGGAATTGGCACTGGCAAGTGGTACGCCACCAGCTGGCGCCGGCTGCTGCCAACTGCTAGCGCGCCTTTTGGCACTGCGTTCTGTGGCACCCGCCAAAAAACCGCCATCCATCCCTCGGACAGTGAACGATTGCCGAACTACGAGCGCTGTAACTCGCTAGCTCAGGTGCTGACGACGCGCTGGCGTGGCCCCTCTTCCAGCTGAACTCCCCTGTGACTGTGTCTGGACACCTACAGCGTCACGGTAGCCACTAACACTTCAACCGTCAGCACTGTCTTGCCCAAACAGGAACTCGTGGAATTCAAGGGAGACACACCAAAGACAAAGGAGACGACGTATTTCGTTTGATGAGCGTTTCCCTTTTTTTGTCACGGGATATAAAGTCTCCCTGCGCCCTCTGCCATCATGGATTCAAGCATCTCGTAATTCTTCCCGTTGCGAAACCTGTTCAATTCAGCTTTTGACGTATAAACCAAGCCCCCCGACATACATAACCGAGACTGATAACCCGTAACAATGACTGCCAATTCGCTACACTTCCTCTCCGGCAAGAAGATTGTCGTTGCCGGCGCTGGAATCGGCGGCCTTGCGTTCGTCATCTCCCTCAAGAAAGTCTGGAACCCCGACTTGCCGTTCCCCGAGCTCCTTATCTACGACCGCGATCCCCGAGAGTTACCCGCCGATCGCGCGGGCTACTCACTATCTTTCAATGGCGTGGACGAAAATGGAGGCATGGTAGCCTGCAGAGATATGGGAATCCTGCAAAAGATTCTAGACAGAGCCCTGGTTGGTCTCCCCAAAGAGGCTGGCTTTCACATCTGGGATAACGACTGGAGCGTCATCATCGGCATGAAGTTGAAGCCGTTTGAGGATCTGCCCAGCATCTCGGTCCGTGTCCGCAGAAGCGACCTGAGAGAAGTCTTGGTGGAGGAGGCTGAGAAGATTGCCACCATCCACTGGGCTACCCGCGTTACTTCTGCTGAGCATCTCGAGGACGGCAGCGTCCGTGTACACGTTACACCTGAAGACGGGTCACCTGCTAGCACCCAGGACTGCCAGCTTCTTGTTGCGGCCGATGGTGCTCACAGCAAGGTCCGCGCCAGCTTCCGTCCCGAAGATGAGCTCAAGTACAGAGACTGTGTGCAGTTTGGTGGTCTGAGCCGCTTCCCCGAGGGCGGCATTCCATCTCCTCTCAACAAGGACTGGGGCATGATTGTTACCGGCCATGGCGCGGGCTGCTTCTTCTCCCCAGTTGACCAGGAATCCGTCGTTTGGGCAATCAGCCGATGGGAGAAGGATGGGCCCCGTGATGGATATAAGAAGGATGACGCTGAAGCATTTGAAGCCTTGAAGAAGGATGCCCTTCAGCTCGGTAAGAGCATGGCCGAGCCCTTCACTAGCATCGTCAACAGCACAGTCCAGGAGCAGTCCTTCGTCACCCCCACCAGAGACAAGGAGCCCTTTGCTCACGATGCCGCTTTGAAGAATGTCATCTTTATCGGCGATGCCAACCACTGTGTAAGCTCGTTTGCTGGCAACGGTGCCAACCTTGCTCTCAAAGACGGCTGGGATCTGGCCAAGCAGCTCACAGAAGCTGACTCTGCTGAAGATGCCGTTGCCGCATATGATGCTTTGGCATTGCCTCGTGCCCAAAAGACGCTCAAGGATAGCCATGACCGCATGAACCAGTCTCACTACTCTGGATTCAAGTGGACGCTTCTCAAAGGCACTCTCAAGGCGAGCAACGCAGTAATGTCCATTGGCAAATAATTACCGTGGCTTTCTTTTTTAATATGTATTTATATATTTTTATGATAGCGCCGAACTCCTTTCCCAATAAAACAATGAAATCAAGCTAAACCCAGAGGTCTAATGCTATTCCTATGCCCATATGCGCCGGTTACCAGTACGCCGAAATCCGAATTGAGTAGAGTCGTTTCATAAGAAGATGCATGTATGCCACCATTCCCTAAATCCAGCCAGCCGTCTTTAAAATATCTCCGGCAACCGTCCTGACCGTCTCGTTATCCGTATGTACTCTTCTGGCCCAGCCGCCCACATCCTCTTCCAGCACCTTTGCCATCTTACGGCCGCTTTTCACCAAAGAGTCCAGTTCGCTCCCGACTTCTCTTTTTCGAAGCCTCTCAGCAGCCACTGTGTCTGGCACGACTAGAATAAAGGCTCTCCCATCCACTAGCGCCGGCGGCATAACGTTGGTTTTCCATAAGAGGACACCCTGCGGGTGATATGTCTCGCGACAAGCCCACTCAATAGCCTTTTTAACCCGTTCCATTTCCAGTACAACTGCTGTACCTGAAAGAATAAGCCGTGTGACTCCGCGCAAATGGTAGTAGTTTGCCCACATCGCCGCAAGGTTAGGTAGCAGCATGTCCGCCGCAGGCTCTTCTGGGTACATTGCGTCCAGATTGTCGCCGTCAATGTGAGCGTGGCTGATATTTTGGCGCTTCAGCATTTGTGACATTTCATTTGCTACAGATGTTTTCCCAGAGCCTGCACGGCCCGATATAACAATGAGTTGTACTGCCATGTTGGCGTAGATGGCGGATGTTGGAGTGGTGATGTTGGTTAAGGGTGTTCAGTTTTATCAGATTGATAAGATCCAGGGGGCGCAGCTCGCGGCTCTCACGGGTATATATCCGGGGGATTGTAAGCCTTGTTCCGGAAGGCGCGGCAAAGCGACGTTCACGCTTCGTCTAGTTCGTTGTATTGTGTGGTGTGCGAGGTGACTCATACGCAGTGGTACGTAAGAGGCGTCGTCTGTGCAATTACCACTTGACGTCGTATGCAAATCTTTGTTATTGGGAGCCTTGTAATGTGAAAAGATACCTCGTATCACTGTCTACCCATGGTTTGCATGCGGACGGAATGGTGAAGGAGGGAAACGATGAGGTGTACCCAACAGAAGCCATGTCTACTGGCGTTGCAGGGATACTTATGAACAGAAAAAACACAACTACCGCTCGCGAATGCCGTAATGTGGTATTCGCATCTTACGATGGAGATAAATTACTCTAGGCGGCGTTAGTATAACATTACCTCCGACACTAAATATATTTTTTAGTCTTTTTTTGTCATTAACAATCGTTGCTCGGCTTGCCAACTTCGCTTCTCGGCGTTAGGTGTGGCTCGATTCAAGCTGAGCCACATTTTTACGAGTGGATCCCGAGCCACTTTTGCCGCCTATATTTGCAGCATAATTTTTTTTCTTCCAAACTTCTTCCTCTTCGCTACACACATCTGCGTCCGCATCACCAACATGCATCTGTTTGGCATTGCTGGGCGGCTAACGATTGATGATCTCTAATGAGACAATGAGAATCTAACGAATGCTACGATATCTAGAAACAAGAAAAACAATACAATCACTATTCGATTCCCTCTTCAACGACCACCTCATGCGACTGCATCCCGACGCTCTGCGTCCCTATGATTTGACATGTTTGGCACTTTCGAAGCTTTGGCGATCTTTTTTTCTTCCGTGGTCGCTAGAGTCAATATGTTTGCCTAGAGAAAACCCCATAATGTCCGCCCGGACATTTCTCTGTCGTGTTACAAACTCCTCGCGTTTATCGCCATGAGGAAATTTGCGTCAAATTTCAAACGAGATACATCTCAATTCCCATACTATAATGTAGACTGCTGTGATGTATTGTAATGTATTGGTATTTTCAGCTACAGACGTACTCCTAGAACTACCAACTTTTGCAACCGTCTTCGCAGACTTTGGTCTCAGAGCTCCTTCTCGTCAGAAGCTGCAGCCTTCTTTCGCTGCTTAACCTTGCTCTCCTTCTCGCCCTCGGCCTTTTCTGTCTTTGTGCTAGAAGCAGCCTTTATGGGGGCTTCCTTTTGCTTTGGCTTTTGTGCTGTGGCCGAGACGACAAGCGAAAACAGACCACGGAGGACGTCGCTAATTAATGTAATCATGCCTGTGCAGGCCAACTGCCATGAAGCAATGCTCACGCTGCCCAACGGCGCCCGAGGGAATGAAATAATCCACTCGGCGTAGTAAGGGAACCAGCCGTGAGGAAGCCAGAACATGGGCTCCCTGGAGTACCAAAATGGGATGATATATTGTGGTGCTCTCGTCAACAGAATGCGCACGGCGTTGAGATACTTGTCGAAGCTGGCTCGAGATGCCTCCTGTCCCTTTTCTGCAGTCACCGCGTTAGTATATATTCAATTATGAAGCCAAGTCTTGTTATGGATGTCAACATACTGGCATTCTCAAGCTGTTCGAGGAGCTTATCGTGTTGTCGGCGGAGCTTTGCCCACTTGGCAAATTCATCCTGACTGCTGGTCGCATTCAACTCGTTTCGGGCTTTGAGATATGTTGCCTGTAGCTTACGCTGCTCGCTCGCAGCTTTGGCCGTGGGTACCGGGAGGTAGTTGATTGCTGTCCATATCTAGAGACCATATTAGCAGTGCTCATTGTCTTTCAACGCAAAGGTCAGATAGCCTGTACGCACCAGGTTGTTCAACGTCGCAGCGCCGACTAGGTTGATAATATGAACGGCCGCTTCAACGACAAGGACAATTAATAGAAGAGACGGCATTTTTTAAAATGCTTCGACGCGTAGTAGCAGCGCAGTTTGTGATTGTGGCGGGCGGTGGCCGTCGGCGGTGGGCTGCTGGTTTTGGTCGAGGTGGCAGCATATGTCATGATCCGCACCTTCAAGATTTCTTAGTCACCCAAACTGCCCACCTCACCTCCAACCTCTACCCTGTATCAGAAACGATCTACTAAACACACCTACTATTTCAACCAGAACCATGTCAAGGGCATTGGATAATGATGTTAAGAAATTATTAATGAAAGATGATCATGGCAAGATTTTTTCTAGAATATCAGAAGCTCTGGCACAGCAATGCGGCCAGGTACTAGAAATAGAACTCTTGGGTCGAAGCCATCCCCTCTCGGATAACAATTACTTTATACAGGATGAGAATGCAATTGCAATTCCCAAGCTTCGCTTAGTACAGGCATTTGTATACGCTCTACAACGATTAAAACGACATCAACAACAGCCAGAGGCGGCATCACCAGATGAGATTCTTCGGACTACAGGCGTCATGCTCCTCATGGACCCGGAGCATTTGACAGCAGCCAACGCAAGAAAAAGGATAATATTGCAAGACACAGATTCTGGACGACAAAGACTTTTATCCCAAGACAAATATTACCTAGACAGCCTATTGACGAGCCGTCTGCATCGCCATACAAAATCACCAACGCTCTGGAGCCATCGGGAATGGCTGATTAACCAATGCGAAACAGATGGTGTTGAGGTCGACTTCAAACAAGACTTTATAAACGTGGTGCTGGTGTCAGCAGAGAGACATCCACGGAACTATTATGCATGGAGTCATGCGAGGTTTATGGCCAAGAAGCTCGGAAGCAGTGCCGTACAAGACTTGATCAGTCTCACCAACCAGTGGTGTTTCAAACACCACGATGATATTTCAGGGTGGGCTTTTCTCAGCGTCTTATTGCAAGGCCGTCCTGAAGAGACAGACGCCGTTCTACAGCAGACGCTTCAGTTTGTCTCATCGTTTCAGTGGCGCAACGAATCTGTCTGGCACTTCCTGAAATGTGTTAGACCAAGCGAGGCGGCCAAAGAAACTAGTGAATATCGGCAAAAGCTTCATGCTATTAAGCAAAAGCTAATGGATGATGAGGATGAAAGCATACAAGAAAAATCATTTACCAATATTGTGCTTGATCGTACAGAGTCCTGGATGGACGATTACTGGCAGGCCCGGTAAACATTAGATATCAAAATAAACAAGCTTATTTTCACAACAGTACCGAACCATAGCATAATAGAGCAGGAAAGGCTGAGACGCAATAAGACAGAAGCCAGCGTGACATGCAGGAAAATTGTCACTGTAGATCTGTTTTTGATTCAGGCCTAATATCATCTCCGAATGCCATATCCGGGGTTGTGGTGGGATGTAAACAAAACACAAGCGCAAGAAACTCCCGATGGAGACACTGGTTATCGGCAGATGGCCGATAAGAACAACAATCACTTTACAGGTTATCGGAAAATATTGGCTATTGCATAGATCAAGGCTCCGATTGTGTCTCAGAAGGGGCATTCCTGCGTGTGTGGGCGGGAAGAGTAGGGGAGGCGGCGAAAGTGCGATTTTGCATTCCATCCGAAAATTGACCACCGCAGAGCCTAGACGGCTATCCAAGGCAGCTAGCTAGTTATTCGCTTGGCGCTTTGTATTGTTCTTGACAAGGGACGGCTGGAGAATGCTAATCCCGCTTGAAAACAAGTGTTTTGGCGCAACGAGGGTCAACCCAGCCAGCCGCTCATGGGGATAGCGCTGCCTAAGCATGGACCACGACAGGCATACCCTTTCCCAGCAGAAGGATCGATGATCACGGGTGGCAGTGCAATTCGAGCTTGATTTACCCATGTATTGGTTGATGAGGATAGTCGGGTTGAAGACATGGATGCAACGAAACAAGCTATCTGTTAGTCCATAGATCGGATAGCAAGTGCGCTTTGAGATTTGTTGTTGGTTTGCAATACCAATAGAGCAAGCTCGAAAGGGGTAAAATTGCCTTATACATCCGTCCCGTTGTTAGTCTGAAACAACTGCCTTGTGAGATTACCTATTGGGTAGAGTTACCCTAGGCAGTTGTAAACACTTCTGCAATAGCTTGAGCCCGTCCTTATTGCCAAATTTTGAAGTCTGGCAAATAGAAACTACCAATTGGGCTCGCTTCGATGTGGCAGCGTTTTGTTACACCCAATTCTGGTTCCGTTAACGAGCTGCTTGACAGGGACCCCGGACCAAGTAAGCTTGGAAACAATCTCACTATCTTTTTGCTAGTCTCCACTAGCCGACATGGGGCTAAAAAGGAGACCATGGCTGCTGGCGCTGCGCTGGCGATGCTGCCAATCAGACGAGGATAGTGTCAAGGTCAGGCCATGGAGAACCTTGGCTCTGGCCATTATTCCCAGCACATGAGGAAAAATTCCCAGCCAAATTGTGTTTTTTGCTTTCCAAGCTTGCAATATTAACAGATATTTTACTTCGAATTTCTTTTGCGTCCTTTGCAGTTAGGAAAACCTTGGCGGACACAGACGTGTCATATCCTTGCCCGGCGTAATTTCCCAGCTCCCTGCTCGTCCGCCATGTTCCAACTCCAACTTGCAAGCTGTTTTGGGCGACGGTTCACGTCCGTCGGAAGCATGTCTCAAGCGAGCACGTTGCTCATACGTCGTTGGAAAATAAAGAATAAAAAGTTTTGTTCCACAGCGTCATGCGGCTGCTGCAGTCCAAGCTCCGCAGACGAACAACATTGATGTTGGAAAATCTCCGCGAGAAATGCAAAGAGTCTCAGATGCACCAAACTTGGGTAGATGCCGCTATTGCAGTAGATTGTGAGCAGCGCCAATACTCTAGTAACCACAGCCAGAACGGCTGCTGCCCCGGACAGCTTGTGTTGTTGATCAACAGGGGAGCGGCATATCCAACAACACTCAGCACAGCGCGGCAAATGCTGGTACTGCAAAAGCCAGCAACAAGCGTCTGAGCTTGGATCGTCTAATCCAGCGTAGATCGGGTTTCATAAAAAAGACCGCAAAACATTGGCACCGACCAGCCGTGGGTCTTCCCGGAGCCCAGTCCACATTAGGAGGCCAGCCACGGACTCTCTGGGACAGTTAGCCAAAGGTGAAAAAAAAAGAGGAGCAAACGGCCAAGGGTTCACCCCAGGGGCTAGGCCACAAGCTGGATGGGCCGAATCTCAGGCCTTTCGTCATTGCGGACCTGACATCCCGGTCCTGTAGCATGGGGGTTTGGGTGCTTCTGGCCAACTTTCCCCATGTTGGCGAGCATCGAGGATCGAGTTAATTTCTTCAAGCTTGCAATCTAGCAAGAAATTAGCTGCATCCTGATCGTCCAGCACGTTTATCGGGACCTTGACCACATTTTGAACGGACGCTCTCCGCTTTGTCCAGGAACAATGGCCCCTAGCGACATGGCACGCGGACAAAGACAGCGTAGGCAAGCAGCGAGCCAAAAAAAAAGGAAAACGGTTCAGTTCAGTCTAGACCTGACTGGCCCAGGCCGTGTCGTCCAGCAAATCGACACACTAGCGCTGCAAGTAAGCTCCAGTGGCCGAGAGCGCCACGGGGCCACTTTCACGAGCGAGCAGCTCGCGCCATGTCTTGGACTGTCGCGGGGCAATGAGGTTGGCGCTGGCATTCACTATGTGCAGTATTGAAGGGCAGTTACAAGGCATATGCAAATATATGGCAATGGCGGGAGGGGGATGATCTGCAGCAGGAGAAAAAAGGAGGAGAGAATGGGGAAGAACAGGAGGAGGATTATAGGTTTTTCTTCGGCAGTGCCAAAAAGGAAGAAGGATTTTGTCCGCGTGCTACGGGTGGCTGTCCACTACGGTGAGTTAAGCTTAGCCTGCGCTATAACAGCCCCGTTTGGACCGCCATCAGTGCATTGGTTTAGCGGGGTTTACTACTGGCGTTGTGCTATGGAAGAGCCGCCAAGGTTTCGCCCAGGAGCACTTTTTAGCGTGTTCCTGCGGCGTTGGGCGGTGGAGCCGGGTGGCCCGAGTCGAGAGATCTGCGCATGCAATTGGCTGCAGCTGGTGGGCTCTAGCGCCAAACAGCCTCCAGTTATTGTTTCTACCAGGTCGTCCGTCCACCGACTGGCACCGACTGGCACCGACTGGCACCCACTGAGCGCCCATCCGTGCCTGTGGTGTCTCTGAGCCCTTTCCCTGTTTCTACCGTCAGGCCACACACCGAACTGGCCTGAGCAGCCCCGCCGTCTCCACGCTGTAGGCGTCTAACCAACTTACGGTGGTAGTGGCCCCCCGTCCCATAACCCAGCGCCTCCAGATAGCCTACCTAGGCCCATGAGTAGCGTGAGCTCCGGTGCGTGCAGGCCAAGGGGGCCCCGTCCCATACCACATGGTGTTCGCCTGCCCTTGCGGCTTCTGCTCCTCCTCCTCCGCCTCTCTTTATTCATCGCATCTGCATTCCTCTCAAAATCCTTACCTCTCCTCTCCACTTCTTCTCTTTCCTACTTCCTCCTCCGTTTCGTCCTTCTCTATCCTTTCCTTTTTCCTTTCCATCTCTCTCCCGACCAACCATCTCGACATTGGCCAGCCTGGAAGTCTAGCGTTATCCCACGACTAACTTCCCACCCAACAGGCTGATTCCTTCTTTAGTTGCTTTCTGTATTTCCTTCTTTGCGACATCTAGCGTTGTGTTTGCTCTTGACTTCTACGTAATTTGCTCTTCGGCATTGCTTCTTCGATATCCCGACTTTTGTCTCTCGCCAAGGAACAGCCATCCACCTCCCAGTTTTTGCTTCTCGGCTTCGCTTTTGTCTATACCAATCCCTCCGAATGCTTTCTTGCTGTCGATTCTAAGCACACCACCCTACTTGTGCTTGTCGTTACCTAGTACGATCTTGCTTCGACGACCTACCCACTCGTCGACCTTCTATCGTTTGGCTTGTTAGTCAATCGATAGCCCCTGTGCATCCGTCCTTGTTCCCTCCCCTCGAAAGAGATACTGGGAACGACGACGCTGCACTCCATCACATCCACCACACATCATGCGTTTCAACGCCCCATTGGTGCAGTTGGCGTTCTTTGCGTCCTGCACTGATGCCTTCTACCCCTACAAGCCTGGATGGCTTGAAGAGCTGGAGACCGGCAAGGCTGTTGAGAATGTTCTGGACAACGTCAAGGATCTCACCGCCGGTGTAGCCTTCCAGATTAAGCAAAGAGGAACCGAGGTAGGACCAAGTCTATTTTCTCCGTCACACGTTACCCAGACTAACAATGCGTTTATAGCAAGCCGGTGTGTCCAATGCCGAGAGAGCGGCCCAACAAGCGGCTCGTTTACGATTCAAGTACGATCGCTACGGCTATGCTGCTGAGGCCAGAGCCACAAACAACCGCTTTCTTCGCCGAGCCAACCAATACAAGGTTCTGCCCGCAGCCGCCCCTCCTGCTGGTAGCAATGCAGCTGGTATTGCCCAGGATGGAACCGACTATTCCTACTTTGTGCAGGTCCAGCTCGGATCCAAGAAGCAGCCCATGTACATGCTGGTCGATACCGGTGCAGGTTCTTCCTGGGTTATGGGCAAGTCTTGTACCTCGGACTCGTGCAAGAAGCACGGCTTGTTTGGACCCGAAGATTCCGACACACTGGAGATGACATCGGACGACTTTTCCATTGCTTACGGCACTGGCCAAGTCAAGGGCAAGCTTTCTGTCGACACGATTTCAGTGGCCGACATGAGCCTCAAATACCGATTCGGTCTTGCATCGGAGACGTCGCAGGAGTTTGCGTCGTTTGCCTTTGACGGCATCCTCGGCCTATCCATGGGCAAGGGAGCCAGCGACAACTTTTTGGAGACGGTCAGCAAGGGAGCCAAGCTCCCTCACAATGTCTTTGCCATTGCGCTCAACCGCGCAAGCGACGGCGCCAACAATGGCGAAATCAAGTTTGGCGGAATCAACCCTGCCAAGTTTACGGGCGAGTTGAAGTACACCAAAGTGGGAACTGATACTGGCGAATGGGCCATTCCCATGGACGACCTGGGCTTTGACGGCAAGAAGGCCGGCATTGGTGCTCTGGCATACATTGACACTGGCACGTCGTTCATGTTTGGACCCGATGCCATGGTCAAGAAGCTGCACGACTCCATCCCCGGTGCTGCGTCTGCCGGCCAAGGCGCCTACACCGTTCCCTGCGACACCTCCAAGTCGCTCTTCATCACCTTTTCTGGTGTTGACTACGAAATCCCACCCAAAGACTTTGTGTCCCCCAAGGACAACGCTGGCAAGTGCACTAGCAACGTGTACGGCCACGAGGTTGTCAAGGGCGCCTGGCTCATGGGCGACACGTTCCTCAAGAACGTCTACACTGTGTTTGACAAGGACAACAAGCAGGTCGGCTTTGCACGAGCCTCTGGCGCCGCCTCCAGCGGCAGCCCTCCTCCTCCCTCACCGGCGGCGACAACCCCCAACTCGCCTTCGGGCACTACCAGCAACTCGCCCAATGGCGTTCCCCCAGGCACTACGCCGCCACCCTCATCATCCATGACCACCACGGAAAGCAAGCCGGGAATGGGCTTGACGGGCCATGAGTCCAAGAGCGGGTCTGACAGTGCGTCGGCCACAGCTGCGCCGGCTAAGTCGGAGAATGCTGCCACCGGGTTGCATGCTGGTCATGCCTCAATGGTCTCTTTGGTTGCTATTGTGACCTCGCTCGCCTTGTTGGCGTAGTGGTCTAAGTAGTCCCCCATGCGTGATGGAATAGAATCCATTGATCTGGGGTCTCCTTTTTTTGGAAAGAAAAGTGCTTTTTTCATTCTCGTTCAAGGCGCCGAGAACAGACAAAACTGTATCTCTACCCTTGGTATACAACTTTTTCAGGATATATAGGTATAATAACTGTGCGAATACTACTACCGAGCGGAAATAATACACGCTACCGACTGTATACTTGTTCTCTCTCTCTCTTTGCTTGTCTCTCCTTGTGAACCTCAATGCGTAATCTGTAGCCGTATCACCAACTACTTTCTTTCTTAACCATTCTAATACAACCTCCACCACTATGGCCCCCCGCTCTCCCTTCCTCTCTCCTCTTTTCTTCTTGTTGCAACGGGCGTCTGCAGTGACAGTGGAACCGCCACTCTCCCGCGCTCCCCACAGCCTGAAAGCTGCTGTGGCTGCTTAACGCCAAAGTTACATCATCTCCTGAAATCAAGATTCAGGTGTCCCTCCTTTTCAGCTACCACGCTCCTTTTTCCCAATCTACCACCATAAAAAACGCGACGCCGACGCGAGAACCGACGTTACAGAGCATTTTAATTGGGTTGCAAATTCAATTAAACAGCCACTGCCACCGTAACCTATCGCCTCACGCTTACACTCTTTTTTTCTTGTTGTTTTACAGCGTTACTACCAATTTCCCGTATCTCTTTGCCCGGCGCAACATGTCCACGACGCAACGCCTGCTCTAAGACGAACCAACGAAACACAAAGATGGCGGCCAAAGCAGATGCCGATGGCGACGACCAGCGCGGTCTCCTGGCAGCCGGCGAACACGACTACAACACGCCCGACGACAAGATGCGGTCCCCCTCCCGGGTGCAGTTTGACATGACGCCGCAAGTCATGGGCGACACTGTTGGCGCAGGCGATGGCCCCCTTCCCCGACACTCCGACCAGTACTCGTACAGCGACGACGATGACGACGACGCACTACACATGCAAGATCCGCTGAGTCGGGACTCGCGCCACCGCGTGCCGCTGCTGACGGATCTCGAGGCGCCGAGCGTCCGAGTTGCCAACGAATGGGGCGGTGATGGCGGCGACGAGGAGCTTGCGGCCGAGCTGAGACGGCCCAAGTCGGGCCTCAAGTCGGCCTTTATGAACATGGCCAACTCCATTATTGGCGCGGGTATCATTGGCCAGCCGTATGCGATGCGCCAGGCCGGCCTGCTGGCGGGCATTGCGCTGCTAGTTGGTCTGACGGTCGTGGTCGACTGGACGATTTGCCTGATTGTCATTAATAGCAAGCTCAGTGGTACTAGTAGCTTCCAGGGCACCGTGGAGCACTGCTTCGGCAGGCCCGGTTTGATTGCTATTAGTTTGGCGCAGTGGGTGTTTGCGTTTGGCGGCATGGTTGCGTTCGGTGTCATTGTTGGCGATACGATCCCGCACGTCCTGGTGGCTGTGTGGTCGGATCTTGGGAACGTGCCTGTGCTGGGCTTACTTACGGACCGAAGAGTCGTCATTTTCATCTTTGTCATGGGCATCAGTCTGCCCTTGACGCTGTACCGTGACATTGCGAAGTTAGCCAAGGCGAGCACCTTTGCGCTGGTTGGCATGGCGGTGATTGTGTCGACGGTTTTGATCCAGGGCTTCTTTGTGCCCAGTGACCACCGGGGCTCGTTCAGCTTACCACTTCTGACGGTAAACACTGGCATATTCCAAGCGATTGGCGTTATTTCTTTTGGTACGTAGTGTCTTGCTCCTGGTTTCTGTTTTGGGGGTTCTAACCGAGATATGCTCTTAGCATTTGTCTGCCACCACAACTCGCTCCTTATTTACGGATCTCTCAAGACGCCCACCATTGACAACTTTTCCCGCGTTACGCACTATTCGACAGGCGTGTCTATGCTGGCATGCTTGGCTATGGGCCTCGCCGGCTTCATCACTTTTGGCGACAAGACGCTAGGCAATGTGCTCAACAACTTCCCTTCTGACAACGTCATGGTCAACGTGGCCCGTCTGTTCTTCGGGCTCAACATGCTGACCACGCTTCCCCTGGAGGGCTTTGTCTGCCGCGAAGTCATGATGACCTACTGGTGGCCTGACGAGCCGTTCAACCTGCGCCGCCATGTAATTATTAGTGTCGGCCTTGTCGGAAGCAGTTGTCTGCTGAGTCTGATGACTTGCGATCTCGGCGCCGTGTTTGAGCTCGTCGGAGCAACCAGCGCCGTGGCCATGGCATATATCCTGCCTCCCATGTGCTACATCAAGCTGGCGACCCCGAGCTGGCGAACCTATGTCGCATATGCCATTGTTGTCTTTGGTGGTCTGGTCATGGTCATCAGCGTGATCCAAGCCATTGGGTCGTTAACCAACAGTACGTATTGCACGCTGGCATATCCTAATAGAACACGCTAATAACATCTACAGGCTCTGGAGAACCGGTCAAGTGCCACTGAATGGAAAGAGAGAAGGAGAGACAGTCATACACCGGCGTTTAATGATTTTATGGCATTCACAACAAAAACACATATACACAGAGTGTACGGGCTACACACACGCTTTACAATGTAATACTACCACAGCTACTGCAGCTTTCATAGAAGTTTGAACAAAATATCCATAATATACAGGGCCAACACCATGGCCCAATCTTTTTATGCAACCGTTTGTATTCTCTTATATGGTTATCTTTATGCGTCCAACATCACAACCAGCCACGCCGCCACGCCTCACCCTCACCTCTTCCACGGTATATATCTCCTAGTGCCTATACTCCCACCACTAGAACAGATCATCCATTTACCGCTAGGCACTATTCTTCAGCACTAGCAGCACACCACACGTTAACTTGCAGGCGGCAAAAAAAGCCACCGCTCAAGTGACAGCCCCGCACTGCAGCCTTCGCTGGACGAATGACACCTGAGCCCTTACCAAGCCCCTCCTCCCCGCCCTGTCACCCGCCTATGAACCCCAACTGCTTGCTGCCTTGTCTTCTGCATTAGCCCATCTCTCTCCTTTTCACACAAGATCTTTCAACTCAGACAATAGTATTTCATCTTCTTTTTCAAAATGCAGCCCATCAACGCCCACTCTACTTGCCCCAAGTGCAGCTCCGCCATTGCTGGTGGCTCCAAGACCTGCGATAGCTGCGGCGCTGTATGTGACTATCCTGCTCTGTCTTTTTACATCCTCTATCCTGATTTAGTTGCCGATTTTGCTAACTTCTGCACCTCTCATTTGCCATGCAGACCTGCCCCAACTAGACGAGGACGTCGCCTCATTTGGCTGCTGCGAGACAAAAGAGCGGGGGAGTTTGGGATAATGGTCGCCGAGTGACGTGGCCCACGACGATTATGAGGAGATGAGAAACAGTAGCATGGGTACGGAGTTGATGGTTTGATTCATACGGTGCTAGTTGGTGTTGAAGCGATTGATAGGCATTTTTGGAGTTGAGATGTGTGCAGTGTAGCTAGTAGAGAAATGACATCACCCTTTTGGAACACAAGCATGACTCGCCTTGCTCAACCTCCGAGCTAGACGACATCTGTGTCTAGAGCTTTGTGTGCGATTATCACGTTTGTAAAAAAGGCGTACGAGCTACATCGCCTACATCGAATATTCACTGTTCACATCACCGTTGACCATATTGGATACCAAACATTGTCTTCTAGTAAAAATCAGTGCTAAACAACACATTAGAATCGGCGAGCCACGTGTAGCAGCAGTAATAAACAGCAGCTACAATATCCTGCTGCCACCAACCGAGTACAATAACGATAAAAGAAACCACGGCCACTTTGCAGCTCTCACAGGGTTGGTAACAAGCTACTCCAACCAAAACATATGGCGGGAGGACTTGATGCCTACGCCTGCCGAGAACCGAGCATCTCGATGCCACCTTGGACAATGCGACTCATCTCCTCTTCCCCATCCTAGACCAGCTTCAAAAGCCTCCCACATACCACACAAGAGCTCAACACACCAGACCGTTGCTCCCTCCCTCGCCAGAAACGAAACCATGGATCCCGAATCCGGCAAAGGCAGCCCCAGCCCATGCGCTCACTGCTGAGACCATGTAAAAGCAATAAACTCGCACCCTGAATCTTGGCGCGTAGAGACGAGATATTTCGTTTTGTTACCATTTACCAATCAACAAAGAACAAGAACCTTTGCACAATGCAAACAAGCGTCGAAAATAGGATTGTATTATAGCGTAAGACGGTGCCGAAAAATAGGGATATGTAGTGGCGGTCGTAATCTGGTGGGCGGCTCGCCGCACGACGAAACAGCTTACAGGATAAGACACTTCTTGCCGCTCTTGGTCTTTTTGCGGGACATGAGCGCAGCGCGAGTAGCGTGCTCGAAAACTTCACGGACACCCTCGCTGGTTCTGGCAGAGCATTCCAAGTACTTGTATGCACCAATCTTCTTGCGGACCTCCTCACCCTACAAAAGACAAAAGTGGTTAGCATATGATTACAGTTGTGAGCATGGAGCTGCCATCGTTGATGAAGCGGCTGGGGGGCTCAGTGAGCTTCCGTGACGGCACGCGGCCGCACGGAAGTTGCTACAAACATACCTCTTCGGGGAGGACGGGCTTCTGGCTGGTCTTGCGGAGCTCCTCGATAACCTTGTTCTCATATCGCAAATCCTTCTTGCAACCAACAAGGATGATGGGGAGACCCTGGCAGAAGTGCAGAACCTCGGAAATCCACTAAATAAACAGGTTAGTACGCTAGGCGGTACACAAGACGGCTCGTTCGCAAGGGGTTCGTACCTTCTCCTGGACGTTGTCAAGAGAGTCGGGGGAGTCAACGGCGAAGCAGATCAAGATAACGTGGGAGTCGGGGTAAGAGAGAGGGCGGAGACGGTCGTAATCTTCCTGGCCAGCAGTATCCCAGAGGGCGAGCTCGACGTGCTTGCCGTCAACCTCGACATCAGCGACATAGTTCTCGAAAACGGTGGGGACGTAGACCTAGAAGTGTAGTTAGCGACCGGGCGTCCGGGAAGAGGATTTCAGCGTGAAGCTATGTTGGGGGGTGTGTGGGTGTCGTGGTGTTGTGTTGGCCAGGCTAGCGCCGCCGATACGTTGACAGCCTCTACAAAAAAACGACGCAAGACTACAGCTGGTCGGGATAGCTCGTGATAAAACGGCAATTTTGCGACTTGAAGATATATTTCTTTTTTTCATCGGCAGACGCATCGTGCACCGCGTGTTTTGTGAGGCTCGTAGGCGGCGCTGAAAAGGGCGGGAGAGGGTGGCGGGATTCGACAGGAGGCTTACCTCGGGGAAAGTGCCCTTGGAGAAGACGCTGTAGAAAATACGTCAGTAACTCAAGCTGTGACGAAAGCCAGCCAGCGTGCAGCAGTCTGCGCTGCGTTTTATCATCATCGACGATGTCGTTGGCGATGCAGCGGTGAGCGCAGCAAGAGCAGCAGCACCAGCAGCAACAGACAACAAAGCACGGCTGGCGGTGGGCGAGACGAGGCTCACATCAACAAGCAGGTTTTGCCGCAGGCACCATCACCAACGATGACAAGCTTTCGGCGGATCTCAGCCATGGTGTCGGATTGTTTATGTGGATGTTAAAGTGAGGAGAAAAAAAGCGAGATGCGATGGCGGCTGGCGAAAGGACGAGGCGAGACGGCGTCGGTGCAGCAGGTGGATTGAATGTGGTTGATGAAAGGGGGTTTGCTCGGCGTAAACCAAGTAAATGCGGTGATGGCGAAGCTAAGTGCGTGTTGAGCGGACGATGCTGGGAGGAGACGACCAGGAACTGGGGCGGGAGGTGCGTGGCCTGTGGCTAGGCGCAACGTCAGAAGGCGGCCAGAGGCAGAAACGGGGGGGAGGGACCCCCAGTGCTAGGCGGACGGCTTGGTGCAAAGCAAGGCCAGGGCAGGGCCCCAGGGGAATAATCCGTCACGCTCAGCGGCCTGTTAGCGCACACGGCGATGGGCGAGACATGGCCAACCCAGCTGAAGCAGGCACACACTGACTGAGTGCACTGTACGCTGAGTGCTCTGTACAGTACTGAACAGCGCTGTACCAGGCTCCGTCAGGCTAGCGTCCCCCCAGCTCAGCGGCCATAGATAGCGGGTGCCAGAAAAAGAGGCGGCGGTGGGGGGGCAACGCGAGACAAAATTTCCATTGAGGCGAAGCTTGTGTGGAGCAAGCTGGCACCACCCTCTGTGTACCTTTACTGCGGGCGTTCCCGACAAAAGGTACCTGGGCCAGTGCGGGAGCGAGCCCAATCAGACAAACCAGCCAAGCCTCCGCCTTGCACAGTGCCTTTGCCTCAGGCCACCACGCCATGACGACAGGGTTTTTGATTCACTTTCTGCAACGGGCCCCCCAGCACCAGCAGCAGCCATAGCGGTTTGGGGGAGGCGCTACAGCTCCAACTTACAGCAGCTACATCCACTCTTCTGCTGCACAGTGGAAGAGGCGGCGGCGGTGGCCAGGGGCAGTCGCCCATACAGTACAGTACATACAGTACGCAGCGCACCGCAGCACAGCACCGCATGCCAGGCACAGCGCACCGCCACCAACGCTCGCGCCGCCCTTGTCACAGATGCTGCGGGTGCCGCTATGCTGTAACGCACATGTTTTTAGCGGCCCCTAACCGTGGAGCTGGCGACAGGAATAGTCGTACGTGGCTTTTGGCATCAGAATTTCATCACACTGCATGGATTGTGTAAAAGACATGCTCTCTTGCTTGAGCATCATTTTTTTTTTATAAAAGTAAATTACAACCAGGAGAGCAGCCAATGACCCAGATGAAATGCTTGCTTGCTTGTCTGCCCAGCCTGTCCAATACGAAGCAGCGCGGTTGCACATGTCGCTAAAGCGAGACGCTCCATGGCGCATATTGGCCCGCGACAGGAATACGACATGGGCTGCTTGCAAGGGCCTGGCAAGTCCACGCCATTGGATTGAATGGCTGTCGTTTGGCCGAGAGTTGAAAAAAAGAATACTAAAATGTAGGCAAGCATGCTGTGCCCCCAAGAGGCAGCCAGTCCAATGCAATGCAGTGCAGTAATGGTATGACCTTCGGCGGCGCCTTGATCGACAAGTTTCTGCCCCAGTGACTTTTAATAACCCGTGCATCCGTGACTGTGCAATATATTCCATTTCCTGTACCTGGGCATGGTGATCCAGGCAGAGTGACCCCTGCACTAGCTGTAAAAAGGCATCGTAGAATCAGGCTGTTTGCTAAAGGATGATGCCACTCATATCCAAGGAACACGGCGACCGTTTGTGGCGATGAATTAATTATCCGGCCCTATGGACCTTGTATACGCGCTCTAGACAGTAAGCGAAGGCCTAATTGGACTAACCGATACCATAGTGGTGTCTTATCAAGACGATGCAGCTCTATCTGAATGTCATGGAGACAGTGCGCAGAACGAAGGGCACTTCACGACAACTTTCGCTCCAAGACTTGCTGTCGAACAATAATAAAATATACAATCACTCCCTAAATACACAATATCACTACTTTAAATATTGATAATATTTATCATTGATAGCACAGCCACGTTCAGCGCAACCTTACGAATGTTCCTGCGTACAGTGCGGATCTCAATCCGCACCACATCCTTCGCTAGGCCTAAAGGAGAAATTCTTCTACGGCTGGATCCCTAATCGCATCAAAATTATTGCACGCGACGCCCTCGAAACCCCCGAATCCACGGTCGAAATTCGGCACCCGCCACCATCAATTGGCCCTGCATTTCACCGGGAGCATCGACAAACACCTTCGAAGCACTCCAATATATACCGCCATGCAGCGTCTCCTGAAGCGTACGGCCCAGGCCCAGCGCCAGGCGGCTCGCCGGGCTCGCCAGCATGCTAAGCGCATGGAAGTCGGCAACCAGGCACAAACCAGAGATTCCATCCGTCAAGCTGTCAATGAAGTCAAAGAGAACGCAAAGGAGGCTCGTGCCGCTCTGCGAGATGCCTGGGAGATGGGCCCCATTGCCCCCAAGCGAGACGCATTCCGTGACTACGGCGTCATCAAGTCGAGATTAAGACAGGACTGGTCCAACTTTGGCACAAGGTCGACCAACCCCAAGGTCGTTGAGCAGCGATGCGCATGGGCCGGCTCGCCCAAGCAGCTCAATCTTGCAGCGGGTGACCGTGTGGTGATCCTCGACGGCCCGGACCAGGGCAAGATTGATACCATCAAGGAGGTGAATGTCGAGACGGGCACTCTCCAGCTTGAGAAATACAACCAGGTACGACACCGAACACGCAATTGATCTCTCATACTCTATTGTAATTTGACTAACAGAGACGTAATCTAGGGCCTCATGGAAGGCATGTTCAACAGCCCCCCTCGATCCGCCGCCATGCCCATCAGCATCGACGCTGTCCGACTCGTATACCCTCTGACGAACCCCGAAACCGGCGTCACCCGCGACGTTGTCATCCACCAGCTCAAGGCCGTCAAGCCCAACATGCAGTCTGACAACATGACCTTCGACCGCTGGCACCACGGCAAGCGCTGGGACCGCGTCGTCCCGGCCCTCAACACTGTGATTCCCTGGCCCGAGGTCAAGGCGCCCGAGTACGAGGCACAGCTTGCCGATACCGTCCGCGAGCAGGTCGAGCAGCGCACATTCTACTATGGTCTTTTGTCGCCGCCCATGCCCGAGGACGTCATCGACGAGCTCCGCAACAAGTACTCGCGATTCCGTACAAGACATGAGGACTGGTACGTCGAGCAGAAGGAGCAGGAAGCCTTTACCAAGGAGAGACGACACGAGCTCCTGCGCGCCATGCAGACGCCGCTGGACGAGTTCCACGAGAAGCGCAGAGCAGACCGCGACGCTGCTGGCGAGCCGGAGCTTACCGACGAGATGCTGGCCAAGCTGGGCGAGCTCATGTCGGAGAAGAAGGCTGCTGTGTTGGAGCAGGCTGGTGTTAGCGAGGTGTCTTCGAAACAATAAGTCTGCATTTTATGATGGAAGTAATTGAGGATAGGGTCAAAAACAGCATGAGGAAGACCAGAAACCCGGGCAATTGTACTATTTCCATGGCGCCCATTGTATATTATGAAACAATAGAATCCACATCATACCAGTAAGGTCTTATTTTTTATGTTCTCAGTATCTTGTCAAACTGTAATACCTGTCTATTTCATTCTATTGTTCAAGTTGAACTCTTTTTCTTTATCGCGTATTCTTGGCGTCGGCCGTTGTCGCCGCCATCGGATGGTGCCGAGGCGTCTGTTATCTATCGACCCCTCCCCCACCCGCGCGATCCATCTAGACCACAGGTACTCTTGTACACTTGCCAGAACGAGTCTCCCGCAGCTGCAGCTTTCCCCCTCTTTCACTAACAGCTGCGTTCTTTTTAGCCGTAGTAAATCTTCAATCCCCGAATTCCCCCAGCGCACTCGAGCATCATGTCTCATTCTCACGAGGGCGTCTCACACTCACACGACGGCGGCTTCAATGCCCAAGAGCACGGCCACTCGCACGAAATCCTCGACGGCCCAGGAAGCTACGTCGGCAGAGAGATGCCTATTGTCGAGGGCCGTGAATGGTCCGACAGAGCCTTTACGGTTGGCATTGGCGGGTATGTTTTGATCTATTGGGGATTTACCCATTGCACCAGTTGCTTGTCTAACACAGAGACAGACCCGTCGGCTCAGGCAAGACGGCGCTGATGCTCCAGCTCTGCCTAACCCTGCGAAAGGAATACTCACTCGCCGCTGTAACAAACGACATCTTTACCCGCGAGGATGCCGAGTTCCTCACTCGCCATGCGGCCCTGCCTCCCGAGCGCATCCGAGCCATCGAGACCGGCGGCTGCCCCCACGCCGCTGTCCGCGAAGATATATCCGCTAACCTGGCTGCTCTGGAAGACCTACACCGTGAGTTCTCGGCCGATATTCTTCTTATTGAATCCGGTGGCGACAATCTGGCTGCCAACTACAGCCGCGAGCTGGCCGACTTTATCATCTACGTTATCGATGTCAGCGGCGGCGACAAGGTCCCTCGTAAGGGTGGCCCTGGTATCACACAGAGCGACTTGCTTATTGTAAACAAGACGGATCTTGCGGAGGCTGTTGGCGCCGACCTCAGTGTTATGGAGCGAGACGCCAGGAAGATGCGAGAGGGCGGCCCTACAGTCTTTGCCCAGGTTAAGAAGGGTGTCGGCATGGATCACATTGTCAACTTGATCCTGAGCGCATGGAAGGCCAGCGGCGCTGAAGAGGAGAGAAGAACACAAGGCGGACCGAGACCTACCGAGGGAATTGAGAAGCTGGAGAACCCCAGTGCCTAGTCAAAAATTCACAGTCTCCATGGCGTTATGTTCCAAAGGAAAGCGGAAAGGTGAACTGAAAAAGAAGAAAGAAATGCATTTTGTGCCCTCATCATACTGCGTAAACAAAATCTATATAAACTTTTCGTTTGATCATGAAATTTCCATATCCTGAGTGCCATCCTCGGCCTGAGCCTGAGTCTGCTCCTCGATTTCCAAAAGAGGTCCTTGCACCGGCACAGCATTGCGCGGCCAGACACGCTTGTACAGACTGACACCGATAGAATCCTGGGGGTTAATCTTGCCGTCAAATGTGGCCTTGAAGTAACCGTGCGTACCAAGAGCCTCCTTGACGTAACCGCTGCGGCCGCGTCTCGTCCAGAGCGGCATGGCCTTGAACCACTCGACATCCTCTCTGCTGAAGAACATGTAGCGGATAGTGACAACCTTCTTGTGGATGTGGTACGGGTGGCCAGTAAGGATGATTCGCTTGGCAATGACACGGGAAGTAGACGGGGGCAGTGCTGTACCAGTAGCAACAAGCGTCAGACCGGCGCTAGGCAAGTCACCTTCGCTGAGGACCTCACCCGGCGCAGTTCTTTTGAAGAACAAAACGGGCACAGAACCCCATGTTACAGGGCCCATGAAGGTAGCAATGGCCGAGCTGCCAGGGTGCAGGTAGCGAGCGTACTTGTGGACGTTGTTGGGCGTCGTGCCCATGTTGGAGAAGAGAGGGTTGATGACGAAGCGGCGAGGGCCGCACTGGACAATGAGCTCCTCCTTGGACTTGATGGCCTTGGCATAGTCGGTGCCCATGTTGATGAGGTAGTTGACGGCCGTCTTCTTGTTCTCGTGGCGGAACAGCGAGAAGAGTGTGACGGGCATCTCGGGCTTGTAAGACGCCGCTGTCTCGGCAGGGATGCCCTTGATGAACACCTGCACTCTGGTGCCGGGCTCGACACCGCCGACAAGAGCCTCACGAGTAGCGCGAGACTTGGACGCGGCGTAGTCGGGAATCTGGAGAAGTCTGCGCCACTCCTCGGGCTCGTGGGCGCGGTCTTCATCTTCCTGCCAGACACTGGTGCGCAGACTCTTGAGACCACGGTAGCGGGCGAGGCGCTCGCGGGCGGACACGTTGGGGTGCAGCTCAATCTCATCGGGGAATTCGAGATCGTCGAGGGCCTCGTCGCGTTTGCGGGCACGGTATTCGGCAAGCTGGGCGGCGTCGTCTTCCTCATCGAGCTCCTGCATCATCTCGGACTGGGGGTATTCGGAGGGCGCGCCTTCGGTGGGCTCGGGCTGGGCACGGCCTTCAAGGCCATCTTCGGGAGCGGCAACATCCTCGGTGTCGTCTCCCATTTCCACGTCGTCCTCCATATCGGAGCCAGAGTCGGATACGTCGTCGAGGTACCAGGCAGACTGGTAGGCGGATGTGCCCTTGGGGAGCTTCTTCTTGGGCTGCTTGGCGGGGTCGTTGTCGTCGGAGAAGTAGTGGTGGTCGTCCAAGAGAACACCCTTCTTTGCGGATGCCTCCTCGGCCATGGCATCGTCGTCCTCATCTCCCATCATGATTTCTTCGGGGGCAAGCTCGTCAAGGTCATCGAGATCCTCCGTGGCTTGGTCCAAGACTTCTTCGGCCTCCTCAGTAGCCATATCATCGGCCTTCTTGGCATGTGTAGGCACTGGCGCTGCGACAATCTTTTCAATCTGAAAGGTACCCCAGTCTCCAACCTGAATCAGTCTGTCGGCCTTGAGTCCACGGCCACGGACAACACCAGTGATGACAGTGGACTCGGAGTCGTTTGTGGCAAACTTGACGTCCTCAGCGAGCATCCAGCTGCGCTCGTCTCTCCATCGGACACCTCTGGGTGTTGTGCTGCAAAGGGAGCGCATGAGGTTGGCGCATTCTTGTCTGTTGTCGAGGCTGTAGAGCTTGTCTTGTTCGGGGTGGAAGTGAGTAATGAAGGACTTGAGCGAGCTGACAACTCCAGGGCGCTGCTTGACAGACTCAATCTTGTCCAGTCCCTGAATAACAGTAAACAGAGTAGACAGACCCTGGCTTTCAACACCACGGAGGATCAAATCACCTAGAGCGTCGACTTCCACGGTGGCTGAGAGAACAACCATGACAAAGTCGGCCACACGGGCAGCGTCCATGCAGGCATTAAGGTCTCGCTTGACAGGAACGTATTGGAGCTTCTGTTTAAATCGGTCGATGGATACTTTGAAGTTTCCGGGCCGAATCTCGGCATCGATATCGACACTCTCGTTGAGCTGCTTGATGGCGGCACCAGCGTCTCCGTCTTCGCAGAGAGGGATGACAGCGACGATTCTGGGAGCACCTTCTCTTCCGGTGAATACAGAGGTACCCTTGAGGTGTTCCTTGTGCTTGGTGATACGGGCCTGCTTGGCCTGGTTGCGACGGTCGAGTTTCGACATGACTTGTTGGTGCGGTGTCTTGCGCTGGCCTCGCTCGTTGGGAACCTTGCCTGTGAACAAATATGTTAGTCGAGCCCAAGAAACAGAATGAGTGCTATTTGTATACCTTTGGCACGGTCTCTCAGCTCATGCTTGGAGGCAGCCTTGGACTTGAAAGCCTTGTGGGAAACCTTGGTGGTAGGCCGATGGGAATGTGTTGCAGGGGCAGGCATCTTGCCTTGGCCACCAGCTTTAAAGCGGAAAGGTAATGACTCCAGGATTGCCGATGAAAATTACGGCTGTTAAGCAAGCGAAAGTTTCGGAAAAATAATTTCTGGAGAAATTTGCTGGAGTTTACAAGTCAAGTTCGGCGTGTAGGCGACAGTCGACCGAAAAGTTTGGCGGGGTTCTTAGGTGGATGGCGGGCGCTAAGAAATTTTTGTGCGGCACTGTATAATCGATAAGCGTAGTGCTGGAAGTGTGTATTTGGTGGTGGTGGGCCAGTAGTAACAGCAGTAGAAAGGTCCATCAGGGTGTGGTAGAGGGGGTCCTGGGTTTATAGTGCCTTTTCTTTTTGTTAAAAATACTACGGAATACTTTTGGAAAATATTATAGAATCCTTATTCATCTTGGATATTAGGAAATATGAGTTGAAATACAGATGGTCATTGGATACATCCTCTATATGTAGCGGTCTCCTTCATGATATACAAACCATATTACCTTTTACCTCACAAATAAATAAAATAATTCAGATAAACGTCAATCATATATGGGCTATTCTTCATTTTTAATTATTTCACAATTACAGTCTATTATTTCGCATTTCACTTGCCCTTCATCATTTTCATCGGCTACCGTCCACCGAGTCTCCGCTATCGATTAACTTTTGACGGCGCCGCTCCACTAAATTTTTTCGTCGCCGCCTGCTCTGCTTCTAGCAAAATCCTAACCTCTGCTCTATAACCAAATTTCCCAACAACCCTTTCCCTCTCCATTAATTTCTTCTTGCAGCCATGGAAGTTGAAACGGTTGAGAAGCCGCGCTCGAAAGGGCAAGGCAATGGCGCTACTCCCGTCGAACGAACTACACAATCCATGGATCTCGTCCCTCGACAAGAGAGACTGCAGATGAAGAGACTGCGCGAAGCAGAAAAGGCATACGGCCGCGGAAAGAAGATCAACACAAAGAACATCAAAGACAAGAAGCTGCGAACAAACCTGAAGCGACTGGAAAACAAGTACCAAGATGCCACCGTCAAGGCCAAGGATGCCGAGATTCTCTTGGAAAACACCGCCGGCTACCTCGAGGCCGAAACCGAACTCGAGCGCACATACAAAGTACGACAGGACGACCTGACGGAAGACTTGTCGGTAGAGACAGCAAGCAAGAGGTTCGACCTCAAGCTGGATGCTCTCGGTCCGTACATCTTCGACTACTCGCGAAACGGACGAGAACTGCTGCTTGCTGGCCGTAAGGGCCATATCGCTAGCATGGACTGGAGAGAGGGTAAGCTCGGCTTCGAACGACAACTTGGCGAGACGATACGAGACATCAAGTGGCTCCATAACAACCAGTACTTTGCCGCGGCGCAGAAAAAGTATGTCTACATCTACGACAGCGACGGTGTTGAGCTGCACTGCCTCCGAAAGCTCACCGACGTTACCCACATGGAATTCCTCCCCTACCACTTCTTGCTCGGCACTATTGGCAACAGCGGCGTGCTCAAGTACCAAGACACTTCCACCGGCCAATTGGTCGCCGAGTTGCCAACCCGCCTGGGCCCTGCCGTGTCCATGGGACAAAACAGATACAACGCCATCCTCCACGTCGGCCACCAAAACGGAACAGTCACACTGTGGTCTCCCAACTCCAGCGAGCCGCACGTCAAGCTTCTCGCTCACAAGGGTCCCGTGCGTGCACTAGCCATGGACCGTATCGGCCGATACATGGTCTCTGCCGGCCAGGACCAGCGCATGGCCGTCTGGGATATCCGCATGTTCAAGGAAGTCAACAACTACTTTACCCGCGCCCCCGCCTCCTCCTTAGCCATCTCCGACACTGGTCTTACAGCTCTATCATGGGGCACACAATCTACCATCTGGAAGGGTCTCTACGACACCAACGCCCCCGTTCAGCAAAAGGTCCAGAGCCCGTATATGCGCTGGGGTGGTGAGGGCAAGCGCATCGAGCGTGTCCAGTGGTGTCCGTTTGAAGATGTGCTCGGTCTCGGCCACGAGGAAGGATTTTCCTCTATCATCGTCCCTGGCGCTGGTGAGGCCAACTTTGACGCCATGGAGCTCAACCCCTTCGAGACGAACCAGCAGCGCAAGGAGACTGAAGTCCGCAGCTTGCTCAACAAGCTCAAGCCTGAGATGATTGCCATTGATCCCAACTTTGTTGGTAACCTGGATCTCCGCTCTGATGCCCAGCGCAAGGCCGACCGCGATCTCGATACACCGCAGACTTCCGTCGAAGAGGAGATTCGCAAGAGGGCTCGTGGTAAGAACGGCGCGCTGAGCAAGTACCTGCGCAAGCAAAGAAAGAAGAACATTATCGACGAGAAGAGAATGAAGGTCGACGAGCTGTGGAAAGAGCAGCAAGCAAAGAGGGAGAAGAAGAAGGAAGAGGTCCAAGCAGACCTTGGGCCGGCGCTTGGCAGATTTGCGCGACGAGAGTAAATAGTCTTTTTGAATTGTTTTGGTCTACACTGGCGTTTCTGTAGCTATATACATTTGCATGACACCTTGAATCAATCACTTTATAGAACCTTTTTTGTTTCTCAATGGGGACAACCTTGTGAGCTTGTGTCTAATTCCTCGTCTATCAAACTTTTATTTCCTATACGCACAAAATACGCCGTCTTCCAAACTTCCAAGACATTACAACAAAAATATAATCATAACTGGTTTACAGGAGTTTCAGGTGGCTTGTGACCTGGTCGACAAGGCTTTTCGGCGCAGGGCCAACACCCAAGACGGTGATGCTGCCAGCCTCAATCTGTGTTCTGCCAGCATCCTGAATAATCTCGGCTGTGATACCCAGCGATCTAGCCTTGCGGCGCAGCTCCATCATCTCATCCTGACTCTTAATCTGTACGGCAATCTTGGCCTGGCCGTACTTTTCCCAGCGGCTGAGCATGCGGCGCTCGGGGGACTTGGAATCGCTGTTTCGAGAGAGGGCCTTGTAGCAGGCGAGTGTTGCGTGCGAGCACTGAGCGGCGATTTTACCTGGAAAAGAAAAAAAGAGCAGGTTAGCATCCATTGGAGCCGGCAAGCAATCGCGCTTGTAAGAGCAGGCTGCGAGACGTACCCTTTGTCATGCCCAGGTCCGTGCGGACAACCAGGACGAGCTTGCACTCCTCATTCGAGTTGAGATCAACGGCTTTCTGAGCTGCAGAAGCTGCGGAAGCAAAGGTATTGGCCCCAGCAGGCGCATTGGGGCCGCGAGCGCGCAGGCCCTGTCGTCTATCGGCAGCGTCGCCGTTGAACCAGTTTGGCGCGTGGTCGAGAATGGTTGCGTCCTCGTCAATGTCCTCCTCCTCGCTCTCGACGGGGTCGTTCAGATTGCGACGGCGCTCCTCGGCGAGTTCCGGGGAGATGAGGTAGCCGCGGTTTGTGAAGATGCCAAAGGCGTAGCCGGCGATAAAGGTCGCGAAGGCGGTGGTGAGGAGGACGCCCGTCTGGGTGTGTTGGTCCATTGCGGCGGTTGCTGCAGCGGCAGAGACGCTTTGGTTATTTGTAGAGAATGCGGAGTTGATAAGCTACCGTAATTTATGATTTGCGGCGAATTGCAAACAAAGGTTATGGGTGATTGCTGGGATTCGCAGCGTTCAAGGCAGAAGCGGTGATGTCAGAAGGGAAGAAAAAAAGAAGCTGCTGGCGAGCTTTGGCCGCTGTGACGTGGTGGGTGCTGCGCAAGTTTCCACTGATAGCCGCGCTAAGAGCTGCAGCAGCCCCTCCATCTCCATCTCACTTGCGGCGACATTGCTAGTTTACTCTCCTCAAACATACTGTCTTTGTGCGAAAAATAAAATATACAGAAAAAATGTCAGACAAACGAGCACTCGTTATTGCACTCTCGGGGTGTTCTTCTAGCGGAAAGACTACCTTGGCGAGAATTCTACGCGACATCTTTCCCAATACATTCATTCTTCACGAAGATGACTTCTACAGACCAGAGGAGGAGTAAGCAGAGCCAAGGATAGCAACAATTACAACGTATATACCTGCTAATTCGATGCACAGGCTGCCCTCAAAGCACGGTCTACTAGATTGGGACTGTGCCGGATCCTTGGACATTCCCGCTATGGCTGAGTCGCTGGCTTATATCCGCGAGAATGCGTCTTTCCCGGTGCGTCTCAAGACACCGCCATTATGTCAAACTGGCTGCTAACTACGCCGAAAACTAGCCGACACTAGAGTCTAAAGAGGACCAAAACTCTGTGGGCAAGTGTCCTGTTCCACAGACTCTCATTGACTCTCTAAAACAAAAGGTTACTGCCGAACTCCCATGGGACCATGCGCTAGCTACATCTGCTCTCAAACTCTGCGTGCTAGACGGCTTTCTGCTCTTTTCTCCTTCCATGGCAGCCATTCAATCGGCTCTTGATGTCAAGGTCTTTCTTCGTGCATCCTACCAACGAGCCAAGTCACGTCGAGAATCCCGTGATGGATACGTTACCCTGGAGGGCTTTTGGGCTGACCCCCCCGGCTATGTCGACAAGATTGTCTGGCCAAACTACGTGGAAGAGCACAAGTGGATGTTTGAGGACGGTAATGTAGAAGGCAAGTATAAAAAGGATGTCCTGGCAAGAGAATGCATCTACGTCCCCAAGGGTGAGCCTCTGGATGCTGATTTGTCCGAGACGCTTGAGTGGCTGGTATCACTGATTCTGGATGAGCTAAATAAAAGGCATCAATAGATGTTCATATCGTTTCCAATACTATTAAATTGCCAATGTTTCGAGTTATTTATATACTCTTACACTTTGCAACTACTTCATCTAAGCGGGCCAACGCTCGACGGACCGGATCCATGGAGGGCAGTGTATCCTCTAGATACAAGGAGCTCTCAAAGAGGTGATCTTGTCCTTCTGCAATAAAGATGTCAACCTTGTCTTTTCCAAGCTTTTGTTGCATCATGACGCTGATATCGTGTGGAACAGCAATATCAGCATTGCCGTGAAAAATGACAGTCGGCGGCCATAGTTTTCTCTTCTGCTCATCCGTTCCGACCCACTCAAAACCGTCGTCAATTGCTTGTACAAGGCCTGGATATTTATTCGTGCGGATGTAGTGTTCGTACATGAGTCCACCTCGACGATCCAGGTGTTCCTCTGCAACAACTAGTGCCGGTTGTTTGAAGTCCGGGTTGCGGCTCCCGTCAGGCAGAAGCATTTCGATGTGGAAGATGCCCGTAGTTTCTGTCGTAATGCGGCATGTTTGGACTGGTTCCGCATCAAATTCTTCAAAATCAGCGTCCGTCTTATGGTCATCAGTGATGCTAATGCTGGAGCTATAAAATGGATGCTGGAAGGTTGTGATGCCACTGATGGAGAAGAGCGCGATAGGTGGTTGTTCGAGGTGCCGCGCGAGGGTTGTAGCTAGGAAAAAGCCAGCGCTTGCACCAAACACAATAACTCTGCGCCTTGCTTCACCTGTCGTGTTCCACCTCTGAGCATATTCGTAAGCTGCCATGGCATCTTGGAGCAGATCGCTGGCGGTTGCCTGCGGCATGAGCCGGTAGTCGGCGGTGATAAGAGGCCATTTGCGACCGATACAGGCCTAGCGGATATCTTTAGTATTAAAGGGGATTAATATGGGATAGAGATGTACTTGGACTAGCCATGGGGGCATGCGTTCTTTGACCCAGCCGCTCAAGGCACCAGCGTGAAAGAAGAGCGCAACGGGAGCATCATCAGCGATGTCCGGCCCAGCGTAGATGGTGCATTCCAGTGGGATCTTGTGGTGAGCGTATACCTCTGTCGTTTTGAAACTCATTTTCTGCTTAACTTTGTTTGAGGGAAAAAAATTACCAACCAAGCTATCTGTATCTTTATGCCATGTTCCCAGTTCAGCCACAGCCTGCACCTAGGATCGACATGAAGGGCGTGGCCTCGGCTGCCTGGATGTGACCATATGCCTCACGCTCTTGGAAACAGTGCTCGCAATTTTGCGATATCCTCAAGGCACCATTCCAGTATCGTTTCAGCGTTATGAATGCTATAGGTTACCTTCATCGCTTCGTTAACAAACAGCCCGTTACCGAGCTGGTAGCATCCTGGGACCTCTCTTGCGTGATGCTCGCTAGCTGGATCATGCAACCCCACGCCTCCACCAGCTCCAAAGGGAACTCTAATAGTACCGAAGCGCACATCTGCAAGGGTTGCATGCTCGAGGCAAGTGAAAATCTGCTTTGCTCCTTCAAGTATTGGCTGCCCCAAAGCCATTCTTTCATCATGACTGACGGTCCCAAAGATCAGTTTATCGTATTCTGGGGGCAAGGCTTCGTTGTCCATGCTAATCATCTTATTCGTTATAATGGCTAATGTGCAAGCGATTCGGCAGAGAATGGTACCGCTAGGCGTCATGATACATTCCTGAGGCGAAATCATAGAATAGGCACCTGACGCAACGAATATGGGACGAATCATATCCAGGTCCTGGGCCTTTACCTCGAGCTCAAGAATAGCGAGTACCTTGAGCCTATTATATGTAGGATCGCATGCAGGTTTGCCGAGTTGCTGGCGGAAGAGTCCCACCCGTTCCCAACATGCCAGTGTAAGCAACTGCACTACCTCGGTCTGTTCAATGCCATCCGGACCCTTCTTAAACCCGACGCTGTAGCCAGACCATTGCGCTGAGAAGATTGGCTCTATATGCGTAACTTTGGCTTCTGTAACAACTGTAATATTTGTGTACGTTTTGAGCTTCTGGCGCAGAAAGGTGCAGATATAAGGCATATTGAACGTCTTTTCTGTGGTTTCGTAGCAGGCGCCGAGACCGGTTTGAAACTCGGCGGTGATGAACCGATTATACTCTGCTTTTGTTAGCTCTCGACATATTTGGTCAGGAGAGCCGAAATGTTTGTTGAAATAGTCATCGTTGGAGTACTTTTTGACGGCATGGCACCTAATTTGCTCGAAAATGGGCTTTATATCATCCGAGTCATATACTGGACGAATTGTCTCGCCCAGAATTTGTACGGCGCCTTTCATCAAAACGTATATTCCGTGTTGCGGTGCTTGGGCGAAGACATGCTTGCACCCAATACCATGAAGGAACTTGGCGAAGTTGATGGTATTCTCTTGGCAGAAAAGAGCCGTGTCTAAATGGTGATAGTGAAAGCCAAAAGTCGGTCGTCCGGGGTTCATGCTGCTCGTTCCATTCAAGGCTTCTTTTCTCTGCTCGAAAATTCGAATATTGAGCCAGGGATACCTTTCTGCAAGGTGGATGGCTTGAATTGAGCCCGCAATGCCACCGCCAATAATAGCAAACACAGGACCATTAGCTGAGGCTGTTGAAGTGTTGGGTGCTGTCATGACTGTTGATGGTAGGAAGTATATGGTTAATATTCCATGAGCTGGTTTTGACGACCTTTAGACGTTCTTGTGGGTTTCTCTTGTAGTCCAAACACTGCAAGCCCAAGCGTGAAGAGGGGAAAACAATCACAATAAAGCTTTTGTCTTGTGAGACGGGCATCTAAGACATCGTGACGTGTCCAGCAGTGTGTAACGTTAGAGGACGTTTGGGGACTCTAAGCGAGCAGAGTATACCACGTAGTCAAAATAATAAAGGAAAGCGGCTCAAAACTCCCGGGACCGGAGCTTACCCAAATGCCATGTCATTGCCGGGACTCATTGAGATAACATCTGAGACATCGCCCCGTCCCGTCCCGTAGAGCTGAGATTTTGAGTCTAACTGCCTTTACCGCCAACAGCACACCGACGCGCCACAGCCCCTGGCCTGCATCCTGGCGACCCGGTTAGTCTCGTGATTGAGAGTGTCTTAAAAACGAGACGCATTAAACAAGATGGGGCCAAAGTGAAGCTATGTACTATGGTACAATAATACAGAGTTAGTTACCCACTATCTATCGCCATCTGTTTCCGCGTTCACACTCCTCACACCACCCCAACTCTCTAGCCGTTATCATGGAGAGCATATCTACAGCCCCTCTCTGGGGTACTTGGAAGCTCGTATCTTGCCGTCTACGAACCATATCTAACGAAGGGGTTGAGTCTTTCCATGTTGGTCCTTTTGGAAGTGACCCTTTAGGCAGGATTACAATGACCCCTGATGGCTACTTTAGCGTCCTATCTACATCCACCGAAGCAACTTCACAAGGACATATTTCAAACTGGTCGACCGGCCTGGCTGAAGATATTGCGACCGTAGCTAGACCCATGGTAACTTATTGCGGACCATTCTCAGCATGGAAGGAGGGTCAGGATTCGATACTTGGTATTGACGTTGAGGTAGCACTGAACCCAACTCTAATTGGGGTGACTATGAAACGTATTTGGACTATTCAGCAAGAGAATAACAGAATACTGTTGGCTCTGAAGGGAAAGGAACAGCATACCATGCCAGTAAGCCCCAGCCTTTCATCGTTTCGTACAGCATCCTAGTGTTAACAAGTGTGTACCTGATAGAATGGTGTGACAGGTCAACTAGAACTACTCTGGGAAAAGATTCTATAAATATAGCTTAGTAAAGGCTAGGGTTTTATAATTTCATCACCGAGATTATTATTTCTCTATAGTTGTCTCTTTATAGTCTCCTGTATACCAAACTATGCTGTTGTAACTATTGTGACATTGGACGTGTGTTACTTTACCAGAGAAGTGAAGGAACAGTTAAGTCACTGGAAATGGCCAAGGAAGGGGAAAGAGGTGGAAGACACAGGAAAGGGAAGTGAATACAGGATGTATTCGGTGTATTTAGCTAGAGCAGTGCCGACCATGGAACTGGAAGAAAACAACGAATTTTACCACAACCTCTTACCTTTTGATAACACGTGTTATTAATCCTTGAACCAACAAATACTATAGATCTGTAATTTATTGAGCAGAACTTGTTTATTATTAATTACTAGTAATATAAAGGCTCGAATTGGATGTCCTTTCTACTAGCAGGCCCTAATGATTCGAGGGTACTGTTCTCGTGCGACTGTTACGTCGACAATGACCATTTTGGGGCTGTGGATCGAATAATGTAGCTGCTTAGGGCTGTCAACAAGCAAATATAATGAACGTGGCGTTTTGCTATAAAGGGCACACTATAGTTGACAAAGCCTACACATCTTACATACTAGCTACATATGCTTTGGGTGCAACGCAGTACACTATGACTTTCACTCCTAGAATGCAACAGGTTCACCTGGGACTCGGTCTATCCGACTACTTGGCCACTGAACATACCGCCACTACAAAAGGCACTCTCTGCAAGCTGGAGCACGCTGCCTACGAATTTATCCTTCTGGAACAATGCCCGGCTAGCGTGTGGCCAGGCCACTCATACACTCACGGATGTCCTCGACCAATGCTCATCGACCAAGGTCACGATAAGCAGCTAGTGGAATTTCACGAGGCACTCATCATCGCAATTACCGACATTGTCCGGCGCTGGCTATCTGACAAGGATGCCAACTTTCCTGGTCGCATGCCTTTGGAACCAGATGAAGAGCAGTTGCTACAAGTATGTTCCATCTTGGGGTTGAAGAAGTTTTATAAATTAATCATTTTTGGAGTGGTTGGACGAGCAGGTATCTCTGGGGACCTTGGCTCCTTACTCGCCATTGCAGATGGGATCGTGGCGGCCGGATTTCCTCGTTGAAGATACCAATGGCGGCCATGAAAACTTTCGACTTAGCGAGATCAATGCCAGATTTTGCTTTAACGGGTTTATGCATGGATACTACGGCCAGACAGCGCTTGAGAAGATGGGCATGACGCGGGCTGGGCTTATCGGCGCAGCGGATGGGGAGCAGGTACAGTAACCCGACTTGTACATGGTATGGTTCTAACGCTCACAATTAGTTCTTTGAAGGTTTGCTTGATCTCTTCGATCCTAACCTGCCCCTGCACTTGCTCAAGGGCGACGAGAAAGGCATTGACATCACCATGTTTATCCATGCCGTGCGAAAGCGACTCGGTTTCAGCCCTCGGCTGATCACTCCAGCGGAACTCCGGCTGTTTTCTGACCCTCAGCAACCCGGTAGAGCAAAGCTGGGTTGTCTAGCGGACCCGTCAAACGCAACAGGACCAACATTTACCACTGCCCAAGGAGAAGTTGTTGAAGAGATCCACCGCGTTGGCCTGGAGCTGCACCAGCGAGAGCTGTCTGCATTAGATCCCGCCATTTTACAGCAAGTCAGCCTGCGATGCTTCAACGACATGCGGACGATTCTGCTGGTCCACGACAAACGCATGCTCGGCATCATCAAACAGGAATTGGCGCTGCTGGTGAGCCGACGGGTTTTGTCGCCAGCGCAGGCGGTAGCTCTCGACAAGGGAATTGCGGACACGTATCTCGCTGGCTCCCAGGATCTGCATCATCTATTGCAGATTTCGCTGCTGCAGCCTTCGGTTGACCTGAAAAACGACTTCCTTCTTAAGCCGGTCCGCGGCGGCAAGGGAGCCGGCATCGTGTTCTGCGAGGATATTACTCGTGCAGAATGGCTTGCAGCTGTGCAGCAGCTGCAAAACCCGAACCTTGTGCATGGGTCTAGCATGGTTGTTCAACGCTGCGTCAAGCAGAATTTGTATAGTCTGATACTCAGGCAATCAGACGGTCAAGAGCGGTATCCCATTGTGGGCACATACCATACGGTCCACGGCAAATATCTCGGCCTCGGTACTTGGAGAAGCAGCAGTGAGCGTATCTGCGCAGTGAGCAGCGGAGGTGCCTGGTTTTGCTCGGTAATGAAGCCTACTGCAACTCGTGATTGTTGAAAGTGGCTGTAGGCACGGGCCGCTTTGAGGTCTGCAGGAGACAGCAACTTCAAGCTCACAATGCTTTTATGGGGATCCGAGAGAGAAATTTAGGATTGCAGCTGAGCAGAAAAATTTGCCAAATTGACTCTTTGTTCGCCCGCTGTATGTATGCAGGTCCGGATTGACGTGCAGCAAGCTCCGTATTTTTACATGCCGAGGGACCGAGAAAAACAGAATATAGTGGTTCTTCATATAGATGATGATATTATAGCATCAAGACATGCATCTGGCATCTGCAGTGCAAATTTAAAAAAAATGGGCACGAATTAATTCGTTCATGTACATGTCAATATATCAAGTCTTGCCCCATCCAGCCCTACTCATAGACATCTGAGCATCGTATAATGCGTCAAGTTTCTCACAGTATGGGAGAATGGCTTTTGTAGTACACTCGACCAACTATGATTCGTCGCAGAATACAAAAGTACGCAATGTAATCATAACCATAGATAGAGATAGGTGTATGCTGACTACCGATAGACTTGCTTCTCAACCGCCACGTCCCGTCGCAGCGCCGTTAGCCCCGTGCCGATTTCTGAATCGCGCACTAAGCTTCACTAGCGCACATGCTGCGGTGCCTCAGATCAACGCTAGCCAAGTTGGGCTCGCTGGAGACGGCAGGCATGTCCGGGCCATCGCCGCGCAGCTAGAGGCAGAGGGCATTCTCAAGATCAATCTCGGCTTCCAAGACCCAAGTAGCAGGTATCTCGAGCACATGCTGGCCAGTCTACACAAATTTCACAACCACCGGCTTCCCATCTCGCACAGCGCAACCCGCGGCTGGTTCTGGGATGTGCGGCCGGCAAAGACGGACTTCCAAGGCAGCCAGCAAGCGCGGTCCGAGACAATGGAGGATTTTCCGTGGCATACAGACTGCAGTTACGAAGACCCGCCGCCGCGATACTTTGCGCTGCACGTTCTTGCGGCGGACCGCTTTGGTGGCGGCACATTGTCCGTGGTGCCCGTGCATCGTGTCGTTGAAAGTCTCGACGATGCTACAATTGCGCAGTTGATGCGGCCCGAATACCGCATACGCATCCCGGTGGAGTTTCTCAAGAACGCCGAGTGCCGGCACATTGACAAGCCGCTGCTACTGCGGTCCGCAACAAAAGCCAGCGCGGTGATGATGAGATTCCGAGCAGATATTGTGACGCCACTCAACGCCACGGCTGCACGGGCCTTGGAGGACCTGCAGAAGCAGCTGAAATACAAGGCTGCAGATGCTGCTATCCACTTGACAGCGGACAGGCTACCATCTAACAGTATTATTTTGATTGATAACCGCAGGTGGCTACATGCGCGTAGCGCCGTGACGGACCCGTGCCGCCATCTGCGCCGTGTGCGCTGGGATGCGACTCCGGTTTGGTGAAAAGAAAAGAAAAGAAGACGAAGAAGAAGAAGAAGAAGAAGACGAAGAAGAAGAAGAAGAAGAAGAAGAAGAAGAAGGAAAAGTTATGGTAGCAGAACTATTTATGTAGATTTTTTTCTTTTCCTTTTTTGGTGATTGGTAGTCTATTTCTGTGGATATAGAGGATGACAACTGGAGTAAAGCTTTGACTCCAAGCAGCGTCTTTTTCACACCAATAACATGCACCACCTTAATATGACCACTTATAGAATTAGGTTAGATTTAATTATCTCAGTGGAGGCTTCGTATAGCCCCTAATCTCGTTTAATGATGTGGCGAACTATATGCCGGTCTTGCAGCTACGCTTCGGAAGCAACAATGCCATGTGTTAATCTATCTTCTAGTTTGCCAATACATAAGCCCGAGTCTTGATAGTAATATGATTTACTCTTGTATGAGAACTTGAGGACCTGTGGGATGCAGAGATAGAATCTGCTTGTGCTGATATACCAAACTTCCGTTTTCGCCGCATCAAGATGGAATATTCGCTGTATTCCCTTCAAAATGTTCTCTCTGTTGCTAAAGTCCACCCATACTACAACAACAGCATAGAATATCCGCTTAGTAGAGATGCTTTGCGGGAACATATCAAGAAGGAAGCAGCAGATACGTCGTCTGATATTGCAGAATGGCCACTGCTTCGGAAGAAAACACTGTACGCATATTTCCAGCTTCCAAATACCCAAAGTGCTAACAAATTCCAGCTACAACACCATTGCACGACTTGTAGACGATATACGACCGGAAAACACCTACCGGCACGCCATGTACACCAGCATCACTGGCGGTGGATCTGGTTCAAAGCCGCTCTTCTTCGCCACGGATGCCGACGAAAACAGAAACCAAAGAAAACAATTCGGCGGACTAATAAAAGCCTGCGGCATTATTAGAGACGGTGATTGGGCCCTCACCATACATACGACCGGCGAACTCTACCGAGCCCTAGATCTAACGCTGGAGGTTTTGGAAAATGCTGGCGCATGCGTGCTCGGCGCTGCCAATCGGATGGGCCTTGACGATGTTGTGAAGTTGCTTATCCAATATAATGTCAACATCTTGACAGGAAATAGCAGCCAGATGGTGCATCTAGCAGGGTTCATCTCCACACATCCAGACCGCGCCAAGCTCAAATTGAACAAGATTATCTACACATCGGAAGTCCTCACAGTATCACAGAGAAGGTTTATCAAAGCTGTACTTGGAGACATCAAGATATGCTCGCTCCTGGCTAGTGCAGAAGCCGGTCCATGGGCAGTTTGCAACCCAGACATCACTGGCGAAGCCACAGAGAGTGCCGCCGACTTTATTTACGATAAGAGAAGCATGCTGTTGCAAGTACTTCCTATGTCTGCGGCAGTGGAAGACTCCAAGGACCAAACGCCTTTGTTGCAGGGCGAGCGCGGCATCATCGTGCAGACATCCCTTGCTCGCCTGCGTAATCCGCTTGTGCGCTACGTAACTGGTGATATTGGGTCTCTTCACCCACTGCCAGAAGCGGCACGGCACTTGATCCCCGCGTCTGAATGGCCTCATCTCCAAGTTGTGCGTCTCGAAGGTCGTGACAAGAGGTTCAGTTTCGACTGGGACGGCAAGTATTTTGATTTTGAAGAGTTGACCGCCATTATGAATGAGCCCAAGTATTCTCTGTTGCACTGGCAAGTTATTCTCGACGTGGCACAAACCGGTGGATGCGAGTCTTTGCTTGAGATACGTCTACTGAGCGCAGCAAGTAGCCATCTTCGCCAGGAGCTTGCTGCCAGAGTAAAAGCTTTTGTTCACGCCGTGGAGACCAACGAATACAAATTCAAGTTGTTTTTTGTAACAGACGTGGATGAGTTGGAGAGAAGTGATACTGGTGGAAAGGTTATCAAGTTTGTCAATAGATGTAGCTAGACAACATAGCTACAGAGTATATTTTAACTAGAGACTGTCCATTTTAGTCAGATTAATACAAAGATGGTCAAAATCTGTGCTCATTTAGTATGTAATGTATCATTCCGAACAAGGGCTATTTGAAACTGTTGGTTCAAGGATTAATAACACGTGTTATCAAAAGGTAAGAGGTTGTGGTAAAATTCGTTGTTTTCTTCAAGTTCCATGGTCGGAACTGCTCTAGCTAAATACAGCGAATACATCCTGTATTCACTTCCTTTTCCTGTGTCTTCCACCTCTTTCTCCTTCCTTGGCCACTTCCAGTGACCTATCTGTTCCTTCACTTCTCTGGTAAAGTAACACACGTCCAATGTCACAATAGTCACAACAGAAACAATAGGTAAAAAACAAAAAGTAGCTGTAAAGTCTAAGATACATCTGTGCTTTCGGAGAAATAGCTATACCTCAAGCCCCCATGGATGACTCCAGCAGGGACGGCAACGCTCATTAGACTCATGATGTTGATGTTCACGCGTCAATTGGCATCTGTGGAAGTGAAATGAGGGATTGACAATGACAAACAAGAGCTTTCCTTTTCAGCTGCAAGCCATTACACATTACACACCCAATTAGACGAGCACAGGATGCGGCCACCTGGAGCGGCCACCCTGCACCCTGCAGCCACAAAACAATGACATACTACATTATATATATTAACAGCTCATGGTCCATATACGAAGCAAAAAAATACATCATCATTATCATTATTATTATTATTAGGCTAATAGAAGCTATCTAGCTTATCTAGCTCTAACTATGTATATTATAGGGGAAAAACAAAGAAAACCCTATATTTGGGTTGGCCGCGGTGGGTCCAGGTCGGGCATCGTGGGCCTGGTACGCTGCTGTGAGGTAGCTGATTCGGCCCGTGTCTAGTAGCCATCGTGCTAGTCGCGCGGCGCTGTCGGGCGAGTCGTGCCTGTCCCGCGGCCGCGATAAGGTCCGAGGAGTCCTGGGTTTCGCGGCCGAAGAAATCCTAGCTCGGGTGGTGGGTGTTGAAGTCGCCGACGATAACGTGTGGGGTGTTAGTGGGGAGATTGTTGAAGAGGGTAATTACGTCGAGGACAGAGATGGCTCCGGATCGGTACAGGTTCGTGATCGAGACGGAGCCGAAGTGGATAGTGGTTGAGAATGCTGTGGATAACGAGCTCCAGGAGTGTATAGGGTGGCGTTTGTGTATGTATGTGGCTGTACCATTGTCAGTGAAAACGACGTTGTAGTTCAAAAGGGCCGACGCGGGGATGTGACTGGTCCGGGTCGGCTCCTGGAGAGCGACGATGTCGAAGGCCTCAGGGCAATAGAGTGCGATGTCGATATTGGCTGGGCTGTTCTGTGTATTCCAGCTAAGAATACTAAGCATCTAGTTAGTCGGGCATGGTTATGTCGGTCGTCGGGCCTGGGGTGACTGCTGGCTCTGGGGGAGGCGCCATAGGATTCTTCTGGGTGCCCCCCGGGGCCTGGGAGGACCCGAACGGCGGGTTGGGGGTGTCCGGGCAAAAGTTGATCTTGTTGGTCTGGGGGGGGGGGAAGGGATTTGCGTGGTCGACCACGTTGTCGCTTGCGGTCTGGGCCCGGCGTGTCGTCCGGGTGCATATAGATAACGGTTGGTGGTGGTGGTGGCGGTAGGTTGGCTACGGGTGCGTCCTGGAACCGGCGCGGGCGCGTGCTGTAGGCGGCACGCGCTCGCTCCCATTCCCGATCGGCGACACGACAGGATCGTGCCCAAGCCGGGTGGTCCTTATTGCAATTCGGGCACTTCGGTGCCGTGGAGGGGCAGGGAAGGGACCGCTTTGTACCCTCGACGAAGCCGTGGTGGTCCCCAGAGCAGGAGCCGCAGATCGCAGGTTTGGCGCACTGGCGAGATTGGTGGCCGAACTGAAAGTAGTTGTAGCACTGGAGGGGCCGGGCCGCAGCCGTGTAGGGCTCGTAGTCGAAGAGCTGGCCGTCGATACCAAAGCCTCGGTCGCAGAGCTTATTGGCGGTCTCTATGTCTGTTACATACATGATGAAACTGCGCTTGGTGGCTCCGGGTCGGGCCCGGGCAGGGATCACCCTTTGGAAGGAAATAACGTTCTGCGCAGCTACGCCGTGGATATCGAAATCGGGATTGATGACCGCGGGCGGTACGCCTCTTACGATGACAGCGTGTTCAGTTCGGAGCCGAGTCGCTCCCGTGCCGAATACATGTAGCAGCCAAGCCTCGTCGATCTGGGAACTAACAGCTGCGGCCGCGAAAGTGAGGCGTACGTCGCCAGAAGGGAGTGTTCGGGCAGCTATTACCGTGTTATTTCGAAGCACTGAGTTGGCGCGCTGGATAGTATCGTGGCTGGACCGGCGCCGGGTCGCCTCCAGGCAGTTCGCAACGCGGACGGTGACTTCATAAGGTTCGGCTTTGTTTAGGGCTTTAGTATTAGTCTTGTCGGTAGTAGATGGCTTGGTGGTGGAGGCGACTTGGGCCCAGGTCGGTTGGGATTTGGACTGGAGGAGGGTTTCCTTAACGACCTCCCGGATGACATCCCGGGTAAAGGTCGGGTCCGCCGTGGCCCCGTGTAGGGGGTGATAGTCGAGGGAACCTAGTGATGTCCTGGCGAAGGTGTCGATAGCGTCTACCGCTTCGGGCTTATTGGTGTCTCCTACCAGCCGGAGCAGTTTCGTTTTAAGAGTAGATATATAGGAAAGAACCTTTTCCTTCGTCGGGTCTGTTGCGGCTTCGGCGCGCGCCCGTGCCTTCTTCGGGGAGTTTCCCTGGGAGGCTCGTTTTGTTGGCGAAAAGACCGATTGACTCAACGCTCCTGCCGCGGAGCCTGCGCGGCTACGTGGAGGGCCCATAGAGCTATATTGCTATGTTATCGATAATATAAAGGGTCGTTTAGCAATTTTAGTAAACAATGAAGCAAGCAATAGTCGATTTCAGGAATCTTCAAAGTCGATGATTGCTTAAAATACATATATATTTTATTTCAATCTGAATTATTTTGTAAAAATATTAGACATACCTGCTTATGTGATGCGATGTATATAACTTACAAGGTGCTGGCTCTGTAGCCTCTTCCACCAACGGCTTAGCTTCGCACTCTACAGTAAGACTCCCGGCATCACCATGCATAACCTTACCTCATTAGTTTCACCATCTTGAAATCGCCTCACCTCACATTACGTCACTGCCCATCTTTTCACATCAATCCCGCGGCATCATGTCCCATGACGATGGTGATGTCGTTCCAGAAGCAGACCAGCTCTGCCTCGATATCCTCGCTGGCACTGCCGTGCCCACCGCTTCACAATGCACCAAGACCAAGGGCTATAATGAGCTTAATCCAACCCACCTCTGTTTCATTTCCTCTGTCCGGCGCCGCCTCGAATATGGCCCGCGGCCTGATGTGGTCTTGCTGTGCACTTCGCCAGGCACCGACCCCGCGCTGGCACGAGCTTACTATGCCCGTCTCATTATGAGCAACACCGTACCCGATATCCCTGAAGCCAGTTTCCCCTCGGCGCCTCCATACAGCATTTGTTATCCAGATATCGCTTCTGAAGACACCTATCGTGCCGTGGCGAAGCGGTACCCGGGTCTTCGATACCAGGTGGGCAGGGCGTGTGCGGTTGCGGGATATGCCACGCTCTATGAAGAGCTAGATCTACTTCCTGATGTTTAAATTGCGGAGGAGGCGCGAGCAGCCGCATCTTCTTTGGGTTCAGATTTATCTACCCTAACAACTGCGTATCCCACCTCCTCAGACATTATCCTCAAGGCCATCATGCGCCAACCTACGCGCTACCGTGTAATGGACGACTACACGGCCAGCATCTTCCCATCGCCGCAGCCCGGTGCATTCATTAATAACGATACAGCACTCTTCAAATCTCTATCATTCCGCACTGACTTTCGAGAGGCGGACAGGAGCTTTCAGACTCAGCTATTGGAACATTGCCGAGGACTGGTCCGTCGGCCCGGAGGCATCTGGCTCACTCGAAGATGCGGAAGGCGGAAGCGATATCCTACGTGGTGAAGAAAACGCAACCTTATTATATATGCCTCTTGGGGATCTCCCTGCACGCATCAACAAGAACACCCTCATGGCGTGTATTAAGCTGGTGGTGAACTACGCAGTCTAAAACAGGTAAGGATAAATATTGTAAAGAAGCTAGAGTATATGTAAAGGAAAGACTATGCTACTTCTACGCTCTAGATCCATTTCATAGCTTATATGGCCATAAAATATTAGCAACTTTTTTTAATTGTTACAATTATTGTAGCTTGCTTGACAGAAAGTTACCATGCAACAGCATCTTAGTTCGTAGGGCCGGTGTAACTGATCTTGACCGAGTTGCTGGTGAGGGCAGAGGTTGTGCAAAGCGCCTTCGTGCCGGGCTCCATGATCCATCTTTCAGAACCAGTCAGACCATAGTTAGCACCGCTGGCGTCCGAAGCATGAGCCTTGGTGAAGCTGAAGGTAGAGAAGGGGGCGAATGTGTTGGGGTCGCCGCCAGAGTTATCCTGGATCCATTCAGCAGTCGACTGGCAAAGCTGGGAACCAGAAGGAGCTTCCATATCGTAAGAAAAGTCCTTACCAGTGGAAAGATTTTTCATGTAGCTATTAAAAAAAAGTACTGTTAGTAACATAGTTAAAGAGAAAGATGGCTCCGTAGAGAGGAACTAGCGACTCACACGTTGCCGGTGGTAGTCGAGGTGGCCGTCACTTTGACATAGACCGAGTCACCGGGGTTCACTGCAAAAAGCTCAGTATCACTGTTAATACATATAAGTTAAGCATTACTTACCAGCCGGCTCAGTAAGCAACCAAGAGCCCCTAGGGTAGAACTCATACCAGAAACCATATGCCGGCTGATTGTTTGTCAACTGTACGCCCGGAGGCTTTAGTTAGCTGGAGGTTCTCATGGGACTTTAATACATGGGAGTGAACAAACCGTGTAGTAGGTACCAGCCTGGAGAATGGTTTGGCAGTTGGAAGAGGCACCGTCAAATCCAACCCACTGATAGTTATAAATAGGCTGGTTGGCATAGTTGGTTTTGGTGGGAGTGGACTTTGGCATGACCCAGGTGGCATCAACTTCAGTAAAGTTGCTTCCGCTGAGGACTTGGCCACACCAATTGTTGGAGTATCGATCTCTCTTGTGAAGAATTCGTCCCTCAGCCATACCCGAGGGAGTAGCGGCAGCCAGAGCGGCGAACAGGGAGGGGATGATAGTAGAGAAGTGCATTTTGGTGTGGAGGTGGAATGAGAGAGTAGAAGAATGAATAAATGGCTTTCGCTGCAGAGCTACTGAGATTATTTTCCAGAACCGGCAGAAAACTCATAGGACTTTATAGTTTTCCATGACCTCTATGATACTAAGAGCTGCTTGATCTCCGTTGTCGCACCCACGATGTCGTTGCTTCAACATCGCATAGCCAAGGAAGGACTAGCCGGCTTCCTTGTACAGAAATAGCATCCGTATTCCGATTATAGCCGCCAAGAAAGGCTAAGGTTAGCGCCATGACATACCCGACACTGCCCTGAATGTGAAGCACCTAGGTGTAGGTGGGGAAGCGGGGCTCTTGGGCCATCCGATGCGCGGAGATAATAGGGGATATGTTTTGTCCCAAAGAAGTAGGTGGCAATGTACTTGGTCACTGGGGTCGCCAATAATACGGGCCGAGTATGACAGTCTGGGGCAACTGCCGACATTATAGGAGAATAACAACTTACTGCCGCTTCTGTAAAGGCATCGTCGGATCACCCACCTAGTCGACGATTACAACTTGCCCAAGGTGGTTAGTCCGCGACCGAAAAAGAAGGTTAACACTAGGGGGGCGTTGTTTGTAGTTAGTACTGCGTAGTGCTAAGCTGAAATAGACCCTGGGGATGATCGCCGTCCTGGCTCCACCACACTCAACGCCGATAGGAGCCGCGCACCAATGAATCTGGTGCAATGGGGGACTGTGGCTTCTAGAAGAGGCAAAGGGTAGACCTGTAGCAGCCATGGGCTGCGAATTTCCACTTTCGGCATCCGCTAAACTACAAGCAGTTTGCTCGTCGCTTTCGCTCTCACAGCTACCAAGTACCGAGTGCGTGACCAGCAATCATGGCAATCCGAGCAATCACGAAGAACTGGACTTGTATATAAGTAGATAGTTACAGTAGATACCAGTAGTCCTAAGACAGGTCTTCAATGATCAATCTAAGCAATTACACTTGTTAGTTGAGGATAAGTCCTTAATGACCGCTTAACAAGATCTTTGTTACTACTGTTGACAGGCGTGGTCCACTTACAACATGGTTAACTATAGTTATAAGAGTAGCTGTAATAAAAGTATTGCTAACGTGGTTCACGAGTATGCGCCGCTCACTCGTGAAGTTTTGATAGCGGCATGATGGGAAAATGATAACATTGATGCAATATGGGTTTCGAGCGGGAATACCACTTCGTCCATCTCCATGTTGATGTGGGCGTTGTGGGCAGTGGATAGCGGCGTGCGTATCCAATTGGTACATTATTTTACAGTGGAAATTTTCTCCACACTATTTAGTGGCTTATTAAACAAACTGTGAGAAATAAGCGTTTCACAGGTGTCTGCGGGAGTGCTGAATGCCGTCCGATGTCGGCCGCAAGTACCATACGCTGTTTAAACAGCAGTCGGCATCGTGACTGTCGAATGTAGTAAAAGGACCCTAGAACACAGAGCATCTACCGAAATGAGGCTGGACAGGGCTTCTTGTCAGCACGTTCAGCTGTTGTGACAGCGTTACCGTTGTAGTCCACAGAACGTGTTAATACGACGTTGACGCTAGTGTCGGCCAACTCTGACCCTCTTTTGTGGGGTTCTTCACGCGGCTGCCATTGGACCAGAAAACAGAACAATGCTTATCAAGTTGGAGCAAACTAGGGGTAAAGACAAGCTGCCGCGGAGATCACTCAAGCTGGCCACTGATGGACTATGCTTAAGGTTGTAAGTGGCCCCCTATGTGGAGGCGTCTACTGTTGCTACTGTACGTTATCTGGCTGGAGGGCCAAGATAGCTGTTCACTGGTGGTCAACGGGGTCCCTACGACATCAACGTTGATTTGCACCCTCTTGACTCGTGCGTGTTTGAGAAGTGCCTTGTTGTTCGACTTAGTCTTGATGTCTGCCAACGTATACCATCGCCTTAATTTCATCTTTGTAGTTGTATGTTCACGACAACAAAATCGCTGCGCCGTGGTAAGATGCAGATGCCACGGCCAGTTGGCTGCGCAGCCCGCTGGAGTGCCAGGCGCGTGATCTGGCCGACAGTATGCGCGCTCAGGATAAGCTTACAATCTTATCATATGACGGACAGTTGCTAGCGTCCTCCTGCTTCTGGAAGGTCGCAGCTCGGCGTGGCACAACCGAAGCTCGCTTGAGAGTCGTGGCAGCAGGGCATTTGGACGGCAATAAGCGGAGTCCAGAGAAGCTTGCGCGCGCTGAGAGCCTAGATGGAGAACGAGGGGGGTGTTCTCAGAGCGGACTAGGCTTCGGGGTAGCCGCGCAAGAAGGTTTACTACGACGTAATGGGAAGTTGAGGAAGGGGGCTGGATATGGGAAAGAGGAGAGAAGAGAGGAATTGGAGTTTGTAGATGGTTGATATACAGGGTGAAAAGAGCGTAAATAAGAAGGGACAGGGGATAGAAGGGGACGTTTCAAGGTTAACATGCAATCCAATATTCGCTGGAATTGCGCAATTCTAACAAGGGCTACCAGCAGTTTGGCCGGCCTCGCCCCCACAGCAACCTATCAACGAAGCCGGAAAAGGGTGTCATCAAGCAAAAGTGTGGGGATTGGTGGTGATGGCAGCTAGTCCAATAGACAAGCGTGTCCGGGGCAGGAGAAGTCAAGTGTATAAGAACCATCCCCGTCTCTCTTATGTTTGGCCGCGAATAGTATCATCCAGTAGCCTCTTACACACACACCCGCCACCACACACAATGCACGCTGCCTTGCTCACCTTTGCCAGTCTGGCTGCTTCAGCTATAGCCGTTATCCCTCCTACCAAGATGGGGTGTCTGACTACGCCGCCTAGCACCATTCAGAAGGAAGTTCACCAGAACCTTGCATTGATGGAAGCTGCTGCGGCCAGCTCCGTCAATGCTCTGGTGGCCCGGGCCACCGTCTACGTCCCGACGTATGTGCACGTTGTGTCTGCCTCGAACCAGGCCAGCGATGGTTACCTGAGCGTAAGTTACCTTGTGTTATGGCCCCTTATACGACCGTTGTACAATATGTGATTGTAGCCAACTGTCTGTAGTCCTCTACCATCACCAAGCAAATGGAGATGCTTAACCAGTACTTCCAAGGTACCGGATTCCAATTCACCCTCGAGAATACCGACTGGAACGTCAACTCCAACTGGGCCTATAACAACGACGAGTACGGCATGAAGAAGACTCTGCGCAAGGGAGACTATCGATCCCTCAATCTCTACTACATCTCGGACATTGGCAATGGTAACACTGGTTTCTGCAAGTACCCAGTGACAACCTCCACTGGCAGCGACGACTTTTACTACGACGGCTGCGTCATGAGCGCGTGGACCGCGCCAGGTGGCGTCTCTCCTAGCGGCAGCACCATCTACAGCACAGGCAAGATCACCGTCCACGAGGTCGGCCACTGGAGCAACTTGATCCACACGTTTGAAGGCAACGACTGCAACGGCTACGGTGATTATGTTGATGATACGCCTGCTGAGGCCAGCGCTGCTTATGGCTGCCAGACGTCCAGAGATAGCTGCCCGGACCTACCAGGCAACGACCCCGTCACTAACCATATGGACTATTCTGACGAGTGAGTTTCTTTTTCCCTCCTGGTAAAGAAATAATGATGACAACTTGCTGACTGTCTTTAAAATAGTAACTGCAAAACCCAGTTTACACCAGGTCAGATTGACCGCATGGTTTCAAGCTACAACTATTACCGCCTCAATTCACAGTAGGCGATTGGAGGTGGGCATATGAGTAGTTTTGACACATAGTGTCATGTTAAAGTGTTGAAGCATTGAAGCGTTAGGAGCAAGAATCATTTGTCTGTAACTGTTGTGACTATTGTGACATTGGACGTGTGTTACTTTACCAGAGAAGTGAAGGAACAGTTAAGTCACTGGAAGTGGCCAAGGAAGGAGAAAGAAGTGGAAGACACAGGAAAAGGAAGTGAATACAGGATGTATTCGGTGTATTTAGCTAGAGCAATTCCGACCATGGAACTTGAAGAAAACAACAACGAATTTTACCACAACCTCTTACCTTTTGATAACACGTGTTATTGACCCTTGAACCAACACTATCCTTGGGCTGCCTATGAATCAGAATTTCGGGTATTCATATGCGCAAGATGTTCTGGGTGATGCTTCCCACGAGTTTGCCGCAACAGCTTCTCGGAAATTCTACGGCCTGCAATAAACAGTCTGCAACAAGTTAATGGTATTGAGGACGAGTTAGCAAGCTACTTATCACGCATATCCTATAAAACTCGCCTCTTCTTTACCAATGAAGGCTATATAGGTACAGCACCAGCGTGTGTAGAAGTTGGTGATGAAGTTATAGTATCCAATCATTGTCGGGTACCATTGCTTCTACATAAGCATGGATCAATTTATCGGTTTGTTGGGCCATGCTTTGTACTTGGTATTATGAATGGTGAGCAATTTCAAACAAGTCAAGAGCTTGAAGAATTTACAATCTGCTAGCAATTGTTACGCGTAAAGGGGGCATAAAACAGGAAATTGTAACAACATTGGCTAAGTATATTCACAATTATCTATGCAACTGTTACGAGCAGCCGCAAGCAGAGAGAGCAAGAGCAAGCGAATGACTAGCTTAGCTTACTAGAGCACGTCGATTCTCAGATGTGATATAGTTTAATTAGTTATGGCTCTTTTTAGATGCCTACACGAATACATCACGGTACATCAATTGAATTCACATTGTCCTCCCTGTTAATGGATACAACCTAGTGCGCTGATTGCCATCCATCAGCCCTGGGCTAATTGGCAGAGATGTGACGAATACCCTTTTTAACGTCACCAAATACGGCGCAATATTGCAAATATGAGGCTAGTCAAAATTAACTATTACAACAAATAGCGGAAGTGGCTCCGGAAACTGGGGCTCCGGGATCAAAAAAAGGAGGATCGCACCACCTTTGCCTTATCTCCATCATTTGATTTTGTTTGTTAAGTTTTAAGGGTGCCATATGGGGTTAGGAAGAGAATGAGACATGTCGCAAGGCTGCGTTTGCGTTTTTGGGTCCAAGTGGATGAGTCCGCAGGTATCCAACAGCGCTCAGTCACTATGTGTTACATAAAACAAGAGAACAGATGTTCGATAGTCGAGTTAAACTGAATCGTACCCTAGGCTTCAAATTTTGAAACCGCCATGTTTTCAAATATGCGGTTCATCCAATAGCGTGTTTGAGGGTCCAATAGGAATGCGTCAAACGACAGTTTACATGTGAGGGTTGAAACCTTATCGCAGACATGTAATTAATCGCCGTGATTAATTGAAACTGAATCCGGCCGCCAGATTCATAATCTGAATCGTTCCTCTCCAGGATTAATTAGGTTTCAATGATTAATTAAAGTGGAGAGGCACCTCAGATAAGATATATATTATTTGCTGGCTTTTTACGTTACCCCTTGCTGGTGTTCTTGGCCGACACTTCCAATTGGTAACTCTTCGGCCTTTTCTTGGTGGCTGGAACCAACGCAGCAGACTTCGTACCCTTCCCTCTACCGGCTCGCTATCAATATTTTTTCGATACCTGCAATGTCAGCAGAGGCGGAGCGAGTATTTAGCGGAGCGCGGCGGACAATCTCTTGGAACAGGAGCCGGCTATCTGCGCAGGTGGTGGAGTACACGGAGTGCTTAAAACACTGGACCAAGAATGGGCTTCTGGATCGGTCGTGGGTGACACCAGATATCATGGATGCGAATTTAGCTGATACAGAAGCCGAAGTGTAATCTGAGTGGAAAGAAGGCTAATACGACGCTTTCGGAATGGCCGTTTAGGGATGGTTTACTTCTTAAAGATAATTGAATCGCTGAATCCGATAATTAATCTGAATCCTCTGTTGGATTCAAATTAATCGGATTAATTACATGTCTGATATAGTCGCTATCTACTCTCTTAACGGGGCTGACTAGAGGTATGGCTACGCAGGCGATACAGCTATGCTATTTATAGGCAAGACACTGGAAGAAACCTCCCGTAGAGCAGCGGAGGCTATCGCCTCCATGGAAGACTAGAGCCGTACTTCAGCTATTACCTTCGACCCCTCCAAGACCGAGATCATGCATTTCTCTCGCAAGAACAACCAGGGGTCACCATCCGTCACCCACGGGACTAAGACTATCATAGCAGCGACATCCATACGCTGGCTCGGAGTCCTCTAGACAGGAAACTCACATTCCGAGACCAGGTTATGTTCTGGAAGCAAAAGGCTGCTCGTATCGCCGGTCTTCTTCGCAGCTTGAGTAATACTATCTCTGGTATAAACCCAGCTGCGGTCAGACACGCGGTTAATACCGCCATTATCCCTGTGATCCTACATGGGATCGAGACTTGGCTTAACGACGACCCCCCTCTATCTGGAAGAGGTACAATACACCAGATCCCTCGGGGCAGACTCGATCTAATCTAGCTATGCCTTAATATTGCTTGTAGAGCAGTTCTACCTGTTTGGAAGACTACCCCAACTACCTACCTATGGAAGGAAGCGGGCATCCCTCCTGCTAGCGAACTAGTGAAGGCAGCCCGTTCTCGTATCTCCCTCCGGACCGCTACACTAGATGAACAACACCCTCTTCGGGTCCGACTTGATGACCTCAACCGACGCCTATCCCTCGAACAGCTCCCGGCGGCCAGCACTATAGTTGCGCGGAGATATGTCCGACTCTTACGAATCGCACGGCTACACGAGGATATCACGAGCTCCTAATTAATTCCAGACTGTTTTAACACTCGGCCGTAGTTAGAGGTATTGGAGGCACGGCCCCTATGTCGTCCAGGTCTGAATTACTCGACTTCCAGGCGATCGGCGATAGACTACCTGGCAGAGTGACTGTTAGATGGACACCTGGACACAAAGACATACCTGGTAACAAGGCAGCAGACGGCCTCGCCAAGAAAGGCGCTGCGAAGCCCCTCCGCGAGCTCCCCCCCTCTATCGCGCAACGCAAACGGGAGGTAAAAGGCCTACTACTCAACCCGTACAAGGATTAAAAGCCACACGTCTTATGCTACTCTATAGCGCTAGATAGACGTAAATATACTACTACTACTATAGCTACAAATGTGAACACTCTAGCAGATCCTATAATATTCAGTGGATAATCACTTGCTTCGTTTCGTAAAAGTCTTGTCCCAGGCGGGGGGGATTCAATGCAATGGCGCTGGAATTCGGAAAATACACCCAAACTAGTCCAGATTAGGTACTGAGCAAGGACGATGAAGTCCAATATTTACCCACCACCTATGACTATGAAGAACGTGTGCCATTTATTAATTGGGTATAGGACGGATTTGTTAATTGCACTTATGCACAATCGCAGATCATGATTTAGATCCTCCCCCAGCTATTGAATATTTATATTACAGATACAATAAATTGCCATGGGCACGATCCCGTTGAGCAAAACTCTAGCTGCAACCCCCACCTCGAGGTGCTAAAGCACACTTGAACCGCGCAAGAAAAGACATGCCTCGCTGAACTCGCCTTAGCAGGGCACCTTTTAAACAAAAGAGCCTACAGAGGTACAGCAGAGGCTTAACTAAAGTATAATTTGAAAGCACCTATTCCCTTTCTCTTTTTTTTTTCGTCCTTTTTCTTCGTACATTTATCGCACCTATTCCGCACCTTGGTCGCACTTTGTGCCCCCTTTGTGCCCCCTTTGTGCCTCAGTCTAGCCCTCTTCCCGAACAAGCACACAGGCCAGCTAATTTACCATAAAACGGCAGCAAGCAAGCATAGCCTTTTCGCAAATTTGTTGTGCCTGTAGCAATCTACTAGAGTGCGCCATACCAACGAGAGGCTTGCTGTGACCGCGAGGGTCTAGCCCGAGTAAGCTGTCTCGGCGCGTCCAGAGGATGACCGTTGCGCACGCATAAGTCAGCACCTTGTTGAGATTAGCGCAAGCCCTCCACTTACTCAGATTGCTGGTGACAGTGATGGGGGCGCTGAGAGTGGCAGCGCAAAGCTTGATTGTTTGTTTTGTTCGGCGGCCGACCCACCTCGCCGCCCGTTGACGACCCCACCTTTCTGTTTCGACCGTCGCGCTAGGGGAGATCATTGCGCTAGGGAGGACCAACCAGCCACGCCCCATCTTGTCCAAATACATATCCTGAGCCTGCTGGCAGGCAGTACATGTACCGACAACGGGTACGAACGTCGTTATTAATCAACAAAATTCCATTTTATTCCATTTATATTTAGCTCTAGTTTGATTATATTCGGTGCAGAGTCTTATTCAGAGAACAGGAATTTACATCACCTGTAGCCATTGCTGCTCCGACGTAACTGTTGAATTTGTGTTGTTAGTCCCTCCAGCGCCTATGTATTTTTTTTGACATTGATGTTAGCGTTAAAAAACTTGGTGTGGCAAAAAATTGTTTTCCACCCTCTGGCGGTTCATCCAGCGGGGCCAGGTGGTATCCCTGCGCGATGCTTCCTCCAAGTCGCACTGTGGTGGGTGGTGCAGCTGTACGATGTTGCCGTCGTTTAGGCGGAGATTTGTTTGCTTAACCTTGTACTGGAGCAGCGCAATAGACCGACCAAGAGAGCTACAATGCAGCTAGTCTTGGTCGTGCTCTCAACGCCCGGTAAAGTAACGTAGTTGACTCCGCAGTGCATGCAGTCGACTTCCTGGAGAGTAGCCAGCTCCCTGTAGTTCCAGCTTGCGGGCGCTACCGTCAATGACTTCGGCTGGGGCTCTCGTTGCTACCTTGATTATGTAGTTGCTGTAGAATCATCTAGCTGCTGTCGCCACCGACGCCGGGACACAAAGCCGTATTAGCATATACAGTTCCTTTGGCACAGAGGATTGAAGCGACGACGGTGACATTGCGGTTAGCCGAAGAGCTGTCGTCGCTACGAGTGCGAGCTTCTACGTCTACTCCTTTTCTTGCGGAAAACTAGGTTACCAATAGCTCTGGTAGAAACAACGGAGACCACCAAAAGAAGCCCAAAGGGGTTTTGAGGGTCCGCCGTGGTACAAAAACCACGTCCCTCCATTTTTGGTTTAGCGTCCAACTTTCACCAAGAGACAGCCGCGTACCTGAGGTCCTCCGACCCGGTCCCACAATTTCTGTTGCTTTTTTGTCGCCTTTTTTTTTTGGAGGGGGAGGGGAGGGGCATCAAACTCTCCCCGCACTTCTCCAACATTGCCAAAAAAAAAAAAATCCGCCTTGTGTATTAAACCCCCCCCTCAGCGTTCCACAGCAAGCCTTTAGCTTGCAATCCCCCCGAAAAGGGAATCGAGGTGGTGGCCTTGGTACTTTCTACTGTCTCTCTCCTGCGTGTTTTTTTTTTAATTGCAGCCAGCCACAGCACTAGATTTGGTAGAAGTGGCCGGGACTGTAATCCGTTTCTGTAACCAGCAGCAGCGTACGCCATCATATTAGTGGTAGGTAGAGCTGAACCTCTCCTGGGCAACGTTTGGACACGCTACATGGCAAATAGTGGTTGCAAATGAACAACGTCGAGGGGCAACCCGCTAAATTGGACAAGTGCTTTTGTATTTTTGGTGCTTGCGGTTTTGCTCGATGCATTTTGTCTACCATGCAGGTTATGCTCGTGAGATTAGCCTTGACCAAAAGCCATGTCATCGGCGTTTTTCACCAACGTCAGACGTCGAGCCATGAGCCAATGGCAGAGCCCTGACAAAAGCCGGCGGCCCTATCAGTCGCAGCTATGACGGCACCCGGAACACCTTAACTAGGAGGGACATCTGCGCTGGCCGAGCAATCTTAGGCGTGCGTCTCAGTTCATATGCACCCCCCAAAAAAGGGTTCCTTCATACCACCACCTGCGTGACCTATGTGTTGAAAACAGCCACCTCGAATTGTTCGGTACATGGAAGAATAGCGGCTAGAAAAAAAAGCGCACTGGTTGCTTCCGGGCGATACATACAATGTTACCTAGTCTAAATAGACCAAAGACGATCTTTTTGGACTTTTTCCTTGGCGTCTCATTCGTGACGGACGGGACGGCCCAGGGGCCCGTTGTCTGGCGCCAGTCGTCAAAGCCAGCCATGCAACGATTGGTGCTCAAACGTCATGGTCGATGAGCTCCGTTGCACAGTGCGTGCGTTTTTGGGTTAATCTCTAGCCGGGACGCTGAACTCCAAAAATTTGGCGCCTCTTTTGACCCTCACCACCTCTACCTCTGGGCACAAGGCACAGACTTAAAAACTGCAGCTTCCGCCCTCCCCACAATGTTGTGCAAGGCAACACAACAGGTTCCAAGAACCCGAATCGCTCATTCGCCCCTTTTTGTTCCTTTCTTTGATCCTTTCCTACATTCTACCTTGAAATAACGTACGACTTGCTGCGACGCTATGAACCGGTTTGCTGCCGACACATTCCTTTCCCCCAGTGGCCCACGCACACCACTCGGTCAGTCTCCCTCAACAAGCAACGCCGAGTCCGCGTGTCACACACCGTCATCCTGGGCGGCCGACTCCTCTCTCTACACTGCACCATCCAACCAACCATCGCTTATTCAACCTAATAAAACACAAGAAATCAGTCCGGGCACAAGCATCAGCACCTTTCAAGCCCCCCCAAATCTTCATCGTGCTCCCACTTTCCCCACGTCTGCCCCGCGACAAAACACACCTCAATCGCCAACCAAGAAAGACTGGGATCGTCTAAAACCCGAGATTATTTCGCTCTACCGAGATCATGGCAAATCGCCCAGCGCTATAAGAGCAATATTGATCAGAGACCACGCCATTGATGCAAGGTAGCTGAATCCTACACGCCTCCTTCTCCATTTGTCCCACTAACGCACAACAGTCCTCGGCAAATAAGCTACCGTCTTCAAAAGTGTTGGAATATCCCGCTAAATACAAAGACAAACAAGCATTCCAGCGCGGTGCCGCACTCGCTCCGACAAACAGCACAAGGCAATGAGGCAGCCATTTCCCTGGGCGGGAAGCTTGTCCCAGTGGAAAGAACCAACAGCCTCCAGAGTAGCACAGGTGGCTGCATGACGAGCAACAGCCTTCCGGGTAAGATTCATGATACACTCCTCTATCAACTACGCTGACCACCACTGGTTTCAACTCCCTCAGGCATCACCAATGATACTCCTTCCATGTCTGTCGTTGGAATTGCATCGGAGCAGGAGCAGCAAACGACGCAGAGCTCATGTCCTGATCCACTACATCCCAATGCGTCATGGATACTATCAGAATTCGAAGGCACTTTTGACGAGCAGTTACTGGCTGCAACTCACATCCCATACACTTCACAGCCGCCCATGTCTGAGCCATTCACATCAATGTATAACTTCCCCCCTGGCATGACTGCCAACGGCACCTCGGATGCAACAGAAGCACAAGACCACTATGGCCTTGGTGCTAGCTCGAGCATCGATAGTATTGAGGAAAAAAACTTCAAAGCTAAATTCCCTTCGGACGAGCTGCGCAAAGCAATCGATGCCGAGGACAACAACCGCTTTAAAGCTCTTGTGCGGCTTGTCATACAGGAAGACGAACAGCGCAATTATACCAAAAAGTTGGCGATGCTTGCACAAAAGGAGTTGACACCTCTTGTGCTTAGCATTATACAGTGCGGCAATGCTGGACTATTCAAATTCTTAGCCAACCGCGAAATGATTGACTTACAGCAGAGCAAGGACATATACTTCATGGTGGCTCTTGTTAATGGGCAGTATACAATGGTGCGCGACATTATCAAGCGCCATAGGCTCAATCTGCTAGATCTGGACAAAATTTTTCATCAGGCCCCTCACATTCGCAAGGCATATGATACGCAGGGCCGAGGGGCCGTGAATTTTGTCTTTGATCAGGTTTTTAAACTACATCTCAAATCTCCGAATAACGTGTCCGCCGTGCATATTGCTACAGCACTACTCCTCGACGAAAAGGTCTATGAGCTGGTCGCCCGTGGGTCAAAAATCAACGCGACAATGGCCAACAAGCAGACGGCGCTGCACATACTCTCTGTTCAAGACTTTAGCCAGCATTGTGAACGGGCCACTCGCATTGCCAAACTGCTCCTAGGTCACGGTTCAATTATCAACAACGTGGACGCAGCCGGGAATACTTGCTTACATACGGCAGCCTCACAATACTACTCCAGCTGGACACCGGCCTTTATTGAGATGCTTGTCCACTATGGAATTAATTTGAATGTACGTAACAACGCTAATCAAACGGCGTTGGAGTTAATGGCGCTCAACCTCCCGCCGGACAAGACGACGTTGAAACTGAGGCGACGTATTGCGCTTAAAGCAGCCGAGTCCCAGTGACAAGGTCTTTTTCTCCCTTTCTTCTTTGGGGAGTTCCAATTGTTTTTTTCTTTTTCTATTAATTTTACATTCTACATCGGGCGTGGGCATGGCTGTGAATCCGGCTGCCTGACTGGTCTCAAGAAAGCGGGAGTGTAGAGCGACAAGAGGATTAAAAAGCGACGATATGATGAGATACGGATTGTGACGGGAAACAGCATATACACACGACAGGGTTTTGTTTTTTTATACTAGACACTTTCTTTTTGTTTAAAATAGATTTCTTTCCATTGATTTCTTTTGATTAACTCATTTTCAAACGTCTTTTATACGCTACTCTGCTGCATTTGTACTTATAGCTAAAGCGGCTGAACATTCAAGCGCACTCACCTAAACACCACTGGCATATGCGTCCCGCAAAAACGAACAGTAACAAAAATATTCTAGTAGCCAATATTGCCTTTGGCTCTAATTTGAAAAAGGAGCTACTGTATCTTGGATACACCCATGGTTCTTAATATAATTTACTGCTTTTTGTGTAACGTGGTGCATCAAGCACCAGGCTGACGGCAGCTTTAGCTTTGGCTTCATCGACGAGTCCAAGTCTACTGGCAACATTATATACACTGATGTTGACTTATCTGATGGCTTCTGTATTATTATTTCTACTAGATATGCTATTGGTAACGGCAAATTCATCCCACTGCAATACAGCAGCATTGTCGACACCGGCGGCTCCGGCTTTGAGGTTCCTACCGAGGCTTACAACGCATGGAAGAGCCAGATCTCTGACAAGACCATCACTGCCAACACTGTCCTTCCTGACTTCTCTTTCGGCATTGGTAGCTCAGTCATTAGAGTTCCCGGTGCCAACCTCAAGGAGAAGAAGCCAGATGGTTCTTTCCGTCTTACCATTTACGATGGTGGCGACGCTACTGACTGGCTTTATATATATCGCTGTTGAAATTTTCCTCAAACTTTTCCCTCCCTGCGGCATTGCGCATTACCCAAACGCTCACGCTGCACTGTCCGCACGTAAAGTCGCCCCAGCCGTCGTCGTTGATGACGACGGTCGCCTCGGACCAACCCAAAATGTCCGTCCACTCCTCACCCGCGTGCATCTCGCCGACGTGCATGTTCTTGATGCCGGGCCCGGCGTTGCTGACCACGACGGCCATGCCGGCGGGCCGGTCGTGGGTGCCGTACCGAACCCAGCCCAGGCACGTGGCGAAGTCGAAGTAGTCGACTTGCTTGCCATACGCGTACAGCTTGCGAGCGAGCGCTAGACGCGGTAGCATGCCACCGCATGAAGGGGGGAATTCGTGCTCTCCCTTGATGCCGTACAGGTCGCCGTACCAGACGCACGGGTAGCCCTGTTCGCGCAGCAGAATGAGTGAGTAGGCGATGGGCTTGAACCAGTCTGCGATGGGGGCCTCGAGCGCCTGGTACGGCTGCGTGTCGTGGTTCATGACGAGCGTCACGGCGTTGATCGGCCTGCTCTGCACGAGCGTGTTTTCGAACACCTGGCGCAGGTCGGCAGCCTCGGCCTGGCTGATGGCGCTGAAGTTGTGCACGAGTGGCGCATCGAAGAGCGAGAACTTCTGGTCCATGTGGTCGAGGTAGTTGTTCATGTCCTCGAGGCTGTCCTTCCAGAACTCGCCGACAAAGAACCATCCACTGCCGTGCATCTCATCCATCTGCTGCACAAACTTCTTCAGAAAGTTGGCGCTAAAGTGCTTGATCGCGTCGAAACGAATACCCTTGAGCGGAAGCGTGTTCGTGATCCATTTCCCCCACGCGAGAACGTCCGACACGACTTCCGGATGGTCATAATCCAGGTCAGATCCCATGAGAAAGTCGAAGTTGCCCTTCTCGCCGTCCACGTCCGGCACAGCAGCCCAGAGACCGTCAGACTTTTCGCCTTGAATTTTGAAAATGGCTGTCTTGTCGTCAACGGCGTTGTAGTCGACGCCGCTGAAGTGGTACCAGTGGTACTTTTGCTTGCTATACGCGTTGTCTCTGGCTTTGTAGTCGAACCCGACCCAGGCGTCGATCTCGTACTGATCGCTGACAACCTTGTTTCGGTCCTCCTCGTCAACCTCGACAGCCTGGCACCTTTCTTTGTGATCGGCTCCAAAGCGATGGTTCAAGACAGCGTCCCAGTAAATGCCAACGCCGTGATCATTGGCCGTCTTGCACAGCGCCACCAGCTCCTCCCTGGTGCCCCATTTGGTGCCAACGGTGCCTTTTTGATCAAACTCGCCGATGTCGTAGAGATCGTAGATGTCGTAGCCATTGCCCTCTTTGCTGGAGCCTTTGCATCCAGGAGGCACCCAGATGTTGTCGATGCCCCATGCCTTGAGCTGAGGGACGTGGTCCTTTAGGCGTTTCCAGTGCTTCTGGTCCGCCGGGACGTACCACTCGAAGCCCTGCATCATCGTCATGTTCTCCGGCGTCGCATCTTGCTGCGCCATGATATCACGCTTTCAGTTCTCGGAACTGCTCAAAGATTATTTACGCAATTAGATAATGATACGGCACAGCCCGCGGGGGAACTTACTAATAAAAATCAAGCAGCCCCTCCGCCTCTCACAATCGACAATGACGACATTGATTACGGCGTTGTCCCACGTGGGCCCATCAGCGTGCAACGGCGCCGTTTCTGATAACAAGCAGATGGGCCGACAATCTAGAAGAAACCTCATTCTTTGCTTTAGTCGTCTCCATTGTGACCTGATGCATGCTGCATATCTTTATATCTATGCTGGCTACTACGGTGTTATTGTTTTCAGCTCGTGACGCACTCGGAGCCAGTAGGCGGCCACAACATGGCACCGTTGCTACCATGATGCTCGCACTTGAGAGAGATTCACTAGGCATACCTCTAATACAGTATTGCATAAGCTATGTTGATGCATGGGTAATATGGACGGACTAGCGTTTCTTTGGCTACCCCCTGAATATCGACTGAGTGAGGTTGCTGTAAAATCAACAAATTTGGCGCTTGGTTATACATCAGGTCAAGTCATTGAGCCAGCTCAAGGCTAATTTCAGAAACAACTTTTATGCTTTAGTAAGGGCAGTCGAGCTCTTGAAGCACGTGGTTAGGATACAAGACATAATGCTAGCGGCGAGTAAGCCACATCGACTGGGTTGGGCTCACAACATGTGCTCGCGGAAGCTTACCAAAATGATGGCCAGTTCGAGAAGGCAATTACGGTCAATTGCAACTATCAGTAGGGGTACCATTAGCAGCACTTGCCTAACCAATGTAATTATATATCAATCGATTACGGAAGACTTGACGATGTGCTAGGCCATTAACAGCAAACCATAGCTTGCACAACAGCCCGCCTAATACCTCATGATGAGTTTAATTGGCTGACAACGGTTAAGGCTTAGAAAAATACCACGCCCTCATGGGCGTGCGTTTAGGAGCTAGGGCGAAATCAGACTTATACTGCTGAGACCGTCTTTTACGGCGGGTCATATTAAGATGCCATCTGAAACCACGCTTAAGACTAAATATGAATATTAATGGACTTACCGCCATCATAATTAACGGTTGAAAGTCCTCCGAAGTTGGAACCTAAATCTCCAAAATCGGAGGAATGGACCAGCAAATCCAGAGGAAGTCCAACCGTGGACAAGAACTGGACGGGATCCCGAATTCTCCTGTATCTATGGTCGTATGTACTAGTCGGTGCACTATTATAGATTATAGGTAATATTGAACTTCGATCGTTGGTTTATTTGGGTTGAGCTGCCTTTTGTGTTGGAGGCGCCGAGAATGCTTGAGATTCGAGTGTAATTGCCGGATACATTCTACCTCAAAATTTATTTAGAACCGAAATTACATAAATACAGCTCCATTGCGGTCTACAGTCTTTCTAAACTGTATTAACTGGCAGCAATAACCTCCCTGAACCACTTCTTGATGTTCTTTGTAGACTGACCGACCTCTCCAACAAGAGCTTCCAACAAGATGCCACTGTGCGGCTGGCCAACAACCTCGTCCAAGGCAACAATGACATCAGGGGCTTGCTTCTTCACAAGACCCGCCATGAAGCGCGCGTGATCAGCGAGCAGCTCGCGGTCGCCCGTCATGAAATAAATCTTAACCGTCACTTCTGCAAGCCTGCTGTAAACCGCAGGATCAGAGTCTAGCGGACGTGCCCATGGGTTATCAACCAACTCCAGCTTCTCTGTCTCCCCCTCTGACAGCATACCGACCGCCAATTTGCGAACAGGAGGCTCCGTGATCATGTCGTACTTTTCGTTCTCCTGAAACGACCTGGTGGTGCCGTTGGATCCGAGAGCAGGCGACATCGACACCACTCCCGCCAACGGCTCACCAAGGGTCACCCGCGGCACATCCGGGTGCGCCTTCAGCAGGTGGCCAACGAGCTGCATCGTTAGGTTACCGCCACCAGATTCCTCGCCGACAATGATATCCCGAGGAGCGAAACCTTGGCTGCGTATCTCGTTGAACGCGGCAACGACCTGGCTCAGTTGCGTGGGCATCCTGCCGCGCGGTACTAGCGTGTACTGCAGCAGCGCCACGGCGACCTCGACGCCCGTTTCGGCTCCAGTGGAGACAAAGCTCTCCCAGCAGAGATCCAGGTGGCCGGGCATCATGGGCATGACGTACCCTCCGCCGTGGTTGTACAGGACAACCTTCTTGGCGCGGCGCCTGTCCCCGAGCCAGAGGATGGCTGAATCCTTCCCAGTGGGGAGGAGTTGGATATCATGAATGGCTCTGCCCTGGAAGGCGCGCTTGCGGGACTTGGATGCGATCCAGCGTGTGTATGTAGTTCGTTTGGATGGGATAATGGCTTGCACCTCTTGCGGTTCAAGGAGCGTGAATGTAGTCTTGACGACGGCGCACACCAAACTGTACCGCAGGCCCATGCGTGCCAGCGCGGCAGCAGGAACCATACACAATATGTTGTAGGTCAGATATACTGGGACTAGGCGTGTCAGAGAAGAGAGACATTAGATATATGTCCCATTTTGCCCTTCAAGTGCTGCGTTGCGCCAGATGAGAGCTTACAGAGTACAAGAAGCTTGAACACAAGTTTTAATCGATCAAATATACTTAGAGACGGCGAGCTAGCAAAATGCGGTGCCTGTGGATATTAGTATTTGGGTTCTATTGTTACATTACGAAATTACTTGCCATTGTGACTAGGACTGCGTGGTAGGATGTTGACACTGCACACGCCGTTTGCGGGTTGGTCGAGCACTTAAAATGCAGAAGTTGCAGCAGTAGCCGAGGTTGGTTTGCCTGTATCGCTGCAAGCGTTTAAAGACCTCGGCAAATAGGTTCTTCCAAGATACTAAATCCGAGAATGTGTAATTCGAGTGTGGAGAGCGTCAGTTTGCATGGCGGGTGCCGCCGTCTACGGCTTGGGCAACGCTAGCTCGACGTTTGATGTTGTTCATTTCCTGGTCTAACCCTTTAAAGAGGCTAGAAATCCCAAATTCACAAGAAAAGATAAATCAAGCCCGTGTGACAGCACACCCAATCACGATGCCTAATATTGATTTACAGCAAACACTCCGCCGTCGCTAGAGCTCATGTCATTCTGCTAATGCTAGTGCCGTAGAAACAACCGAACCACTTGGACTAACAAAGTTACCAGCCATCACGACCATTCCATATCGGTAGTTATGTCACCCACCCAGACACTCCTCATTTCGCTCCAATACGACTGTCTCGGCCTCCATTGCGGCGAAGTGCCAGCTTTTGGAATAATGCTGTCAGCAGCCGTGACATAAGTCGAGTTCAGGTACATGAAAGGAACCGGCTTCATGTCCGACTTGCTCCGAGGCACCATGACCTTGTTTTTGAACTTGCATGCTCTGTTTATCAGACGACAAGCCATCTTAGCCGAGATGTCTGTACCTAGGGTCCAGCTCGCGTCGTAGTAACCCAGTATCGCGACGCAATTGGGTAAACCATTGAGCATGCATCCCTTCCAGACAAAGTTCTCACCAATAACGAATGGCTGCTCGTCAATCGTGATACGAATGTCGCCGCCAAAGCGCAATTTCAGCCCCGTGGCAGTGACGATGATGTCCGGTTGTAGTTCAGGCCCCGTACAGAGCTTGATGCCCGCCTCCGTCACCGTATCAATGTAACCTGTTATGATGGAAGTCTTTCCCTTGCGGAGCATTTCGTAAAAGTCCGAATCAGGTGTAAGACACAGGCTCTGGTCAAAGGGTTGATACCTTGGAGTAAAATTGGGCTTGAGGGACTCGTCCAGAGGGAGCTCGGTGCGCGTACGGGCAAGCAACAAAGCCCAACTTAGCGCCGGAAACGCGCGGCAGAAGCGCACAAAAGCGAGCATGAATATGATCCACTGCATCCGGATCACGCGAGATGCCAAGTCTGCTGGTAGGCATGCCTTGGTCACTACTTGCATGGCGCTCTCGCCTGGCACAGAGGCAATGTATGAAGGTGAGCGCTGCAGCATGGTGACGTGAGTGGCGCCTTGCCGCGCAAGCGACGGTACCAAAGTGATTGCTGTCGCCCCAGAGCCGATTACGACAACCGTTTTGTCCTCGATGTCTAGGTCCTTGGGCCAGAACTGAGGGTGAACAACGGTTCCTTGGAAGCTGTCAATGCCAGGAATGTTGGCCTGAAGCGGCGTGTCGTAGTCGTAGTACCCAGTAGCCAGGAGCATGAAGCGGCATTGAAGACGTTCCGTCTTGATACTGCCGTTTTCTCCGGCGCTGGAAGTGTTTGTCATGTCCACGGTCCATGTTTTGGTGTCAGAGGACCAATTCATGCTGTCCACCTGGCGGTTGAATTTGGTGTGCTTCTCCATGCCGAACTCTGACACTGCTTCCTTAAGATACTTAAGAATCTGTGCACCTGACGCAATGGATTTGCCCCGCCAGGGGCGCCATGGGAAGCTGTACGTGTACAGATCTGAATCCGAGCGAATGCCTGCATAGGTTCATGTTAGCAATTGTAGGTGGTTGTATCGCATTGCACGTACCAGGATATTTAAAGAGGCTCCAGGTGCCACCGATCTCATGGCGACCCTCAAGGACGCAGTATGATAATTGAGGACATCGCTCCTGCAAACGGTAGGCAGCACAAATACCGGCAATGCCTCCGCCAACTACAATGACGTCGTAATCATATGCCTTGCTCATGTTTTCAAACGTTACCAGTTATTTCTTTCATTCCTCTGTTTCCGACCCTTCTTCCAGCAGCATCTTTAAATCATCGCGCAGGACGTACCCGGATTATAGCCTCGGCACAATCCGGTTCCTAGGTTTCGATGGCGGCGGAGATAAGGCGGGTAGTGTGTACATTGTGCTACACTATCAATCGGCATGATATCTAGGGTCATTATAATGTTACACGCTCGGGCTTAAGTCTAATCTCCATGGTGGCAGGTGAATAAGAGGTGGAGAAATAGTTCATGGTGCGATGATGTGCGATGAGGGGAACATGCAACAGCCGGGCGACAACCGCGGCATACAATTCCGTCGCATCAGACACCAGCTTCGCCACCATTGCCGCGCAAGTTCTCGCGTTGCCTTACAAGACAAGTATAAGCCACGGCATTAGCCTGGTTGGAATAGCTGTATTATAGTCCACTCCATTCTTTTTTGAATATATCCAGTAACGTGTGCTATAATCGATACCTTTCATTCTTTTTCTATCCGCCCCAACACACTCCTACAATGACAACCTCTCACCCACTGGACTTAGAGACGGCCAAGCCAATTACGCTGAAATGCGGACTCAAACTCCCAAACCGCCTAGTCAAGGCATCCATGGCAGAGGGCTGGGCCGACCGTGACGCGCTGCCACATGCTGACCTTATAGAGACATACCGCCTCTGGGCGGACGGCGGATGGGGTCTCCTACTCACGGGCAACGTCCACGTCGATGCAGCCTACATGGGTACGCCCGACGACGTTGCTGTCAACGATGCGCTGAGCAGCCAAGAGCATGTCTCTTCGTGGTCGCAATGGGTCAAAGCTGCGAGCTCGCACGGCACCCCGACCATCATGCAGATCAACCATCCCGGAAGGCAGTCGACCATTGGTGCCGGCACGCGGGCATACATGGCAAAGACGGTAGCCCCCAGCGCCGTACCCATGGACCTGGGCCCGGGACTCATCGCCAGAAGTTCTAGCGCCATCGTGTTTGGCACACCGAGAGTCCTGACGGAGCCTGAAATCCGCGACATCGTCTCGCGCTTTGCCGCTACCGCGCGCATGGCACACCAAGCGGGCTTCGCCGGCGTTCAAGTCCACGCAGCGCACGGCTACCTTCTGGCGCAGTTTCTGTCTTCCAAGACAAACATGCGTACAGATGAATACGGCGGCTCCCCAAAAAAGCGCGCCAAGTTCGTCGTGGACATTGTCAAGGCCGTGCGCGGCGTGGTGCCCAAAGACTTCTGCGTCAGCATCAAAGTCAATAGCGTCGACCATCAAAGCCCTGGCGAGCTGAGTGACTGTATTGAGCAGATACGCGACATTGTTGATGCAGGCGTAGATTTCTTGGAGATCAGCGGCGGCAACTATGAAGACCCAAAGGTACGGCCATTCTCTCTAACGTATCCCCGTTTCCAAAATGTCTCTTTTTGGGCTGACAAACTGCAACGCAGAACATGATTTCCACAACAAACACTACCCAGGCTAAGGTATCTGCCAGCAGTGCCGCCAGAGAGGCCTTCTTCCTCGAGTTTGCAACGAAAATCCGGAAGACCTTCCCCGACACCCATCTCATGGTAACGGGTGGCTTCCGCAGCAGGCTAGGCCTTGAAGCTGCCGTAAAGTCTGGCGCCTGTGACTTGGCGGGTATTGCACGACCTGCCGTAGTAGATCCCAAGCTACCAAAGACAGTAGTTTTCAACGCCAGTATCGCTGACGAGGATGCCAGGTTGGCAACCAAGTCATTTTCGGCATCCTGGCTCGCATGGGGCCTCGGCATCAAGGCCCTTGCGGGTGGCACAGAAACGGTATGCAAATTTTACTCTTTCCATCGCATATTTTGCGGGTCTGCATACTGATACACTATTTCTTTTTAGCTCGGATATGTCTCGGAGATCCATAAGATGCTCAAGGTGGCTAGGAAGAAGCAGGAGCTAGCTTAGACGTAGACGGGGCTGACTCGGGATCAGCAGTAGCATAGAGGGGAGGTAGTGGGAATTCGGTAGAAATCTTTCCGTGCGAGAAATTTTACTCTTCGTCTTGCAAGTGACGAGCCTCGCCCAATGTGCTTGTGTACGGCCGAGGCTGTCTTAGAGTCGAGTCGCAAGTTCCCATGCTGACGACAGTGTAGCTTAAGAGGCAGGAGAGTATCCATAGTGGCACCCGCTAGTACTGATTGAGAGTTGTCAATCCCGAATTCCCGAAGCTGAATATTTCCCAGAACGTTCCGGCTGTTCAATCTAATGTGCCGAGGTATCGCAGGCAAACGCGGTGATGCGTTGCGCAGTCTATATTTCTTAAGTCCGGAGCCCCGCCCGCACGGAGACGGAGGCCGGCCTGACTTGTGGGACTCGCCGGGCTGCATGTCAGGAGCCACCCCGGCTCCGGCCCCAGCCCGCGACCTACCAGCGTATAAGAGTGCGTATCTTGGTCCCAAAGCATAAAAAAGCGACTATACAGTACAATTAATCCTTCCTCCACCCTCTAAACACTCTACAAACACCGCTATCTAGCATGTCCGTGAACAGCGCCGGTTCCGCCGCACCACGCGGGACGGACGAAAAGGTCGACTTGGACCTGATTATCATTGGCGCGGGAATTGCAGGCATCAACGCTGCTTACCGCTACCAGGAGGGTGCATCGGTCGGACGATCGTACACCGTCCTTGAGGCTCGCGAGTCGATAGGCGGCACGTGGGACTTATTCCGGTACCCAGGAATCAGGTCCGATTCCGACATCTTTACATTTGCCTTTGAATGGAATCCCTGGCCTCGCAAAGAGGCCCTGGCGAATGGAGCTGATATAAAACAATATTTGATCGACTCCACCACAAAGGCGGGCATCAACAGGCATATCCGGCTGGGCCATAAGGTTATATCCATAAGCTGGCAGTCGGAGTATTTGCGATGGCGAGTCGTGTCCAACGTATCCAGCAACGATAAGCCTACTGTGCTTTACAGCCAGTTCATCTACCTCGCCACGGGATACTACGACTACGAGGAACCCATGAAGGCGACGATCCCTGGCATCGATCAGTTCCAGGGCAAAGTGCTCCATCCGCAATTTTGGCCGGAGGACTACGACTATTCCGACGATAATGTCGTCGTGATTGGGAGCGGCGCGACGGCCGTCACCATCGTACCTTCGATGGCGGAAAAGGCCAAGCATGTCACCATGCTACAGCGCAGCCCGACGTACATCTTCCCGCTGCCGTCTCGCGGTGCGCTGTCCGTCACGCTCTTTACCCTGTTACCCTGGGCCCTCGCGTACTCGCTGCACCGCATCGGCTGGATCCTCCAAACCATCTTCATGATTGCCGCCTGCCGCGCATGGCCAAACCTGTCGCGCAGGTATATCCGTTGGGAAAACTCACGGCTTCTACCCGCCGAGGTGTCTTGGGACCCGCACTTCAACCCACGCTACAACCCGTGGGAGCAGCGCCTCTGCGCGTCCAAGGATGGTGACATATTCGCGGCGTTACGCGCCGGCAAGGCTAGCGTTGTAACCGACACCATCATGGCCGTCAGAAAGGACAGTATCCAGCTGACGTCGGGTGCAACGCTCTACCCGGATACCATCGTCACTGCTACGGGTTCAAAGCTGCTCTTTGCTGGTGGCATGACGATTGATGTGGATGGTAAAGCCGTTGATTACGCCAATGCCTTCCTCTGGCATGGTACAATGCTCCAAGATGTGCCGAATCTGTTCTTCACAATTGGTTTCGAGAACGCTGCCTGGACGCTAGGCTGCGATTGCGCGGCGCGTTTGGCCGTCCGCGTGATGCGGGATATGAACACTAACGGGAATACGTCAGCGGTTGCTCGTCTTGACGCAGCTTCTGCCAAGACCATGGAACCAAGGCCACTCTTCAGCTTGTCCGCAACGTATCTCAAGAGTGTCAACGAGCAACTGCCAAAGGGTGGTACTGGCGTGTGGTCGCCCCGGTCGAACTATTTGGTAGATATGTGGAAAACCCAATATGGTGACATTACTACAGCGTTGGAAGTTAATTAGGCCAGTGCTTATCACTGAAAGTATTAATGTCAATCTGTGTTGCCGCGAGGCGAGGTTGCTAGAGTATGGGTGAGGCTCCTGGCTTTGGTCCAGGCTTTCCCGTTTAAATAAAATCGAGTAGGAAGACATGAGTATATATTATTATTATAAGCTTTATAAATTTATTCTTTACTTTCTAAAGTTAAACTTAAAAGTATAACGTAGTTCACGGGTGAGCGGCCCACACGGGTGAGTGGCCCACCTTCCTCGACCTTACACTACGAAAATATATATAGCACAACCAAATAATAATTAAAATTTAAAATCTAAACTGAGCTATCTGAAGAAATGGTTTCTACTTCATTTTCACATGTTCTAGAATTATGGCCTATTTCGCCGCATTTTCCACAGCGTCTGCGCCGTGTTTCCACCCGCTTCCGTCGACCTGTACTTTCAACTTCGTCGCGTTCTCTTTTTACCCTAGAAGAGGTTTGAGCAGCTAGATTTTTGCCAGAATCTACTGTAAGTGTTCCTCCACTTTGTAATTGTCTTTTTGTAACGCGTTTCCGTCGTGAGAGGCGGTTATTAGCCTCTTCAAGCTCATCGATTCGATGCTGCATTAGGACCATCTTCCGCATAGCACTAGTTGTACACTTTGACATTTGATTAAGATTCTCAATTAAATCGGATGCTGAGCTGCTTCGATGATTTCGGATTCTTTTTTCAATATATTCTGTTTGCGATAGAGCTTCGGTTGGGTTGCTAGGTGTTTTGGGAAGCCAAGGTAGCTCGAGCTCATCCGATGATCCAGGAGGTGAAGGTGTCGAGAATTTCGTATCCAATTCTGAAATCACATATTCTGGATTAAATGGGGCAAGCCCAGCGCCTCTAAACCCTCCCAGTATATTTGATTCAGTCATAGCAGCCTTATGTGCTGCGTAAAGAGCTGGGAAGAATTCTTCCTTGGTAATATGGGTGACGTATGCGCGCATAAGATCACTAATTACATTATTATATGCTTGTTTTAGAGGTCCGAAACAGGCCACATCGAGCGGTTGAAGCTTAT